>CM051520.1:22987027-24237027 GCA_028015205.1 Mytilisepta virgata
GAAAGCTAATAAATATTATTAGTGTTAAGATGTTTTTTTATGAACTGTTTCAAAACAATTAAAAGTACCACTTGAACCCTAGTTTGTAGACAATGTATTGCAATTTTCAGTTGTTTAGTTGTAATTATAGTATAGATTTGACATGTAGAAATAGGATCTGTTATAGAAATAGTAAAACACTGTGTGCCATATTCATAATCACTTTAACAAATTTTAGATGAAAACTGAAAGTTACTAATACTTCATTGTCTAACTAAATCAATCTAATCAAAATCAATTCTCCGCACTTGCTCCTTATTTTCGTTCGGTTGTTTGTATGTCGCTCGTGGGAGATCTAACACAGCTGCTTGAGGGTCATGACTAGGGCCAAATTTGCTGAACTTTGACCAACCAATCAGCATCTAGAAAGTCATTTAAAATTAACCAATCAACGAGGCACTCTCATACCCTGTCGGGGTTCAACTTCAGTTTTTGTTTGAAGAGTTTTTATACGACACCAAAATTTTTGCGGTCGTATATTGGTATGACATTGGCATCGTCGTCGTCGTCATCCGAAGACATTTGGTTTTCACACTATAACTTTAGTATAAGTTAATAGAAATCTATGAAATTTAAACACAAGGTTTATGACCACAAAAGGAAGGTTGGGATTGATTCTGGGAGTTTTGGTCCCAACAGTTCAAGAATTAGGGGCCAAAAAAGGGCCCAATAAGCATTGTTGGTTATCTTGGTGTAAGGGAGGTAATCCAAACACATTTAAAGTAAAATGTTGTGTATGATACGATTACCTTCCTTACAAGTCGTAAATTGTGTATAAAGAAATGGGAAGGTGGGGGGGGGGGGGGGGGGGGGGTAATTTTTTTTATCATTTCAGATTTCACAAATTAAAAAGAAAATTTCAAATTTTTTTGGCAAAAAAAGGGGGGGGGGTTACAATAATTTTTTTTGTTTTTTGTTTTTTTTTGGGGGGGGGGAGGTCAATGTGCAACTTCATAGTGTATTGCACAAAAGCAAAAAAAGGGGTAAATTTTTTTTGGGGGGGGGGGGGGGGCAATTTGCCACAGCATATTGTATAGCACAAAAAGCAAAAAATTGAATATAAATTCAAATCATATGACCAATTCTAAGTTCTTTGATTACAGTTATTCTGTGTCAGAAACCTATTATGTGTCAAATATTTAATTACAATCCAGATTCAGACCTGTATCAAATGCGAATATTGTGTCCATTTTTGCCCCAATTGTTCAGGGTTGGAGCTCTGCGGTCGTATCCAGCTGCGCTCAGCGAAGCAGTTTATTTCTACCTGCTCTCCCTTTGCCAAAATTTCAATGTTTATGAACGAGAATCCACGCAGTACACAACTGTTTGTTCTAATACATATTTTTTTTCGGTTTTAGTAATTCACCTGAGGCCATTGAAATTTGTTGGTAGACTTAAAAACAATAACTTTTAACAATTCAGATTGTGAAATAAATTCGCATGGAGGCTGCCATATTTGTTACTTTACATTCGGAATTACTCTTAGTCGCTACAATAACTTCTATGCCAGTTCAATACCCTAAGATTTAATAGCCCCATCGCTGATTGGCTACAGCAATTTTGACCCTAGACATGACCCTCAAGTGGCTGCAGTTAGATCTCCCATGCGCAACATATAAACAACCGAACGAAAATAGTGCAAGTGCAAAGAACTGAATTTAAAATAACAAAATTATCATCAGAAAGTATACTGTGGATTCATTAAAATTCGTTGTATACCAATTTTCATGGTTTTTGTGTGTCCTAGTAAACCACGAATATAAACGAAAAATAATATTTTTACTTGAGCTTAAATGCACACAAGTTTGAAACCACGAAGTTTTGATGTACCTACCCGAGACAACATTGAACAATTGCGTTTTTACAGCATGTACTTGGATACTTACATATGATGAGTCAGCTATATCCACAGAGGATACAGTGTTTCATGTACTTTTGTCTTTGGTAACATATAAACGCTCAAACAATTTTATTTAAAAATATTTAGACTGTGTAAATTGTCACGGAATTCACTTCTAGTTTTTTAAAATTCAAACATTCAAGAAAAATATTAATCCTAAGTAGCCCTAAACAATACAGACTTTCTCATAAATTACAGTAATAACATCTTGTAAAAAGATAATAAAGCAGAAATTACTGGAATTATCGTAATCGGATTAAAAATATGGATGTATATGCCCCGAGGTATTTGGTGTCAAGTAATTGCAATTTTGTCAGTATATATTTCACACCTGATTAACCTAACAAGTAAATAATTACGGATTTTGTTAATCTTGTTAAATTCATGACAAGCTTTGTTCCTTCAAAATTTGAAGAATCTGTTTGTTAGACTTTTGTTTTATAAGCGCTTAAAATCAGTACTTTACTGTACAATATCAATGTCTGATCGGCACGTTTTGTCATTATTCATGATATCTAATGTGCGAAACCACGAATTTCAGTATTTCATCGACTTTGTATACATTTTTTCTAAGCCAGCAATTCACGAATTTCATATCCCACGAAATGCCTTTTTTTCACTATCCACGAAAATTGGTATCCACGAAAATAAATGAATCCACATTACTTGTATGATAAAAAAAATAATAGATGTTCATAACATGCAACTCTGACTTAGTACAACAACTGTTTGTTGTCATTCAGTTACAATTCTTAAAGTGCACAGTGAGAAATGTCCTTGTGTATTTCTCATGACAGCATTTAAAACAAGACATTTATTTAGAAATCAAATGATTTTATCTATGTGAAATAATTGACAAATGGTTTTCAAAATGGCAAGCAATTTCTTAAAAGTAGATATTTTTAACTTGCAAAAAAAAAGAAAAAAAGCCATTCCACTTGGTTAAATTCTAATACCTTCTAGTCAGATTTCAGGAAGAAGGATACAGTTGATGTATTTTTACTAATATTTACTACTTTTTCTCATTTTAAGCTGATCACATCCAGATAATTTGAATCTCAACTATTTACCAATTTGTTCACTATAAATAATGTTAGAACATTGACAATTCTAATGTTTTATGTA
Organism: Mytilisepta virgata; assembly: GCA_028015205.1. NCBI lineage: Eukaryota > Metazoa > Mollusca > Bivalvia > Mytilida > Mytilidae > Mytilisepta > Mytilisepta virgata. The sequence goes on from CM051520.1 coordinate 22,990,092, forward strand.
ATTTAATAAGTTTTGATGCATGTAAAATTATAATGACCGAATCTTAATGACAATTAAAAACATGATGCATGGGAAAGAAAAAAGATGGATTAATATGTTATATTGTTGAAGAAAAGAATTTACACTTCAATAATGATTAATAGAACATTGCAGTTACTAGTTCAAAGTAGATAGTTTGGTTAACAGAATGCCACTTGAAATTTTATGAAAAATTATCTGAATTGTCTAAGGATAGAGGGAGTAAGAAACATATGATACACGTAAAAAAAGACTACTGTAAATGTGTCTCAAAGCCAATTCAATTATTATAATGTGTTAAATATGGGACTATCAATATGTTTGTTGCATTTAAAAAAAAAAATTATCAATTTATTTACAGCTTGAGTGAAAACCAGTCTCTGTTGGCAATGCCACCATGGTCCAACCCTTGGTTGTTAGGAGCCATTGCTCTTTCCATGTCTCTTCATTTCCTTATTTTGTACACGGAAGTTATGTCGGTGAGTAGTAAATTCTGTCCACTTTTTTAGCAATTCAAAGGTTAAGGTGGAAGAGTTGTCAAATCAATGACATACATATTTGTGAAGGGGTTGAGTCTTTTGGGAAATTTATATTTGAGTTCAAACTTTTTGAGGTCTGGAGGCCCATATAATATATTGATTATATTGTCAGTGGGATAAATTAAAAATAAATTTCATTAACTTGCATCACTAAAAATCCTGGCAAAAAATGTTTTGAATATAGTCTACTGTTGTCATAGTCCCACTTATTGTCTTCATTAAAAATCAATTTTTTTCTTTTTTATTTTCAGACAATTTTCCAGATCACTCCACTGAACGTTGCAGAGTGGTCAGCTGTATTAAAGATATCGATACCAGTCATCATACTAGACGAAACGTTGAAGTTCGTCGCCAGAAAATTTACTGACGGTAAAAATATCTTATTTGGCTCTGTAACAATTACCCTTGTGTGGGTAGTATACATTGGACTGGCATATGTATCACCCATTTGATGATTGTTTCCATTAGTTTGTAAAATGTTTCCTACCTTCTCATGCATTTCCCATTTGCCATTGTTTTTCCTTGCCCCGTGAAAAAATAACATTCTAAAAATAGCATTGACTTAATCTCATTGGTTTGTAGGACAGATCTTTTATCGTTTTTACATTTTTGTCTATTGTGTTGTAAATCTACCTTTGTTCCTTTCGAGAAGGAAATTTACATTTTATTTGTAAACTGTTCGTAAATTTTTGTCTTTTTTATTCTAGTTAAAATTTATTTAATTAAAGTCAAAATATTTATTATTATAAATTTGTTATCCATACATGTAGCGTTGTTTTAGAAACATATTTTAATCAATTGCAATATGTGTAAAAAATGCCTTAAAGACAAAAAAATCTTTATATTTATGAGTAACATTTTTTTTGGTAAGAATAGTTTGAATGCAAATTTATTTATAATACTCTTTCTAGCAATAATTCAAAATAAGCCACCATGTTATTTATAGTTTTTGCATTAATTTCTTCTTAAATTTAAAATTTCAACCTTGTTAATTTGAACAATATTCCAAATGATATTTACTGGGTATATATTATGAATAAGGGTTTATTATTGTATATTTAAATGTTCTTATCCAAAGGAATATGTGTAGGGCAACTACTAAAACCAAGCAGACATTTAAATCCAGACTTCTGGAATTAAAATAAAAACTGTGATACAAATTGAAGAATTTAAAGTCTATGGCTTTCTATGGCTTAGTCCCATACCTCAAAAATATCTGTTTCTAAAAGTTTTACAACATGCCCATTGGAAGTGAATAAAAGACAATAGTGAGGGGTATCTTCTATATGTTGTGAAAGTGTCTATAGTACTCTTGTATAAAAGAAAAAGGTGTTCAACATATTTGTGTAAACACATACTTTGAATGTGTTTATTTTTGTTTTTTGTGTTTTTGTTTGAATGCATGTTTTTGTCTTTTGTTTCACTCTGGTGGTGTATGACTACATTGTATAGTGGTGTGTGACTACATTGTATGGTGAGGTTTTGCTTTGAATTTGTAGTGAAAATATGAGCATATGCTGTACAAATCATTTTCATTGAAATAAAGCGTTATTTGGGATTTGAAAAAATGTCTAAAAGCTATATTCAGGTGCATGTTTGATGCAAGCTGGAAAACATATTTCTGGTACTTTTGGATGTTTTTATTGTAATTAAATTATTAAAAGCATAGTACATGTATATGTTCATTTACAGAGTTATAAGTAATTTAGAAATCCTGCTTGGTTTTAGTAGTGACCCATACTATCACAAAATCATAAAAGAAATTTTATTAGATATTTTATTTAATTTGTGCTTAGAATATTTATGACAGATTTGTATTTGAATATTAACATAAAATATGAAACTCTTACTGTGCTCTCTAACTGCAAGCACCACACATTGTGTTTTGTGTATCAAGAGCACTTTTTGTCACTTTTACTAACAACAAAACATGGAAATTTCATTTAAAAAATTAGTAAAAAGTGCAAAAATGAGAAATTATTTCAATTGAAGAAGAAGAAAGAAGTCAGAGCACAAGGCACAATGTTTGGTGATGGACAGTACAAATTAAGCTACACACAAAGCGTGTTTAGTCTTAGTCATGTTCATATTGCTCATCTGTTAATCAAAATAGGTGATGGAGTTAGCCTTACCTAATTTTAACATTTATGCATAACATTGGTCATGTAAATTAAAACATCATGTGACAGTGGTATAATGTTTGGTAAAATACAAACAGCCATTTTAATGTTTTAATATGATTTTGTTGTTTTAATTTTTAATACCAAGAGAATTTTTTCAGTGGAATAAAAAGTTACTCGGATGCAGAATGATAAATAACAGAAAATGGTAAATTTAAAAATATATCATAAATTGCTTATTTAGTGATCTCTACAATTTCACTCAAGTTTATGAAATCCACAGAAACCCCGAACTTACGTACTAGTCCATTTAAACATTTAAAAATAATTTCAAAAACTGAGTCAGTATCAACAGACTTGTTAATGAAAAAACTGTAGTGATCACATTATATTGCATGGAAATAAATATTTCCTTCTGTCATTGTACTTATCACTCAGAATTACTTAGCTATGTAATTATCAGCAGTTCTATAGGAGTTCTCTTTTACAATAAAGATAATCGTAAAAGATCCATGACTACAGTGAGAAGCATTATTCAATTATATCCTGTAAGGGAAATAATTCAATTTTTATTTTCTTCAAGGGTGGGTATTTATTATCTTATATATTTTGTGTAGTGTTTCTCATTCTTTCATTATTTATGTTAATCTACAGGGTTGCCTGCTCTCCCTTGCTTTATAGGCAACTGTACTGCTTTCTGACATAGAACTGTATGGCTTTGAGTTGAGCAAAAACATTTTTAAGACCATTTTCATCCAAAATTGTTTTGATTGAATGGCATTTTGAAGAAAACATTGTTTCATTTCAATAGGAGTTGTTACTATGCCTTATCGTTATATAATTGTCACGCTATCATGAACATTTTAACTTTTATGACTTATATTGAAACATCGTATTATGTATACTATGTCTTATACAACAGTTCAGTTTTTTAGCATCATGTATTTATTTTTGAATGATTTTGAGGTCTTAGATTTCAGTTAAATATATATTGATTCAGTAATCTGCTGAGTTATAAATTAACAAAGCCAAATTACACATGTCATAGAAACATCATTTTGTGAAGCTGAATGGTTGTAGAGACAGTCATCAATTTATTCGTTCTGTCCTTGTAACATTCCATTTGTCAATATGTTAAACTTGTATTAAGACTGCTTTTTGCAATAATTGAAATAGAATACATTATTGTGAAAAGATTTTTTAATTAAAATTTGGAAAAAAATGCATGGTGTGTTACCTTCTGATTTCTGCCAGTTACAAAGTAGTTAGTGATTCTATGGAATTTTTTTTTTATTACATTGTAATCGGTGATTTATCTTAGCATCGGAGTGAAAGATATTCTGGTTCTTTCACTCTAGGAAGTGATGTCATAATTGCAGCGGAGAGATATCAAAAGACATAGTCCGTTTTAATTCAATTTGCTAGATTCTTTACAATGTAATAACAAGTATAACTAATCGCTAAATTGAAATACCAGAAATAAACAAATTGTGACCGAATTACAGCTATAAATAACTTGGAGCGCGCTCGTAATTTACTGTGTAGTTAGTCGCGCATTGTTTATTTCTGATATTTGAATTCATCGATTAGTTATACTATAATTATTTAACATGTATTGGAATATTCAGTAGTATGCATGAATAAGTTTTCTAAAGTACTAATGAATAATCGGTAACTAATAAAAGACAGAAAAAGTATTTAGAAAAATAACTTTTGATTGCAATTTCTGAGCCTGTTGCCTTCATTGAACCATTTATAGACCACTAAATGGTAATTATTAATTTAGGTCTTGCAAATTTGGTGATGGGGCCATTGCATGAATGCTGTGTGTATTGCATGCTTAGCTTAGTTAACCAACCAATGTTGTGTGTTTATATATATGTTGAACACAATTAGAAAAAAAATCAGTGTATTCAAATAATGTAAATATGATAATTAATTTCTATACTATTTACATATTGCATTGATAAGCTTTTCACACTTATTGAAAATTGAAAATCAAAAAATATAAAACACATGTTATTTAATATCAAAATAATAAACTCTGGTGAGTTTGATATTGTAAAGAGAGTTGATTAACAGCGATATTTAATTTTCTTGAGTTGTGAAACTTATGATTTCCTTGGAATATCTCTTTGCTTACTGTTTGGCATACAAATTTTTCACAATCGTCTGTCTGATACATCCACTGTTGTTCAATTAAAAAGTAATTCCAAAATGGTAATATTGCTGAGCAGAATTGACAAGCAATTAAAATACATGTTAAATGATATCACGTAATGCAGTGATTAATTAAATATTCATACTTTGTCTAAGTGATATCAGAATATCCTTTGTGATACCTCAAAATATTTATAAAACTACCTCATCATAAGAGAATATAATATATTACATAGGTATTTTGATACAACCTCATACTAAATAGAGATTGTATTTTTGAAATGATAAACTGAACAAGTTTAATATTGCCTTGGTTTGTGACTGTCAGTCACAATGACAAAAAGTTTTTTTATGTAAGAAAATAAAAATTTCTTGGATGAAACACATGGAACTTCGGAAAGATAATTCTTTAATGACCATCTTTCATTGGTATATTTGATGCCCCAATGGCCCAAATAAGACTGCAGAAATTAAAATAGAACATTTGTGTCTTGTTTATTATGCAAATTTAATTACCTAGGCTTGTTAGAAGAGAAATAATTTTTTTTTCTTCCAATTTTATATAATAAAACAATATCTGTTAAAATGAAACACCCATTAGAAGTGTGAATTTTATTTCCAGTTACATTTTTAATTTTGAGGTCTTGAGCAAACAAAGATATTGTTGAAACCGTCTGATATGGAATAAATTATTCAAGAGGAAATGATTTTCAACAAACATTTGGCAAAAAAGAATATCATCATTACTGAAAATTAATGCTATATGAGCAATGCAGGCTCCTTGGAGCGTTTGATTCATTACTGTTTGATATTCTTTAAAAGTACTTCTATATGGGATACAAGTCAATGCTATAAAGTACTATAGGATTATCTATCAAAACTTTATTTTACCCACACTCTCCAGGAAATTAAATTAATATAAAAGATACAAGTCCATAATGGGTGGGTTGTGGTGTGCATTAAAACTTAACTCCTCTACAGAATTGTAAATAATCAGCTGCAAAGTGGATATTTCTTGTGTTTTATCAGTTTTTGCTCCGTGTTCAAGACCTATACTATGAAGATAAAGAAAGTACAGCAGTAGATTGGTGTTTTCTTATGTGAATTTTTGTAATGTTGATTTTGTGTTAAAAATTTATCGTTCTTATCTTTTCTATGAATTAATATTTGATGCACGAGATGAATACTACTCATCAATGGTGTTCAAGATCAAACAATACAAATTAAAAACACGTATTATGCTGCAAGAAGACAATATCAGCTAGGAAGATTACATTTTGACTACTAGTATGTTTTATAACAAAATCTTGTTTTTGGTTTGCCCGATTTACGGAAGGTAATCCAGTTTTCTACCAGTCCTGTGTCATGCTAAACACATTTCTTAACTACAAAAGGTATTTTCATGCCAAAAAAGGCTGACCATATTAACCATTTTATATGCAGGCTATAGGAACACAAGATACCATTATTCACTTATCAAAACAATCACCTTTGTATAATGACACTGACTAAAAGCTCACCAGACAATAACACATTTCTTTATATACAGAATACGCAATTGTAATGTTGGTCATACTGATCGGTGGGAGTGAGAGAACTAAAGCAAACGATTCAGATTTAGTGCGGTTCATAGATGTTTCTGCCTTGAACCTTTTACTTGCCTTTTATTCTTTTTTATCTGACACACATAAAGCTTCAAAAGCACTTGCATGCTACCCAGGAATCCAAAACCAACAAATCAAACTTTATGTCGGAGTATTCTAAATTTATGTTTGAGTTCATAAGATATACCTATAATTCTATGGAATGAAAAGCAAATATCATTTTAGTATATTAGATGTCTTGTCTAAAATCAGATGTCATTTCACACATGAAGAAGTCTTTTAAATTTGTGGATTTTTTAGGTTTTCAAGACTGAGTCTGCTTGAAGAAATGTCATAAATACAAGCAAGTGCCAATTATATCTCTCCCAATTAAATGTTGTTTAAATTTTTGTTGTGAAAATTCGGTAGCTAGCGCAAATATTGATGTAATTTCCATGTTAAAAATTAGATTATATTTTGGTAAAGCTAGAATAATTTTTACTAGTGTAATAATTAAATTTGTAGAAAAAACTGGGAGAATTTGGCACAACGCATCTTTTGTTTATTTAATGTTCATGTGTTTTAAACCAGAACTATCAAAATTTTCTTGGATACCAATAATTTCTTACTTTTTTTGGCTTAAATTCACTTGCAGGATTGGTTTGATTTAGTATGTTACATTTTATTTTATTTTTGCATGAAATGGTGTTGGTGCATGTCTGTTAATTTTGTAGCATGTAATTACTTTGGAAAGTCTATGTTTTTGCTTTTAAAATACTTCCATTGCATATTATATTTCCTGGGTGTTATGTCCACCCTACATTGCTGGTGTGAAGTTATCCTCAATACCCAATCTTTCACCCATTTATAAAACTACCTGCACAATCCAGATCTTTATTGCCATGATATCAGGATGTTATGATTTTTCTTTTCTACTGGTTTCCCATTATCCTAATCTCGTTGTTCCCTTTGCCAGCATATTATATGATATCCGCGTATTTTTGTTCCCTTGCCCTAAGCTTTCCGCAAACCTTTCATCGTGTGTTCATATATTCCTTATACATGTATGCTTTGTAAGTGTGGATATAAGATGTTGGATTTTCTGTGTATTTAATTCGAACAACGTTAACCAATAAAATCTGATAACTGCGAAAACTTTGCCATATCAGCCAGATTCAACATATATATATATATATATAGATAAAGATTGATTCAAATAAAAGTTGGCTGGAAAAGATATTTGGTATACATGCATGAATGAGACCATATCCTGACAAAAGAAGTTAAAACCAGTTTGAGATGCTTGCAATAAAGAGGGTGTTTAGTGTGTACAATTTACTTGCTCAAACTTTGTTTATATCTTGGTATCACGAATCAAAGGACAGACCAATTAGAGTTGGTTAAGTAGTTCAGCTACACAGAAATATATCAATATTACTGGGACCGCTTCATAGCTGATTGTTTTAACAACTTGTGATCATTAGCCTGACGGCACTGAAGTTGTGTTGCGTTTGACACCAGTTTACATTGACTAGGATGGCTAATTCCACCCCCTCCCCTCACCACCCCCCCAAGAGTTGGTGGTTCTTTCTGGATAATAAGGCTTCATCCACCAAGAAAAACTGCCCACCATGATATGGCCAGTCAAATCCCATAAACCGGCCCGGTATTACTTATAGGACATCTAAATTGGAACATTTTCCTTCACTACAAGTGTCAGATTTAGCAATGCTTAGATACAATTTTATTTTTTTAAATTAACAGCTCTTAGCTCAGCTGCCCATTTTTTTTCTGTCCATTCTTTCCAAAAAGTCTCTAGTAAAATTACATTGCCATTGAATTGGATTCTGTGTGCAATGCCCCTGCAAGCGGTTAAAATGGCCATAAATGCTAAGGAAACTAGTCAAAAATGCACTTAAATACCTTTCTGAATGTTATGAACAATATTTTGGAAAATGATCTATAAAGGTCTTATTTTAGGAATATATATTTTTTTGTCAATTAAGTAAAAGCCACAGTGATTTTTTTTTCAAAGTTAATATTGGATGGTCTATTTGAACCAATTTACAGAAATAACATTGGTCCCCTCTCAGCATCTGATGACCATACTAAATATCGAATATTAATGCTAATACATGCAAAAAATTGCCGAATTATCATCTTATACTACATGGCGTTTTTAAACTTAAAAAAAACATTTCAAATTAATCCAATCCAATTTTTAGATCCTGCTTTTAAGCCGCACTGAGAAATAAGACTTCAAACAGCACTAGTCAGTCAATTCTAGAAGTGAAACATGTAGTTGAACTGGCATGGTAATTTAATTAGTAGAAGCTTCATAGCGTGCCAGTTCATAAATGAGCTTTCATAAATGTTTATCAATAACTGTACATGACTTCTTTTGTTTTGTCGCAATACAACTTGTAAAATGCTTGTCTCCGTAAGCAGGTGCAGAGATAGTGTCATGTGTAGTTAGCATGTACTGTCAACACACCTATGCTAATCAATCAATCAGTACTAACAATTTACTGAACGAATGCTTAATGTATTCGTCATATTTTCAGACTACCCAAACTTCTTCTGAAAAAAAGATTGGACGAAAATGATGAATCCAAGATGTCATCTAGAAAGGACACGTCTAAAAGTTCCGTCCAATTTTGTCATCCCTAATTATGAATCCTTTGGAATGGACATATAAAAATGGCGATTACCTATATTTCTTTCAACTTTAAATGTGTTTTATTTATGAAAAGCTCATGGTATTTGTTAATTGAAAGAGCTCTAATGGTTTTTTTTATTTTTTTTTAATTTAGTATAATATATATTTATATATACATATATATTTGTATTAGTGTGTGCTTGCTGATAGTTATAATTGTTGGTTATTTGTTGTAGTAATAGAAATGCATAAATTATATATCAAACGTGGGTGATTAGCTGCTAAAACGTTGGTGAATGCTTTTTAATGCAGACTTGAAACATGCATGTCAAAAGATACATGCAAATGTTGCTGACTAACTTAACATATACAATGTTAAATTTTTGTCAACAACATATATTGTTGCAGTTCCACCCAACTCAGGATACGAAGCATATAGATATAAAGGAATATAGGTAAAACAGTTCCATCGCCATTTTCGTAGCTAAAAAATGTGTTGTGATTGTTCCCAAGACGTGTTACAAAGGATTTACCGGATGTGTGCAACTACCCATTAACGTTTCCGACAGAATTTTCCAAAGGAATCCACATTTCGTAAAAGGTGTGGGAACTATTTCCTATTGCCATGTTTAACTCTGAATAGAAGTTTGATAGAAACTGTGTGTAATTCTTTTCCGAAATCCTTTTATTTAATGAGTAATGTGCTATTTAATGTAAGTGTGATTTTAGACTAGTTTTCAGATGTTGATTATGCAAATGTCTTATCATCCATTTTGAGAACACAAAATGTCGGGTCATTTTCTACCATTTGTTCATGTGTGTAAATATGTCAAATGTTTTGTATGATTTTTGTGTACCTCTTGTGAAAAAATTGCATAAAACGATCATGTGAACTACGAGGCCCAGCTCACATGATCGCTTAACCTATATGTCAACTCTGGCATTAGACATTTATTTTCCATTAATCTCTCGGGAAGTTAACTTGTACATAAAAGTTTGAAAATGTAGATATTTCAGCATTACATATGATGTTAGAATTCGATATAGATATCTTTAAACAAATTATTTATAAAATAGTTATTCTTAACCTGAGAAAAAAATATTCTCTTCTGTAAAATCTAAACATTTACAACAGTTCGGAAGGTAAAACAACCTAGTCCAAAAATACCAAAGAAAAATTTATCCAGGTAAATTTGGAATTACCAGGAGATATGTGTCATAGCGAGATTTTTTCATCATGACCAGTTACTAAAAATTTGCCAAAAAATGTTCCTACTGTCCAAAATATCAACATATCAACTTGAAATTCATGACGTTACATTTCATTTGTTTGTTATTGAACCAAGTGTTTAAAGATTTGAAGAACCCACCCAATTTGTACCTCAACCTTTGCCATCTCATCGGGCAGATGTATAGCGTTATAAAAGAATATTGTTGAAACTAGATAAATTTTATTTATTTTTTTTTTTCAAAATATTTATATTTACAATTGTTCAATGGCAGAAACTTGGCAGTTTGTTACCCTGACAGCTATCCACTAATTCTGAAATATGATGCACAATATATAGTTTTCTGTTAAAAAATATTATAAAAAGTTAAAATACTGTCACAACAAAAAATTTATAAGGCTTTTCTCATTTTGAACTAAAAGAATGAAATGATGGGGATGGGAAAAACTTCAGGAAAATACAGCTGTTATATATCATTGGACGGTTATATTCAACTCCTCGCTGGTTCGTTGTTGAAATTTAGAATTTTATGCATATAGCCGTATCTGTGATGTTCTCTTGACTTATGTTGTTACATAGTTCTGCTCGATGATAAGGCACAACGATGATTAACTGCCAGGTTTTTATACATTTCCTATAGAATAAAATATTTTGTTTGTACAATGATCTTTGTTGTAAAAGCCTTATATTCCTGGATTCACAGGTCAGACATACGTTTTGTTCTAAAGACAATCGTTATCACAGGTTACATGAATATGCAGGCGAGTTATTAACAAGGTTTGTACACTTCATATGACAATCCAAACTGAGGCAAAAAAGTTGAGATTCCATAATTGCCTCTTGGCTGGAACAACCCTCGTCTTCCACGAGTACAATTTATGATGTCTTCTTTTAAGTTTATAGCTCACCTAACCAAAGGCCATGTGAGCTTTTGTGATCACTTGGAGTCCGTTAACTTTTCACATTTTAATCTATGAAACCACTCTGCCGAATGGAAAATTAAAACTTGGCAGGAAGCATTTATGTAAGGTCCTTCATAAAATTTGCTAATTTCGTCCCGATCGGACTACAAACCTGATTTAAAAAATCTTTTCCCTGACACTGCCTGGCCAAATGGAGCAAAACTTGCCTTTAAGCATATGGGAGGTCCTTTATGGAGTTTCCTAATTTCGGCCCGATCGGACTACAAATATGGCTTCAATGGGCAGTTTTTTTTTCTGATTGGCTGATATAAAAAAAATTCTCTTCTGAAATTGCTTGGCCAAATGGAACGAAACTTTACAGGAAGCACTATGGGAGGTTCTTTACAAACTCTCCTCATTTTCTCCCGATCGGGCAGCAAACATGACCGTCATGGGCAGCTCTTGTTTCTCATTGATGGATTAAAAGAATTGTTTTTTCTCTGGAACTGTCAGCCGAACTTGACAGGAAGCATCTATGGAAAGTCTTTTATGAAATTATTTTTATCGTCTCCTGATAGGACGACAAGCATGGCTGCCATGGGCAATTCTTGTTTCTGATTGGCTGATATAAAGAAATCGTGTATGAAACAACTTGGCAAATGGAACAAAACTTGACAGGAAGCATCTGTGGGAGTTTTTTTTACAAATTTTCCTCATTTTGTCCAGATCAAGCGACAAACATGGCCGCCATAGGCAATTCTTGTTTCTGATTGGTTGATTTAAAAAAAATCTCAAACTGCTGGGCCAAATAGAGCCAAACTTGACAGAAAGTGTCGTTTTTCCTCACTTTGTTCCAATTGAATAACAAACATGGCTGCCACAGACAATTCTTGTTTTCTGATTGGCTTATTTACAAAAAAAATATTTTCCTCTAAAACCACTTGGCCAACTGAACCGAAAATTCACAAAAAGCAGCTGTGGAAGGTCCTTTGCAGATTCCTTATAACCTCTTTCGGAAAAGTTCCATACACCTGCAGTAATAAACCGTGAAATAACAATTCAATCATTACTAAATATCATAGAAGACTCTCGTACTTTCGAATGCGTTTTTAGTAGCTGTACATGTACATTTTATGTTGAAGTCAACTTTAAAGTAGATTTGATTGAAACATCTGAATTTTAAACATTTAAAATCCATTTTTGGTAAATTTCTGGAAAGGTTCTGACCTTTAATATTTGTTAAATTTGTACCTAGCACACATATAATAACTTAATCAGCTGTGAAATATCAATTGCTTGGGTCAGTTGAATTTAAAACATGGAAATTCAATCTTTGTGGGGAATATCCTGGAAGACTTTAATTTTTTGGGAAAAGTACCTTGCTACCATACATAAAAGTATTCAAATGTGAAATAGGAATTACTCACAGGAATACTGAAATTTCATCTTCGGTATACATGTATTTGCTAGATGGCTCTCGGGTCGTTGATTTATGGCAGTGATTAGCAACCATATACCACGAAATAGCAATTGCTTTGAACAATTAAATTTAAAATATTGCAATTCTAAATTTAGAATATTTCTCAGAAGACTCGGATATTTACTTTTGGAGAATTTCTTAGCAGCTTTCATGGACTTTGCTTCAATTATATCAACAATGGAACATGATGCGTTATAAGCAACAGGAACTGTATATGATAGTATTATATGATCCCTGTAAGCAATTATAATACATTGTTTTTGGAGTGTAAAACATTCAACGTTTTGGATAAATTGCAGAAAGCAAGGACGTATAACTAATATACGTCCTTGCAGAAAGTAAATCATCTAATAACTGCTGTTGATAGTAATAATTTTTCTACATTGTATACAACCATTCCCCACGACCATATCAAAAAAAAAATGAGTGCACCGATTAATTGGTCTTTTGAATCTTCTGGTTTTATTCATACTTGAACATTTTTAAATCTTTTTCAGTAATAAAAAGTATACAAATTACAGTTGTTTGACAAGCAAGGATATGATCAAAGCCCCACACTTCTTGCCGGACATTTTTTGCTTTAGCAATACTGTGTGTAGAGAAGTCATTGGAATTCCTACAAACTGTGCTCCTCTTATATCCTAAACAAATTTGAAAACTTAGGTTTTTATACTCCATTCTCTTTTTAATATCAAACAATTTTTGTCATGGTTCTCCTTCAACAAACCACGTTTCAAAGTTTCATACTGGATATTTTAACACTACACGTGGAATTAACCCAGTGTATTTCTGACAGTGGAAATTTTTCATTAGGGATTTTTTTCCACTAGAAAAAATACACTGGTGTAATCAAATCACTGTTGCATAAGCATTAACCCTCTGTGGGAGTGTTATTTCGTTGAGTACAACAACACTTTCCAACCAGTGGCTTACCTTGCTGTCTAAATAATGTACTGTCAAACCTATTTTTGCAGTTCAAGCAAGGGTAACCTTTTTGGTAATCATACTGTTGGCTTTTATAGTATGTTTTAAAATCAAGAGTGTCAGGATAGATGAGGGAGAGGTTTGGGTACCCATAACACATGACTCTGTTATTTTTATGTTTGTGTTTTGTGCTCTTTTAAGTTATTTTTTGTCTGGGGTTCAGTATTTTGGTGAAGTTGATTGATTGATATGCCATCATCAACCTTTCAATTTTATTGTTAATCATACTATACTATAAGGAAATTTGGGTGTGGGTAATTTAAATCTTCCAGCAGAGCATTAAAAAAAACACTATTTGAAAAGGAAATGTTACTCATGTCCTATGTACAGCTTATGTAGTCGAAAGAGGTAATATACTGGAGAACAAATATTCAAGGGAGTCATTATACATGCCTAATATGGCACTAATACCACAACCTCTTTCCATACATGTAATTATTCTTGAAAAATTAACAAATGTTTGAGGATTTTTAGGAATATCAGGGGCAAAGTTTCATAATTTTACCCAAGATGAAGGATTTTGGTGACTGAAAAATGCAAGTATCACCTAGAAGTGTGAAATCATACGTATGTATTAGTCTTTTGAAGGTGGTTCAAAGGAATAACTTCTCTGCTCTCTCAGTTTGTATAGTAGACCTATCAATAAATATGCACATCAATAAAAGTTTTAAAAATCTCATATGCGAAGTCAATGAACTGTGAAATATAGGTGCTGACCAACTGTTCCATGAAAAAAAAACCTTACTTCATAGACTTACTAAATATATGAAATCAACCAAAGTCAATAAAGCAAGAAATATAGGCCATATAACCATAAAATAAACTTCTCAGACAAAAAGGTGTATGGCAAAATGACTCTGGATTACTTGCTGCTTAGTTTAATTAAATTATAATGTATAATTAGAATTTTTACTCTACAAGATGCCATGTGTTATCAACAACACAATATTGCTCTCTGGCTCAATGTACATCTTCATATCTGATAAAAAATAAACCATTTGGAGAATATTAATTTATTGTACATAATGTACAAAATTGATATTAATAATATTTCTTTTCCTCAGACAAAAAATCTTCAATGACTTAAATTTGTTTTCAGTATTTTTAAACATTAAATCTGGATTATCGTTTTTTACAGTTTGCACTCTCCTCAGTTTTATCAATGGGCCATCTGTTTACATCATCTCATGATGACAGTAAAAAATTAGTTGGATCAGCCCTGTTGTCCATACACACATTACATCTGAGATGCATTGGATCTTCATACTGATGCAGCACAAGCTTTTCTTACACTCATCTCCTGTAATAAATCATACAAATCACATAATTAGTAAATACAGTATACTAACTATTTTATTGGTTCTATAACACATTTCATTTAAAATATGAAATGAAACAAATGTAGAACAACAAAGAAAGACGTGCATTGTCATCCATCTGCTTTGCTACAAAATTATTTAAGTTCATAGAAAATTATTCTTAACTTGCTAAATCAAATTCTAAAATTAAATATGGATACACATACAAAATAATAGATGCTCATGGGAAAATCTGAAAAACATCATGTATAACCCCAGGAAATGTCTTTACATGAACTGAGGATATTACAGACTTTCACCCCAAAACCACCCACTTCAATTTTTTTTGGGTACAGTAGTAAATCACAATCTTACACTCATATGAATGTCCACGTAAGACAAAATAGAGACACTTTTACTTTTACTGAAGTTGGAATGTAATTCTGAATGTTTAATAGTTTCAAGGTTATGATTAAAATGTGGATAGTTAATATACAAAAGAGAACTTGCAATTTTTAAGTTTGACTTGTCCAAAGGGATAAGTGACCCTATACATACCCATTTATCTAACAGCTCTGTAAATGTGTATTTATTTGGCATCCGTAACAACAACACTGACAAACCTTGTTGAACTGACTTCAAAAATGCATTGGTTTCTGAAAGAAATGAAAACAGGTTAAAATATAAAATAAAAGGATACATGGTATGCATCAGAACAAACATTGTAATTTATTAAGGATTTGTTCAAGTCAGTTTCAAAAATAATTTTTCTCAAAATAATTGCTAGTTTGAAAGTTGTTTGATGTTGGAACAAAAGTGAGGTGTTGTGAAGATGCTCACAAAATGATACACCACCCCAAAATATCATGTTGCCAAAATCAAAATATCTGCCATTCAAGATGTATGTCCGACAGGAATTATTTTGCTCCATACAGTGTACCACCTTTCTGTGGTTTCATTGAATACAACTTCAGAGGACTTGTGCATACAAGATTAATGAAGAGACAAACAAAGTGAATCCTATAAAATGCACTCATACTTCATTTGAATTTGGTATAAGAATACAACAATAATTAAAGTGCTGCTATAATACTCTTGCATTCAGAAATTAACTAAAGTTCAAAGAATTAGTATTTAAAGTCTTCAAAAAAAAAAGAAAATCTAAGTATTACTGTAAATTTGGAAATTATTGCAATGTTTTTATTATTGTGAAAAATGTGAAGGGTTGTAATCGCAATAATTTAAATGCACATTTTGGAATTTTCATATGAATAAAGCAGGATTTTTCTCAATATCGCAAAAATTAAAATTACATTTTGGTCTAAAATGGCAAAATCGTAATAATAAATGCACGCAATAATTTCTGAATTTACAGTAAATCAAAATACTGAAAGTAAAGAAAATGAAAAGCTTTTTTTTGTAAAACAATTCTTTCCAATGACAATGGTTCAATATATATCAGAAACAATATAAAGTGAGCCATTAATTCACATAAAGTGAAATTGTACAATGCATTATAAGTACATTTCATATGTACTGGTATCTGTAAAATATTTTTTACTATAAACCCTTTGAAACTTTTGTCGCTAGATGTCACCATAACAGAAAGTGCAATTTGGTCATTAGCTTAGTGTTAACAAGAGTGGACACACTAAATGTCTCGCCTGAGTAAGCACTTGGACACAGAATAAAGATTATCTGATATCCGTCCTAATAACTCAAAGGAAAATGCATTAAAAGAAATAGTTATGGTCAGGTGACATTTGTCTGAAAAATCTCATGCATGTCACTCAAGCCTAAATATTAGTTAAAGGTCTGCTGACAGGTCTCATACCGGTTTGTACCACCAAAAAGTATTTATAGACCAAAAATGGTGTATCTACATACACGTATAACATTTGTTGAAAATGGACTTATTTGTAAAAAATGTGATGACCGTCACTCAAGCATGAAATTGTGAGATCAAAGTCAAGTGTTAGACTGACATCTACCTGGTACTTGCCAAGAAGTATCTACAGATCATATATGGTGATATGTGTAATAAAGCTACAGAGAAATGGACCTAATCAAGATAAAATGCTCCGCTGGGCGCAGCTAGATACGACCGCAGATGTCAAACCCTGAATAGTTGGGGCAATTATGAACACAACATTCAAGCTTGATACAATACTGAATTTGGATTGTGAATAAATATTTGACACAGCATAGGTTTCTGACACAGAATGAATGTTGTCTAAGAACTTAAAAAATTTTAATTTACCTATTCAAACCATATCAGTATTATTTGTTTTTATATATAAATCAGAAATAACCAATTTAAAATTTAAAATTGGGCACACATATCAATTTCTTGCTATTGCGCAATACTGTGTAATTGAAAATTTCTTCAAATATTTGACACATAATAGGTTTCTGACACAGAATAACTGAAATCAAAGAACTTAAAATTGGTCATATGATTTGAATTTATATTCAATTTTTTGCTTCTTGTGCAATACAATATGCTGTGGAGAATTGCCCCCCCCCCCACAAAAAAAATAATAATTTACCCCTTTTTTTAGCTTTTGTGCAATACACTATGAAGTTGCACATTGACCCCCCCTCCCCAAAAAAAAAAACAAAAAACAATAAAATTTATTGTAACCCCCCCTTTTTTTGCTAAAAAAAATTTGAAATTTTCTTTTTAATTTATGAAATATGAAATGAGAAAAAATTACCCCCTCCCCAATTTCTCATTTACCCCCCCCCCCCCCCCCCCCAAATTTTGTTTCCAACCCCCCCCCCCCCCCCCATTTCTTTATACTTTGCAACCATAACAACCCATTTAAATACACCATAACATATTAAAATAGAAAATGACATCATAGTCATGGATGGCAAATTTTAAATATACATAATTTAAAAGCAGTTTAGATAAGATAAACAAAAAAGCTTCATCAGCACATTTTATATTGGCAAATTTCCATTGGAATTTGTTAATAATAAAGTTTTGATAACAGGGCACACATATCAATTTCTTGCTATTGCGCAATACTGTGCAACTGAAAATTTCTTCAAATATTTGACACATAATAGGTTTCTGACACAGAATAACTGAAATAAAGAACTTAGAATTGGTCATATGATTTGAATTTATATTCAATTTTTTGCTTTTGTGTAATACAATATGCTGTGGAGAATTGCCCCCCCCCCCAAAAAAAAAAATTTACCCCCTTTTTAGCTTTAATTTTGGACCCCGATTTGGACCAACTTGAAAACTGGGCCCATAATAAAAAAACTAAGTACATGTTTAGATTCAGCATATCAAAGAACCCCAAGAATTCAATTTTTGTTAAAATCAAACTAAGTTTAATTTTGGACCCTTTGGACCTTAATGTAGACCAATTTGAAAACGGGACCAAAAATTAAGAATCTAAATGCACGGTTAGATTCGGCATATCAAAGAACCCCAATAGTTCAATTTTCGATGAAATCAAACAAAGTTTAATTTTGGACCCCGATTTGGACCAGCTTGAAAACTGGGCCCATAATAAAAAAACTAAGTACATGTTTAGATTCAGCATATCAAAGAACCCAAAGAATTCAATTTTTGTTAAAATCAAACTAAGTTTAATTTTGGACCCTTTGGACCTTAATGTAGACCAATTTGAAAACGGGACCAAAAATTAAGAATCTAAATGCACGGTTAGATTCGGCATATCAAAGAACCCCAATAGTTCAATTTTCGATGAAATCAAACAAAGTTTAATTTTGGACCCCGATTTGGACCAACTGGAAAACTGGGCTCATAATAAAAAAACTAAGTACATGTTTAGATTCAGCATATCAAAGAACCCAAAGAATTCAATTTTTGTTAAAATCAAACTAAGTTTAATTTTGGACCCTTTGGACCTTAATGTAGACCAATTTGAAAACGGGACCAAAAATTAAGAATCTAAATGCACGGTTAGATTCGGCATATCAAAGAACCCCAATAGTTAAATTTTCAATGAAATCAAACAAAGTTTAATTTTGGACCCTTTTGGCCCCTAATTCCTAAACTGTTGGGACCAAAACTCCAAAAATCAATCCCAACCTTCCTTTTGTGGTCATAAATCTTGTGTTTAAATTTCATAGATTTCTATTTACTTATACTAAAGTTATTGTGCAAAAACCAAGAAAAATGCTTATTTGGGCCCTTTTTTAGCCCCTAATTCCTAAACTGTTGGGACCAAAACTCCCAAAAACAATCCCAACCTTCCTTTTGTGGTCATAAACCTTGTGTTAAAATTTCATAGATTTCTATTTACTTATACTAGAGTTATTGTGCGAAAACCAAGAAAAATGCTTATTGGGCCCTTTTTTGGCCCCTGATTCTTAAACTGTTGGGACCAAAACTCCCAAAAACAATCCCAACCTTCCTTTTGTGGTCATAAACCTTGTGTTTAAATTTCATAGATTTCTATTTACTTATACTAAAGTTATTGTGCAAAAACCAAGAAAAATGCTTATTTGGGCCCTTTTGTAGCCCCTAATTCCTAAACTGTTGGGACCAAAACTCCCAAAAACAATCCCAACCTTCCTTTTGTGGTCATAAACCTTGTGTTAAAATTTCATAGATTTCTATTTACTTATACTAGAGTTATTGTGCGAAAACCAAGAAAAATGCTTATTGGGCCCTTTTTTGGCCCCTGATTCTTAAACTGTTGGGACCAAAACTCCCAAAATCAATCCCAACCTTCCTTTTGTGGTCATAAACCTTGTGTTTAAATTTCATAGATTTCTATTAACTTATACAAAAGTTATAGTGCGAAAACCAAATGTCTTCAGACAACGACGGAAGACGACGACGACGCCGATGACGCCAACGTCACACCAATATACGACCGCAAAAATTTTGCGGTCGTATAAAAATGTGACTCAAGTGACTGAAGTATGAAATTCAGGTCAAGGTCTCAGACAGGAACGTACCCAGAAAGAAGTATCAATAGACCAAATATGGTTGGTCCATGTATTACAGTTGCTGAGAAATGGATGTAATCACAAAAATAGGACATATGTCACTAATTTGTGAAATAGAGACCGAAGGTAAGGTGTCAGATGTCAGACTGGTCTAGTTGGTACAGTTGCTGAGAAACAGACTTAATTGCAACTAGAGGCTCTCAAGAGCCTGTATCGCTCACCTGGATTTAACTTTTCACCTTGAGCAGGACTAAAAATTTATGTGTTGCAGTCAATTTGGCTGGTTTTTCTATAGGGTTCTATGTTAAACTAATTTCAGCTGTGGCAGTCATCTTGGTTGAAAGTCCAGGTCAATGGATACATTTCTAAAAGAGAACCATCTAAGGACCATTTCTGCTAAGTCTTGTTCCAACTGGCTAAGCGGTTTCAGACAAGAAGAATTTTAAATGAATTTTCCTATAGGGTCCAATATTTAACAAAGTTCGGTGTGGCAGCCATCTTGTTGACAAACCGGGTGATTGGACACATTTCTGAAAGAGGACCTCCTAAGGACCAATGCTGCCAAGTCTGGCTCCAATATGTCAAGTTGTTTCAGACAAGAAGATTTTTCAATGAATTTTTCCATAGGGCCCTATGTTAAACTAAGTTCGGGTGTGGCGGCCATCTTGGTTGACAGTCTAGGTCATCCCACAAAATTCTGAAAGAGGACTATCTAAGGACCATTGCTACCAAGTCTAATTCTAATTGGCTTAGTGGTTTCAGACGAGAAGATTTTTAAGTGAATTTCCCATTGGGTCCTATGTTAAACTAAGTTCTGCTGTGGCGGCCATCTTGGTTCACAGTCCATGAAATCAGACACATTTCTGAAAAAGGACCTCCTATGGACCAATGCTGCCTAGTCCTGCTCCAATATGTCAACTGGTTTTAGACAAGAAGATTTTTCAATGAGTTTCCTATAGGGCCCCATGTTAAACTGAGTTCAGTTGTGGCGGCCATCTTGGTTGACAGTCCTGGTCATTGGACACACCTCTGTAAGAGGACCATCTAAGGACCATTGCTGCCAAGTCTGGTTCCAATTGGTCAAGTGGTTTAAGACAAGAAGATTTTTCAATGAATTTTCGCATAGGGCCCTATGTTAAACTAAGTTCGGCTGTGGCGGCCATCTTGGTTAACAGTCCAGGTCATTGGACATATTTCTGAAAGAGAACCTCCAAAGAACCATTACTGCCAACTTTGGTTCCAACTGGCCTTGTAGTTTCATATAAGAAGATTTTTTAAATTCACCCCCCCTTTTTTTCTATTTTTAGTAACAGCAGCCATGTCGGTTGGAAGTCGGGGATGCCAGACAAAATTTTGGAAGGGGGCCACCCAAGGACCATTCCACCAAAGTTTGGTCTTAATTGGCCCAGTGGTTTGAGAGGAAAAGATCTTTAAAGGAAATTTTACGCTGGATGCCGTCTTTAAATGGCAAAAACTCCTATAAGGGGTCAATCAATGATTTTGGTCATGTTGACTTATTTGTAGATCTTACTTTGTTGAACATTTTTGCTGTTTACAATTTGTTTTTATCTATAATAATATTCAAGACAACAACCTAAAACTGCAAAATTTCCTTAAATTTAACAATTCAGGGGCAATAACCCAACAAAGGGTTGACCGATTCGTCTGAAAATTTCATGGCAGGTAGATCTTGACCTGATGAACATTTTTACCCCATCAGTTTTGCTCTAATTGCTTTAGTTTTTGAGATACAAGACAAAACTGCAGTTTACCCCTATGTTCTATTTTTAGCCATGTCGGCGATGTTGGTTGGCAGGCGGGGTCATCGGACACAATTTTTAAACTATATACCCTAATGATGCTTGTGGCCAAGTTTGGTTCAATTTGGCCCAGTAGTTTCAGAGGAGAAGTTTTTGTAAAACTTAACGGACGACGATGGACGACGGACGACAACGGACACCAAGTGATGAGAATAGCTCACTTGACCCTTTGAGTCAGGTGAGATAAAAACTTTACACCTCCCCTACCCCCGCTGCTGCAGCTGCAGTTGCATAATACCTACATCTCACCTTTCATGACTTTCGCTTCAGGGAAGCCAAAATGGATTGGGACTGGCATATTAAGAATGTTAGGATTTAACTGGTATGTGATATTTCAACAGGCATGGTTCTTTGTACTTATGATGTATTTGCACAGTATTGCAATGCAGTTAAAATGGAATATATCAACGCTTAATGATATTTTTAAATCTTTCACCAGCTTGCTTTTACGACATATAATCAGTACATAAAAGTCGCTGGAAACTGTCAGAAGCAATGAGAGCTTCATTATGATGATTAAATAATCAATTCTTACATAACCAAATTATAGAAAATGTTCTAAAATATAGTTGTTACATCACTAGTTTTATTGTCTTAGTTGTTATAATTGATAACAGACCTTGTTGTAATTAGTAAAGGCAGTATAAGTGTCTGTTTTATATTTGTATGTACATAATGTACGAGGGTATCAAAGTCATGTAAACAGCTTATAGTTGCTATTCTCAAAATTATGTTTAAGGCACAGGTACCAGTAGTTTATCATAAAAGTGATGGACACTCAGTCTGTCAACAATGAGGATGTGAGGCTCCTTGTGCCAATGTGTGTCTGACCTTAATTGACAAGAAATGCCAGTTTTTCTGTCAATAGTCAATACTTCTCTTCAGAAATACAACATTCTCCACCCAATAGAAACTGAAAACCAGCAAATTTTCCTGAAAACCGCATACTGGTAAAACCCTGATATGGGTAAAAAAAACAACAAAACAATAAATTTGTTTTCATAAATATTACAAATATGAAAAGAACCAATTGGCAAAATATCCATTATATTATATCCATAAGTCAAATAAATTTTGTAAAGATAGTGCAAAACATTTGCAAACTTTTATTTCCCACCAATTGTCACACATTCCTGTAGTCTGAAACTCAGGTAAAATGTTTGAGGTGTTTCTCCATGTTTTTCTTATCAATGCCAGTTGTTAAAAACCTTAAGGCAACTTACATGATGAAGAACAGCAATTAAAGCTCTGTTCATTTCCTTTTTATATTATTTTCAGGCACTGAATGTGTAATTTTCTCATGGGCATAAAAAATCTTAAACGAAAAATTATACGTAGGTTTGACTCCGTTGAAATATTCTCCCTATGAAAATAGTTCTGACCACCCTTTTATGGAAAAATTAAAACTAGAGACAGTTTCATCCCCAAAAATCACTACACCCCTACCATCTTCATCAGTGCTCATTATTCTCATCTGGTTTTTGTAAACCTATAACTTGATATATTTCTTTTTCTAATTTTTAATATGACTGAAAATCTGCCAGCTGGAAACTAATCAATCAAGTAAAAATATTCTTATTTTAAATAATTTAAGTAAGGTTTACATCGCATCAGAAGATGAATACCATACAAAATAAAAAACAGAAAATATCCATACAGAATTCGAAACATATGCTCTACCATATGAAAATGCATGCGCTAAACTAATGTTAGATCTGACAAAACACATGACTGAAGATATTTATTTGTTTATATAATAGTTAATTAAGTCCTAGTTAGTGTTATACTAATTAGCAATTTATTGTCCAGATCAATATAAAGTTCTACGAAATACTGCCAGAAAAGCATCTGATTACATATCTTATGCAATTCAAACTGCAGATGTACATTTCATTACACTGTTTGGACATTTTCCTTGAAGGGATTAGTGTCTGCACTTGATTACTGGTAAAAATATTTTCGACTTAATTTGAGAAACATTGTACACAATTAGAGAAAATCTTACAGGGTAGATATACTTCAATTTTCATAGAACAAAATATTCTATAAAAATTTTTGTCTTTTGTAATGTCACTTTCACAATTCTGCCCTTACAGAAATTAAACCATCACAGGTATGCATATTTTTTGTTTATTAATGTTTTCTGCCATATTCAGTACAATTAGTTATATTATTCCAACCAGTTTTTAGTTTTGGAGGAAGTCGGAGTACCTAGAGAGAAAGAATAATAACAAAAAAAAAAAACGACCATCAGCAGGAAATTCTAAACATCCTTGTTAATTAAGATTGAAGTTAAGTGCACCTCACTGTTAGCTGGGTTTGACTTGTTTAAATCACCAGACAACGAAGTCCCTCAGATATGTGTATACCCAGCTCAATGACATCTTTTAAATAAACTGAAGTCACAACAACTGTGTATACTCAGTGCATGACAACTTAATAAACTGAAGTCACAACAACTGTGTATACTCACCTCAATGACAACTTAATAAACTAAAGTCACAACAACTGTGTATACTCAGCTCAATGACAACTTAATAAACTGAAGTCACAACAACTGTGTATACTCAGCTCAATGACAACTTAATAAACTGAAATCACAACAACTGTGTATACTCAGCTCAATGACAACTTAATAAACTGAAGTCACAACAACTGTGTATACTCAGCTCAATGACAACTTAATAAACTGAAGTCACAACAACTGTGTATACTCAGCTCAATGACAACTTAATAAACTGAAGTCACAACAACTGTGTATACTCAGCTCAATGACAACTTAATAAACTGGTCACAACAACTGTGTATACTCAGCTCAATGACAACTTAAACTGAAGTCACAACACTGAATATCAGGACAGATATTAAAACATTTGGTACATTTCATTTTGATACAACTTGCAAAATAATTTCACATCAAAACAATTTAAATTTTAATTTGAATACCAGATGCCTCAGATCACTGGAACATATTGGAGTCACAACCCTCTTTTGTTATAGATATTAACATCCTGATGCACCTGGAAACATTTGGTAAAGATTTGTAATTTTGTATAGTAATTCAATACCTTAAACTTTTTCATGATGAGAGACACACAATTTGAACAAAAATATGCATCACTGACTTTCATGTTTGTGCCAGAACAAGCAAGATCAAGTTCACCCAAAGATTTCTAACAAGATTTCAAATAGCAAAAGTAAACGATTCAATTACAGAATTGGACTTTAATTTCACAAAACAATAAACATTATTCAATTACGTTTCTTGCAGAAATACATTGAATAAACAATAAATAAACTTTACATTTATTAAAGTCTTAGACTGCCAAGAAATGCCAGAACTATGGAACCACACACAAATCTGTTTCACATTTTTCACACTTACAATCTGTATTATCTAATTACAATGCTATGTTAAAAACTTGATATGTTATTCTCTGGATTTCTATAATTAGCCTTCAATATAAACTGTCAATCATCTGCCAATAAATTGACAATCAATAACAATAAATTGTTACATATTTAACCTCAGTTAGATATGCTTACCCAAACAAAAAATAAATATTTATGCATCAGAAATAATTGTTGGAACAACACTGATTAGCCCTAAAAAAATGTAAACATAAGATAAGTCAAGGGCACTCAGAGCCTTCTCAAGAACAAGCTGAATTCTGCTTACCAACATTTTTAATTGCTAATGCAGAAAAGGATTGTCTTGCAGTGAAGTGTGAGATTATTTTTCTCCCTGTACTGACTATGACAACAATAAAATTACTGTGCCTTTACTTAAACTTTTGTCAGGTGCAAATCACATTCTTATCATTACATGGATGGCTATCCACAAACTAGAGGCTCCCAGGAGCCTGTATCATTACCTGGATTCAATTTGCCAATCAACAGCAATAAAAGCACCTAAGAACCAACGTCTGTATAATTGGACATAATTCTGAAAGAGGACCATCTAAAGACCATTGCAGCCATGTAGTAATATAGTATTATAGAAGATTTTTGAAATTGACCTCCCCTTTTTTCTATTTTTAGTAACAGCAGCCATGTTGGTTGGAAGTGGGGGATGCCAGACATACTTTTGGAAGGTGGCCATCCAAGGACCATTACACCAAAGTTTGGTCCCGACTTTTAATGAACCAATAAGAAACAAGAATTGCCCATGACAGCCATGTTTGTTGCCCGATTGGGATGAAATGAGGAAACTTGTAAAGGACCTCCCATAGATGCTTCCTGTCAAGTTTCGTTCCATTTGGCCATGTGATTTCAGAGAAGATTTTTTTTATCAGCCAATCAGAAATAAGAAATGCCCATGGCGGCCATATTTGTAGTCGAATTGGGACAAAATGAGGAAACTTTATAAAGAACCCCCCATATATGCTTCAATTTTTGTTCCATTTGGCCAATTAGAAACAACAATTGCCCCATCAAGATGAAATGAGGACTATTTGTAGAGGACCTCACCAAACATCATTCCGGCAAAGTTTAGTTCCAATTGGCCCTGTGGTTTCAGAGGAGAAATGTTTACACCGGATGACAATGGACGACAGATGCCAAGTGATGGCAAAATCTCACGTGGCCTTTAAGGCCAGCTGACCTAAAAAGAATCTGTATGACTGCTAGTAAACTGAATTTTCCTTTCCTTCACCTCTGTTTGGAGATGGGTAATCCTCTGCATCCTGTACATCACCCGTCCACATCTAAACATCACCAAACTGATAATCTGATTTTCTCTTTTGGGAAATACACATGGTAAGGGGAGGGGACGATTGAATGGTATAAATATTAAAGATGGCTGGGAGGATAATAGGAAGTTTAGAAATAGGTGATGACAAGGGTATCAATATTTGCTAATGATCTAATCGCCATTTCATAGGAATTTTATTATACCAAGGACAAAAACTAAATACAACAACTTATTGTATTCATCTGATATATGCCTTGTAACAGTATCTTCATGCTTTATTTCCCATTTTATCAATTAGAAATTCTCTGACAAGGAAGCAAATCACGAGGCAGCCATTCTCGTCTGACATATCAAACGACATCAATGTTTTTGGATTTTTACTTTACGATGTCAGAGATAAAACTATTAAGTGGCTATTTCTATTCTTTAAAAAATAGAAAATTTATCTAAACTAATTTTTTATATAGAATTTATATACTCAGGTATAACAATTTGAGTTAATTGTCAACAATACTAATGCAACCATTTAAAAAATACAATTGTATCAATGAGTAATCACTAGACATTTCTATTAGTCCCATCATATATAATCCCACCACAAACTCTCACAAAATTAAATTTTGAAGTCAATGAACCATATCTGACTGAGACTGGACAAAATAATCCCAGCTGAAATGAAGGCACCAGTACTAAAAAAACTGTATACTAAACAGTAATGATTTTATCAGAATTCTGTAAACTGAACTACCAAAAAAATATTTAATATGTCAAATTTCTTGCTCAATTAACCCTTATTATCAAAATGGAAATGCTAATGCAGTTATTTTCCAAAAAAAAATCATAATGTTAAATATTTCTAACCATTAACTATATTGACTGACAAAACTGTCACTGCCATTAGTTGTATGTTAACATGGATTTTATGTAAGCTTAACTTGCTCTATTGTGGTGGCCAGTTTTTGGTTAAGCCAATCCTTGTTAATTAAAATCAGACTCAAACATACCTTTGGAACTTACAACCTCAGTGTTGACAGGCTAGTTATAATTTGCATTTATAAAGAACTATCTTGATAGCTCTGTCACTGAGATCCCATCACCGCCATTTCTCAGGAATAACAAAAATAATCAAATACAAAATATGAAAAAAATATCACAAGAATTAATATGTATTCAAAAGATCAATAGTCTAACAATGAATAGACTTATGTATGTCCTACCTGCTTCAGAAACTGAAAACTTGAATTACGAAAAAAATATGTGCATAGGCTCCAGGAGGCTGTATAACGCACATGAATTTAAATGCCATTTAATAGTAGGTGTCAAGGGATGCAATTCTAAAAGAGAAACCCCTAAGTTTAATTTAAACTAATTTCTGCAGTATCAGCCATAAGTATTGAGCACCAAACTAATAACACTTGGGTAGTACCTTTCATGTTCATTCATGACAATTTTCAATCTTATGGGTCAAGTAATTTTGGAGGAGACCTTTGAAATTTAATCAATCAGAATCTTGGGGCCTGGAAGCAAATTGTTTGCATAATGGCACCTATTAAGTTATAAGAATTAGTAAGGTCCTCATAAGTTCCACTTCTGTCAAGTTTATCTATTTAATTATTCTTCTTCAGAAAAATTTTAAATAGGGTAAAATGTTAACTAAGATTAATTCTGGTGGCCATTTTTTATTCCAAAGCTGGTTTCAACAGCATCAATCAGGAGCAAAAACTCCTCCTTTTTAATCTATATAATGTGATGGCAAACCAGCCAAGCTGAATTACAGAACAAGTATATTGAAATAAAATCCCATAGGAAGACATGTCACCTCATTCTACAATAATATCCAGACGCATAGCTACCAATCAGAAACATGCATTATTGAAGAATATTTACCATATTCTGGAAGTTTAGAGTCACATTCTGGGCTGATTTCTGGATAACTTTCTGGTACCGTCACAGATATTGGAGGTACATTTGGTAAGTTTTTATCATCTGAAAAAGAAGTTCACATTTCTTGGTGATAAGCCAAAGTCAACAAGACTTAAATTGTGAAATTAAGTTCAAAAATAGAAATGGAACTTATTATGCCCTTCTATCTAAAGTGCTTCTACACCTATTACTTTTGCAGAGAAAAAGAACTGTGTTTTGCAGTCAACATGAAACACTGCTAAATGTATTGAAAAATCTTGCATTCTTTACTGTTTCTACAGTTGATATTTCTTATTATTATTGCATTATATATATTCTCCAAAGCTGTGAAAATATTATAAGCTGAAGGAGCAACTAACACTAAATAAATGTTATAAGCTGAAGGAGTAGCTAACACAAAATAAATGAATATTGTGACAATTAGGAAAAGGTGTTTATATACAAAACTGCTTATCTATTTTCCTTAAGAAATACAGACATGGGTACCAGAAGATTATACAAATCTACTAAAGTTTTACAGTAATATATGTAGGGCTATATGTATTGGAAAACAACTGACTGCAGGATATATTATATAAATGAACTAACCTAATTTACAAATTAAATGAACAGCTTTAGATTTTCCATTATAAAGTGGATTTAAGTTGACTTTAAATCGTGCCCCTAGCCTGGCAATCTCTCCTAGTAAAATGTGTGGAATATCATCCTCATCTTCAGATTCATCCATCTTTTTCCTCTTTTTTGGAGGAGGACTTGGTGCTCTGCAATAGGTAATATTTAATAACTATTCATGAACTATCAGAATTCTATTGAAAGGGAGACAATTCAGATCCAAACTAGATGTTTTAATATCTTGATGCCATACTTTTTGTATTGTGGGATATACTGGCTTAGATTTTTTTTTAATTTCACAATTTACAAATCATTAACTGCTGTGGAAAAGCTACAATAATGAAATGGTAAGTAGTTCATATTTCCACAGTTCACAGATTAAATTTGTACTTTAAAACAACTTTTAATCAGAACTTATCCAAATTAAATCTGTACATGAATCCAAAGACCTAGACATTTGACACTGTGGGTTTTAAAAATTGAATCACATGTGATTTCCATGATTTTTGTGTTTGGATTTTATTGTTTATCTCAAGAAGTTTCAATTCCTGATTTTTTGTGCAAACAACAGCAAAATAAAATATTTTTTGCGAAGACTGGAGATACATACAATGTATTTTACCATCACAAGCACCTAGCTTTTCTAACTTCACTAGGTAAAGTATATTTTTTATATTAATATCTACATTTAATGTTTGAAAATCCTAAAATACAATACATTCTTCTACTAAATGAGTCATTGTATTTGACTAATAATTTCTCATGCATGACGAAAATGTACTGCAACTGCACCTTTTTTTAAAAAAAAAACTTTCTTTCTTTATCATCAAATCTTTAAATCTCACCACACAAGTTTCTAAAAATATTCACACCATATGCATTTAAAATCTAAAATGTTACCATGATGGGTAGTCCATTAAAAGGCAAATCTGTATTATATATAACTCCTACCTTATTGGAGCACCATACAAGGCTGTCATGGCTGGGCCAAATGTTCTGTGTAGTGAGTGATTAAACATAGGTGACATAATGTGTGCTGTTACTGCCTCCAATAATGGAGCACATATATGTGAACTGACTGTAACAGTGGTAGTTGTTGTAGTTGTACTGGGTGTCTACACAAAAACACAATTATATTAATGACAATAAAATACAAGATTTACATTCAACAGATATACCAACATGTCAAAAGGTGGATAATTTTTACATTTGATCTTGAGAAATTAGTTAATCAGTATTTCAATGAAATATCTTACTTTATCATAATTTGATGCTTAATTATGAAATACAAATTAATTCTGGATTAAATTTGTGTCTTCATGAGACTATACCTATTACAAAAGTTTACAATTTAATATTTTAATATAGACATTTAACATCAAAATATGATTTGAAAATTTTTATATTGGAAATCTCCTGAATATTTTCAAGGACCTGACCTGACCTCAATTTGAATCTATTTAATACTTTGATGATACAACCAAGATACATGATGATTTTTCACAATCAGAGTTAGAGCCTGGAAATGGATTTGCAACTTTGTCTCTTGACAAATAATTTTTCAAATATGGAATTCCAAGGCATTTCCCTCACAACCTTCAAACAACTTGCCATCTTTTGACATGCAGACAACAGGTGGTCTTAATACGGATTTGGAATGTTACCTCAGGAATATTTATTGGATTTGTTTCTTTCGTCAATGTCAATTGAAGTTATAGGTTAAAGAAAAGGAATTATGAATTTGTTTAATATGGTAATATTAATTTAAATTTATTCCTCGTTAGATAATGTGAAATTGGAAGTGTAATTATACCGAACTTGATTCTGTTGTTACTATCTTAACCAAATTTCCAAACCAGTCCATAAAATTTGTTCAAAATTTGGTTCTTATTACATTTTATTTTCAAGTTTTGGATAAATAAATTTTTTAAAACTGCAAGTTGTTTTTCATGAATATCTCAAATATTTGATTAAAATGAAAGTAAAAAGTATTGCACTACCTTTTGTTTCCATCAGTCGTATTTAAATATTGTATTTTCCATTGCTGAAATGTATATATTTTACAAGAACGGATTTTCAATTATATGTGTGAAATTTGTTGATTTTTGCCCTAAAGTATGACGTCACCACAAACAAATGTGACGGTGTTGATTATTTGCAGTTTTGCATCCAAAAGTTTGAACCATCTTTGCCCTTGGGATATACCAACTTGTTGTTAGATATTTTACAGAACTGATATTATCTCTGGAGTTTTTCATCAAGAAATCAGTAACCAAAGTATGTAGACACACAGTAAACCAGTTCTCGAATAATGTTGAAAATTCCAACTTCAAAATGATCAAGATTTGTAAATTTTTTAAGTGACAATTAAATATTGTGTATTTATTTACACTAACACTCCTGCTACTTCCATGAAATTCCAGTTTCTCCAAAACTTGCTCACATTTAAGTAATGTTGCCATTGGTAATCTAAAAAAACACCAAATTCAAGAATTAATATAGGTGATATTAACATTCTTTGTAATTGGTAATACATGCAAAATTGTGACTTGTGACATTATAGCTATATCAAAGTGTCCATTATGTTAACTGTGTCTCCAACCATTAGAACTTAAGTTCTGAGAGAACTCCTGACCCTACCAGGAGAACAGTTAATCTTTTTTGTACTGGGTCCTGAGAGAACCAATGACCATACCATGAGAACTGTTAATCTTTGTGAACTGAATCCTGAGAGAACTACTGGCCCTACCCTCTTTGTTAACTGATTTCTGAGCTCTAGAACAAATGACCCTACAAGGAGAACTGTTGATCTTTGTTAAACTGAGTCCTGATAGAAGCACTGACCCTCCCTCTTTGTTAACTGAGATCTGAGAGAACCAATGATCCTGCCAGGAGAAAAGTTAATCTTTGTTAACAGAATCCTGAGAGAACCAATGACCCTACCCTCTTTGTTAACTGAGTTCTGAGAGAACCAATGACCCTAACCTCTTTGTTAACTGATTTCTGAGAGAACTTATGACCTTACCAGGAGAACTGTTAATCTTTGTTAACTGAGCCCTGAGAGAGCCAATGACTCTGACCTCCTTATTAACTGAGATCTGAGAGAACCAATGACCCTACCCTCTTTGGTAACTGATTTCTGAGAGAACTAATGACCTTACCAGGAGAACTGTTGATCTTTGTTAACAGAGTCGTGAGAGAACCAATGACCCTAACCTCTTTGTTAACTGAGTTCTGAGAGAACCACTGAACCTACCAGGAGAACTGTTTATCTTTGTTAACAGAGTCCTGAGAGAACCAATGACCCTAACCTCTTTGTTAACTGAGTTCTGAGAGAACTAATGACCTTACCAGAAGAACTGTTAATCTTTGTTAACAGAGTCCTGAGAGAGCCAATGACCCTAACCTCTTTGTTAACTGAGTTCTGAGAGAACCACTGAACCTACCAGGAGAACTGTTTATCTTTGTTAACAGAGTCCTGAGAGAACCAATGACCCTAACCTCTTTGTTAACTGAGTTCTGAGAGAACCACTGAACCTACCAGGAGAACTGTTTATCTTTGTTAACAGAGTCCTGAGAGAATCAATGACCCTAACCTCTTTGTTAACTGAGTTCTGAGAGAACCACTGAACCTACCCAATTTGTCAACTGAGTCCTCAGAGAACCACTGACCCTACCAGTAGAACTGTTAATCTTTATCAGTTCTCTAAAGTTTGAAAAAGGACACTTTCCACAGGCTAAGATTGAACTCACAACCCTTGTAATAAAACATGTGACACTCACAGTTAAGATAAATTACCTACATTACTTGGCAACACTGGACCCTTCGTAGATTGTAAAACATTCTCTGAATAAAAATAAGGCCATGATACTACAATACATCTGTAGCAATAAGTTTGGGTCAATTTGTTAATACCATCATGTATCATAAATGCTACCACATGTTTAGTAACTAATTCTCACCTGTGACTGGTTGTTTACTCCATATTAAATTTTACATATTATATCTTACAGACAGATCTTTTTCAACTAACGTTAAAGTCATAAATAATACATTGTGTATATACTTTTTAAATAATCTGGCTTTTAAGAACATCCATCACTGATTACAATTTTTTCATGTTTACTGTAAACATGCCTTGACAATAAAACAAAACTAATAATTCACTCATGGGCTAACCGCATTTGTAAATTAATGTGTTGTCCAGTCAATCAAAAGTAGATTTTAGAACTCAAATTTCAAAATTAGTAAAACTATTTGAGAAAACTGATGTATTAAATAACCTGAAGGAAAAAATTCATTAGACTTTTCACAAAAAAATTTTTTTTAATCTATGATTAATTTTGAATAAAAAATAATTATGAATTCAAAAAAAAAAAAAAAAAAAAAATACCGAATACTGATCTAAGTATAAATAACTTTTTTTTTAAATTTGGAGAAAAACAGGACATTTCTGATGTTGGACACCCACTAAACAATACTTTTTATTATATTTTTTGGCATAGAAACTATGTTGAACAATGTTAAACTTAAAAGCTGAAAATTTTTTGAAACAAAATTTTCAGAACTTGACTACCTGAATCAATTTGAATTGTCTAATCGATTTGCTGACAGGTGCAATTAGCTAAGTCGTAACTTAGACAGTTGAACTTACCTGATTTGTTAAAACATTTTGCCTATGGAATTTTCAATTAAAAGGGAAATAACTCTCATATGAGATTTTCTTAAATTAAATATTTCACCCCTAAGTAAAGTGCATGAAAAATATTAAGAATAATGGTTTTGCAAATTTTAGGATGGGTATGAGTTAGTCATTTATGAATTTTAAAATTTTCATCTTTTTAGTGCATTAATTTTTTTACTGGAAAATCTCCATTCAGAATCAAATTTGAGGAATAAAATACAACCTTAACATACAATAGTAAAATTTTTATGTTTTCTTGGGTGACCAAATAAGGTTAAATAACCACAAAAATTGTCTTATATTTTTAAAATTTAGACTTCCAAATGCCAAAAATCCATTCTGAGAACTCAGGTTTCCAGACAGTGTTGTTAAAATAAGAAAATCTATTCCACAGCTTTTTTTCTATGCAATGTATGTTTGGACTTGGCTGAATGGCAAGGTATTCTTTATGCAATTTTTTGAAATGTTTTAAAGATAATAAAGACCTGAATATTATCTTAAAATGAGAAAGAGAGCTGTCATGATTTTTTAAAAATTACTTAATAACAAGGAGTACAGTAATGAAGCTGTATAGCAGAAATTTTCATGGTACAAATTTTAATGGTTTCAACAAATGGGTTTATTAGTACAAACTGAAGAAATAGTTATTGTTGAGTTTCAAATTTTTATCTATACATAGAGAATAGGCCCGAGGGATGATATTGATCGAGGGGTGATACGGCAAGCGATACAGATTTTGACATGTTTTATAATATTTATCATATTTTAACAGTGGTGAAGAATTTTTAGTCTGAAAGGAATACTTTGTTGTAATTAATGTATATAACTATGAATAAATAAATGGTTGTTGGTTGTGTAATAATAACAGCACATAACTAGAACTGAAGTTATAGCACAGTAACCATGTGTTTTCTGTGCAAGGGCAACAACAAATACAGCGACATTTCCTATCCTGAAGTGAATTAAAGTACCGGCCTGAGAGGTACCGTATGAAAAAATCCAAGAAATCGGAATTGGAGTGCGATTCAGGGGTGTGAAACAGGTTGAGCCATACAATAAAGGGGGTGCGATACAGGTTTAGCCATGCGATAAATGGTATGTGATAAAGGTCGACCAAGAATGTATGTAATACGGATGGAGCATTGATGCTTTATCATATATGCAAAATGACTGTATTTAGTATTGAATATATTTATATATCTTTCATTGTATTTTTATTAAGTTTGTTGATTTTGTTGTGAATATATTGTCTTTGTCAGATTTGTGTGAAAAATGCACTAAAAGTGTGAGCATCTCCATTTCTAAATGACATTCTTTATTTAACATAATCTAATTGGCATTTTCTTTTTATTTGCCAAAAACGTCACTACATTTATTTTTTTATGATCTAAAAAACTTGATGTGAGTTGAAAAATAAACATTAGGAAAGTTAATTTAATTTTATTTGTGTTGGCTCTCCCATTAAACAGAAAATAAATAAACTTTGGCCTGAATATATGAACATGCATCAAAATGCAAAAGGACAATACCAGCCTCTTTTGAATTCCTTTTTTATGTTACAATAATAGTGTACTTATTTGTTACCTTTTTGAAGGATCTGTAAGTATCTCTAATAAATTCTTCATTTTACTGATATCTTTTTTGTGATCTGAAAATAGAAAAAGTGCAGATTAAGTTTAAAAAGATATTAATTATTGTTAGTTTCCTTAACAAGATCAATAAAATCCATCGAAATGTTGGAAAACAATGAAATCAACTATATTTATTAACTATGAAATGTATAGAACGATACTGAAAAATTATAAAGTAGAATGATCATTTAACAATTTGACATCTACAAAGGAACTTTAATCTCTCAAACTTGAATAACACCATCGTTACCTGGAACTACTTTTTAAATCCCTTAACAAAAATGTCTATTCAATTGAAATACACCTTTGGGTGTTCAAAGGATGAAAGTTCTACTATTAATACTACTAAAAGAATGAGACAAATTTTTGTTAGCCAGGTTGCCGTTTCAACAACAAATGCGACGTGCGATCTTTATATATCAGAAGTATGAGACCATTGTGCAGTTTAAAACTTTTATCAGTACATACGCAATTGTTTCCGCATTTTGCTAATTACCCCTAATAAATTAATGCGGATCACGAAAACCGATACCGTTCCGGAAGTATACATCACAAGAAGTTTCCGGTATCGACCGAGGAAAAGTTTGTCTAAAGACAGCTCGACAGAAAACGGTTTAGGATTTCGTTGCGTAAGTGTAAAGAAAAATGCACAAAAGAAAATGAACAATCGTCTTTCTATTCAATCATCTGCACTGGGAATTTAAAAAGCGACCACATGCCCAAAATGAATGAAAATAAAAAAGGCAAATATGCTTGCTTCCCCGTCTTATAAAGAACACTTCACCCAAGGCTCCAGGGATTAAATATCCAAAAAGAGAAGATGCACATCGCGTCTTTATATTTGTAAAAACAAACATTTTGTCGGCAACTGGAAATTTTAAAAACAGAAAGTGACCACATGCCCAACTTGACATGCATGAAAATAAAAAAGGCAAATCTGCTTCCCCATCTAAAAACACTTCACAGGTTACTACCCAAGACAACAGAAGATGCACATCACGTCTTATCTATACTACTAAATCTAAAGACCGTTTTTTTGTTCACCTAATAAACGTATAACCGAAGAAAGCTTCAAGTCAAACTTATATAAGGGTATATATACTTGATAGGGTATACTGAAAATTTTACCCTTTTACATCGATTACTGTTTGAAACAATAAGCAATTAGACAAATTAATAAGTTCCGGAACCATCCGATGCCATTTCCTTTTAGTCATGTCATTATATTTCCGGTCTAATGTAAGCAGTTTAACATGTTAAAGAACAACTAGTATAGATATCATCATTCATGATGTTACAAAGTACTTTCCCCATTTATACACTAATTATGCTGTACCGAACTTGAAACAAACTACTCCCGGCCCCGATATTTATACACTGTTCATGTACTCCATGTCATGTAAAAACGATCCCACGATTAGAATTTTTTGAAATTTTGAATGAAGGTCAATTTCAATGTACACGTTTGGAACATGCAGAGAAATTTATTCCTTCATGATTTACTTTTCGAGATATTTCCGGTTGAAATTTTCACATTTCGTGTAAAAAGATAAAATTTCATATTTTAATACTTTTCGAAAAATTCACATAACTTTCAAACGGCAAGAGATATTTTCATACAGTTTTTTGCAATTTGTTCTTAAGTCTGCCATTGCGAAAACAACTCGCACATTTTGGATGAACTATTTGACACTTATTGGCATGCAGGGGTTAAAGCTAACTATACACGTGACTGACAATTTTCCACGGGTTTTTTCCTAGTATAATGAAATATATCTATTCCAGAATTAAATTTCTCCGAATTTGAAAAAAATAAAGCAATACTTCAAATTTAAATATAATGGAATCAAATTCCTGGATTAGGACTACTGTTTATCAAACTGGACAGTTTGACATAATATAAATCTACCTCTATCAACCTGGAAAGCTGTTCATCAGTAAAACATTACAAATACTATAAGACAGATTCAAAATAATCAAATGCAAGGCAAATCCTTACAAACAGTAAACACAGTAAACAAATACTACAGATATATAACCAGAAGGATAAAAAACAAACTTTAAAATATTGTTAACAATTTACCATCAGCTTTCCTTCAACACAATATGAAGTTTGTTTTTTCCTTGCCGACCCACTGATATTTTACAAGAAAGTTTCAGAGAAAACCTGATAATATATACATTTGATTTTTTGTACATATTTATACCTTCATCTTTATCTGTGGAAAGTCTGTTTATCATTCTACGTAAGGGTTCTACGTATCGAGATAACTTTTGTAGTTTGTCTAAGTAGGCTTGTTCTTCTACTGATCTCGGTGCTGGACTTGCATGACTCATGGCTGAAATTAAATAAATATATATTCATTAGTATGAAAATATAATGACTAACATATAAGTATAAAACAACTTCGTACATTTTTTTCAACACCTACCTCTGCAATACAGTGTACTTTGACTTAGTTTCTGGACAATGATAGTTTATGCTAGTGTATCATTGGGTCTTTGAAATAATATCAGTGAAATTGATTGAAATATGTTGTCTGCAATAACTATTTCTTGATATATATTTTGTCTCACAAAATGCATCTCATCTGCAAGTTTTAATATTCATATAATACCTTTATACTATTTTGTTAGATATCCTAAGCTTAAGGGGACATAAGTTTTCTGAACATTTTCCAAAAACAACTAAATGATATTTTATATTCCGGGTAATTACAATATAAGAAGTTAAAAAGTGTGATTTAACTACTTATATAGTATGCTAAACTTTACATGTCTCCAAATTGTAAAAGTAGTGTGCTGAAATGTAATTTTGGATTTTTCAAGCTTTCAGGGGACAATGAATTGCATTTACAGAATACTTGGGTTATTTACATTCCAACACTGTGTCACTCACCAACTGAGTTCAAGAGAGTACCTGATGACGGCTTTCTTCATCTTAAAAAATGTGCATCGTCCACAAGGAGTTTAGGTATCAAAGTTTATTTTATTCCTTTTCAGTTTTACTAGTTTTTCTAAGAATATTTTTGTGCATACCAACCTGGCGTATTTAAGTTACTACTAGGAGATGGAACTCCATACACATTTTGACCTCTGTTGGCTGGTGATTGAACCACCGGAGAAGTAGTCATCATTGACATAGGTGATGATGCAATCTGAGAACTAAAATTACATAAAAGAACTGTCAATGGCATGAACAACATAGAGGTATGTCATTTTCATAACAAACTTAATTCTATATGACACTTTTTGTCATCCCCCAACTGACTATTGCGTAATTATTAAGTTGAGACATTCATATATACTAAAGCCTACAATACAAAATTTCAATTTGATCACTGAAAAGCAGAAAAAAGACAAATCCTGTGTCTGGACCTGTGTCATCCACAAGCAATGCTGTTTAGATCCTAAATACCCAATGCACATATCCAATATGTCTCGAGTCAATGTGAAAATTTTCAAAATCGCAAAGGAAAACTCAGTGATTTTCAAATTAAACGTCCTTGGCTCTTTTAAGAGCAAATAATGACAAAAATAATGGTCTAAAATAAAAGGAAAAAATTTATCAAATCTTTCAAGAAAGAAGGTGCACATATTTAATGCATACATGTTTCTAGGTTGGTTTTTTTCTTGTTTGAAGAAAAACTATGTCAGATTCAGAGTTGAGATACTAGGTTCTATCAGGCTCAGCTGTGCAAAAAATGTGTGGATCTGCAATGTTTCTAATAAATGAACAATATTTGGATAGGAGGTGTACCTCTTCAATACAGAATATAAATAATCAACCACAGTTAAGTAAACAAGGCATCCATTAATGAATGGATGAACAAAACCAACAGTAAAACAGTAAAGTGGTTCCTAGACCTGTGATCACCATTGGTTACGTAAGTAAAAATACATTATACATTGTGTAATTTTCTTTGTAAATCTTCAAATATAAACTGATCAATTATTGGGAACTTTTTATTCCAAAATTTTATTTTGCAATCAAGAGTTATCATTGGAGCTTCATATTAATATTTGACTATTTCAGTGTTTAGAAAAATTGTTTATTCACACATTTTCTCTGCGTATCAACAGTAAAGAACCATATAGCTGTTACATTTGTACAGTAAAAAAAAATAAAATTGCTGATTCTGTATTATCCCTTGTATTGATTCAAGGTTAGCTGTATTGCTCCCGAGGCCCATTAAGGGCCGAAGGCCAATACAGCTGACCGAGAATCAATACAGCAACACTTTTATTAAATAATCTAAACAGTCCCTTCAGCTGGTACGTATGACAAAATAGTCTTTATTAACTAATGTGTTAAAATACAGTAAAAACTGTCCAGTTAATACAAAACCGGAACTGGTCATTAATACAGGTCTAACACAGAATTTTCTGTATTAGACCTGTATTAATGACCAGTTTGATTTTCTGTATAAAACCTGTATTGATGATCCCTTTCAGACAATGGGATTGTATTAAATAGACAATTTATAATGTATTTTAAGTCATTGGTTAATAAAAGTACTGTAATTTTAAGTCATTAGTTGATAAAGGTGTCATAAAATGGGTATTTTTATATCAAGCCTGTATGTCATCATACACTTGTATTGGGTCTCGATCAGCTATACAGTTGACCTCAACCCAATACGACTGACTTGGACATAATACAGGCTTTATATGAAAATACCCATTTAATAACACTATAGTAAAACCGGTCCGTATGGAATCTCATATTGCCCTGTTTCCAAATTGCCGGTCCATATGGAATTCCATATTGACATTAAAATCTGTATTAAATTATAAACCAGATAAATTTTCATATAAATACAGGTATTTCAGGGCAACATAAAAATATTAGTTATGCTAAATATGCAATATTAAGGCTATTTTTATCATATTATTTATTTTTATTAAAACTAAATAATGTTCAAACTTTGATTAATAAAATTTGTATATCCCTTATTTCTCTTGTTTCTATTTAAAATTCAAATACAACTTAAAAATGATGTCTGCTTTACTCATGGTTACCCAAAACCTTCACTTAAAAGAGGAAAAAAAATAATCAAAGACGGAAAAAATTGAGAAAAAGTAAAAAATATACAAGAAAAAAAGCATAATTTAATAGAAAGAAAAATGCATCCTAATACAGAAAGACTTTTCCCCACTCATCATGCAATCACACTTGTGTTTACCGATGATGAAATCTGCAGCTATAGAAACTGTAAACAAACTCTAATTTTTAATTCAGGACTTAAGTATACTGTACTTTTTTATTGGTTTCATTACTTTCTGCAATATTTGTGTATACTGTGGTGACCAGGCTTATAGGAAGGGGAACTTAAATTTCAAATTCACCATCTCAATGTTGACAAGCTAGTAATGATTATGGGTTGTTAAAAAAGACTACCAAAACTATTAATTTTGTTAACTAGTGACATGAAACCAAAAGTTTTTATATAAATTGTAAACAAGAATATGTGTCCACAAGATCCCCCTCTGCACTATCATTCTCTATGTTCAATGAACCATGAAACTGGGGTCAAAATCCCCAATTTGACATGCAATTGAGACAGATCACATAATAATTAACATATGTACTAAGTTGATGTGACTACAACTTCACCCTAAACTACCTTCACCAAAAATGAACTGTCACAATCATAAATGTTTCTTTTTTTTCAGAATTTGAACCAGAATGCTGTTGCTGGGCCACAGCAACAATCATAATTAGAAAGACCACATTATAAGGAACATGTGTACTAAGTTTCAAGTTGATGTGACTACAATTTCACCCTAAACTACCTTCACCAAAAACCTTAACCTGATTCAGGACGGATGGGCAGACCAAAAAACATAATGCCCCTTCTCTATCATGGCAGGGCATAAAAATCCTGTGTTACTGTTAACCTCACCAAACCTATTTTTCAGGTGCTGACCATAATGTTTTTTTTAAACTATGAAAAAGAAACCAGTCAAAAATGGTGGAGGTACAAAATGAACTATGAAAAAGTAGTAACATGGCCGTGTTTGTGAGATACATATGGAAAAAAAAAATAACATAACCAACCAGAATTTTTTTTTGTTGGAAAATTTGATTAAAAAAACAAAAATACCTTGGTGTTAGGTTTTTACTTTCGTACTTATACATTTGAAATGTATGTGATATGTTTTTATATGTACATACACTTGCTGTGCAGGTGAATGAACCATAGTCTGGGGGATCTGTGGCTGCATCTGTTGTTGTTGTGGCCCAGCAACAGCATTCTGGTTCAAATTCTGAAAAAAAAGAAACATTTATGTAATGGTATTTTATGTTTTGGTTTCTGAAAGAATGGATCTATATGGCAATTTTAATAGTTTTAAATAGGTTAAAAATGATATGTAAAAATTTTAATGTCACAAGCCAATTTAAAAAAAAACAATCAGACTGATTTCCCTTGGGTACATTCATCTCATCTTATACAACTGTTTAAAATCAATGCTGTTATCTGGTTAAGAATAAATGACACACTGATATAACCGATAATGATGAAAAATTTTAAATAGAAAATAGTCATTATTCTGAACAATTCACTTTATTAAAACTAGAGGCTCTCAAGAGCCTGTGTCGCTCACCTGTATCTAATGTGATTTTGGAAATTATGTAAAATTATATAATGATTGAGAGCAAGGTTGGTTTAATTTGACACAGTATTTAAAATTAAAAACAGGTCATCTTAGTGTAGTCTTACAATAGCTACTGAAGACATCTTATCATTATTATTTTTGAATATGTGGTCAAGTTGTGACCATTCCGAATTTTTTTTTTACAATTTTCTAAACATCTTGGATGATGGATCGGCAACAAAGTAACAACACTTGGTCAGCACCTCATAAGGAACATTCATGCCATGTTTGGTTTCATTCCATTCAACGGTTCTCTAAAAGAAGTCATTTGTATGCATTTCCCATAGGGTCCTATGTTAAACTAAGTCCCCCTCTGGCAGCCATCTTGGATGATGGATCGGCTACAAAGTACCAACACTTGGTCAGCACTTCATGAGGAATATTCATGCCATGTTTGGTTTCATTCCATTAAGTGGGTCACTAAAAGAAGTCATTTGTATGCATTTCCCATAGGATTCTATGTTAAACTAAGTCCCCCGCTGGCAGCCATCTTGGATGATGGATCGGCTACAAAGTAACAACACTTGGTCAGCACCTCATAAGGAACATTCATGCCATGTTTGGTTTCATTCCATTCAACGGTTCTCTAAAAGAAGTCATTTGTATGCATTTCCCATAGGGTCCTATGTTAAACTAAGTCCCCCTCCGGCAGCCATCTTGGATGATGGATCGGCTACAAAGTAACAACACTTGGTCAGCACCTCATAAGGAACATTCATGCCAGATTTAGTTTCATTACATTCAGTGGTTCTCTAAAAGAAGTCATTTGTATGCATTTCCCATAGGGTCCTATGTTAAACTAAGTTCCCCGCTGGCGGCCATCTTGGATGATGGATCAGCTACAAAGTAACAACACTTGGTCAGCACTTCATAAGGAATATTCATGCCATGTTTGGTTTCATTCCATTAAGTGGGTCACTAAAACAAGAAGATTTTTGAAATTTCAGCCAATCAGAACACATTATTGGGCCTGGCAGCCATGTTGAATATTCGATCAGCACCAAAATTACAAATTCTGTAAAGGACCTTCACAGGAACATTGCTGCCACGTTTGGTTCCATTTGGTTCAGTGGTTTTTTAGAAGAAGATTGAAATGTGAAAAGTTAACGGACGGACGACGGACGACAGACGACGGACGGACGACGGACGACGGACGCAAAGTGATGGCAAAAGCTCACCCTGGCTTTTAGCCAAATGAGCTAAAAAATTTAAAGTGACAGTTTGGGATATGGAATAGCTTGTCATAAAACAAAAATCTTAATTTAAGGACATTGACATTTTTTAATACTAACAAGAGAGGACACACTACATGTCTCGCCTGAGTATCCACATGGACACAGAATAAGATTATATGATACCCGACATTTTGCAAGTCAAAGGAAAATGTGTTAAAAGAAATTGAGGTCAAGGTCAAAAGGCAGGTGTCATAAAGACATGTATCCACTAAGAACTATCTATAGACCAAATATGGTGGGTCTAGGTATTAAATTTGCTGAGAAATGG
This sequence comes from Mytilisepta virgata, assembly GCA_028015205.1. Lineage (NCBI taxonomy): Eukaryota > Metazoa > Mollusca > Bivalvia > Mytilida > Mytilidae > Mytilisepta > Mytilisepta virgata. Next base: position 23,033,532 of record CM051520.1, read on the forward strand.
ACCTAATCTCGAAAATGTGACAAAGTCACTCAAGCATGCAATTGAGGTCAAGGTCCAGAGACAGGTGTCAGACTTGCATGTACCCACTAAAAACTATCTATAGACCGGTCTAGGTATTTCAGTTGCTTAAAAAAGGACTTAATTAAGAAATTTGGATGAAAAAACACTCAAGCATGCAATTGAGGTCACGGTCCAGAGACACGTGTCAGACAGGCATGTACCCACCAAGAACTATCAATAGATCAAATACAGCAGGTCTAGGTATTACAGTTGTTGAAAAATAGACTTAATCAATAAACTTGGATGAAAGTCACTCAACCATGAAATTGACGTCAAGGTCAGAGACAAGTGTCAGACTGGCATGTACCCATCAATAACTATCAATAGACCAAATACAGTGGTTTCAGAGAAATGGACTTAACCATGAAAAAGTGACAAAGATGTTACTCAAGTCACTCAAGCATGAATTGAGGTCAAGGTCTCAAGCCAGGTGTCAGACTTGCATGTACCCACTGAGAACTATCTATAGACCAAATATGGTTGGCCTAGGTATTACAGTTGCTGAGAAATGGATTTAACCACGAAACTTGGACGCAGATTTTAAATTCATGTTTATGAAGTCTGTGAACCATGAAAATGAGGTCAGGGTCACAAGGCAAGCATCCTTATACGATAACCTATCTGGACGATAAATCTTAATTGTAGGTATTACATGTGCAAAGTTATTAAAGTTTTACAAACGTTTACGCTGCTGCCGGCGGAAAGTAATACCTATATCTTGCCTCCACGACTTTTTGTCGCAGGTGAGACAAAAATGCACAGTTTAAGTTAAAAAATAATTGTTATTTTAAGTATCCTAATGGTATTTTAATTTTTTTTTCAATCATTTTTTATCTATAAACTTTCAGCTAATATTTATAACTGTTCATTCTTTCACCCCATATTGATTTTATCCTGTCCTTTGGTATCAAATGTTTATGGTTACCCTATTCTAATGCAATTGGTTTACAACAACTGTTTTGATTGTTCAAGGTAATAAATTTACTCTATTTTTTCAGGTAAGCCCGATTTCAACATGTTTAAAGGGGACACAGAATAGGAATAACCAGGCTGTATATGATCACTTGTGAATGGTTAAACTTATACTTTACTGTCATAAATATTCATTTTCTAGCTCTACTGTGCATCACCATCTGCAAGTATTTAAACCCAACACAATTATTCCTCAATTCTGCATTTTAACCTTCCTTTAAAAGTGAGACTGAGAAGGTACTTTGAGAGTCCTTAGACATTTAACTATTTTGAAGTTCTTTTGTACATGCCCGATTGACTGTTTTCAACTAAGCATCATTATGCATCATGTTTTTTAACGAGCACTACAAATTTTGTCCCCAAATTATGTCTCCTAAACCATTTTTCATTTTTCTAGACCAGACATCAAAAGGAAGAAAATAGTTTCAATGTCTACCTTGACCTCATTGAAATAACTGTACTAGAATCTTTCTACCACTCATAAATTAAACTTGCTCTAACATCAATGTAAAAATTTTCAATAAATCCTAACAAGAATATTTAATGCTATTAAGCATTATGCAGAGATCAAATCTTATACAGGTTTCAATTAGACATGATTGAAATTTCTGTAAAAGATTTCCTGCCATGAGGATAAAAATTTTCTTAAGTAATTAGACAGATTTCTCATGCTAAAAGATAAAGGACATTTCTTGCAAGACCTTGATTGCACAATGAAAGTATGGTAAAAAGACTTTTAATTGCTAAGGGAAGGCAGAAATCACCTGGCTTCACTCAATAATTATTCAATATTTGATTCTCTTTGAAGAACATTGTTTTATGAAGACATTTCATGAAGGAAAATCTATAAATTTGTTTCAAATCTAAACAATTGTAATTTTTTTAAAATAACTGATATTTTGTTCTGCAAATTCTCAACATAACTGACCAAATATTTTAAAGTATAACAGTTACATGCACATTAAGCTGAAAAAAATATTTAAGGAATTATCTAAAATTTTTAACAATTCAAATTGTTTACCGAAATGGACATTTTACACATACCAGTTTTTTTTTAATTTAGTTTGGATTTTATCACAGATATTTTGATTATGGGAAATATCCTCGAAGAAACAGCAAAAATATGTTAACTATGAAAAGATTAACATATTAATATGGAAAATTATCATATACCCGGGATAATTCACATTTAATTTTTTTTCCTATTTTATAATTAAAGAAAGTAAGCTAACCTCATTTTATCAACCTTGTGCAATGTCTCATGCAATGTTGCACTGTTATAAAGCCATCTCATATAAAGTAAGGCTAAATTGATGGGTTTTTTTCAGAAGTATAGGATAAAGAGGTTTAAACATATTTTTTTCTATATCAGCCCTGGAAAACTGAAATCAGGATATTTTGGCAGTTTTTGCTAAAAACATGGTTATTAAATTTTGATGTTTTAAAATTTGGAAGTTTGCATCAGTGATGTTTAATTTTGGAAGAAACAAGAATATGTGTCCACAGGACATGATGACCCTCTGAACTATTATTCTCTATGTTCAATGAACCATGAAATTGGGGTCAAAATCCAAATTTAACATGCAACTGAGAAAGATCACATAAAAATGAACATATGTACTAAGTTGATGTGACTACAACTTTATCCTAAACTACTTTCACCAAAAACTATAACGTGAGAATGTACTGTTTCCACACTATCATATTTCTATGTTGAGTGAACCATTAAAATGGGGTCAAAACCCTAATTTGGCATGCAGGGCATTAATAAAAATACAATATGATTTACTAATTTGTATTATTCAATGGTAATAATGTTGTCACTACAAGCTGTCATGGCTGCCAACTGATAAAATAAAGTTATTTGTTTAATATTCTTTATGAATTGAATTGTTTTGATTATACAAATATGATTACAGCAATTTACCTTCGGCCGATTTTCAAAGGTGCCAAATAAAAATAAAATATATAACCACAGCCAAAATATCGCAATTTACGGTAATCCCTTCACAAACATACATCTAGGAATAATATGGGGCTCTTGTGTTTGTGTAAAGGCTGAAAAGGAAACATCGTTTTAATATATACACATAACCTCATTCCATTGTTAAAAATAATTCCAATAGTGCAGCAAGGCAACTGGTAACAGGATGGATATCAACCTCGTCACAAGTAGAGTAGGACTTGATCAAATCTAATAGAACTTTTTTCCAATTGAAAGCACAAGCACGATACTTCAAATCCTGTTTCTACTGAATTGTGCTTTCAGTGAAATATAATAGCTGAGGATCATTTATATACTCTGGTATCAATTTTTGGGCTTTGGGGTAATGTGATTTTTTTGCATTTTGTGTTGCGCTGAATATGTAAATTCTTGTTTCTCGATACTTACAAAAACCACAAAAATAGGCTTGCACAGAAATAACATCAATGTACAGTAATGTTTAAATAAATAGATAACAACTTTCCACAGTATTTCCTCCATATTATTATCAGCATACTTTACATAGTCTTTTCCACTAACCTGTCTCTGCATGACTGGACCTGGCTGAACTTGTTGCTGGAATCCCATCTGCTGAAAAATACAAATTAGTACATAAAATATCTGTGAATATGGTAAAAAAAACCCAACTAAACCCCATGGGAAACAATATAACATAATATGACATGAATATTAAAAACAGACAATTCTTTCCGTTGAAAAAGAATCTGCTCTGCTTTGATGATCAACTGTTATAAGATTATGACCACGTATGACTATTAACCCTGGAAAGTATGAACATTAAAAAAAAATTATCTCTGCTACTTTTAACAGAGAAAAAAGTATGGTGGAGTCTGGTCCTTATAGATATAATTATACCCACACCACTGTTTGACATGTTATATAAAACTGGCAATTTTCTCAAACATACCAGTTGACATTCAACTTTTAGCAATATACTTCTTACACGTTAAAAACATGACTTGGCTTGTATAAACATCAAAGAATCTTGGTGTTGATTAATTCCTCTACATCACTATAGTTTAGTCTTGCTGAATTTTTTGGTTTATAGACAGAAAACAAAGATTATACAGTCAATTCCACTTAATTTCAAACTTGTTAATTGCAAAACAAATCCCAGCACAAAATCATTTCCCATTGCCTGTTAATTGTAAAGCATTTTATAGCAAAATAAGTTTTATTGCAAAATTTCTGGCAAAATTGAGAAAAAGTGTTGGTTGTTTGCAAGATTTCCAGTGAGTTTTGTGTAAAATGTGAAAAATGTATTTCTAGTATTACCAGGTGTACAGAGTGACAATGTTCCACATTTCAAAGTGTTAAGGGAATACGATACAGTAAGGTTCCTCCACTGAATTTTTGCTGAAAATTTACCAGAGGGTCAATTTTTATGCATCGCTCTCAGCGTTGCTATAATGCTGTTTCTTCATTATTATGTCGGGCTTGACCGCAAAACTTTATGAGATAATTTAACATTATTGATTTGATGGGAGTGGTGAAAAAACCCTGAGGAAGCAAGGTATGTGTCATTTAGTGCGTTGCACCATAGGGATAAGAAAATATATGGTGTAGGGGTGGAACTGAGATATTTGAACATTATAGATTTGATGGGAGTGGTGATAATGCCCTTGGGAAGTGAGGTATGTGTCAGTTAATGCATCTTATAAGAAAATATATGGTTTAGGGAAAGCCTGAATTGATGTAAATCTGACTGTTCATTTCTTGTTTAAAATACAATTGCACTTTCTTACCAGAAATGAGGCATTCAAAAACTTGTGGCTGAACAAAGATCTTTTCAAAAAGAATAACCTACCAGTATCTTTAAGTCAAGTTAAATAATGAACGAAAGACTTTATTTCGACTTTGAAATTTTGGAAAGATTAATAATTTCAAAATGTCAAGTAAGACCATATGTTTGACACTACCATATACTAGGTTCTTTAAGTTGAATGTAAATTATCTCTTTTTTCAGATTTTGCCCAAAACTGCCAAAATTTATCTTGTTAGAATATATGTACTGCTAAAAACCAGAGGTACTGTGATCAAAGCTCACAAAATGATACCCCCACCGCTTGCAACGTCCTAATCCATGTTTTGGCAAGTCCTTGTTTTGAAAAAAGAAACCCCAAAAATGATTTTGACCAATAAACAAAATAGGATCTGCACAATGGTATTATATGGTTAAGAATCTGAGAAAGTTTTCATTAAATTATAATAAGTGGTTAAGGAAGAGTTGCAGATACAAAAGTGGAACATATTGTTACCAGACGGACAACGGACAGACAGACGGAATCCCCCATCACTATATACCACCGCTTTACAAAGCGGCGGTATAACCAACTGAAAATCATCATAATCTGAATCAAAATGGAAAATTTTATTAACAACCAAAATTTTAAATGCCAAATATAATCCATACATTTTAATCCAAAATTTTACTTCACCAATATAACCTTCAATAGAATTTCTACAGACTGATGAACTACACTGGGAATATACCTAACCAAATGTAGTCAGACTTTAAAAATTATATAACAGAAAAAACAACATTATTATGAAACAGAATGATCTTTCTCAGACATGAATAAAACATTTAATGGAGGAAACCAGTGTAAAATAATATCTGAGACATTGCATAACCAGTAAAACATTGATATGAAAGTCATATTAATGTTCCAAGTTGTACTGCATGATCTCACTCCATTAAATCAGTTATGCATCATTATAACAGGGGAATGAATTTACAAATATTAAACTTATTTGGCTCTTCAGAAATGTATACACAAAAAATTAATAAATGATTTTTTTTCCAAAACAAAGAAAATTCTTTCTGAAGAGCAATAATGGACCAACAAGTTAATACATGTTTTTTATTATTTAGTAATAAATGTGGCTTTTCTGTATATACAGAATACAGAATTCAGCCCATATCCGTATTAATGACTTTTTAATAAGAATCACAACTTGATTACACCTTACCCTTCTGGAGCACCTGATGTCACTTGCAGGTTGTGATACTTGGACACAGATTTTACATTTATGTTTATGAAGTCAGTGAACCATGAAAATGAGGTCAGGGTCACAAGAAAAGTATATTGCGGCAAACCTTACACGATAAGCTATCTGTGGACCATAAATCTTAATTGTAAGTATTATATGTGCAAAGTTATTAATGTTTTAGAAAAGTTTACGCTGCCGTCGCGGGAAAGTAAAACCTATACCTCGCCTTCGCGACTTTTCGTCGCAGGCGAGACAAAAACATGATTGCACTTTCACCGAAAGAGAAGTTTAGCTTTGTTGTGGAACTTCTTGGTACTTTACAAGTCATTTATAGGAAAAGTTTATTCACAAACTGAGAGTGAGAGTACCTTCGGCTAAAGACACTGGTATCCAGCCAACTTTATCAATTGCATATAGTGTTCATTGGTAATTAAGGAGAATTAGCTTTCCTTTGATTAAAAAAATTGATAAATGGAACACGAGATGGTCAATATTAACTCTCAATAACAAGGTCTCATATAGATGTCTCAGGCTGATATGGAATGTGAAATGAAAACTAAATATATTTTATCCTGCAATCAAACCATTTCCAGTCTAATAGGGGTAGAATAAACCTAATAAAGTCTACTGGTACTTGTTTACATGAAGAGCACGAGGAGCGTAGCAAATGTTCCAGATAACGTCGTGGCATTTCCCGCGTTTTTACTGCAGTTGAATTTCAAGTTCCAACGTAATATTAATGCATTTTATGCATCTAAAGGGGATTGCACGATAAAGACAATACAAAGTCTTTGTCGGAAAATATAAAATTTATTTGGGCTCACTGCGAAACATGGAAGAAAGGCCCGCCAAAGCTCGCCTTTTCTCGTGTTTCTAAAGCTCGCCCAAATAAATTTTATATTTTCCAACTATGACTGTGTATTGTATATCTATATACCCGGCATCGATGCACTAAGTGTAAATACGGGAAAATGCTAAAATATGTCTCGCCTACCTCCTGTTTAATTAAAGTGAGGTCAAGGTTAGGTGACATATGCCAGACACCCATGTACAACATGTAAGGAATATACAGTTGAGCTATCAGTAACAGTCACTGAGAAACAAACCTAATCCAAAAACTTTACCCTGACCAATGGTCCACTTGTCGGATGGATATATACTCCTCCCAACTTATCTAAATACCAAATTTAGTTGACCTACCATTTATAGTTACTGAGAAACAAACTTAATCCAAAAACTTTTACCTTGACCACTTGACTGTGAAAATGAAGTCAAGATCAGGTAAAAATGACAGGCTGACATGCTGATCTCGTAAGCAACCACTACAAAAAATATGGTTAACTTTGGGGAAGTAGTTGCTATGATATCCTTTGTTTACCACGTTACTGCCATTGTCATTGATGCCATGGCCACAAGTAAAGCAATAACTATGTCTTGCCTTTATTTAGTTGTAGGCAAGACAAAAACAACACCCATTTCATTATGTGTGACAAAGAAAATGAGCTTACAGAAGCCGCACTTGCTGGTAGAACTTGAGATTGCTGTACATGCTGAGCTGAGGTTACTATAAAAGCATCCTGTCTCTACAATAAAATGAGACATGTTAGAATTGTATGTTTTTTTAGCATACAATATATTGACATGAAAATGAAAGTGAAAAGATATGGTGTATGCATCAATGAGACAATATAAATACTTAGTTTAATTCTGGTGAAATCCATAGCAAAAATCAATCAACCACAAAATTGGGTGATGCCCAACCATGACACCAAATATGAATAGACATTAACTGCTATTTTCCTATGACAAATTTTGAACATACATAACTAGTTAAGACAATCCATTAGACAGACAAAAACAGGGAAGACAAATGAACAACCACAAGCACAACAAATTAACACTGAAAGCTAAAAAACAATGAACTCCTATAAAAAGAAGGAGTGAACTCAGGTGCTCGGGACGGGTAAGCAGTTCCTGCTCTGTATACGGCACCCTTCGTGAAGTTCAACAAAGTCAATCCTGTGGTAGTCATAAATCGGTGGAGCTACATGAAATGTTACGATAGTGGGAACAGTCCACTGTAACGGTCAATCAATTCTTGATGATGACTGTAAAAGTTCCTAAGCGATGACATCAACTTATCCTTGATAAAATCCTGGTTAAGAAGCTTTTGTGACAGCAGTAATCCTCTTTGTCGAAAGTCATGGTAACTTACGCATGCCCTTGAATATCGGATAACCTGAGAAACATACACGCCATATGCAGGCAATGCTGGTATATTGCTACTCGAGAATGGAAAGTTAACAATAGGAAAGTCGAAGTCATCACGTTTGTCATAAAGTTTTGTCTTCAGATGTCCCTCATTGTCTATTTCAAACAAAGTACATGCACACATTTGTGGTGTCCTATAGTTTGATGTTGGTCTGTCTTCAATGTGAATGGTTCTATATGACAGGAGATCTACCTTTGTTTTACAACAATTGAACTGAAGTTTGATGGACAGAAATATTGTCGGTATCTGAATTTACTTTGTTAAATCGCTCTGTATTCTTTTGAGCCTTAATCTTACTCCACAAGTCAAAAGGATTGTTGATATATACTTAAGAGAGTTAAAGATCAATTAAAAGTTCAACTATACTTTCAAGTTATTGACAAAAGGTTGACATCATAAACATAAACACTTCTTTTTAATATTTTTGACTAAATCTTATATAATTTGTAGAACCTAAAAAATTTTTTTCATTTTTGATTTCTAATATGAGGCACTATCAATGATACTCTAGATTCATGCACACCATGTTTTGTAGTTTGGTGAAAAATCACTGTTTCCAGGGCCATAAAAAAGAATATGTTTGTTTGCCCTAACCCGACTGACCCATAAAAAAGCACCCGAGTCAAAATCTTTTTTTGTTCAAAATTCGCGATGTTTTTTTTTTTTTGCGGATTTTTTTCGTATCCATATTCGTTTTGAGTTTGTTGCATAGAATAACCTGATCTGATCTAACAGCGCTTTACCACACGACAGTGTTACGTATAAAAGCCTCCAACTGATACGGATGAAAGAGCCTCATCGGTACAAATAAAAATTAAAGTCAAAACCCCATAGTTTCCAACAGACTCTATCTTTTGAAAACACAAAAACATGGAAAGAAGTGTTCGATGAAGTGTGTGATGATGATTTCATACTGAGGAAAACATGAAATTTGTGTGACTGTCTCGGACCGATAGGGACACTCGTTTGAGCCCGATTTTGAGGAACCAATCCAAGTTGTTGTTCAGGAATTCGATTTGGCGTTAAAATTTGCTACATTTTTTGTAAATAGATACGCTTCTAGTTCAGAAGAAAACAACAATGAATGTGAACCAGAAACATCAATCCTGAATTAAAAAACTTGAAATCCAGAAGTCCCGAGTTTAAATCAAAGTCAATTCCTCCATCCTGAAATTTTAAATTGGTATTCCCGGATCTTGAAAGTGTTGTTTCTGAATTCTGACTTAGAAAAGAGCAATCCCGGTGTGCCTTTAAAGGTTTGTTTGTTTTTATACTCCCATCTTTTAAGACGGAACGTGTTATGGTATACAAATGGATGTCCGTCCATTTGTCCGTGTTAACATCTTGTACTATAAATTGAGAACCTCTTATCCAAATTACTTCAAACTTTACACAATTGTTAATTATGATGGTGTCACGTTCTGTATACTTTTTTTTGGTGAAAATTCGATTTTTTCCCTTCCGCAGTCATGGCACTCTAACACTCCAAAAAAAGGGGGTGTTTTCCACATGAAACGTCTTATCTTAAAAACGCCTTATCAAAATTGCTTAAAACTTGACATAAGTGTTTCTTATGATGGTCTCCAGGTCTGTATACTTTTAAGTGAAAATTCAATTTTTTGTTTCAGAGTTATTGAACTTTTCTTTAAAAAAAACATGTCATGCCGTATCTCAAAAATACTGATCATACTGATCTGAATTGCTTCAAACTTTATACAGCTTTTATTATAATGGTCTCAAGGTCTGTATACGTTTTGGTGAAATTTTGATTTTTCATTCAAGAGTAATGGGACTTGATTCATCAAATTAAAAGGAAATTTTCATATACAGCCCTTCAACTTGAGAACCCCTTTGCCAATTCACTTCGAACTTAGCACTAGCAGAGTTATTGGATATGATGGTCTTATAGTCATTTTACATTTTGCTGAAATTTCTATTTTTCTTTCTAGAATTATGGGACATTATTCATCAAATTGAAGGCAATTTTTCGTATTTCATGCTCGAACTTGAGAAACCATTGGCCAATTCACTGTAAACTTTGCAGAGTTGACAACGGGCGTATTATGCGCTTGGGCAGCTGATTTTTATATAATTAGACAGCTGCCGTCCATGCAGAATTGCTTGTCTGGGCATTTTCTCCTCTTTACCTTGGCTGATCCATATGAAATTTGTACACGATGTTTATGTCAATGGCAAAATTCATCCTTGGTAAGTTTGATGTTGGGATCCATGCTGCCATTTCAGGGAGGGGGGGGGGGGGGGGGGGGGGGGGGGGGTGTGTTTATTGAAACGGTGAATGATAAAAAAAAATTTTCCGAAAAAACGATGTACAAGAAATTAGATCCAAGAACATAACTAGAGGCTCTAAAGAGCCCGTATCGCTCACCTGGATTTAACTTTTCACCTTGAGCAGACCTAAAAATTTAAGTGTTGCAGTCAATTTGGCTGGTTTTTTATAGGATTCTATGTTAAACTAATTTCAGCTGTGGCAGTCATCTTGGTTTAGTCCAGGTCAACGGATATATTTCTAAAAGAGAACCATCTAAGGACCATTTCTGCTAAGTCTTGTTCCAACTGGCTAAGCGGTTTCGGACAAGAAGATTTTTAAATGAATTTTCCTATAGGGTCCAATATTTAACAAAGTTCGGTGTGGCAGCCATCTTGGTTGACAATCCGGGTGATCGGACATATTTCTGAAAGAGGACCTCCTAAGGACCAATGCTGCCAAGTCTGGCTCCAATATGTCAAGTGGTTTCAGACAAGAAGATTTCTCAATGAATTTTTCCATAGGGCCCTATGTTAAACTAAGTTCCGGTGTGGCGGCCATCTTGGTTTACAGTCTGGGTCATCACACAAAATTCTGAAAGAGGACCATCTAAGGACCATTGCTGCCAAGTCTGGTTCCAATTGGTCAAGTGGTTTCAGATGAGAAGATTTTTGAGTGATTTTCCCATAGGGTCCTATGTTAAACTAAGTTCAGCTGTGGCGGCCATCTTGGTTCACAGTCCACGAAATCAGACACATTTCTGAAAAAGGACCTCCTAAGGACCAATGCCGCCAAGTCCTGCTCCAATATGTCAAGTGGTTTCAGATAAGAAGATTTTTCAATGAATTTTCCTATAGGGCCCTATGTTAAACTAAGTTCGGTTGTGGCGTCCATCTTGGTTGACAGTCCGGGTCATCGGACACACCTCTGTAAGAGGACCATCTAAGGACCATTGCTGCCAAGTCTGGTTCCAATTGGTCAAGTGGTTTAAGACAAGAATATTTTTTAAATGAATTTTCCCATAGGGCCCTATGTTAAACAAAGTTCGGCTGTGGCGGCCATCTTGGTTAACAGGCTGGGTCATTGGACATATTTCTGAAAGAGAACCTCCTAAGAACTATTACTGCCAATTTTGGTTCCAACTGGACTTGTAGTTTCATATAAGAAGATTTTTGAAAGTCACCCCCCCCCCCCTTTTTTTTCTACTTTTAGTAACAGCAGCCATCTCAGTTGGAAGTCGGGGATGCCAGACATAATTTTGGAAGGGGGCCACCCAAGGACCATTCTACCAAAGTTTGGTCTCAACTGGCCCAGTGTTTTGAGAGGAAAAGATCTTTAAAGAAAAGTTTATACTGGATACCGTCTTTAAAGGGCAAAAACTCCTATAAGGGGTCAATCAATGATTTTGGTCATGTTGACTTATTTGTAGATCTTACTTTGTTCAACATTTTTGCTGTTTACAATTTGTCTTTATCTATAATAATATTCAAGATAATAACCTAAAACTGCAAAATTTCCTTAAAATTAACAATTCAGGGGCAATAACCCAACAAAGGGTTGACCGATTCGTCTGAAAATTTCATGACAGGTAGATCTTGACCTGTTGAACATTTTTACCCCTGCCAGTTTTGCTCTTATTGCTTTAGTTTTTGAGATATAAGACAAAAACTGCAGTTTACCCCTATGTTCTATTTTTATCCATGTCGGCCATGTTGGTTGGCAGGCGGGGTCATCGGACATATTTTTTAAACTAGATACCCTAATGATGCTTGTGGCCAAGTTTGGTTCAATTTGGCCCAGTAGTTTCAGAGGAGAAGATTTTTGTAAAAGTTAACGGACGACGACGGACGACGGACGCCAAGTGATGAGAAAAGCTCACTTGACCCTTTGGGTCAGGTGAGCTAAAAACAGAAATAACTTTCTGACAGTGTTTTGTTCAAGTATTCAAGTGTTTTGCATTTGAATTTTGTATTCAAATAACCCCAATTAAACTGTTTGTATTTACAATGTAAACAATGAGAAAAAAAAATGTGGACATTGAAGTGGAAAACTGAACAAATGGTTATTAGAAAAGATCTTAGTACAGATAGTTCCTGGCATATATATGTGTCTGACAATAACCAAACTTAGTCTTTCATTTTTAAAATCGTTTACAAGGTAAAATAATTTTTTACCTCCTATTTTTCTTTTAAAGTAAAAAAAAAAAAAAGAATTTCCCTACCTACCTACCCACACCTGAGACTGGTGGGTAGGGTTTGGGCAAACAGAAATATTTTTAAGTCTGGCCCAGAATATTATATTTCATTGTATAGAAACTGTCTTGTAAGAGCACATATAAAATATTAATTTCACAGAATACTAATTGTTGATCAAAATGCTTGTATGTTTGCCATCAGTTTCTTGACATAACTTGCACAGAATACCTGAATTCTAGTGGCAATAATTAGGAATATGAACCTTGCATATCTTTCTAATATCTGTTCCATTTTCATCTGGTATTTCTGTAAGTGATGACAATTTTAACCCCCCTCCATTTACTGGATACCCAAATTTCATAAGTGTCCATACAAAGAAAGCTACATAGCAGACTCTGCCAAATGCACTACTAAACCTCTTTCAAAATTCCTGACTACTTTATATACAGCAATCAAGGATGGTCTCAGGAGCTACTGTGATAAGGCCTACTCAACTAGTGGTGTGAATCAGATGTGGATTCTAAACAATTCTAAATACTTACAGGAATATTTCTCTTCTAGGGATTTTACCTATTGTAATAGCATAATAAATTTCGATTTATCTACAGTTTATACGACCCTCCCCTTGATAAACTAAAATCTGCTTTTCGAGAGCTAATTCACCAATGTTTCAGGACTAAACAAGGTTTACAAAGATATTTCTATCCGGTATTATGTAAGGATCAGTCTTACTTTGTCAAAAAACACACTGATTCTAACAAAAGGTACTCTGAGACGGATGTTGTTAACATGCTGGAATTTCTCATCGACAACATCTTTGTTGAGTTTGGAGGACAAGTATTTTAACAGGCAATCGGCATCCCAATGGTGACAAACTGTGTGCCGCTTTTGGCCGACCTGTTTTTGTTTTCATATGAAGCTAAATTTTTACAGGGGCTACTGTGAAAGAAAAGAAACTAGCCCAGTCCTTTAATTTCAGTTTCCGCTATATAGATGATGTTTTGTCACCTAATAATGCTTATTTTAAGGATTATCTACATCTCGTCTATCCCAGTGAAATTAAAGAGACCACAGACACACCAACTTCTGTTTCATATCAAGATTTGTACTGGTACATAGATAATAATGGGTGACTGAAATCAAAACTTTATCACAAATAAAATGATTTTAATTTTCCGATTGTGAACTTCCCCTTTCTTAGCAGTAACATACCAAGGTCTCCAGCCTATGGGGTGTATATTTCATAGTTGAGATGTTAATTAATTCTTCCTTTTTGAGAATAACATTTCAGCACAAAAAGCTGTAAAAAGATTCATGTTTGTTTGCTTTATTTAAATCATTCATTTTAACTTAAATGCTGTTACCGTATTTTAAAAGGAACAAAAATTGAATTTTAAAACATCTTGGTACCCCGTATGACGGTATTTATTTAGTAAATCAGTGAGTTTTTCATCAAGAATTTAGGGGAAAATTAAATATTCCTAAAATCAGAGGAACAAAGAGAACAAACATGGACAAAAAAATCATAAAGAATTCAAACTTGAACAAAATCAATAAAATTTATCAATACAACCTAACATGAATTTTTTTTAATGTCTGAGGAAAACTGAAGACACAAGAAAGACTATTCATCACTGATAAATGACAACCTTTGAGCTAGACAACACTTTATCTGATAAATATTTAATGTTCTTATTGCGCAGTTTAAAATTTCTGATTTTACATAATAAGAAAAGATTTACCTGGAACTGATAACAAAGGTTTTATGCATAATATTTATCAAATAATTTGAATTTTCCTAACAATTCCATCATAATACGTCATTGAAAATCTGAAAACATTTCTATTACTATTTTTACCTACCATCATGGTAGGAATAAAATAAAACAGAAAATTCCTAGAAAATCAGATATTTATTTTATTTTTTTTCTTTAAGGGGGCCGAGGAAAAGGAGATGTTGTCCAACAACTTTCATTACTAAGAACTGAGAACTACTGTTTTTAATGCATTAGAACTGAGACGAGGGTAAACTTACAATTATTTCAGAGTTCATGTAGTAATATGTTTCAGACTAGGGCAAGGAAGGTAATATTCTGATGTGAATGTATGGAGAAAAGCTATTTGGCCATTTCTGTTTTGGTGTAACAAAGAGAGTAAATGTAAAACACCCATGTATTTCTTAAAAGTCATTTTTACTTTCATTTATCAAATTGAACATTAATATATCAGCTTTCTAGCTGAATAAAACATATATATGTTTACTGCAGTCTTACAGACAAAATTTACAAGGTTGTAGACCATATGCTCTGAGGCTTATTTTGATTAAAATTTCTTAAAAACATGTACTATCACTATTAAAGTACATGAACTACAATTTAATCCTTCTCTGTTACATATGTTAAGTCTTATATGTAAGGTGGGTGGAAAAATACAATAATAATCAAATATTATGCAATTTTAATAAAAAATCAGTTAATCTCCTATCCCATCTATTAAAGTGTTTTTCTCTGACATTTTCTTTATTTCTATTTTTGTCTTGTTTTATAGTACAGATAGGATTCTTGTGACAGCATGATAAGTTCTTTTGGAAATGACAAGAATTTTAGTTTCAAGCTGGGAAACTAAAATTCTGATGACGAGGAAGTGAATTTATGCAATTTAATCAGAATATGAAGGAAAGGATGTGGTGCACCAATTCTTGAAAAATCTTGCTACATGCACATTACAAAAGTAAAAGCAAGGAACAGCACTTAAAATCTGATTATTGTTCCTAATATAAAAGTTACAGTGAGAGCTCAAGCATGAAGTAAAAAGCATCCTAGTTCGAATTCCAAGATGTCCCATGGTTCCCATTTGAGTTTAATTATTTGTTAAATGTTTATCATCTGCATACTTGTTAATCTTTTGAGACCTCATTGGGGGAGATCTCCCACATTCCTTCTCAGTTTTTGGTGAGATTTTGCATAAACTAATGTTCAACACCCAAATTGAGGAAAAAATATTAAAAGGATGATTTTTACAACTTTTATCATCACATTTAAATTTCTGCTTTTGGATAGAATGCTGATATGTGAGTACAGCACCCTTTGCTGCTTTCGAATGCCAATAATAACAGGTATTTATTCAAACATTTGATGACTGATCTTTGTAAACAAAAACAAAAATATGGACTGAAAATTGAACAATGAATAAAAATACATTTGCAGGAAATTTTGCAGTAGACTAATGAATTAACGGGAGATTTTTGTCTCCTGTACTACAGAATTTTCTGTTGGGAGAAAAAGGTTGAGTGCACGGGAGTCTCCCTCACAATACGGAAGAGTTACGGTTAACAGATATGCATCTTTGTTATTGAAAGATACAACTGGATAAAAATGTCACTGCCATGATCACGAGGTTTTTTTACGGAAAAATTTGATTATCTTTATAACTTCCCCCTCTATAATGATAGACATGAATGCATGTACAAGTATAATTAGAACATTCTTCATTGTTCCATCTCTAACTGTTCATGCAAATGGTTAAATGGCTGTACTTTTCTGCATGAAGAATGCAATATCATGGGAGAAACAAATTGTCAATTTTTTATTTTAGCATGCTGGCTAATCGAGTGTGTAGAAATATCATAACCAACTAACAACAAAAACAAATTTATATATCTAAAATGTATATTCTCTTTCACAAATGGGTTTTAAATGGTTTGATATAAGTAAATTTCAGATCTGATACTGGATGTTTCATATGGGCTATTTTTTATAATAACAGTAATAAAGCCATATATATTTTATACAGCGAAAATCACAAAATTACATTTTTTTTTTAAAACTTATAAAGTATACCCTAATTTCTTGTACTGAACTGTCCAAGATACCATCTCTTAATGAATAATTATACGATAACTAATTCAAGAATTTGAATATTGCAAAATATTCAATGAGTGACTGAAAAACACCTTAAAGACAAATCCCTCTATTCAGATCTACCAACAATATCTTCTTTAAATTTTTTTCCCACCTTAGCCTTAGTAAAAGCTTTAAAATCAGCCAATAAAAAAATGGGGTCACCGACCTCGTTTTCGATTTATAACGCCATCTTTTCCACAAAATTTAGAAATCGGAACATGTAGTTATTTACAGTTTAATTTTTTATAAAAAGTCCTAATCACATGAAATTTGTTTGTTTTGTTAACCATATTGTTTGTAGAACTTATATTATTCGTATTATCATCTTCTGAGGGACAGATGATGACTATATTTTGCTATAAACATTTTCCCGCCTTTTTTATGGTAAAATATCTATTTAAAATCCAGAATGGTAAAAAATTGACCAATGTTTTTTCTATAATAATTACACAGAATATTCATTTTTAATTATTAAACAAAATAAAAAAATAAAAACTTGGGGTCATCGTACTCTAAAAAGAGATATTTCGAAGAAAAGGCATAAAAATATAAAATGGCGGGAAATTAAATGCGCCAATTCTGAAAGCAACATCTTTAAAAACGTTAGACAGAGTTGGTGATGTTTTCACAGGTTATATCGACTAATATAAGTCCAGTCAACTGTTTACGGACGCCGACGACAGGCTTATACTATAATACAACCACAAATATTTGCAGTCACAAAAGATGAACTGGATATATTCGGAATTATAACTGAACATATAGTAAGTGTACTGATGCTAGCTAGATACATGTATCTGTCAGTTATAAAAATTATTAAATATGTTAAATGATTTATCTAAATGATTTCGGGTGTACCATATTTACAGTTTTTATTTTCTTTTATTTTTTAATGAAAAGTAATAAAATGTTATTGATACTAACACCAAAAAAAAAATGTAGGAGAGTCAGTAGTAAGGAGTATGCAGTACGACATTAAAAATTGCATTCCTGTCCAGATAACGTTAAGGATAAAGATTAACGAGAAAAATCTATTAGTCAAAATAAAGCTAGCGGTTGCATTAGATAATAATAATTATAATATTTTATAATTTATAATAATAATAATAATAATAATAATAATAATAATTAAAAAATACAATAAAACGTTAGTTGATTTTATGTTCACTAATTATACTTTATGACCTGAGATATATGAAAATTATGTGCATATAGTCCAGACCGGATAATTTTGTTGATACGTTTTTTATTTTAAAAGTTTAAGACACATATGATTAAATACGGTGCATTTCTATCTTAAAAATCGTTTAACGTTAACTTTTGTGAACCTTCCATTGATTTCAATCGTCTTTCTCTTTCCGTTGATCAACGTTAGAAATTCGCGGAAATTGCGACTTCACAAGCCACGGACGACATAATACCGTTGCGCTGCTCTATGCGCAAAAACAATAGAGGGATTTGTCTTTAATTCACAAATGCAGAATTATTATTATAAATTCTTGAATTAGTTATACTGTTTATTACATTGATAAAATCGACAAAAAATGCTTCAAAAGTGTCATATTTTCCTTACATCCCTTCCTGAACCTTTCGACGTCACAAACGTCATTTGTTAGTAATGCCCTTGATGACGTTAAATAAAAACCGATCTTTCACTGAGTGAAAATATCAAATTTATTTTCACTGGAAATTACGAAAATCACCATCATCAATGTAAAAATAAGGCTGTCTTATATTTTTACTTGAAGTTAACAAACATGATATGTATCTGTCAAATCTATAGATGAAGGCACATGACATAACATTTTAAATTTTAACAAGTCTGTCTAAATAACAAATATCAGTTGTTCATATTTCTCACAGTGACCTGCACCATTTGTGTCATTTGCAAACATCACAGATAAATTAAAACTAAGTCAAACATTCCCAGTTGAATGGGGCCCACATTTTTACATCACAGCTTGATACAGCAATCACTAATATTATACATACCTGTAGTGGTGGTCTAGGCTGTTGTTGTGCCAAAACATTGGCTCTGTTCATCATCTGTGGATGGTTAAACATTTGTTGTTGTCTCTGGTTAAGCTGAGCATGTTGTTGTGGTGTCATCATCCCTAAAAATCAAATAGATGTCTTCAAAATTAAAATTAAAAGTGTTGGTTCTCACCTTTGACATAAACTGAGATCTATATAACATCATTGTTTTCTCAGTTTGTACTTTTCTTAATTATCGTCTTTACAGATTTGACTACACAACATGGTGCACATTAACATTGCACACATTCACTTGAACTTTCACTTTTTACATTACATTATAGTTTTTAAATAAAATGAAATATTTCTAAAATTATTTATTATGCAAATGTTAGTTTTAAGCCTGTATCTAGTGTTTGATCTACATATCCAACAAGAGAACTTTGTTATTCCCCTTTCTGATTTTCGTGAAAACTCAGTAACAGATAACCTATATTTCTTAATATATTTTGATTTAATTAAGAAGTACCATTCCATATAAAATTCAAAATCCAATGGCACTGGATAGAAATGGATTTTCTTTTTATGTGTGTTTTTGCATTTCTTTTGTATATTTATTATTATTAACAGATGTGTTGAATTTTTTCGTAGTTGTGACCTGTCTTTCTGAGATATTTTTTTATACAGAATGCACTATGAACAGGGGAGATAACTAGTGTTAGACCAATAATTTGTGTATAATCTTTTCAAACTATTTTCATTGCTGCTAGGAGGCTTTAGAAATTCACAGCTATTTTATTATAATTTTTTACTTAGTCTGAGTTGTAATGTTAAATGCAATTCAGTTCATGCTAAACTTTTGTCCCCTTTTTGAGATAGTTTTTACAAAGAAAGCACTATACAACATTGTAGCCAAGGGAGATAATTTTATGGAAATTTACATAGAAAGCACTACAAATTAAATAGCTTGTAAAAATCTTCCTGATTATATTTGGAACCATTGTTTGATATTTTTTGTTATCCTAATGTATGGACATTATAACAAGAAAATTAAATTGCAATTAAAAAACTATGAGGTACAGCCAATTTTTATGTAAATGTTTGATTTTTATATGGAACTGTACTTAAATAACTTGAAAAAATGATAATGATTTTATTAATAAATAAGAATGTGTGACATCTAATTTTATAACTGTGCATCAAAATGAAAGTTTCAAGCAAAACTGCTGGCAAACTTTGTTCTAAATGAAATTTGTAAATAATAGTGTTTAATGCAAGGATATAAATGAGCTAAGGTTTTCAGTATTTATTTTACTACCAACAAGACCCTCTTAGTAATCAATGTTTCAGCTATTCCATGATTTTTAGTTATTTAAAATTCTGTTAAAATTAGGGTTTCAACTCCCTGCAGAAAAAACTTGACTTTACCTGGATTTTGACTAAACTGTTTTGGGTCTCTTGGTTCTATTTTCACAATTTTTGGTGTCTTTCGACTTTCCAAAGTTTTGGTTACAAGTTTAGACAAAGAAATTTAGTATCAGAAGTTATTTTACTTTATTTATTACGACATGTTTGTTTCAATAACAAAAAATATCATCTGTCAAAATTAAGCAACAATCAATTACACTTGAAACAGAAAACCTGTAACAATCGATTTCTAACTTCTACTACTAATTATGTGCATTTTATATGAAAATTTACCACAACCTTATAGGAAACCATACTTTTAGATTGCGTAAATGTATAAATTTCATTCTGTCGATGATGAGAATTGGATATCAGGTCAACGTACTTGTTATAAATTAAGTTGTCAGCCAGGAATAAATCAATATCAATTCTGCTATTGTCATCTAACTGGACAAGATTGTTATGTTAGATAAATGATTTTGTCCAGAAGATGTAGGGTCCATTCTGGACATGATTGTTATGTTAGATAAATGATTTTGTCCTGTAGATCTAGGGTCCATTCTGGATATTATGTTAGATAAATGATTTTGTCCTGTAGATCTAGGCTCCATTCTGGATATTATGTTAGATAAATGATTTTGTCCTGAAGATGTAGGGTCCATTCTGGACATGATTGTCATGTTAGATAAATGATTTTGTCCTGAAGATGTAGGGTCCATTCTGGACATGTTATGTTAGATAAATGATTTTGTCCTGAGATGTAGGGTCCATTCTGGACAAGATTGTTATGTTATTTAAATGATTTTGTCTTGAGATAAATGATTTTGTCCTGAAGATGTAGGGTCCATTCTGGACATGATTTTTATGTTAGATAAATGATTTTGTCCTGTAGATCTAGGGTCCATTCTGGATATTATGTTAGATAAATGATTTTGTCCTGAAGATGTAGGGACCATTCAGGACATCATTGTCATGTTAGATAAATGATTTTGTCCTGAAGATATAGGGTCCATTCTGGACATGTTATGTTAGATAAATGATTTTGTCCTGAGATGTAGGGTCCATTCTGGACAAGACTGTTATGGTATTTAAATGATTTTGTCTTGAGATAAATGATTTTGTCCTGAAGATGTAGGGTCCATTCTGGACATGATTGTTATGTTAGATAAATGATTTTGTCCTGAAGATGTAGAGTCCATTCCTCTGACATACATTTCGTTAAAATCTTTTGAGACATGTAGATATGACAGTACTGTGACTGACATAGGCACTATGATATCTGCTACTACAAATGGGGACAATAAAAATTACAAATTTCTAAGACCACATCAGTATTTTTGATATGTACTGAAAAGTTACCTCCTTTATTTAGATGTAGTGTAATTTGGTAAAGGGAGATGACCCCAAAATGTCTCTATTAATTCTTAATGACAACACTTTTGTCGGTTCAAAAGATTTGCTTTACACTTTTTTTGTAATTTTCAAATAGTAATGTCTTCTACATATAATTTTAGCTGCTTAAATCCCTTTATATTTCTTTCATTTATGTATATAGAAGGATTTGATGCCAAGATGTAAATTTACTGATGAAAGTGTCAAAGCAATGTGAATTTTCAAATCTTAATCAAAAGATTTATGTTCGAAATTTTTTATCTTTATCTTTAAACCATTCAAATGAATGATAAAATATACAATATAGACATGTTATGGGTGAAATTTTTCTATCCCAAAGTCAAACTTTATTTAACACTTAACAAAGAAAGTAAATAAATATATACAGACCTAACTTTCTAGCATACATTTTATTCCTGTTTTTAGAAATTCCTCAAGTATTAAGAGTGTTTTTTATAAATGTACATTTTGTCCATAAGTGTGTAATTTCCACAACAAATAAACTTTTTATACGTGTACATTTTCCCTAAAATGCATAAGATAAAAAAGATCAAGGAAGTTAAATCTTCCAGCTTCCTTGTGTATCAATGTTTATTGAGTTTGTGAACAAAATTATGCTGGTTTAAATTGGTACAATAAGTTTAATTATTAACATTTAATATATTTTATGTTTCCAGCCTGACACAGGATAAGTCTCTGAGGAATAATTACATAAAATTTCTCTGTTGTAATGTTGAAATTGAATAGATTTTATTCAATAAAGCTTTGGAAGTTTTAAAATTTAATGGTCTGCTTGATAAACCACATTTCTGAGGTCCTGAAGTTTCAGATAAATCATTACTTCAAAATTTATCAATTCTAATTAACACTAAAAATACTAATTGGGATTATTTTTATCCCTGTGCTTCAGCAAAGCATGAGGATATTGTTTTGCTGTTCAGCATACGTATGTTAGGAATGTCCAGAATAATTTCAGTAACCACTGAATGTAGAAAGACGAAACTTGGGTCATTGATTGCACTGTGTGTAGGGACTGTGCCAAAGGTTTCAGAATTTGAACAGTGCCCCTGGGGGCAAGGCTACAAGGGCAGCCTAAGGGTACATTATTCCCTTTGTCTCGAACTCCTCTCAGGTTATTTGGAATTTGGAACTGTAAGTTGGCTCAGTAATTGCCCTGCCAATGTAGATTGTGCCAAAGGTTTCGGAATTTGAATAGTGCCCCTGGGAGCTGATCTACACGGGTGGCCTACGGGTACATTATTCTTTTTGTAGTGCAACTCTCACGTTATTTGGAATATGGTCAATGTCCTGAAAGACTCTAAGACTAGCTTATTTGTGATTTCTACTAATCAACCAAATATATTTGGAATCACTATAGCAACATCACTAGTTTGGATTGTATGGATTTGTAATATGCAATTCCAATTTTGGCAAGTTTCCTGAACGTGTCTAAGACTTTTATTTTTGGAATTTTACTTAGCAACTATAGATTTTTTTAATCATATTAGCTTTAAGACTTATCAGGATCATTTGGATTTCAAAAATATGTGATTTCAATTTTGGTAAATTTCCTGAAAGACTCAAAGACTAGTTTATTTTTGTTTTCTACTTAGCAACTATATATATTTGGAATCACTATACCAACAGCACTAGTTTGGATTGTATGGATTTCAAAATTGATGACATATATACCTAAGGAGCAAATAAAGAAAACATAATCCATTGGCAGGGCTTCGGAATTCCCATTTGGGAAAGTAAAAACACAAGTACCAGTTTCCCATTGGGCAAGTAAATCACCTGTACAGGGTACGTTCCAGTGCGTTGTTTTATTGTTTGACAAAGTCAGTGATTGGACGAATCTAAATTTTAGAAACTGTTTCCCCGAAAGTTAGCTTGTTTTTTCCTTGCGTTTAGCAGTAATCAAGTATCACCCGTAAACCAGAATGAAAAGTTTCGAACTTTGACAACGATAAATGTTTAATAAATAAGGCCCCAGGCATGAGTTTGCACAAATATTTCGTTTCTGAATCAAAGAAACAGAAAGTAGTTGACGTTAACGGTAATGATGTTTTGCAGACTTTTAAAAGAAATTAAAAACGGGAAAGTGAATTATGTTGCGGGAAAGTAAAATTTTAATACAACTTTCCCGTGGCCAAGTTAATTTTCCAAAAAATTCCGAAGCCCTGATTGGACAGACAAACCCGGGAAAACAAATGAACAATTACAAGCACAACCAATAAACACTGAAAACTAAAAAACAATGAACATGAACTCCTATAAAAACCATGAGTGAACCCAGGTGCTCTGGAAGGGTAAGCAGTTACTGCTCTGTATCTGGCACCCTTTGTGAAAGTCAACAAAGTCAATCCGGTTGAAGTCACAAATTGGTGGAGGCACATGAAATGTTACGACAATGGGAACAGGTCCAACATTTTATTACGTAAGCCGACAGGCTTACTCGTGTTGAAGGTGAACCTTTACTACTTTTCCTGCCGCATAAGCCTGATCTACAGTCCATTGATTTTTCAGTATTAAATCAGTGGACACGATGAACACAGCCTCTTTTACTACTAAGGCAGCACAACTGTGAACTAGAGGCTCTCAAGAGCCTGTGTCGCTCACCTGTATCAAATGTGATTTTGGAAATTATGTAAAATTATATAATGATTGAGACCAAGATTGGTTTAATTTGACACAGTATTTAAAATTAAAAACAGGTCATCTTAGGTTAGTCTTACAATAGCTACTGAAGACATCTTATCATTATTATTTTTGAATATGTGGTCAAGTTGTGACCATTCAGAATTTTTTTTAAAATTTTCTGATAGACTTCTAAACATCTTGGATGATGGATCGGCAACAAAGTAACAACACTTGGTCAGCACCTCATAAGGAACATTCATGCTATGTTTTGTTACATTCCATTCAATGGTTCTCTAAAAGAAGTCATTTGTATGCATTTCCCATAGGGTCCAATGTTAAACTTAGTCCCCCGCTGGCGGCGATCTTGGATGATGGATCGGCTACAAAGTAACAACGCTTGGTCAGCACCTCATAAGGAACATTCATGCCAGATTTAGTTTCATTCCATTCAGTGGTTCTCTAAAAGAAGTCATTTGTATGCATTTCCCATAGGGTCCAATGTTAAACTAAGTTCCCCGCTGGCGGCCATCTTGGATTATGGATCGGCTACAAAGTAACAACACTTGGTCAGCACCTCATAAGGAACATTCATGCCAGATTTAGTTTCATTCCATTCAGTGGTTCTCTAAAAGAAGTCATTTGTATGCATTTCCCATAGGGTCCTATGTTAAACTATGTTCCCCGCTGGCGGCCATCTTGGATTATGGATCGGCTTCAAAGTAACAACACTTGGTCAGCACCTCATAAGGAACATTCATGCCATGTTTGGTTTCATTCCATTCAGTGGTTCTCTAAAAGAAGTCATTTGTATGCATTTCCCATAGGGTCCAATGTTAAACTAAGTCCCCCTCTGGCGGCCATCTTGGATTATGGATCGGCTACAAAGTAACAACACTTGGTCAGCACCTCATAAGGAACATTCATGCCAGATTTAGTTTCATTCCATTCAGTGATTCTCTAAAAGAAGTCATTTGTACGCATTTCCCATAGGGTCCTATGTTAAACTAAGTTCCCCGCTGGCGGCCATCTTGGATGATGGATCAGCTACAAAGTAACAACACTTCGTCAGCACTTCATAAGGAATATTCATGCCATGTTTGGTTTCATTCCATTAAGTGGGTCAGTAAAAGAAGTCATTTGTACGCATTTCCCATAGGGTTCTATGTTAAACTAAGTCCCCCGCTGGCGGCCATCTTGGATTATGGATCGGCTACAAAGTAACAACACTTGGTCAGCACCTCATAAGGAACATTCATGCCATGTTTGGTTTCATTCCATTCAACGGTTCTTTAAAAGAAGTCATTTGTATGCATTTCCCATAGGGTCCTATGTTAAACTAAGTCCCCCTCTGGCGGCCATCTTGGATTATGGATCGGCTACAAAGTAAAAACACTTGGTCAGCACCTCATAAGGAACATTCATGCCATATTTAGTTTCATTCCATTCAGTGGTTCTCTAAAAGAAGTCATTTGTATGCATTTCCCATAGGGTCCTATGTTAAACTAAGTTCCCCGCTGGTGGCCATCTTGGATGATGGATCAGCTACAAAGTAACAACACTTGGTCAGCACTTTATAAGGAATATTCATGCCATGTTTGGTTTCATTCCATTAAGTGGGTCAGTAAAAGAAGTCATTTGTATGCATTTCCCATAGGGTTCTATGTTAAACTAAGTCCCCCGCTGGCGGCCATCTTGGATTATGGATCGGCTACAAAGTAACAACATTTGGTCAGCACCTCATAAGGAACATTCATGCCATGTTTGGTTTCATTCCATTCAACGGTTCTCTAAAAGAAGTCATTTGTATGCATTTCCCATAGGGTCCTATGTTAAACTAAGTCCCCCTCTGGCGGCCATCTTGGATTATGGATCGGCTACAAAGTAAAAACACTTGGTCAGCACCTCATAAGGAACATTCATGCCAGATTTAGTTTCATTCCATTCAGTGGTTCTCTAAAAGAAGTCATTTGTATGCATTTCCCATAGGGTCCTATGTTAAACTATGTTCCCCGCTGGTGGCCATCTTGGATGATGGATCAGCTACAAAGTAACAACACTTGGTCAGCACCTCATAAGGAATATTCATGCCATGTTTGGTTTCATTCCATTAAGTGGGTCACTAAAAGAAGTCATTTGTATGCATTTCCCATAGGGTTCTATGTTAAACTAAGTCCCCCGCTGGCGGCCATCTTGGATTATGGATCGGCTTCAAAGTAACAACACTTGGTCAGCACCTCATAAGGAACATTCATGCCATGTTTGGTTTCATTCCATTCAACGGTTCTCTAAAAGAAGTCATTTGTATGCATTTCCCATAGGGTCCAATGTTAAACTAAGTCCCCCTCTGGCGGCCATCTTGGATGATGGATCGGCTACAAAGTAACAACACTTGGTCAGCACCTCATAAGGAACATTCATGCCAGATTTAGTTTCATTCCATTCAGTGGTTCTCTAAAAGAAGTCATTTGTACGCATTTCCTATAGGGTCCTATGTTAAACTAAGTTCCCTGCTGGTGGCCATCTTGGATGATGGATCAGCTACAAAGTAACAACACTTGGTCAGCACTTCATAAGGAATATTCATGCCATGTTTGGTTTCATTCCATTAAGTGGGTCAGTAAAAGAAGTCATTTGTATGCATTTCCCATAGGGTTCTATGTTAAACTAAGTTCCCCGCTGGCGGCCATCTTGGATTATGGATCGGCTACAAAGTAACAACACTTGGTCAGCACCTCATAAGGAACATTCATGCCATGTTTGGTTTCATTCCATTCAACGGTTCTCTAAAAGAAGTCATTTGTATGCATTTCCCATAGGGTCCTATGTTAAACTAAGTTCCCCACTGGTGGCCATCTTGGATGATGGATCAGCTACAAAATAACAACACTTGGTCAGCACCTCATAAGGAACATTCATGCCATGTTTGGTTTCATTCCATTCAACGGTTCTCTAAAAGAAGTCATTTGTATGCATTTCCCACAGGGTTCTATGTTAAACTAAGTCCCCCTCTGGCGGCCATCTTGGATTATGGATCGGCTACAAAGTAAAAACACTTGGTCAGCACCTCATAAGGAACATTCATGCCAGATTTAGTTTCATTCCATTCAGTGGTTCTCTAAAAGAAGTCATTTGTATGCATTTCCCATAGGGTCCTATGTTAAACTAAGTTCCCCACTGGTGGCCATCTTGGATGATGGATCAGCTACAAAGTAACAACACTTGGTCAGCACCTCATAAGGAACATTCATGCCATGTTTGGTTTCATTCCATTCAACGGTTCTCTAAAAGAAGTCATTTGTATGCATTTCCCATAGGGTCCTATGTTAAACTAAGTCCCCCTCTGGCGGCCATCTTGGATTATGGATCGGCTACAAAGTAACAACACTTGGTCAGCACCTCATAAGGAACATTCATGCCAGATTTAGTTTCATTCCATTCAGTGGTTCTCTAAAAGAAGTCATTTGTATGCATTTCCCATAGGGTCCTATGTTAAACTAAGTTCCCAGCTGGTGGCCATCTTGGATGATGGATCAGCTACAAAGTAACAACACTTGGTCAGCACTTCATAAGGAATATTCATGCCATGTTTAGTTTCATTCCATTCAAAGGTTCTCTAAAAGAAGTCATTTGTATGCATTTCCCATAGGGTTCTATGTTAAACTAAGTGCCCCGCTGGTGGCCATCTTGGATTATGGATCGGCTACAAAGTAACAACACTTGGTCAGCACCTCATAAGGAACATTCATGCCATGTTTGGTTTCATTCCATTCAACGGTTCTCTAAAAGAAGTCATTTGCATGCATTTCCCATAGGGTCCTATGTTAAACTAAGTCCCCCTCTGGCGGCCATCTTGGATGATGGATCGGCTACAAAGTAACAACACTTGGTCAGCACCTTATAAGGGTTCATTCATGCCAGATTTAGTTTCATTCCATTCAGTGGTTCTCTAAAAGAAGTCATTTGTTTGCATTTCCCATAGGGTCCTATGTTAAACTAAGTTCCTGCTGGCGGCCATCTTGGATGATGGATTGGCTACAAAGTAACAACACTTGGTCAGCACCTCATAAGGAACATTCATGCCATGTTTGGTTTCATTCCATTCAGTGGTTCTCTTGAAGAAGTTCAAAATGTAAACGACGACGGACGACGACGGACGCCAAGTGATGAGAAAAGCTCACTTGGCCCTTTGGGCCAGGTGAGCTAAAAAGGTAAGTACTAGAGCATTTTATTTTGTAACACTACGCTTGTTAAACTGAAATTTTTCTCGATTTAGCAATAAACGTTATCCTTTCTCCAGAACTGACCCAGTTTTATTCTTTGTTATCCCCACGCTAGCGAAGCGGCAGGGAATAATGTTTTGCTGTTTGGCATACGTACGTGTGTACGTAATGTCCAGGATTATCTCAGGAACTATAAGAGATAGAAAACTGAGACTTTGATCATTGTTAGAATTGTTGATGTAGATCGTGCCGAAGGTTTTGGAATTTTGGAATTTGCCCTAATGGCATACTTATGAGCAAAAAATGCATTTCGTGATATCCAGTAAATAGTGAAATCTTCTAAACTATTTTGACTATAATGCTGAAACTGAAACCATGACTAGTATTATGTATGGCAAATTCAAAAGTGGCATGAGAATTTTTCTGCAACCCCTGGGGGCATAGCTACAAAAGATTTTAAAAATCCCAAAATCGATTGTCCTCTTACACCCTAAGTGGTAGAAACATAAAAATTGGTACATTACTAGCACTTTAAAAGTTGTCTGCGTCGAAGGTTTCGGAATTTGGAAATTTGCCCTTGGGGCAGAAAAATTTTCTGGAAGAGTCTCAGACTTATTAATTTTTGAAAATTACCAATCAACTATACTATCAGACACTAGCAGAATAATAGCTGTTAAATGGAATATTTTGATTTTCAAAACAATAATTCCAACTTTGGTAATTTCCTAAAAGACTCTAAGATCTGAATTTTTTGGAAAAGTACCTAGCAACCATACATATTCGCTTACAAAAAAGCAACAGCTGTATAGGGAATGATTAAATTTCCAAAATTAAATGGAATATTTCAATTTCCAAAAAAAATAATTCCAACTTTGGTAAATTTCCTGAAAGACTTTAATACCTTCATTTTTTAGAAATGTATCTTGCAACCATATATATTAATAACCATTAATGTCACAAGAGTTAATGTAACCACCATTCAATTTCCAAAAATGAAATTCCAACTTCGGTTAATTTCCTGAAAGTCTCTAAGACCTTCACTTTTTGGAAATGTAGCTGGCGACCATGCATATTATGTAGCTAGCAACCACGCATATTAATAACCATTAATATCATAAGAGTTAAAGTTACCATTCAATTTCCAAAAATGGAATTCCAAATTTGGTTAAGTTCCTGAAAGACTCTAAGATCTGAATTTTTTGGGAAAGTACCTAGCAACCATACATATTTGCTTAAAAAAAAGCAACAGCTGTTTAGGGAATGATTAAATGTCCAAAATTAAATGGAATATTTGGATTTCAAAAAAAAAATTCCAACTTTGGTAAATTTCCTGAAAGACTTTAAGACCTTCATTTTTTGGAAATGTATCTAGCAACCATATATTAATAACCATTAATGTCACAAGAGTTAAGGTAACCATTCAATTTCAAAAAATGAAATTCCAACTTTGGTAAATTTCCTGAAAGATTTATTTTTTTGGAAATGTATCTAGCAACCATGCATATTAATAACCATTAAAATCATTAGAGTTAAAGTTGCCATTCAATTTCCAAAAATGGAATTCCAAATTTGGTTAAGTTCCTGAAAGACTCTAAGATCTGAATTTTTTGGAAAAGTACCCAACAACCGTACATATTTGTTTACAAAAAAGCAACAGCTGTATAGGCAATGATTAAATTTCCAAAATTAAATGGAATATTTGGAATTCAAAAAAAATAACTCAAATTTTGGTAAATTTCCTGAAAGACTCTAAGATCTTCATTTTTTGGGAAATGTATCTAGCAACCATGCATATTAATATTTATTAATGTCACAAGACTTAGGCTAACCATTCAATTTCCAAAATTGACATTCCAACTTTGGTAAATTTACACTTAATTAGTCGAACATGTCATCACAAAAACAGTTCACTACTTGTATTTACATTATCAATGTATGATATCCTAATCAGTCACACTTCACTTAACATTATGACTACTATCTCACCTGTCCAATTCATTTTTAAAGTTATTGTCACATCTGAGTATAATTTCTTTGGTCATTTGTGTTTTGCCATTCATAGCACTGGCTGAATTATTTAAAAAGAACTGGTAGTGAAACAGTGAAATAATGTTATTGTTCTTTTGTGAAATATTCCTTTGACTGAACTTGAGCATTTAATTTTGTGATTAACACAAAAGTGGTGCAGGGATATGCAGCGTGGCTGCCGTGTTTCATTTATTGTAGATTTATGGTGATGGCCAAAAATCTTTCTGACTCGGCAGCTCTGAGCAGGAGTCTGACATGGAAGTCATGAAACTCTTTGCATCTGACGAAGAGATTGATGATAGTTTTTTAGGCTTTTCACCTGCTTCTAATGACAAAAATAAAGAAAAACATGTGACGTTATTTTTATGCTTCCAGACTTTCGGTTCTCGACATGGTACAAGTTTTGTCATTTGCCGAGGAGTTACCTATCCGTTTTCTTTGTTTTATGGACAGTTAGACATTCTGTTTAATATGATTAATTCAAAGTGGATGGAGCAAGACATTATTATACTGCATTCAATTCATCCTATCAGAGGAGTAGAGGATATTTACACGATATATGTGGAACAGTTTATAGAGTGATTTGTGATGGAACATTTTCAAGTTTTGAAATTTGTAGAAATACATGTGGGATTATTAGAGGTTGAATAAAAGTGAATTATACTCATGTTATTAATAAAGCCTTAAACATATATATTTTTTAGTAGTCACAAATACATGTGAATTGATGCTTGACTGTGGTTTATGCTGTTATTGTCTCTTGAATTTCAATGGACTGTTATCCTTTGATGAAATGATGTGAAATTGTTTTTTTTTTTTATCTTTAAAGAGTTCACCTTTAACACGAGTTAGCCTGTCGGCTTATGTAATAAAATGGA
This sequence comes from Mytilisepta virgata, assembly GCA_028015205.1. Lineage (NCBI taxonomy): Eukaryota > Metazoa > Mollusca > Bivalvia > Mytilida > Mytilidae > Mytilisepta > Mytilisepta virgata. The sequence continues at coordinate 23,064,740 of CM051520.1, forward strand.
ACCTCATCCAAGCATCTCTGATGAGAAGGATGAGGAACATTTTAATAGAAAGCCAGAAGGCTTCAAGGGTTAAAGACCCTCCCTACCCATCCCTTTATTGTTAAGATATGTATAAAGGAATAAACATGTAATTTTCTGTGTATTTTGTCTGGTTTGGTGCTACTTATGTCTGTAAAAGGAGGCTGTGTTCGTCATGTCCACTGGTTTTATACTGAAAAATCACTGGACTGTAAATCAGGCTCATACGGCAGGAAAAGTAGTAAAGGTTCACCTTTAACCCTCAAAGCCTTCTGGCTTTCTATTAAAATGTTCCTCATCCTTCATTATCCTAGATATTGGAACACTGTAACAGTCAATCAATTCGTGATGACGACCGTAAAATTTCCTAAGTGGTGACATCAACTTATCCCTGATAAAACTCTGGTTAAGAACTTTTGTCACAGCAGTAATCCTCTTTGTTGAAAGTCAGGGAAACTCATGCATGCCCTTGAAAATCGGATAAGCTGAGAAACGTAGATGCCATATGCAGGCGATCCTGGTATATTGCTTCTCAAGAAGGGAAAGTTAACAATAGGAAAGCTGAAGTCATCACCTTTGTCATAAAGTTTTGTCTTCAAATGTCCCTCATTGTTGATTTCAAGCGGACTTTGGTGTATCTGTAGTACCCTTAATTTCAAATTCATCGAGGTAGATGAGAAGTAGAAAGTCTTGGAATTTTTCGATATTTAACAACAACACATCATCTATACAACGAAAAGTGAAATTAAAGGATTGGGCTAGTTTCTTTTTGTTTTCACGTAGTAGCCCTTGAATGAAATCCGCCTCATATGAGTACAGAAACAGATCGGCGAGTAGAAGAGCACAGTTGTTTAACTATGCAAAATGATTATTAATATTGCAAACTGGGTTAGCCTGTTTAGAAAAATCTTATTCTCGGATTGCAGAAAGAACATATAACCAATATGTCCTACTTTTCAGAAATTCTTTTTATCATTTCTACAGCATGATGAATGAAAACTTTAAGCAGCAAGTTAACAAGAAACCAGTGACTTTTCATACCACGAATATATGAGGTGCAGTGTAGTATTCCAGAATGCATTGGGTATTTTACACACCTCTATTTTTTGTGTTTCATGGTTTTTCACAACACAACTAATGGAGTAGCATCTTATACATGTATTATTGTCATCATCAATTTTGTGATACCCTCAACTGAACAGTGCCATACATTCTACCAATAACCTAAGTATATATTGTAATACAAACCTTGCTGGGCCATCCCTGGAGTGCCCTGCATGGCAAGATTTTGCAGGGCATTTATAGGATCCTGCATGCTAACTTGAGGAATCCCACCAGGTGCTGGTCTTCTCTCTCTCTGATTGTCTGTAAAGTACAATCAGAGATAAAAATATCTAATAATTCTTACAGAAACTGCTCTGAAACATTTCCTGTTTCTTATTAAATTGCTACTTTTCAATCTATTTTATTATCATGGTTTTGATCAGAGTCCCAGAATTTGCTTAATACATTATATTTAACATTTGTACAATCATTCACACAGGTGCTTGATTCCTGACCTTGGGTACGATCAAATACTGCAGGTTAACTAATTTTTCAGACTTTTACATTATTATCGGCAACATTCTATCTATTGCTTCAACAGTCAGATTCCAGTTTTTCCCCCAAACTGGTTTCTCCATTCTCTGTTTAATTATTTTTGTTACAGGTATATGGAACTTTAATACAGCTATTTCTATAGAATATTTGAGAAAAGGAGTAGAATTTGTTTTTCAGTCACCTGTATAACAGTATAAAACATTTCGAAGTGTTAAGTGTTTGGAATATAGTACGGGTGGATAAAGTATTATTTATCCTCCAGTGGCAATAATTACATGCATATCATGACGATAACATGATGTGATATAAAAATGAACCCTGCTTTGTACCTTACCAACACCCTGAGCTGGATTTATAACGTGCTAGCTCACAAGGTAACACTGTCCACACAAAGACATGTCACCCCACTCTGACACATAATTCTGAGCCAACAAGTCTTTGCTCTTACTATTAAATGCTGCATGCTTGGATGAAAAGCAGTAAATATCAATTTCAAAGTCTTTGGATTTACCCAACCAGGGATCAAACCTTCTTCACTCGATGCGAGCATGCTTCCACAAAACCTGTCCAAGGCATTCATGTCTAGAATACATGTACATCAAACATCACATCATCACTCAGGAAAAATCAAATGAAACTATTTTTTCCATTTTAAACATCTGCCTGTGTTTTCTTTTTTTTTTTTTTTTTGCAAAATTTTACTTGCAGAAATTCTGATATCTGCCATATGCTTTATGTATCTATATGCAGATTCTGGTGCTAAAAAAAGAATCAAACAACTTGCATAAGAATATTTTTATCAACTATCATATGTTATAAAGGACACTAAAACTATAAAAAATTCTATGATTATACCATTTACAATACATGCATATTTCCACAGACATGCCTCTTCAACAGGGCTCAAGGCATGAAGTCAAATGTTGTAGATTTAAATCTAAAATGACTGAAAAAGCCAGAAGTCCATTTAAGGACAGAGTATGCACGAGGTTAATAATTCCAAAAATCTTAATAGACCAAGAACATCAAATGAATCCCAGTTAAACTAACATACAGATTTCATAAGTACATTTTAATTCTATTTTTCTTGGTGATGAATGTAATCATCGCATAATAATGTTCAACCCACAACTTTCTATATATAGAAATATTGTTATAAATACTAAATGTGTCCAGAAAATCTACCATGTCATCAAAATAATTTTACCACAAAAGAAGGTCAGAAAACATGTTTTGTCAAACTTTTTTTGTAATTACTTGTCATATTTGATGATTCGTCTATTTTGTTAAAATACAATCGCTTGCGGCTTAATTCACTTTTTCTGTTGTGGTTTTAACCAGGAGGAACAAATAGGGGTCCCAATTTACAATTAAACTGAAATAAAAAGACCAAAATAACAAACACCAAAAATTTTAAAAGTAAGTACTGCTTTTGATTAATTATGGAAAATAAGCCAGGAAGAGCAACTAAACCTAACTTAAATTTCCTTTTCTTTCATAGACAATTTTGGTATTACCTGATTACAAGGAAATCATACATTGGTTATTTTATTGAACATAAACCTCAAACCAATAATTACAAATACAACTTTCTTCTTATATATGTCTCAAATTCAGGTCAATATGTTGGTGTCCCTTGATTAATTACATATTAAAATGCAAAAATCTAGTTAATACTAAATAACTAACAATTCATTCTGCAATATCTAATAACTATTACACTGTATGAATTGTTTATAGGGAGGAGGAATGAAGTGAATATTTTAGAAAGACACTTTGAAGTTTGATGATCAATTTTCAAAAGACCACACCAAAATCTTGCATTGTTATACTAACTGATATAATTACCAATAATAGATTTGGATCTAGGAGATGGACATAGAGATTTTGAAAATAGGGGACTGTTCCGTATCTCTTAAAATTAATAAAATAAGGGAAAAGTTCCTTTAAAAATATCTCCCCTTTTTAAGTGAAGATATACTGTTTTATTCTGTCTGTCTATAAAAACTTTGTCATCCTTTTTTCTCTTCAATTTTCCAAACAATTCAATGAAACTTGGCAGGAATATTAAGTGTAGAACAGATTTGTACATCATACTTTTTTAAAAGAAAATCATTTGAAAAAAAATGAACTCAGCAATTTTTTCTCGACCAGCAATTTTCCTCTACTAAATTTTTACATAGGAATTTGGAAAAATATGACAGGATTACAAAGAACCATGTGTGGATGTATGTATCATATTTGATTGTTCTAGATACTGCAATTCATGGGTTTCCTTTACAGGGTATTTCATCACTGCAAAGGTAAAGAGGAATCATCTGGTTTTGGTCCCTCAATGAACTTTAATTTCATTTCTGTACTTCCATAAAGGGCCAACAGACCACTGGTTCCCGAAAAATCTATAAATCAATTTGACAATGAAAGCATATAAAGACTAGCCTGAAGATATTATGCAAGAAGCAATGAACATATAATATTGTCCCTACTTTTACAATTTTAGTTATTCTGTTTTTCTAGATGTTTGCAAGAATAATAAGATTTTTATTAATGTTAAAAGCCTCTCTAAATTCTATAACATATTCTAATATAATTCCGCACAATTACATGTATCAGCATATGACTACTTAATCAGTTAACTTCAAAATTAACATCAATTAATAAAACTATATTTTTATAAATATTCATATATAGATAAATGTTGTAACAGTTAACACATGTTAATTTTAATTACTTCAATTCCGCATATATATGATATTGGAAATCTTGGCTTTTACTCTTCCCAAATGTTGTACGAGACTGCTCCGCAGCTTCCAAAATTTTTATATAAAAAAAAAACACTGAACTGAGCTGAATTAGAACCGAAATTCTCCGAACATTTGAACATTTCAATATTTAAATGTCATTCAAAACACTGTAGTATTATACACTCATATTAAAGATGAAGTTTTCTTTCTTTGTTATTAATATATTTTACTTGGTTTAATTCTTGAGAAATTCTTAAATCACAGACTAAATTTTTTGCCATTCCTCAACCTCCGCTGGGATTAATTTTCATGTAATTGAATGCATTTGATTATAATTGCCAATCAGAATTTTAAAAAAAAGAAATTTGATTTCAGATTTGATGTCCAAACACATCAATCTGAAGTGCAAAAGATAATTAAAATTTTATTCAGATAAATGTCTTCTGAGTGTTACTGTGTTATTATGTCCCTATGACAATTTGACCCGATTGTAGATGATGATTATCCAGGAAACATTTACACCAAGCCCAAAATAAAATCAGATTTGTTTGCTGTAGCATGTCCACCCCTCCAAAATTGGCCCAACCCAAAAAAATTTATTGACCTTGTGAGGGACATTTTTTTTTTCAATTTCAGTAGTGTCATATAAATTATTTTTGTTTAAATGAGTTAATGCATTTAATCATCAATATGATTTCCAATAACAACTAGAAAATGTGTCTATAAGAAACGGATGCCCCGCCCTAAAAAAAATAAGGGTTGCTGAACTGCGTTGTACTATACAAGAGAACTGTAGTGGTGAAATATCATTGATATATTACTATAGGTTTCTGAGAAATGAACCTAAATGCAAAACTTAACCAAAGTCACTGAAGCATGAAATGTAAGTCATAGTGACCCAAGTGTTGCTGAACTGTATTGTACTATACAAGAGGACTGCAGCGGTGAAATATCACTGATATATTACCATAGGTTTCTGGGAAACAGAGATAAACGCAAAACATGTACATACGGACAGACAAGGGTAAATCTATATGCCCCAGCCACATTCGTGGCAGGGCATAAAAAACCTACCATCTTAAGTATGGATCAGGCTATAGCTTACAAAGAATATTTTAAGCCTGGCCCAATAATTTCAAAACAAATAAATTTTATTTGAAAGAAGTTATATGTTAAATGAATAGGATATATTTTATCCTCTTTCAGATAATCAAAATATATAATTGTCCTGTTGAACAGCATGGCATAATACCTGTGTACTGAGAAAGAATTATCTATTTTCCTTATGAAATTAGGAAGATTTTAGAATGTAAATAAATTTTGATTGAAATAAGTCTATATAAGCTAATAGAGATTAAAAATAATTCATTTCAAAAGAATATAAAGGTTTTGGACTAGTCCTAAACTTATTACTGTGGTTCTCCAGATAATATCGTATGATATCAAAACTTAAAAAATTTAGATAGTATGTACTTTTAATGAAAACAGAGTATTCCCTATTTACATATAAACTTCAGCATTTTATGTCGACTAGACATTTACAGTCTCCTTAAGTACCTTGATCCTACAATATGACCTATTTTCTAATTTGAACATTTATGACATTGAAGCATGAATAACATAAACATACTAGTAATTGTTAGAAAACAAAAATTTATCTGTGACTGCTAGTCAAAAACCATAGAGAAAAGTCTTGCCAGAGGCTCACTTTTCTTCCTGTTTTGTAAAGCTCATAAATCCTTTATTTGCATAAAATACACCCATATGGGCCAAAGAAAGCAATACAATAACACCTCAATATATATACATCACAATAGACATTAACACTAAGAACATGAATACAACAAACAGCTTACAATAAAAAAAAATCTTTATAATTATAATATGAACTCTGACCAATGTGGACCCTATTTTCGTAGTGCCAATGACTGCTTTATAAAGTCGCAAACATAAGGTAAAAGTTCTAATTTAGGGTTTAAAATTTGACTAATATGTTCCAATTTGTTATTAAAATCTATATTCAAATTAAGTTGAAGATGTTGAAACATAGTTTGCCTTTGCTTTTTATTAATGTTACAAATTAAGAAAAAATGATACTCATCCTCAATTTCTTTACACAGAGTACATAGCCGGTTTTCCCTTAAAATATATCACTTGGAGATTACTGTATTGTATTTTATTTTTACTGGCATTAATTGTGAGTTTACTTATGACATGTAAGCATCGCCAGTGAACAGAATTATTTGTTACCAACAAACCGAAAAATTGATGGCAGCATATGTTAAAACACAGTACTGTTCTCTCCACTGTAATGCAAGTGTAAAAATTTCAAATTTTAAATTTTGGATGCGACATTTAGCATGTATTGTCATATATACTCTGATGGAACAAAATTTTGAACATCATCCAGTAAAAATCAATGCTGCATACGAATGTCTATTTCTGTATTTCTTAAATGGATTTTCATGTGCAACTAACTTAAATGATTCTTTGATTGCTAATTTATCAAACTTCACCCAGCACACCTTTGCCAACACTTTTTATTTAAAATTTAAGTAATATTTCAACTAATCAAGGTTCAGTTAACATATTTGACAGAATACATCTTCTAATGAATTGGTAACCAATAATTTACTATTCTTTCAGCATCATATATCAATCATTATATTGGGTTGTGATGCATAAGATACCAATAAAGGAATGAGAATATTTTCAATTCTAATCGTAAGGCCAAAAGAATGCTCTTCTCCATATTTTACATACAAAAAAAGGCAGTGAGTGAAATTCAACCAAGAATTTTTTTTAAGCTCTATATAACAGTTAACAGTTTTTGAAATTTGCATTGTTATTGTTTTTTATGTTGTAATACACTCCGTTTGTCTACTGTTTTGTTAAGGGAAAGAAGTGGTTTCAATGAACAGAAGAATGAGTGCAAAGATTGGCTGGTAGTCAGAATAATGTGTCCAGGTGGGGTGATGTCTTCCCTCAAATTGTTACCTCATGTTAGCAATCAGGTTAAGTGAGTCAGTCTAGTGCAAAGCAGGGTTTATATACATAACACCTTACATGTTCTCGCGTAATAATTGCCCCTGGATACTAACCAATAACCGATCAATCAGTCAGTACATGATCAGTATATCTCGGATGTTATGAATACCTTTTCTCTATATATAGCCATCAGATATTATTTTTTTTTAAATATAAATATATTCAACTGAATCAACATATTCTATTGTAAACTTTGGATACAAGAAAATTAATCATTCCATATAATTTTGCAGAAAAAACTTCCCCTTTCATACATGAATTTTGGTAAATTTGGCCAAACATTGTCAAAGCGAAAGATTTTAAGATTGAAGACAAAAATCAGCTTTGAATGCTTAATGCTAGCAAAAAATGTCCAATAATGGAAAAAAAAGGGCCAAACGAATTAGTAAAATATATGAAGATTCCTTATTCTTCTAGCAGTGAATGGGGGTGCCTCAGTGGCCGAATGGTCTAGTTAGTTCGTCATGACTACTAATGATCGCTAGGCTGTCAACTCTGAGGTTCTGAGTTCGAATCTCACCTGTGGCGTGGTGTGTTCGAATCCGATCTTAATTGACAAGGATTGCCAATTTTTCTACCGAAGGTTGGTGGGCCTCTCCGGGTACTCCAGCTTCCTCCACCAATAAAAACTGGCCGCCGCGAAATAGCCAAATGTGCTGAAAATGGCGTAAAACCCAAACTAAACAAATCTAGCAGTGAACAAAGCACAATAATATCATAATTTTTAAAGTTCTGGCTTGTAAATATTCAATTCTTTGCAAGAGAAAGCACAGCATGACAAAATGATGATCATGAATTTTTAATTATTCAAATATCAAAACAGAAAAAAAGTGTTGTTTCACTTTATTTTTAATTATATTTAAGTAAAAATTGCATGCAGTTATCTTTCAATGTTTCATTATTCACAGCAATACATGTATTCAACACTTAAATTACAAAATTTTTTCATAAATCAATAAAAATTCATTTATTTACAGAATTCCTCTACAAAAAGCAGTATGGACATTTACTTCATACAACTTTCTTCTGTAATGCTAACTTTAATGTAATATTAATCTATCTCTGTCTAGAAGCATACATCAAATCCATTATTGCAGATGATTTCAGTCTTTACAGAGGTAAATGGTACTGAATTTAACCAAAATTTGATACATTAGTAAGCATTATTTCCACATTTATAACATTAACAATTTCAATGAACAAAGTATCTGGATAGATTTCAATAGATTATAGAACTTTAAATAATTTTTATCATCATAATAGAAAATTGTTTCAGGAACTTTGTACACACCTTGACTAAAAAGGGGATTTCACATCCCAATTTTCAGACTGACTACCAGTATTTATTATTCATGTAAATTCAAGTCATATGCACTGAAATATACTTTTTCTATTTAATTTAACAAACTTTACTGTTATGATTAAATTTGCTGATCCTTACGAAAATACAAGTATTATTTTTATAATAACAACTTTAGTTTGCATATATAATTTATTTTTCTAGCAGTTTGATTTTGCTGCCTGTTTATAAACTCCAAACTCAACCCTTTTATCGGCTGTTTGCACCTTTATTAAACAATCATTATAATTAACATTGGGTCTACACCGGTCAAAGAGTCAACCTTAATAATGTTTAATATAACTGGACTATCTTTAGTATGTCTTTATAAACTGTAATATGTGTTTTCTTAATTGTTTAATGTTTTGCTTGTATTTGCTGGAGCCATAATGGGTGTAATTTGCAAATAAAGATTATTATGTGGTCTTGCACTAGATTCTATACATGATGTTATGATGAATGTAGCATACATAATATTAAAATCTTATTAGTTTCTTGTTATTACCAACTTAGCAATTTGAGACCGCTATCAGTTAAGCCTAATAGAAACAAGTATATATGCATCCAATGGACACTACATGCCCCGCCAATGATGTAAGTATCTAGTAAATAGAATTACATTTGTATATTGTTCACTTTGAAGTCCCTAACAATAGGGTACATGAAATACTATCTCACAGTACTTCATGAAAAACTACCTTCAACTTCAACCTTAACATGGATTCTAATATTGAAATTCTTTAAAGAAATGCAAAGTCGATGACCCATGACTGCAACTGTTTCGAATCAAAATGCTGATGTTCATATCACAAGCTATCCATGTACAAAGTTTCATGGTGATATCATAACTCCTTCATGAAAAACTACCTTAAACCTGAACCTTCTTAACCTGGATTCTAATATTGAAATTCCACAAAGAAATTCAAAGTCAATGACCCATCACCACATCTGTTTCGCTTCAAAATGCTGCTGTTCATATCACAAGCTATCCATGTTCAAAGTTTCATGGTGATACAATAACTCTTTCATGAAAAACTACCTTAAACCTGAACCTTAACATGGATTCTAATATTGAAATTCTATAAAGAACTAGAGGCTCTAAAGAGCCTGTATCGCTCACCTGCATTGAACTTTTCATCTTGAGCAGGACTAAAGATTTGGCTGGTTTTTCTGTAGGGTTCTATGTTCAATTAAGTTCGGCTGTGGCAGCCTCATGGTTGACAGTCTAGGTCAATGGACACATTTCTAAAAGAGAACCCTCTAAGGACCATTGCTACCAAGTCTAGTTCTAATTGGTTGAGTGGTTTCAGACCAGAAGATTTTTGAGTGAATTTCCCATAGGGTTCTATGTTAAACTAAGTTTGGCTCTGTCGGCCATCTTGGTTCACAGTCCACGAAATCAGACAATTCTGAAATAGGACATCCTAAGGACCATTGCTGCAAAGTCTGGTCCCAATTGGTCAAGTGGTTTCAGATAAGAAGATTTTTCAATGAATTTTCCCATGGGGCCTTATGTTAAACTAAGTTCGGTTGTGGCAGCCATCTCGGTTGACAGTCCAGGTCATGGGACACAATTCTGAAAGAGGACCATATAAGGACCATTGCTGCAAAGTCCTGTTTCAATTGGTAAAGTGGTTTCAGATAAAAAGATTTTTCAATGAATTTTCCCATAGGGCTCTATGTTTAACTAAGTTTAACTAAGTTTGGCTGTGGCTGCCATCTTTGTTAACAGTCCGGGTCATCAGACATCCATCTAAAAGTGAACCTCCTAAGGACTACTACTGCCAAGTTTGGTTGCAACTGGCCTTGTAGTTTCATAGAAGAAGATTTTGGAAATTCATCCCCCCCCCCTTTTTCTACTTTCAGTAACAGCAGCCATGTCTGTTGGAAGTCGAGGATGCCAGACATAAGTTTGGAAAGGGGCCACCCAAGGACCATTCCACCAAAGTTTGGTTCAAATTGGCTCAGGGGAGTTGACGAAAAAGTAAAATCCCCATAGGCTCAATGTTAAACTAGGTCCAGCCATGGCGGCCATGTTGGATGGCGTTCGGGGAAACCGAACACATATTTTAAAAGGGACCACCCAAGGAAAATTACACCAAAGTTTGGTTCAAATTGGCCTAATGGTCTCAGAGAAGATAACGAAAATGTTAAAATTCCCATAGGGTCCAAGGTTAAACTATGTCCAACCATGCCAGCCATATTTGACAGCGCCCCGGAAAACCGAACAAATTTTTTAAAGGGGACCATCCAAGGACCATTCCACTTAAGTTTGGTTTAAATAGGTTCAGTGGTTTCAGAGGAGTTGACGAAAAAGTAAAATTCCCATAGGCTCAATGTTAAACTAGGTTCAGCCATGGCAGCCATGTTGGATGGCGTTCGGGGAAACCGAACAAACATTTTAAAAGGGGCCACCCAAGGACCATTCCACCAAAGTTTGGTTCAAATTGGCCTAATGGTCTCAGAGTAGATGACGAAAATGTTAAAATTCCCATAGGGTCCAAGGTTAAACTATGTCCAACCATGGCAGCCATATTGGACAGCGCCCCGGAAAACCGAACAAATTTTTTAAAGGGGACCATCCAAGGACCATTCCACTTAAGTTTGGTTTAAATAGGTTCAGTGGTTTCAGAGGAGTTGACGAAAAAGTAAAATTCCCATAGGCTCAATGTTAAACTAGGTTCAGCCATGGCGGCCATGTTGGATGGCGTTCGGGGAAACCGAACAAACATTTTAAAAGGGGCCACCCAAGGACCATTCCACCAAAGTTTGGTTCAAATTGGCCTAATGGTCTCAGAGAAGATAACGAAAATGTTAAAATTCCCATAGGGTCCAAGGTTAAACTATGTCCGACCATGGCAGCCATATTGGATGGCGCCCGGGAAAACCGAACACAATTTTTAAAGGGGACCATCCAAGGACCATTCCACTAAAGTTTGGTTTAAATTGGTTCAGTGGTTTCAGAGGAGTTGATAAAAATGTGAAAAGTTTACGACGACATACGACGACGACGACGACGACGACGACGGACGCAAAGTGATGAGAATAGCTCACATGGCCTTTTAGGCCAGGTGAGCTAAAAATTCAAAGTAGATGACCCATGACCTCAAGGTCATAGCATCCGTTTTGCATCAAAATGCTGCTGTTCATATCACAAGCTATCCATGTAAAAAGTTCCATAACTCTTTCATGATAAACTTCCTTAAACCTGAACCTTAACTTCATACAGACGGACGGACGGACGTATGGATGGATGCACAGACAGAAGAACTATATGCCCGGCCTGCCTTTCAGGCGGGGCATAAAAATATGTGTTGTTCTAGTTACCATACCTACCCATTTTTTGGGTACTTTGCCATAAGGATCAAACAAAACAAGAGGCTTACCAGAGCCTGTATCGCTCCCCTGGAGTCTGGTTTTCATTGGACAATTAATCAACTATTTGACCAAGTTTGTTGCAATTGGTTCAATTGTTCAGGGAAAATTTGTTGAAGATTTATTTTTCATAAGGTTTAATGTTAAAATATGTTCCCTGATGGTGGTAGTCCTGGCAGGAAGTTGACAAAATTGACCAGGAATAAGGGTGAACCTTAAATAAATGTAACAGAACCCGACCTCAAATTACACAAACCAATAACTCCTAAATAGAATTTGGGATTCCCTTCAAAATTTCAGGGTAGGTAGATCTCAACATGGCAAACATTTTTCAATTTACATTTCACTTCTATCTCAAATAGTTTTGGAGATAAATGCAAAAATGTTAAAATTTTTGAAAATTGACAAAAAAAGGGCAATAACTCCTAAATGGGTTTTGGGATTTCCTTTAAAATTTCAGGGTATGTAGATCTCAACATGGCAAACATTTTTCAAATCTACATTTCACTTCTATCTCAAATAGTTTTGGAGATAAATGACGAAAAATGTTAAATTTTGAAAATTTGACGAAAAAAGGACAATAACTCCTAAATGGGTTTTTGGATTTCCTTTAAAATTTCAGGGTATGTAGATCTCAACATGGCAAACAATTTTCAAATTTAGATTTCACTTCTATCACAAATAGTTTTGGAGATAAATGACAAAAAATGTTAAATTTTGAAAATTTGACGAAAAAAGGGCAATAACTCCTAAATGGGTTTTGGGATTTCCTTTAGAATTTCAGGGTATGTAGATCTCAACATGGTAAACATTTTTCAAATTTACATTTCACTTCTATCTCAAATAGTTTTGGAGATAAATGACGAAAAATGTTAAATTATGAAAATTTGACGAAAAAAGGGCAATAACTCCTAAATGGGTTTTAAAATTTCCTTCAAAATTTCAGGTTAGGTAGATCTTGTCATGCTGATCAATTTTACCCAATGTCAGATTTTTGATATCTGTAATGGTTTTTAAGTTATAAGCCAAAAACAACACATGCACCCCTATATTCTATTTTTAGCTACGACAGCCATGTTTTATGTCAGATCAAAATAAATTGAGGATTGTTTGTAGAGGACATGTCATAGATCATTCCTATTAAGTTTCAAACCAATCGGCCCAGAGGTTTCAGAGGAGAAGATTTTTGAATAAAAATTTTTTGAAAATTTGACAAAAAAAGGGCAACAACTCCTAAATGGGTTTTGGGATTTCCTTTAAAATTTCAGGGTAGGTAGATCTCAATAAGGCAAACATTTTTCAAATCTACATTTCACTTCTATCTCAAACAGTTTTGGAGATAAATGACGAAAAATGTTAAAATTTTGAAAATTTGACGAAAAAAGGGCAATAACTCCTAAATGGGTTTTGGAATTTCCGTCAAAATTTCAGGGTAGGTAGATCTTGTCATGCTGATCAATTTTATCCGATCTCAGATTTTCGATAACTGTAACGGTTTTTGAGTTATTAGCAAAAAACAGCAATTTACCCCTATGTTCTATTTTTAGTAACAGCGGCAATGTTTTTCGACGAATCAAAAATCCCCTACATCAGTTCTATGCAGGGTACCCCAAGGAACATTCATACCAAGTTTGGTTCTAATTAGTCAAGTAGTTTCAGAGGAGAAGAGTTTTGTATAATTGTTAACGACGACGACGACGGACGCCAAGTGATGGCAATAGCTCACATGGCCTTTGGCCAGGTGAGCTAAAAATGCAATCCATTAGACAGACAAACCTGGGAAGACATAAGAACAACAAAAGATCTTTTTGATATCTGTTAAAGTCAGAATGTGGCAGACTGAGTCTCTCCCTCTAAGACTTATTTGTAAAACAAAATTGTGAAATAAATAAAATGCCTACCTACCTAAGCTAATTTAAATCTTGAATAGAATTCTTAGTAGAATTCTTCAATTTTGTTAATTTTTATTTACATTGTACATGTATGTCCTTAAAAGTCCTGAAATATTGCTGTCAATGAAATAAGTAGATATTGGCAGTTATAAGCCACAGAGAAAAATATGAATTCATATGCATGCCACAGATTGCAAATGGACCATAGATAGATTCCCAAACTTAAATCCTCAAATTTGATACAACCATCAACCAAATTAAGACAACACTGTCTGATCCAGTATTATAACAAGAACTTCCTATAAACCAAGGTCATACTATAAGACAATACACAAGCTTATCTTAAGATCAATTAGATTTGCATCTGTAGTGATGGCAGTTTTTTTTAAATGTGATCAATAATTTCTTCCAGTATTAAAAAAAACACATTCTATTATGACTTCCCATAATTCCTATGAAGTTTAGCCATGTCCAAATCTCCAATAAATCAAGCATGTGCAAAAAAAACCACTTCAGTATCTTATTTTGTCAGAACAGAAATAAGAGTATGTGGTTTGTTTTAAATTTTTTCCCATTTCTCTTCGTATTCAATGTAGAAAAATCTTTTGAAGACCATATAAACAGAATAAAATACTCAATTGTATATACCTGTACAAATTTTCATGACAGAAAAAAACATTTAACATGTTAGCTAATTTTATATCTCCACTTTACCTTGACCCAAGGTAATAAACAAACTGTGATAACTTTTCCACTTTCTCAATTTTTTTTCTGAAGACACAAACATAAATATGAAAATGTATTTACACTTCTATTTGTTTATTGGGGTATACGTACAACATCTTGGATTTCCAATTGGCATCTGCAATGATCATTTATGACAAGTTTAAAATCCATGGGTCAATTACTTTCAGAGAAGTTGGAAACTTAACCAATCAGAAAAGGCCCTTTGTTTTTTTATCAGAACAGTACATCAAAGTAATAAAAATAATTTGCATCCTCATAAGTATCCGTTCCATCGAGTTAGGTATCAATTCCTCAGCAGAAGGATTTTTAATACATTTTCAAATAGGGTCCCATGTTCCTGGTACAAATCCGTAACAGATCTTTTCCAACTGAAGAGCATTGCAATGATACTTTCAGATAAAATGAACGGATTTTTCCAGCTTCCCACGAGGTAAGTTGCAAGAGTATTCACAAAAAAATTGGAAAAGCAAAGAAACTTCAATTCAGTTATCAAAATGAAACTTTCAACCAAACTAAGGTAGCAATAATTAAAGAGTATGTTTATAGCTTTGTAATGATTAACTGTTTGTTACAGCCAGGAACGATTGATTCACAAAGTTCATTCTTCAATACATATTGTCTTCTCAGTTAGATTTTCCTTATAAATAATAATTTTGTGAATTAAACCATAACTTTGTCATTAACTATAGATACAGACTGTGAATAGAAATTGTCAATTCTAATGTTTAATTAGATACTAGTATTGTGGCAAAAATATGGGTTTTTTAGTTTTTCCTATTGGCAACCAATTTTTATTACCAAGACAATGGATATTTTCCTACTAAACAGGATTATATCTGCGGTGCAATTTGTTAATAAAATTACGATCAGGGGTGGATAACAATGATGAAAAAATTGCACAATGTTAATTTATGAGGAGAGAAATTATCTGAGTTGTTGGAGCAGGTTGGAATTCTTTTTTTGTCTCTTTGGCCTGTGCAGCCAAAAATTGGTCTTATGCTTTTTGGGTTTCCTGAAAGGGATATGAAATGGATGCATTTCATAAGCAATCATTGAACCTTGCAATCTCATAAAATGAACAAGTTTCAGTAAAAACAAGACCGATTACATGTCTGGACCTGCTTCACCATCATACATTACATTTTCAGGGCATTGTACATCAAATTCTCAGAAAGGAACAAAAATTGACCTAACCATCATTAATAATGTGCAGCATCATCTTTAGTTGTAGGCAACATAGTTAAAAATACACAAAGTATGTACTGTTCACATCATATTTTGCTGAAAATGGCTAAGTTCAACATGCAAAAATTCATTGTAAAAATTGTCAAATTTGCCCCAAATATGTAGATAAACACTATGCAAAGTTTAAAAATATTGGTTCATTACAGTCAGAGTTACAGATTACACAAAGTATGTACCTCTAAGCGTGACGCACAGATGGATTGACAGACGGACGGACAGAGTCAAGCTGCTACTAGACCTGCTTTCACCGTTGGTGATGCAGGTAAAAACTATAATCAAATTTTAGGGAAAATATACAACTATGATACATAACATATGAGAACACAATCTAAACTAATCGGAAAGATTCATGTTTCATCTTATCGTTCATTTACCTTTGATCTCCAATTAGTCTATTAATCTTTGCATTTAACGAGTGAGTTACATTGGATGTGTTTTAAATTTTGGGCCAATGCTGGGTTCCGTCAAAATGAAATTAGATTATTTGTTACCTGCGTTCTTCTGCTTTTTCAGTTTTCCTTTTGAGAGTCCATCTTCATTAGTGCATGAAAAAATGTGTGAGTCTTCCAAGGAAGACGTGTCGCCTGCAGACGTCAATTTTTACAAAAGATATTAAAATTTTCTAAAAATGAAATATATATGCACACCTTTGCATTAAAGTTAATGCAGAGAGAAAGTTTCATCAAATTGCTGTGAGCCATTATGGAGTAGTTGAGGAGAGAAATTTTGAACTCTCCCCTTTTTTTCAAAAATGTCAATTTTTAGAAAAAAAAATTAAAATTTTGCCTCTCCCCTTTTTTTGCAAAAATGTCAATTTTTACCAAAAAAAATTTGAAATTTTCTAAAAATGAATTATATATGCACACCTGTGCATTAAGGTTAATGAACAGAGGAAGTTTCACCAAATTCCTTAGAGTGGTTATGGAGTAGTTGAGAATAGAAGCTTTGCCCCCCCCCCCCCCTTTTTCTCAAAAATGTCAATTTTTACAACAACAAAAATTTTTAATTTTTAAAAATAAAATATATATGCACACCTATGCATTAAGGTTAATGCACAGAGAAAGTTTCATCAAATTGCTGTGAGCCATTATGGAGTAGTTGAGGAGAGAAATTTTGAACTCTCCCCTTTTTTTCAAAAATGTCAATTTTTAGAAAAAAAAATTAAAGTTTTGCCCCCCCCCCCTTTTTTTTTGCAAAAATGTCAATTTTTACAAAAAAAATTTTTAAATTTTCTAAAAATGAAAATATATATGCACACCTGTGCATTAAGGTTAATGCACAGAGAAAGTTTCATCAAATTCCTTTGAGCGGTTTACGAGTAGTTGAGGATAGAAGAAAAGTGTGACGACGCAAGACGCAACACGACACAAGACGACAGATGGTGATCCCTATGTGTCAACCATGCGTTCCGCAGGTGACACAAAAACCGTTGCGGAATCAGGAAGCATCATTACAATGCGCAGAAGACATCCGTAACAGATTACCACCGTGATGTTAACTAAGTCGGACACTGGTAGGCATCTTGGATTTCCAATCGGCACCAAATTAACAACACTTCTAATAGCACCTTTTAGAAACATAATTGTTAAGTTGGGCCAATCATTGTTGATAAGAAATTTTTCAAAGTTCAGCCAATAAGAAATTAGGATTAGCCCTGGCTGCCATGTTGCCTGATGAATCAGTACCAAAGTCATAATATTTGGGAAGGATTGAACATCTCTGCCAATTTTGGTTAAATTATATTCTGTGGTTCTCAAGAAGAAGATCAAAATATGAAAAGTTAAATGACAGACAACAAACACCAAGTTTCAGGCAAAGAAAAGGTGCAAAAGTTCAAGTAGGAAATTTGCAGTAAATACAATAACTTACCTACAAGGTCCATTAGATAAGAATAAGTGTATTCCAAATATTTTTTTGAAAAATACCACTATTAGGAAGATTCACTACTTCCTTCTCCAATATCAATTCTATCTAGAATCACTTTTTCTATTCTTTGTTTTAAAAAAATAATGGGCAAGTTATCTTTACTAAAGGTAGGAAATAGGTACTTGTTATGCATAAACAGAACTATATACAATGCAACTTACAATGCACAAATATGACCTAAATAAGAATTGTTCAATTGTATATTTTCATAGAAATACATTATAGTCCAGTCAATCTAGCATAAATTTGACCCTAACCTTAACATAATTGCAACAGAAGATTTTAAAGTTTTAATCTTTAGCATTATACCCCAAATATACACAGAAAAAAGTCTAACAAAATCTAACTTGAGGAAGACTAAAAAATCACGATTTTAAAATTCCTATGGAGATTTGCATTGAAAATGGGAGATAACTCTGCAAAAAAGGCAAAAATATCAATAAAAATTGATACAAAATTATAACTTTAACGCTTCTTTTCAGCAGAATGTATTGATTCTTGATATTTTAGCCGTCTTAAGAGTATAACAAACAACTCTAAAGGTGTTTTTATATCTTTTATCAAGCTACAACCTAGATTTCGTAATTCATTAGTTGACCATTTATTAAATTTTTCAACATGTCAAGGTAAAGAATCTCAAATTTAATAAAAATAATTAAGCATACATTATTCTTTTTGTGGTTTAAAGTTTCTTTAAACAAGGTAGATGCTGAACAAATATAATTTACAGATATACACAATACCAAAATTTCACATTATTTTTTCAAAATGGTCACAAAGCCACAAATTTGCAATTTCTTTAATGAAAAATGCGCAAAAAAAAATAAAAATACCCATAACACTTCGGTTTTGTACATTTCACGAGCAGAAGATTATATAACATAGTCAAATACGAACTTATAACCCCATCAAAGTATCATACTTTACACGAATTTTAAGAAAATCAACCAAAACCTGACAAAAAAGACTCATTTTTGCGAAGTTATCTCCCCTTTCCAATGTTAATTTCCATAGGAAATTAAAAATGCTGATTTTGAGTTTTCCTCAAGTTAGATTTTATGGGACTTTTTTCTGTGTATATTTGGGGCTTAATGCTATAGATTAGAACTAAAACATTTTCTTTTGCAATTAGTTTGAGGTTAAAACTTAGTTTGACTGGACTAATTATAAAAGCATCTTTTATCAGTTACAAAAATGTAGTATACAGAGCACTCTTTGTGCTAAAACTATAAATAATTTAGTAGTTGTGACCAAAAAACAAGACCGATTACATGCCTGAACCTGCTTCACTGTCATATGTTTGTCAGGCTAAGTTATTATTACTCTAATATGTATGTGGTTTAGATAAAAAGATACTTCCATTTACCTAGTATTGTTCAGGTCATGACTGCATTTGCAACATTCACAGCATGTATTGCTGAAAAATGGCTTAGTTCAACATGCAATAAAATGCTCCGCTGGGCGCAGCTAGATACGACCGCAGATGTCGAACCCTGAATAGTTGGGGCAATTATGAACACAACATTCAAGCTTGATACAATACTAAATTTGGATTGTGAATAAATATTTGACACAGCATAGGTTTCTGACACAGAATGAATGTTGTCTAAGAACTTAAAAATTTTTAATTTACCTATTCAAACCATATCAGTATTATTTGTTTTTATATATAAATCAGAAATAACCAATTTAAAATTTAAAATTGGGCACACATATCAATTTCTTGCTATTGCGCAATACTGTGCAATTGAAAATTTCTTCAAATATTTGACACATAATAGGTTTCTGACACAGAATAACTGAAATAAAGAACTTAGAATTGGTCATATGATTTGAATTTATATTCAATTTTTTGCTTCTTGTGCAATACAATATGCTGTGGAGAATTGCCCCCCCCCCCAAAAAAAAAAAAATTTACCCCCTTTTTAGCTTTAATTTTGGACCCCGATTTGGGCCAACTTGAAAACTGGGCCCATAATAAAAAAACTAAGTACATGTTTAGATTCAGCATATCAAAGAACCCCAAGAATTCAATTTTTGTTAAAATCAAACTAAGTTTAATTTTGGACCCTTTGGACCTTAATGTAGACCAATTTGAAAACGGGACCAAAAATTAAGAATCTAAAAGCACGGTTAGATTCGGCATATCAAAGAACCCCATTAGTTAAATTTTCAATGAAATCAAACAAAGTTTAATTTTGGACCCTTTTGGCCCCTAATTCCTAAACTGTTGGGACCAAAACTCCAAAAATCAATCCCAACCTTCCTTTTGTGGTCATAAACCTTGTGTTTAAATTTCATAGATTTCTATTTACTTATACTAAAGTTATTGTGCAAAAACCAAGAAAAATGCTTATTTGGGCCCTTTTTTAGCCCCTAATTCCTAAACTGTTGGGACCAAAACTCCCAAAAACAATCCCAACCTTCCTTTTGTGGTCATAAACCTTGTGTTAAAATTTCATAGATTTCTATTTACTTATACTAGAGTTATTGTGCGAAAACCAAGAAAAATGCTTATTGGGTCCTTTTTTGGCCCCTGATTCTTAAACTGTTGGGACCAAAACTCCCAAAAACAATCCCAACCTTCCTTTTGTGTTCATAAACCTTGTGTTTAAATTTCATAGATTTCTATTAACTTATACTAAAGTTATAGTGCGAAAACCAAATGTCTTCGGACGACGACGCGGACGACGGACGACGACGCAGACGACGACGACGACGCAACCTCATACCAATATACGACCGCAAAAATTTTGCGCTCATATAAAAATTCATAGTAAAAATTTGTCAAATTTGCCCCCACAAAGGAGGTCCATATCTTCAATATGTATATAAACACTATGCAGAGTTTTAAAAATATTGGTTCAATACAGTCTGAGTTGCAGATTACACAAAGTATGCACCGTTCACAGTATATATTGCTGAAAAATGGCTAAGTTCAACACGCAAAAATTCATAGTAAAAATTTGTCAAATTTGTCCAAAATAGGAGGTGCATATCTTCAATATGCATATAAACACTATGCAGAGTTTTAAAAATATTGGTTCAATACAGTCCGAGTTACAGATTACACAAAGTATGTACCCGTAAGCGTGACGTACAGACGGACTGAGTCGAGCGGCTACTAGACCTGCTTTCATCGTTGGTGATACAGGTAAAAAGTGTAATTACTTACTAACAATCAACAAGGGACAATTTTATCTGAAGACCTAAATCATAAGAAAAAGTTAAATAATCTGTCTAGACTGGATAAATGACAAGGAGCCTTCAGTACAAAGAAAGAAACAGTATCCTTATTTTATGGGAACAGTTGATGCTACTAATTAATTGACAAAAATTTATTATAAGGTCCATAATAGATCATGACCAAAAATTATATTTATTTTTTATCAAAAATAACTTTAACCAAAAATTAAAAACAGGCAAAGTATAGATGTATATTTCTCAAGTTGATACACTTTTTGCTGTTTGTAATGCTGCATCAATGAAAATAATTAAGTTTATTGCGTTTCCAATGTTTGTCAATAATAACCAAGGACACTGTGATTATGTTGAACAGAACAAGGACACTGTGATCGTGTTGAACAGAACAAGGACACTGTGATTATGTTGAACAGAACATTACAAGGTCATTTATGGTCTGGAAACCTTAAACTAATTAGCTCCTAAGCTCCTTTTTAATATTTCTTTCTATCATGTTACACTTCAAAATTGTACATGTCAAATATTTGTTTCAAACAAGAAACCTAGCCAATTTTTAATAGACCAAAAAGACATTAATATTTTGTCTGTGAAATGACAAAAAAGTGAACATCTTGCTAAATTGCCAAAACACGCTCATAAATCTTGTTGTAAACGGCTTACAATAAAGAATCCTCTGGGTATTTTCAACCTGGACCGAAAATCTTTAAATCAATGATCTCAGTCTTGTCGTTAGTTTTTAAATTCTCTTTTACAAAATGCATGTTCTTGTATACACTATAATTCTTTGATAAAAAACAGTTCCATTCAAAACATTTAAAAACTTCAAAATATCATTATTTAATTCCAAGCAGTTGCAGAATTGTTTTCAACATAGATCAAGGATATACAATGAAAAATTTAAATTTCTGACAATGGATCCATACACAGAGAAATTGACATTTAAAATGCTAAAATGTTCAGGTCAACAAAATTTAATGCAACAAAGTACAGTTCCATTTAGCTCATTTTTTAACAATAAATTACTGTCATTTTTCTAATCCTGCCAAGAAAAAACACAATCTTCAATGCCTGCTCATTTATTTAAAACTTTTTTGTGGAATCCTTAACCATCATCTTTTACTGACACTGTTTTTTTCATCTTGAAAGATTTTTGATGTTCCATATCATCAAACATCACTAATGGCTCTCAAAAACAATATTGAAATACAGTGGAACTCCCCTAAACTGGCCCCTCTGAAAACGGGATTTCTCCGCAAAACGAACACTTTCTTTTGGTCTGGAATTTACACCTATATTTTTATTAGTAAAAAAGTCCTCCAAAAATGACCCCTCTGAATTCAGAATACTTGAGGTCATTTTTGGTCCAAATTTCATTGACTAGCGTATTTTAAACAAAGCCTCATTGATGTGTACAGTAAAAACTCTATTTAATAAAAGATTTTAACTTTCCTTTCTACCAAAGCTAAAAGAATGATATTTAGTAACAGTTACAACACACATGTAGTAAATATGTAAATTTCATGTACAGTCCGGAACCTCTCAAAACTGGCACCTCCGAAAACCTGCCAATTTCAACAGTCCCATAGCTGTTCGATTTCGAGGTTCCACTGTATTACAAAAAACATAAATTCAGCACAATACCATCCCTAAATAGTAAATAGGAGACATTTGACAATAACAGATGCCTAACAACAGCTCAAATTGGCCTGAGGTTATCTAATATTATTAAAATTATTGAATATAAATATATATATAATTGACAGACTATATCTCACAGATTAATGGCCTCGGCCTAATGTACAACTACATGTACTATATTCCCTGTAACCTCTAGATTGTAAAAAATACATATATAAATTATCAATCTTTTCAATTTTGAATTTTTAAATATATAAATGAGGAAATCACGAACTTAACATACACTTTTATAAATATGGCTTTTTCAAACTTTTGTATATTGATGTACAGGTACTTTACAATTTTTTCATTTCATTAGAGCATTCTAAAGATACCAATACACTGTACTGTGAAACATTGGTGGATTGAAAAGTTCCAGTCAGGGCCAATCTGAATTCTAGGGAAAGTACTTTGTGTGCCCCCCCCCCTCCCCCCACCCCCCAATGAGAAAACAATGAACATATTATCGATTTTCCAGCAGAAATATATTTTAACATATCAGCCACTCTTAAAAGATATGAAACCTTTTGGCTCATTTACTATGCTCACTAGCCAAAAAAGGCTTCATACTGTGACTTGCTATTGATATTTTACGATACTATTCTGTAGAAAACCTGATGATATATACATAAAGGGTGGCAATACAGCGTCTGCTCAAATGTGCACAGCATATTCTTAATGCTGAAGAGGTGAAAAAATTAAAGCAATAACACAAAACATCTGAAGTAAAAACAGTACTCCAAAAATACCCCAAAAAACAAAAAGAAATATTTAATTACTAACAAACAGACAGACACACAAAAAAAGTGGTAGGAAAGCTAACTTAGCTTTCATTCAACCCCTCCCCCCAACCTTTCATGAATGTATATAAAGTAAATGAACATTCACAATCAAAAGCTGAATTCATATGTTCACAAATATGAAAGCTAAAAATGAAGACTAAACTTTTTTTAAAAAATCATTCAATTTAAATTATCAAGCTTAACTTCCAGGTCAAGAGTTTTCCCATTTCCCTACTATAAACAGAAATTGTTTCAGAAAAAGTTTATGTAACATCATATATATGTATCCTTATATAATTCATTTGATGGATTATGTTGTTAATGAATGTTCCCAATACACATTTCATCAATACATATAATCAACATTTATTGGTAAACTGAGTTTATCTTCCATAAATAGCAACAATCCTTATGTTATACCTGACCCTTATATATATAAAAATATCATACGTACATGCATAATAGTACATCTGGGGACTCCATCCCATGCTATATGGGGGTCCAGCCATTTCTCTCCGAGTATGCATATTACTGGATATCAAATTCTGTCTTTCTGTGGCTATTTTTTCTCCCTCGTTATCAGATGGCTGGAGGACAATTAAGTATTGATGACAGTATAATTGAATCTCCTTTGCACTTAGACCAGAGTTCTAATTTCCAACCATGCTCTTATAGTTATCAATATGTGGTTTTTTTTCTGATACTGTACAGTGACACAGTTTTGTTACAAACATATATTTGAAATGACATAAATTCATGTCATTTAGCAATGTCTTTTTGACATAGAATCCATGTCAGCATTAGATGAGATTTATTTGTTTAATCTTTCTCTGCTCATACTTTTAATTTCAATCTGCATTAAACGAACACTTAAAATGCTTCAAAATCCAATGAAAAAGTCTTCCAACAAGAAAAAAGAATAGTGTTCTATAATTACTTTCTGGCATCAACTGTCAAACATAATGTATTTTAAACACTATTTCCAGATACATTTCCATGTCAAAAAAAAAGGTTTTTAAAATATTATTTTCCAAAGTTAAGATATTTAAACAATGCAAAAATAATTCATTTAACAAAACCAAATGGAAATGCCTTTTAAAAAAAGCAATCAATTTATGAAAGCCTTAAAATCGTATTCCATCATTCAGCAATAATTCACTTATACATTCAATCAACACTCGTGGTAAGAGAAAATCCAACGAATGCCAAAAGCTTCTAGCAA
The DNA here is from genome assembly GCA_028015205.1 of Mytilisepta virgata. Lineage (NCBI taxonomy): Eukaryota > Metazoa > Mollusca > Bivalvia > Mytilida > Mytilidae > Mytilisepta > Mytilisepta virgata. The sequence continues at coordinate 23,089,558 of CM051520.1, forward strand.
AAAGTCACAAATTACAATGAAAAAACTGAAAACAGCTAAACAATACAACTAATCTATTTTTCCCTTTTCATTGAAAATCAGACGAGTTTAATCCACAAGTAAAATTAATCACAAAGTTAATGCAAAACCAATGCTGAAATATCTTCTTTCATTTTCGCTGCGTATAAAATTATAAATTACGTTATTTCCTTGTACTTATCCAAACTGTAAGTGATAAATTCAGAATTAACAACCACAAACAATAGATTGGAAATCTAAAACAACTGTTATGTTAGCATGCAGGCTGTGACATCCAGCATTCATTTCATCGGTCAATTTCTGCCCTATACTGTTTCCTTATAAATCAATATGTTTAATAACTAATAAGGCTGGCATTTAATCCTGTCCAAAAATATCCATGTGTTTAGAATCCTTATCGGCTGATTGTAACTGATGACTACTTTAAGGTAAAATTATTTTAGTTCTTATTTGCAGTATAAATCATATTTTTCTACATGTCATTCACCTGTCACATTGCTTTTACGTATAAATCATAATATTGGTGACTTGTTCAATGAAATTATTGTCTGACAGAGAAATATATATTTTTTTACTAAATACATTTATTTCAAATTATGAAATGTTTGTAGCTGCAGTAAGCATATAAGGAAAGCCTCTGGCAATATCTGTATATCAACAATAAAGGTACTTGTAGCTGATTATATTAAACAACTGTGATTTATGCATAAATTGAATAAACTTTTAATGTATGCATTAAGGACAAGCTTGTATAACTTTCTTAAAATTATCATAAGAAATATACATAATATCACCACGATGTTAAAATCATATATTTGATAAAAAAAAAAAGAAACACTTTTCCCACACTCCCAAAAGAGTCAAAGGGTAGATCTTAATCTATTACCTAGAAGCCAGGTAATTTAAATGTACATGTATGTCTGTTTTCAATAAACATATTAGGAATCATTCTGGATTCTCCTTTATATGCAATATGTTTTTTTTTTCACAAACAAAATAAGAAAAGTGCTGCTGCCAATGTTTCCGTTCATTTTGACAAGCTTGAGGTACAATCAGATAAAAATAATGAAATTTAATTCAACCTCTCATACATTTTACTTTTACAATATACATATCAGAGCTGAATGGAGATGGTTCCTGACATAATATTTTTCTTAAGCAATTCATCAGTATCTACTGATGAAGAGAAAATAATTTTACATGATTATACAAGAGGTACCCACCGATAAAAATCATTAATCAATTAGATCTGGACCCCAACACAAATTTATCAAATTTATCAAACAAAACATGTAGGTGACTTATGAAATAATTCATGCATGTTCCTCTGTTACAATCTAAGAGATGCATATATAGTGGCATATTTCTGGACTAATTGCTTTTTACATGCCTATACATGCATTTCAATGCAAAGATGAAAAGTCATTCAAACATGGTGACTTAATTCATGCATGCTCTGTGTCTTGTATTTATCAGGAGCTTAAAGCAAAATAAAACTAAGACAAATAAATGAACAATAAATCATGCCATAACTTAATAGACCAGATATCTATTTTGCAGATTTTCTCATTCACAAATTCCCATTTTATGCATAAGAGCAAAAATTAATACTTTTATACTAATTTTAGGAAGCTTTTTTTTTCTGGTAATTTTCAGAAAGTTTCTGCAATAAAATCAAGATGCACTGTGAACCATTGCTCACTAGTGATACAGATGGACGGTCCCCCACACGCACGCACCGAACCACAACGGTAAAACAGTATAACGCCCTCTCTTCTGGAGCGGGGGTTCAAGTTTTTAATAAACAGCTGTGCCACGAGCACATGATATGCCCATCGTCTTGTGAAAAAACATAATAAATGTTTTTGGAATAACACGGGGGTTGTACAGGAAGTCATGCTTAGTATATCCTAACTCATTCCTTATTCCTGCCCATAGGAAGTTTATATAAGAGACAGAAAAAAAATTGCTCACAAAATGTTTTATATGATACCAAATTGAAGCAATAATTCTGATTACGGAGCAAAGATTTTATTAGCAACGAAAATTTTGCATGTCAATACATAAATTGAAAATTTCCATAAAACAGAAAGTTGAGAAAAGAGAGAAACAAAAATTGTTACAACATGTTTCAGTGTTCATGGTATACTGTTTCTCTAAAATAAATTCCCCATATTAGTTCTTTCTAAGGGCTATTCCATCAATAATTGTATGATGGGAGGATTGGAAGGCAGTTTTTGTGACCCAACCAACCATACATATTTTTTTTAAGGATTAAAACACCTCCTGAATTCCCCTCATGCATAAATAAACATGTAAAATTTCTTACAACCCCTCCATACATTTTTTGCTGGAATAGCCCTGAAGGCAATCTTTAATTAATATTACCTGTAGATATCAAAGTGAAAATCTGTCAACTTTCTATGTATATAAAAGAATCATCACGAAAAAGTATACAGATCTTCAGATTAATATAACAAGTGTGTGAAGGTTTATGCAATAATCATAAAGTTTCTGAGATACGGTGCGACATGTGAACCCCCCCCCCCCCCCCCCCTTTTTTTACAAAAAACTCAATAACTCTAAAATAAAATTTTGAATCATCACCAAAAAGTATACAGATCTTTAGATTAATATAACTAAGAAGTGTGTAAAGTTTTAAGCAATAATCATAAATCGTTTTTGAGATACGGCATGACATGTGAAAAAAACAAACCTCTGTTTTAGTTACAAAGTCCCGTAACTCAAAAAGTTTTAATCTTATTTTCACCAAAAAGTATACCTATATGGAATGCAGTGTGGCATCTCACAGCTAAAGCAAATTTGCCATTTGATGTAAATGGAATCTTGGCCTGCTTTTAGAAGGGTGAGAGGGTTTTCATGTTTGGATAAAATGTCAAAAATTATAAACAAACAATATTGAGGAGGCAAAACATAACACTACTACGTTAAGGGGTCATCCATAATTGTCAAAATTTTTAAAAAGTTTACAAAATGCACGTTAGGGGGGAGGGGTTTCATATTCCACATTTTTAGCATATGATTTTAAAAATCAGTATAAATGTCACTAATCTGCTGATAAAACAAGCTGGTGATATTTATAGAATCCATGATATTGACAAAGTTCTGATCAGTATATTAAGGTGACAAAAATAAAGCAAATAGCAAATCACCTGAGCATGTCAACATATGACTCATGCTCTGGACTTTGTACATGAATTTTAAAGGGATGTAATGATGTCTGTAGTCTCTTTCTAAGTAAGGAGTGGTACATGTTCACAGAAACAATGTTAAACAAGAGTAGACACACTAAATGTCTCGCCTGAGTATGCACATGGACACAGAATAATGATTAACTGATACCCCACATTGCAAGTCAAAGGAAAATGTGTTAAAAGAAACAGTAATAAGCAGGCGATAATTTGTCTGAAAAATCTCATGCATGTCATTCAAGCCTAACACAAGTCACTAAGGTCAAGGCCCAGAGACAGGTGTCAGACTGGCATGTACCCACTAAGAACTATCTATTGACCAGATATGATTAGCTTGGGTATTACAGTTGCTAAGAAATGGACCTAATCACAAAAATGTGACACAGGTTACTCACCCATGAAATTGAGGTCAAGGTAAAAAGGCAGGTGTCATACCAATATGTACCCACCAAGAACTATCTATTGACCAAAAATGGTGGGTCTATGTAATAAAGTTGCCGAAATATAGATTTAATCTTGAAAAATGGGACAAAGTCAATCAGGCATGAAATTGAGGTCAAAGTCCAGAGACAGGTGTCAGTCTTGCATGTACCCACTAAGAACTATCTATAGACCAAACACAGTAGGTCTAGATATGACATTTGCTGAAAATTGGACTTAATCAAGAAACTTGGGTGAAAGTCACTAATCAATGAAATTGAGGTCAAGGTCCAGGAATAAGTGTCAGACTGGCATGTACCCACCAAGAACTATCAATATACCAAATACGGTGGGTCTAGGTATTACAGTTGCTGAAAAATGAACTTAATCAAGAAACTTGTGAAAGTCACTCAACCATGAAATTGAGGTCAAGTTACAGAGACAAGTGTCAGGCTGGCTTGTACCTATCAAGAACTATCAATAGACCAAATACAGTGGGTCTAGTTATTACAGTTGCTGAGAAATGGACTTAACCATGAAAATGTGACGGTCACTCAAGCATGAAATTGAGGTCAAGCCAGGTGTCAAACTGGCATTTATCCACTAAGAACTATATATAGACCAAATATGGTTGGCCTATCTATTACAGTTGCTGAGATATGGATTTAACCATGAAACTTGGACGCCAATTTTACATTTATGAAGTTACTGAACCATGAAAATGAGGTCAAGGTCACAAGACAAGTATACTGCGGCAAACCCTATACGATAAACTATCTGTGGACTATAAATCTTAATTGTGAGTATTATATGTGCAAAGTTAATAAAGTTTTAGAAAAGTTTACGCCTCCATTGCCGCCGCCGTCGGAAAATAATACCTATATCTCGCCTTCACAACTTTTCGTCGCAGGCAAGACAAAAATGTTGGTGTACACTTTTTGAGATAAAATGGGGGTTTCAAAAAAGAGTGCTCTTTGTAAATTTGTGAAAAATGTTTAAAATTATGGAGGACCCCTGCGCTAGGTTATTGCAACATTAAATGCAATAATGAAAAAATTTGATCACTGTTGCTTAAAATATTCAATACAGTCTTACGCTACATTGAATGTTCCTTTTAGTGTAAATTTTATAGAGAATTCCTTCATACACATCGGCTTCCTTGTTCATGTCATTAGGTACATATGTATTATTGTCACAAATTCATGTTCTGTTTCAAATGATTTATTTTCTTTTTTTGATACTAAAAGGTTTTTATGTTTCTTAACCCTAGGGCTTAAGAAATCATATACTAAAGAAACTTATGTACAAGTATTAAAGTACATGCACCTCCAATCAAAATTCAGAAACTGAAAAGTTTTCCACAAATACATGCAACAAGTCTGGTAGGTCCCCTCCCTACCCTCTAAGTTGTAACATAATCGCATGAATCACTCACCAAGACAACACAAGAATAATATAAATAAAATCAACCAAGTGCATTACAATAATTAAATAAAATACATGTAATTATTAATCAATTATATACAGCAGTATGTGTCATTCATTTATTATACATTTTATGATAGCAAAATTCGTAAATGATTATTAATACTTTGAAAATCATGAAACCAAATTTAACATCAAAAGTTTGTTTGTTTGTTTGTTTAGTTGGGGTTTAACGCCATTTTCAGCACATTTGGCCATTTCGCGGCAGCCAGTTTTTATTGGTGGAGGAAGCCGGAGTACCCGGAGAGAACCACCGACCTTCGGTAGGAAAATTGGCAATCCTTGTCAATTAAGATCGGAGTTCGAACACACCCCGCCACAGGTGAGATTCGAACTCACAACCCCAGCCTTGACAAGCTAGTGATCATTAGAAGTCATGACAAACTACTTAGACCACTCGGCCACCGAGGCTCCAACTTCAAACGTAGATTATAACCAACCAATAGTTGTTATCAAAGCCTTGCTTTTTATTTGAGGTAACGCTGAAGGCTGTACTGTGCTGCTGAAGGATTTATCCCCCATCTGGGTTTTCGTACCATGGTGGAAAAAAAACATAATCAAAAAGCAAAGAAGAAAACTGTTATTTTCATAAGGCTTTTTTACAGATATTAACTTTATACAGAGAATGCCCTCTTTTTCATATCGAGGACAATATCTGTGGTACCAACTGCAGGGTTTTTGAATTTTTATTTAATCCAGGCTGCACGAAGTAATTTAAATTTTCCACATATGATATGTTTTAATGATAAAGTAGATTACCTGTAGATGTCACAACATAATGTTAAATTTTTCTACGAAAGGACAGAAAATTCAAATGAGATATTTTGATGTGGTAACCATGTTACATAACAAGTAGCTGGGGAATGGGTTTTTATCATTGTCATGTTAGCCAATCAACAGCCAACATTTATTCCAAGCTGAGGATAACGTTCTTTGTGCTTCTCAACTTTATATGTAACTTACAATTATTTTAGCTTCATCAATTACAGATCTTGCATCGTGCTTTTCGAATTGCCACTATAAATTGTGGTTGTGCAGAAACGATGGAGACTATTTGTCACCGTGTTCTACTGTATCATGGCAATATTGACACTAAATATTGAATGGTGCTATAGATAGAATATAAAGGCTGATCCTTGCAAAGTTTGTTCCACATAAAACATATTTGTTATGATCCGTCTTCTCCTTGAGTAAAAAAATCCCCACAATTTATCAATAAGTAATAAATAATGAGTAGAACTAAAGATTTGGGTGGTTTTTCTATATGGTTCTATGTTAATCTAAGTTTGGCTGTGGCAGCCAAGATGGTTGACAGTTCAGGTCAATGGACACATTTCTAAAAGACCATCTATAAGGACCATTACTGCCAAGTCTTGTTCCAAGTGGCTAAGTGGTTTCAGACAAGAACATTTTTTAATTAATTTTTCCATAAGGCCCTATGTCAGACTAAGTTTGGCTGTGGTGGCTATCTTGGTTGACAGTCCAGGTCATCGGACACAATTCTGAAAGAGGACCATCTAAGGACCATTGCTACCAAATCTAGTTCTAATTGGCTTAGTGGTTTCAGACAAGAAGATTTTTGAGTGAATTTCTCATAGGGTCCTATTTAAACTAAGTTCGGCTGTGTCAGCCATCTTAGTTCACAGTCCACAAAATCGGACATATTTCTGAAAGAGGATCTCCTAAGGACCATTGCTGCAAAGTCTGGTTCCAATTGGTCAAGTAGTTTCAGACAGAAAGATTTTTCAGTGAATTTTCCCATGGGGCCTTATGTTGAACTAAGATTGGTTGTGGTGGCCATCTTGGTTGACAGTCGACGTTATCAGACATATATATCTGAAAGAGGACCATATAAGGACCCTTGCTGCAAACTCTGGTTCCAATTGGTCAAGTGGTTTCAGACAAGAAGATTTTTCAATGAATTTTCCCATAAGGCCCTATGTTTAACTAAGTTTGGCTGTGGCTGCCATCTTTGTTACCAGTCCGGGTCATCGGACATACATCTGAAAGAGAATCTCCCAAGGACCATTACTGCCAAGTTTGGTTCCAACTGGCCTTGTAGTTTCATAGAAGATTTTAAAAATTCATCGTCCCTTTTCTATTTTTAGTAACAGCAGCCATGTTGTTTGGAAGTCGGGGATGCCAGACATAATTTTGGAAAGGGGCCACCCAAGGACCATTCCACCAAAGTTTGGTTCAAATTGGCTCAGTGGTTTCAGGAGTTGACGAAAAAGTAAAATTCCCATACGTTCAATGTTAAACTAAGTCCAGCCATGGCGACCATGTTGGATGGTGATCGGGGAAACCGAACACATATTTTAAAAGGGGCCACCCAAGGACCATACCACCAAAGTTTGGTTCAAATTGGCCTAATGGTCTAAGAGAAGATAACGAAAAATGTTAAAATTCCCATAGGCTCCAAGGTTAAATTATGTCCAACCATGGCAGCCATATTGGATGGCGCCAAGAAAACTGAATACACTTTTAAAGGGGACCATCCAAGAACCATTCCACTTAAGTTTGGTTTAAATTGGTTCAGCGGTTTCGGAGGAGTTGATGAAAATTTGAAAAGTTTACAACGACAACAGACGCAAAGTGATGAGAACAGCTCACATGGCATTTTAGGCCAGGTGATCTAAAAACACATTGCAAGATCTGTATAAGCAATCATCATTGTTTGAAATGTTTGGTTTGTTTTGGATTTCTCAGATTTAGCACCAACTTTACCACAACTGGGCAGTTTTTATTCATGGAGGAAACAACAATACCCAGAAATAACCAATGTACATCTGTACAAAACTTAAAATTAAGTTGGGATTTGAACATACTTTATCACAAGATGTTGAATTTAAACTGGCAACCTCAGTGGTCATTAGCAGACAAACTATCACTTTTTGTCCACTCAACAACACTATGTACATTAACCATATCCTGTTATTTTCATACAGGAATGATGGTTTTTTATTGATATTTGATGCCTTAATCATATATTAATATATCACATATTAGTAAGATAATTATCGAATAAAATACTGACCGAGCTTTTATCAATTATCCATCTATTGAAAAATACCATAGAAATAATCCCAGTTCAAGGTCAGTCTATCTATGATACTATAGTGTTATTAATTTGTTGTTACCTTATAGGTCTTGGTATTAAGATTAACTTTATTGGCTCCCTAGGTCAAAGAGTTGAGGACTTAATTAATATTTTCTCCATAGACTTAAAATGGAAAAATGGTCATTTTAAAGTAAAAACATCTCGACCTATAGGCAGGAAAATACGGTATATGTATTAAATAATCAAGAAGTCAAATCCACCAGATGTAAACAACCTTTTTCATTAGCTTTTAAATTTAAGATTTTTATTTTCGGTTGAAATATTGTATTAATTTAAGCCAGACTATTTGTAATTTGGGTACATTTGTATTCCATTACTATAAACTTTATGATCAGGCAAGTTTTTTTCAGTTGGGGGAGGGGGGGGGGGGGGTTTATCATTAAGGTTTCATATTACTAGCAGGCTTCTTTTTCATATTTTATCAGTTTGTATTTGCCCTAAAACCTCAGGCAATATAACGCTAAACTGTGGAAATGATTAAATTATGGGAGAAACAAGTTAATAGCTGTCTTTCAGTCTTAACAAAGTTTCCAAAGATTTTGCTGGACATTCGGTCAGGCAAGGATGTTGCATTTGCTGGACCGAACTTACTTTTGCTGGACCAAAACTAGAGGCTCTCAAGAGCCTGTATCGCTCACCTGGATTTAACTTTTCACCTTGAGCAGACCTAAAAATTTAAGTGTTGCAGTCAATTTGGCTGGTTTTTCTATAGGATTCTGTGTTAAACTAATTTCAGCTGTGGCAGCCATCTTGGTTTAGTCCAGGTCAACGGATACATTTCTAAAAGAGAACCATTTAAGGACCATTTCTGCTAAGTCTTGTTCCAACTGGCTAAGCGGTTTCAGACAAGAAGATTTTTAACTGAATTTTTCTATAGGGTCCAATATTTAACAAAGTTCGGTGTGGCAGCCATCTTGGTTGACAATCCACGTGATCGGACATATTTCTGAAAGAGGATCTCCTAAGGACCAATGCTGCCAAGTCTGGCTCCAATATGTCAAGTGGTTTCAGACAAGAAGATTTTTCAATTAATTTTTCCATAGGGCCCTATGTTAAACTAAGTTCTGCTGTGGCGGCCATCTTGGTTGACAGTCTGGGTCGTCGCACAAAAATTCTGAAAGAGGACCATCTAAGGACCCATTGCTACCAAGTCTAATTCTAATTGACTTAGTGGTTTCAGACGAGAAGATTTTTGAGTGAATTTCCCATAGGGTCCTATGTTAAACTAAGTTCTGCTGTGGCGGCCATCTTGGTTTACAGTCCACGAAATTTGACACATTTCTGAAAAAGGACCTCCTAAGGACCAATGCCGCCAAGTCCTGCTCCAATATGTCAAGTGGTTTCAGACAACACAATTTTTCAATGAATTTTCCTATAGGGCCTATGTTAAACTAAGTTCAGCTGTGGCGGCCATCTTGGTTCACAGTCCGGGTCATCAGACACACCTCTCTAAGAGGACCATCTAAGGACCATTGCTGACAAGTTTGGTTCCAATTGGTCAAGTGGTTTAAGGCAAGAATATTTTTCAATGAATTTTCCCATAGGGCCCTATGTTAAACTAAGTTCGGCTGTGGCGGCCATCTTGGTTAACAGTCCGGGTTATTGGACATATTTCTGAAAGAGAACTTCCTAAAAACCATTACTGCCAACTTTGGTTCCAACTGGCCTTGTAGTTTCATATAAGAAGGTTTTTGAAATTCACCCCCCCCCCCTTTTTTTCTATTTTTAGTAACAGCAGCCATGGAAGTCGGGGATGCCAGACATAAGTTTGGAAGGGGGCCAGCCAAGGACCATTCCACCAAAGTCTGGTCTCAATTGGCTCAGTGGTTTGAGAGGAAAAGATGTTAAAAGCAAAGTTTACGCTGAATGCCGTCTTTAAAGGGCAAAAACTCCTATAAGGGGTCAATCAACGATTTTGGTCATGTTGACTTATTTGTAGATCTTACTTTGTTGAACATTTTTGCTGCTTACAATTTGTCTTTATCTATAATAATATTCAAGATAATAACCTAAAACTGCAAAATTTCCGTAAAATTAAAAATTCAGGGGCAATAACCCAATAAAGGGTTGACCGATTCGTCTGAAAATTTCATGACAGGTAGATCTTGACCTGATGAACATTTTTACCCCATGTCAGTTTTGCTCTAATTGCTTTAGTTTTTGAGATATAAGACAAAAACTGCAGTTTACCCCTATATTCTATTTTTAGCCATGTTGGTTGACAGGCGGGGTCATCGGACACATTTTTTAAACTAGATACCCTAATGATGCTTGTGGCCAAGTTTGGTTCAATTTGGCCCAGTAGTTTCAGAGGAGAAGATTTTTGTAAAAGTTAACAGACGACGACGACGGACGACGACGGACGACGGACGCCAAGTGATGAGAAAAGCTCACTTGACCCTTTGGGTCAGGTGAGCTAAAAATTAGCTGACATTAACAAACATTCGAATGACCCGGATATTTTGATTGTGATTTAATTTGCGAACCAATGTTGGACTTTCGAACAAAAAATGTTGAAAATTCCAGCGGACCGATCCTGATCTTGTCGGAATTGACCGATGGTCCGACAAACTTCGAGAAGATTGGTCTTTTGTGTGAACTGTATTGACTCTTGAAACTAATACCAGTTGGATGTTTTTACCATACTTAAAAAGAACACCTTAAATGTGGACAATAATCAATTAAGATTTCTGTTATTTCTCCCATTATCTGATTTACCATCATTATATAATTTCATGAATTTGTTTGAAATACATACAGATTATTGTGACCATTTTTTTCATAAATTCTTTGAAAATCAACAAGAAACAAAATCAGTACATGTAATACATTATTCTGGTTTTTCAGGATCCAGATAGCAATAAAAATGTAATAAGCTTCTTGATTATAATTTGCTTTCTTTAAGCTAGTCTGATTCAGCTGCTTCTATATATCCAAATGGCTATTTCATTACAAAAATAACACAACTTTAGAATGTTAAAATATCAATAAGGCAGGTCTATAAAGCCTGAGGTCTGATTGAAAGCCATTTTAATGGATTTACAATGAGATCAATGGTATACATTCCCTAATATATCTAAAATTTCAAATTTGATTTCTGTTTGGCATGTACAACATGTATCAGGCAAGTAACAGATGCTCTTCTGATCATGACATAACACAGTAAATCTATAGCATACCATATTTTATGTAATTCAGTCTAACAAATTACACAAGATCAATCTTCACACATTTGACCCGATTTTAAGAATCTTTTGCATAAAAATTACAGGAAGGATTGTACTAACAGCAGTTTAACCCATCAAATTTTTATGTTCCAGTGTCCATAGTCAAGATTTTTTATCCTGGCCCATTGTATGTTTCTGACTGTTTTGATTAGTATTTTGAAGTGTATAGCTTTATTTCAGACAGTCCGGTTTCAGTAGAATTTTTTCTAAATGAGTGTATTAAGAATTTGTGATGCAGCATTGGTAATATTACCCCTAGCCTCAGAACAGCAATTTCTTTCTGTAATTTTTGAATTCCTTATCAGGGTTTCTACATGTGCATCAAAACAGTAGATAGGGAATAAGTTTATTAGTTAAATCTAAGGAAATGATATGATCAAATAACAAAAAACAAGGATGATAGCTCAAGGCTGAAATGTTAGAAGTATATGGATGCTGCTTCGGCAAGACTTCCATTTGGCACCCCTTGCACGTATGTCTATGCTTATTCCGTCAACCAAGGGGTGCCAAAAGGAAGTCTTTCCGCTGCTTCTATAATACCAAGGACATTCATATTGGTTTAATATCTGCTATACAGACCATCAGGCATTAGAAATAATTTTCCTATTGAAATATCTATAAGAAACCAAACATCTACAGTAAACTTAGAAATTAATATACGCATTACTACTTAAGTTTACTGTAAATCCAGCTATAAATACATACATTTTTTGGAAAATGACAACAATCAGAGAATTATTCATGAGATTTAAAAATATGCTTTAATAAAATATAATCAGAACTGATAAGATTTATTTATTAAAATATTTATGTTAAATTTTTTGCAAAAAACATTGGATTAATTTCCAAACTTAAAATAATGATATCTTCATTTGTGATATCTAACTGTCAACAATCCTTAGCACTATTTACGGTCTCACATGGGTACATACATAGAGCTTATTTATAATATTCACTAGACATTGAACCCGCGCAAGCGCGGGAAAATAAGCATTTTTTTTTGTTGGCCATATTGACTTTAAAAAGTTATTACGGCCATGTCATTCATGGAACAGGAACTCAATATGGATGTTGTGGCAGGCTTCCTATAAACTTTCCTGTCAAGTAGGTGGTATCTACTGATAGTTTCATGTCTATATATACTGTAGTATTCCAGCAATGGATGTTAATGCAAACTTTAACCAAAGTCAATGAAGCGTGAAATTTAGGTCAACGTGACCCAATTGTCATATGGCTGTTCGTTACTACCGAAGATGTATCCACTGATGAAGTAGACTGTGTGCCACGTAGAATTACCAAAATGAACTTTAAGGTTCCCTCAAAGTCAAAATCTATGACGAAAACACAACCACATAAATTGTCAATATTTTTATTGTTACAATTAATTCTGAACTGGAACTTGATGAAAAGCTTTCGTTAAATACACATTTCATAATGCATTACCTTTTTCCTTCAGAATAAATATGAAAATGAAATTGTAGATGTAAACATTTCCTTGGAGACGGATGAATTTTTCAAAAGATGCCGTGAGTAAGGTAGAGCATATTTTTGGAAAATAATTGTTTCATTGTCGTCATGGACAGGGCAAGTGAGGATTAATTTCACAAATATATCCGATTATCAGACGATAAAAGCATTTTTAGTGCGTGGCTGCGTGTGCTGTCCACGTTTATAAAGATGTCTGAAATAAATTTCGTCATTAATTCTAAAGATGACCATTTGTTAAAAATATTTTTATCTAGGGAATTGTATGGTAGAGATATATTTAGACAGGTCACATGACAAATAATGTTAAAATAGATAATGGTTGGTATTATCACTTTGTGCAAGGTAAACATCCGAGCAATCCAAAAAACAACTATGTTAGGAATTTCTCTGAACTTTACCTTACTTCTTCATAATCTTCAAAGTTCATAACCTTTACAGTTAGGAGAAATTGCGTTATTGTAGAAAAACAATCCTGAATACATGAAGAGGAAACATCCCACTCGAAGGAGAATGTTTTTAATTTGTTTTATTCTTCTTCCGTAATTTCAAACAAAAATACATTTAAAATATGTGCATACTTGTTTATTTAAATCAATGTGTTAAAATAATGCATTCGAGAAGCTTCTAAGGGATATGTTGGGAGAATTCATATCGGATAAGTGCATACAAATTCCATTTGCACATAAACAAAACTGCAGTTTAGATTTATAAATGCAGATTGTCAAATCCGATAATAACCTTTATAATCTGAACCATACATCGTTTATTTTGAACCATGCGTTGTGCCGCCTATTCGGCTAATTCGTAAATTTAGTATTATAGATACAAGGCTAATTCAAGCATCTAACACAGTTAGACATGGTATCAACAGAAGGCTGATGCAGGCAGACACTTCATATTTACATACTAGTACACATAGGCAGGGTATTCATACAAAGCTGACATAGGCAGAAAGCATTTGTCAAGGATAATACAGCTAATAAGGGTATTAAAGCAAAGGCATGGACAACAAACAAAACCCATCACTGCGCTAATACATGTGGAGAGGACATTTATACAAGGCTAATGTAAATGAGCAGACAGACTTTTTAAGGACAAATACAGGTAAACAATGCAATTATACAGGCCTTTTACATTAGAGGTAAATGGCTGCATAAGACTTGATAACTGAACATTATTAAAATGCTTTTTATAGTACTTAAACAGATAAAAGAAAAAGTATGGTATAAATTTCTTTTACGATCTCACCTTGATACAAATTGTCAAAACTTTTCCTAATCCAAGCCATTCCAATTTAGTTTATCAGACATAATTGATAATACATGTATATTGACCTATCTTATATAATACATATCTGTGATTTCCATTGTCTCAGAGTACAGAAAGTTCAATTGGACTCATTGATTTTTAGGTTACCATAATTATTCTAATTTTTTTAACACCCTAGCTTTCGAAAATTTTGAAAATTCAAAATTACTGGGTGTTTATTTCATCTTTCTAAACCATTTCAGCTATCTATCCTATTAAAAATGATTGAAATAAGAATGATTTTGAAGTAAATTTAAATGATTTTTTTCTCTCCTGGAAGTTTATTTTGAAAAGAAAATCCAAAAAACTATTTGCATTGTCTAAAGGAATTAATCTGACATATTAAAATGACATGAATAAAATTAAGACAACAAATCTTCTTATCAAATATTTCAATCTTCTAACTAGACTACAAAGTTAATAAACCTAGAACATATAATTGTTGTAAAAATCCTTGGTGAGGTGCCCAAATACACATGTACAGATCACATATTTATGAAGGGTAGTCTGAAGTTTGCAAAAATTTTGTACTGAACATTAAAAAAAATATCTTAAAGAACAAAATGAATATAACTGAAACTAGACATCAAGATTCCCACATTTGACCTCAGTTACTGACATTGACCTTTGACCTAGAGATTTACACAATAATCATGACACCCCTTTTGACAGTGGTGAATAACCATGCGAAGTATTTTCACTTAACTTCAAACCATTCTCAATTTAAACAGCGGACACGATCTTTACCATAGGACATGGGGTTCTCACCTTTAACGTAAGTTTTTGACATAGTAGTACATACATTGTGACACACCCTCTGGTGCTAGTGAATATCCATGCCAAGTATAAAGTTTGAAATCATAAAGGTTCTCAAGATATAGAGTGGACACGATTTGTTATGGACAGACAGACAGACGAACAGACAAACTGGGCCTAATAACAGTACTGCAAGTATGAAAGTTCTATTATTTTGTTTTCCTATTCTTGGCATGATAGATTATATGGAAGTAAAACTACAGGCTCAGCTCAGAGCCTGCATGGCTCACCAGGCTTTTATTAGCCCATTTGAAAATGTAAGGTCTGTTGTATCCACATGGCTGTTAAAGCAATGCAAAATTTCAAAGTGACCTTGACATCTGACCTAAAAAAAAGGTGGATCATTTGAATCTATCCTTCTCTATGAGATTCAAGTGAACATCGGTTACAATCTGCCCTTAACTTGGCTTAAGCTCCTGAGCAAATGACAAATAAAATGCTCCGCTGGGCACAGCTAGATACGACCGCAGATGTCGAACCCTGAATAGTTGGGGCAATTATGAACACAACATTCAAGCTTGATACAATACTGAATTTGGATTGTGAATACTGCTTAACAATAATGAAAAACTAATAAAAATTTTAAACCCGTCAACACCTGAAGAAATTGGGACTGTTGTCTCTTTTATAGATCGGTCATTAGAACTGAGGAAGGGAGACCCTAGTTAGTTTTGATAACTGTCAACACTTTCTATGGTATTGTTCCATTAATTAATATAAAATGTTTATATTACTTATTATGTCATTTGATTGTTTGTTCCATGTTCTTTATGTCAATTTATGAATATATGTATGTCATTGTTATATAATGTATTGTACTGTATGCCATGGCTGTAATAGTCTTGAGTTGCATTAATAAACTCAATAAATATTTGACACAGCATAGGTTTCTGACACAGAATGAATGTTGTCTAAGAACTTAAAAATTTTTAATTTACCTATTCAAACCATATCAGTATTATTTGTTTTTATATATAAATCAGAAATAAATTAAAATTTAAAATTGGGCACACATATCAATTTCTTGCTATTGCGCAACACTGTGCAATTGAAGATTTCTTGCTATTGTGCAATACTGTGAAATTGAAAATTTCTTGAAATATTTGACACATAATAGGTTTCTGACGCAGAATAACTGAAATCAAAGAACTTAGATTTGGTCATATGATTTGGATTTATATTCAATTTTTTGCTTCTTGTGCAATACAATATTGCCCCACCCCCCCCCCCCCCACCCCCCCGAAAAAAAAAATTTACCCCTTTTTTAGCTTTTGTGCAATACACTATGAAGTTGCACATTGACCCCCCTCCCAAAAAAAAACAAAATACAATAAAATTTATTGTAACCCCACCTTTTTTTGCTAAAAAAAATTTGAAATTTTCTTTTTAATTTATGAAATATGAAATGACAAAAAAAAATGCCCCCTCCCCAATTTCTCATTTACTCCCCTAAATTTTGTTTTCAACCCCCCCCCCCCCATTTCTTTATACTTTGCAACCGTAACAGCCCATTTAAATACACCATAACGTATTAAAATAGAAAATGACATCATAGTCATTGATGGCAAATTTTAAATATACATAATTTAAAAGCAGTTTAGATGAGATAAACAAAAAAGCTTCATCACCACATTTTATATTGGCAAATTTCCAATGAAGTTCATTAAACTAAAGTTATTGGCAAATTTCCAATGGAATTTGTTAATAAAAAAGTTTTGATAACAGGGCACACATATCAATTTCTTGCTATTGCGCAATACTGTGCAATTGAAGATTTCTTGCCATTGCACAATACTGTGCAATTGAAAATTTCTTGAAATATTTGACACATAATAGGTTTCTGACACAGAATAACTGAAATCAAAGAACTTAGAATTGGTCATATGATTTGAATTTATATTAAATTTTTTGCTTCTTGTGCAATACAATATGCTGTGCAGAATTCCCCCCCCCCCCCCCTAAAAAAAAAAATAATTTACCCCTTTTTTAGCTTTAATTTTAGACCCCGATTTGGACCAACTTGAAAACTGGGCCCATAATAAAAAAACTAAGTACATGTTTAGATTCAGCATATCAAAGAACCCCAAGAATTCAATTTTTGTTAAAATCAAACTAAGTTTAATTTTGGACCCTTTGGACCTTAATGTAGACCAATGTGAAAACGGGACCAAAAATTAAGAATCTAAATACACGGTTAGATTCGGCATATCAAAGAACCCCAATAGTTCAATTTTCGATGAAATCAAACAAAGTTTAATTTTGGACCCTTTTGGCCCCTAATTCCTAAACTGTTGGGACCAAAACTCCAAAAATCAATCCCAACCTTCATTTTGTGGTCATAAACCTTGTGTTTAAATTTCATAGATTTCTACTTACTTATACTAAAGTTATTGTGCAAAAACCAAGAAAAATGCTTATTTGGGCCCTTTTTTAGCCCCTAATTCCTAAACTGTTGGGACCAAAACTCCCAAAAACAATCCCAACCTTCCTTTTGTGGTCATACACCTTGTGTTAAAATTTCATAGATTTCTATTTACTTATACTAGAGTTATTGTGCGAAAACCAAGAAAAATGCTTATTGGGTCCTTTTTTGGCCCCTAATTCTTAAACTGTTGGGACCAACTCCCAAAATCAATCCCAACCTTCCTTTTGTGGTCATAAACCTTGTGTTTAAATTTCATAGATTTCTGTCAACTTATACTAAAGTTATAGTGCGAAAACCAAATGTCTTCGGACGACAACGACGACGCCGGACGACGACGCCAACGTCATACCAATATACGACCGCAAAAATTTTGCGGTCGTATAAAAAGTCCTTTCCCATATAGTTTCCATAGAAACTTTGAATAGCCACAACCATCGGATGAGTATATGAATCTCAACCAAAAGAGGCTTGTTCGTAGAAGGTATTGCTGTCAATAATGCTGTAAAGTTTAGAAACATTTCATAATGTAGTTTCAGAGGAGAAGATTTTTGAAAATTGGCCAATCAACATCGAAGATGGCCCCTGGCGGACATGTTGTCCATCCAATCAGAACCAAAGGTGTATATAGAGATCCTCCCATACATCATTCCTGCTACAATCTGCCCATTACTTCCTGAGCAAATGACAAAAACTCTTTTCCCATATGGTTTCAATAGAAACTTTGAACAGCTGCAGCCATCGGTTGAGTGGATGAATCTAAACCAAAATTGGAATGTTTGTAGAGGGTATTATATCATTAACCCTGAAAAGTTTCAATACATTTCATGATGTAATTTCAGAGGAGAAGATTTTTTAATATTGGCCAATCAGAATCAAAGATGGTCTCTGGCAGCAATGTTGATCATCCAAAAAGAACCAAAGGTGGATCGTTTGTAGAGATCCTTCCATACATCATTCATACATGGTTTGGTTTCAATCTGCATAGTAGTTTCAGAGGAGAAGATCAAAATTGGAAAAGTTTACGGACAGCAAAGACGGACGACGGACGCAAAGTAATGACATAAGCTCACATGGCCTATAGGTCAGGTGAGCTAAATTCCCAACAGCTGCCTTAATTAACCTATTAGAATGAAGATTTTTGTTATAATTAAAATAAATTCAAAAAGTTTGTCAGCAAGGTAAACATTCTCATTAGTTAAAATACCTCTTAATGGCACATTTTGAGAACCCTGAGTAAGGACATGAATAAAGAAATCTTTAAGTATATAGAAATTTGTAAGTGTTGTACAAAATAGTTATTGAATTTCAGGATTAAGATATTGATAGAATTCAATTCTCTGGCATGTTTCTTGGAAAAATGCTGATATTAAATGTATAAAATTTCATTAAATCTGTGTTTCTAAGACACTGAAAATCTGACAACAGATGTGTCAAACCTGGTCGATATAAAACTGCCTAAAATCTTCACAAGTCTGATAACAAATGTCTCAATCTTTGATATTGGTGGGATAAAGTTTTTTTTCTTTTACCAAATAAGCCTGACCTAAGATGTGTCCACTCTGACCACTCATGATAGACAACATGTCAGTCAAGTTCAATCAAATCTAACAAAAGATAAGTTTGTCTTGCCAACTTTTATATCTGGAGATATAAAAAAACTAAGTATGTAGCGAAACAGCTCATGCGACAATAGATGACAAGAAAAATAAATGGAAATGATGAGCTGTCAATAGGGGCATAAAACGACTAAAATTTATGAAATACACAAGTCGAACAAAACCAAATATAAAATCGTAAAAAAACAACAAACTAAACAGTTAAAAATACCCAACGTTTCGACGAATATGGTCTCGATCGCAAGCATGTCAAAATAAAAATAAAAAGGTGTTGACTCTTTGATACCCAGATATCAAATTTTGTTTTTCTCACCAGTTATGACTGACAAATTTAAAAGTTCTAAAAAGAAATCAAGAATTATTTTCATCCTTTTTGATATTCTGTACTAAAAAATATTTTCTGTTGACTACATCCAAAAGAGTGAAATCCATCAAATAAATTGATATTAAATCAATGCAAATACAGTCTGTAGTCAACTGAATATAAAGCAACCTTGGGGGAAGACATCTGATTTCTCTATTAATACTGTATTCAGAATACAGCTTGTATTATATATTGCCAGTATATAATCAAAACCTTTATTAAAGTCTCACTGGAAAAGTTGACATAAGAGATTATTAGTATGATAATCAGAAGAAATAATAACATACATTAAATATTGTCAATTAAATTATACTGTAACAACTGATGTATGAAATCATTAAATCCAGTTAAAATGTGATGTTATTTTATATAGACAAGTTCATAATATGTTTCTTACAAAATAAAGTATCTTTTTAAGAATCAATTTATAGAGAAAACTTCATTAATTTTTGGTATTCTGTGACACACTTATTATTCCAGTACACCAATTTTGGAGGATTTCATGGACAGATCAATCCACAAATTTAAAAACAAAAAGAAATATGAATGTTTTAGCAATAGTATGTTTTGCTTAAGCCCAAAATGGTGATTCATATTGAAATTAATCTTACCTATTGATATCATTGATTATACCAAAAAAGAAATCTATCGGATAGAAAAGCTGTTTATTTGTTGCCAATTACAAGTTCTTTTCATTCCAAAATTTATTGGTTCATTTTGAAACTCTCAACATCCACGAAATTAAGAATATGGAATATTTCCTTCTTCCACAATCCACAACTAGAGGCTCTCAAGAGCCTGTGTCGCTCACCTGTATCTAATGTGATTACAATAGCTACTGAAGACATCTTATCATTATTATTTTTGAATATGTGGTCAAGTTGTGACCATTCAGAATTTTTTTTACAATTTTCTGATAGACTTCTAAATATCTTGGATGATGGATCGGCAACAAAGTAACAACACTTGGTCAGCACCTAATAAGGAACATTCATGCTATGTTTTGTTACATTCCATTCAGTGGTTCTCTAAAAGAAATCATTTGTATGCATTTCCCATAGGGTCCCATGTTAAACTTAGTCCCCTGCTGGCGGCAATCTTGGATGATGGATCGGCTACAAAGTAACAACGCTTGGTCAGCACCTCATAAGGAACATTCATGCCAGATTTAGTTTCATTCCATTCAGTGGTTCTCTAAAAGAAGTCATTTGTATGCATTTCCCATAGGGTCCTATGTTAAACTAAGTTCCCCGCTGGCGGCCATCTTGGATGATGGATCAGCTACAAAGGAACAACACTTGGTCAGCACTTCATAAGGAATATTCATGCCATGTTTGGTTTCATTCCATTAAGTGGGTCACTAGAAGAAGTCATTTGTATGCATTTCCCATAGGGTTCTATGTTAAACTAAGTCCCCTGCTGGCGGCCATCTTGGATTATGGATCGGCTACAAAGTAACAACACTTGGTCAGCACCTCATAAGGAACATTCATGCTATGTTTTGTTACATTCCATTCAGTGGTTCTCTACAAGAAGTCATTTGTATGCATTTCCCATAGGGTCCAATGTTAAACTTAGTCTCCCGCTGGCGGCCATCTTGGATTATGGATCGGCTACAAAGTAACAACACTTGGTCAGCACCTCATAAGGAACATTCATGCCATGTTTGGTTTCATTCTATTCAACGGTTCTCTAAAAGAAGTCATTTGTATGCATTTCCCATAGGGTCCTATGTTAAACTAAGTCCCCCTCTGGCGGCCATCTTGGATGATGGATCGGCTACAAAGTAACAACACTTGGTCAGCACCTCATAAGGAACATTCATGCCAGATTTACTTTCATTCCATTCAGTGGTTCTCTAAAAGAAGTCATTTGTATGCATTTCCCATAGGGTCCTATGTTAAACTAAGTTCCCCGCTGGCGGCCATCTTGGATGATGGATCAGCTACAAAGTAACAACACTTGGTCAGCACTTCATAAGGAATATTCATGCCATGTTTGGTTTCATTCCATTAAGTGGGTCACTAAAAGAAGTCATTTGTATGCATTTCCCATAGGGTTCTATGTTAAACTAAGTTCCCCGCTGGCGGCCATCTTGGATTATGGATCGGCTACAAAGTAACAACACTTGGTCAGCACCTCATAAGGAACATTCATGCCATGTTTGGTTTCATTCCATTCAACGGTTCTCTAAAAGAAGTCATTTGTATGCATTTCCCATAGGGTCCTATGTTAAACTAAGTCCCCCTCTGGCGGCCATCTTGGATGATGGATCGGCTACAAAGTAACAACACTTGGTCAGCACCTTATAAGGGTTCATTCATGCCAGATTTAGTTTCATTCCATTCAGTTGTTCTCTAAAAGAAGTCATTTGTATGCATTTCCCATAGGGTCCAATGTTAAACTTAGTCCCCCGCTGGCGGCCATCTTGGATGATGGATCGGCTACAAAGTAACAACACTTGGTCAGAACCTCATAAGGAACATTCATGCCAGATTTAGTTTCATTCCATTCAGTGGTTCTCTAAAAGAAGTCATTTGTATGCATTTCCCATAGGGTTCTATGTTAAACTAAGTCCCCCGCTGGCGGCCATCTTGGATTATGGATCGGCTACAAAGTAACAACACTTGGTCAGCACCTCATAAGGAACATTCATGCCATGTTTGGTTTCATTCCATTCAACGGTTCTCTAAAAGAAGTCATTTGTATGCATTTCCCATAGGGTCCTATGTTAAACTAAGTCCCCCTCTGGCGGCCATCTTGGATGATGGATCAGCTACAAAGTAACAACACTTGGTCAGCACCTCATAAGGAACATTCATGCCAGATTTAGTTTCATTCCATTCAGTGGTTCTCTAAAAGAAGTCATTTGTATGCATTTCCCATAGGGTCCTATGTTAAAGTAAGTTCCCCGCTGGCGGCCATCTTGGATGATGGATCGGCTACAAAGTAACAACACTTGGTCAGCACCTCATAAGGAACATTCATGCCAGATTTAGTTTCATTCCATTCAGTTGTTCTCTAAAAGAAGTCATTTGTATGCATTTCCCATAGGGTTCTATGTTAAACTAAGTCCCCCGCTGGCGGCCATCTTGGATTATGGATCGGCTACAAAGTAACAACACTTGGTCAGCACCTCATAAGGAACATTCATGCCAGATTTAGTTTCATTCCATTCAGTGGTTCTCTAAAAGAAGTCATTTGTATGCATTTCCCATAGGGTCCTATGTTAAACTAAGTTCCCCGCTGGCGGCCATCTTGGATGATGGATTGGCTACAAAGTAACAACACTTGGTCAGCACCTCATAGGGAACATTCATGCCATGTTTGGTTTCATTCCATTCAGTGGTTCTCTAGAAGAAGTTCAAAATGTAAAATGTTAACGACGACGCCGGACGACGGACGACGACGGACGACGACGGACGACGGACGACGGACGCCAAGTGATGAGAAAAGCTCACTTGACCCTTTGGGTCAGGTGAGCTAAAAATTGATGTAAATGAAAATAATTGAATTCACAGTATATGAAACAATGTTAAAATTTTCTATAATGAAAACAAAGAATTTGTTTTCTAAACTACCAGAAATGGGTTTTGATAATACATGTACCATTAATATGATTAAATGTGAAAAAAAAAAACCAAGTGAGCTCAAAATGTGGGAAATAATAATTAATTTTTTCCTAAATGTGGGTGCACATCTTCAATATATATTCTAAAGTTTCAATACTACTTTTATCTAATTACTCAGCCTTCAGACCTCAAATACCAGAAAATATGGGGGAATGATTGGGATGAATAGTTTAAAATCAAAGTATTATGTTGTGTCATTACACATTATCATCTTCATAAACTAGCCATACTATACTACTATCGAAAATTTCTGAGGAGAACAGTGCAGTCATTATCAAGTATCATACGATTTTAAACAGGCTGTTGTAGGGAAGAGTCCTTAATGGTATGATATTGTAAGAAGAATTGAGTGTGTAATACACTTGTTGTTTAACTTGTTTAACCGAGTGTTGAATTTAACCACAGGTTAAAGGTGGTGGTTTTCTGTACAAATTAATCCTCAGTTAAATTTAACCTTGGGTTAAATAAGTTGAACCATTGGTTAATGAACTTTGTTAACTGTAACTTAAATTTCTCAAATGACTAAAACAATGACTTTATAAATGTTCATCATGTGCTAATTCAAATTGAACTAGAGGCTCTCAAGAGGCTGTGTCGCTCACCTGTATCTAATGGGATTACAATAGCTACTGAAGACATCTTATCATTATTATTTTTGAATATGTGGTCAAGTTGTGACCATTCAGAATTTTTTTTACAATTTTCTGATAGACTTCTAAACATCTTGGATGATGGATCGGCAACAAAGTAACAACACTTGGTCAGCACCTCATAAGGAACATTCATGCTATGTTTTGTTACATTCCATTCGCTGGTTCTCTAAAAGAAATCATTTGTATGCACTTCCCATAGGGTCCAATGTTAAACTTAGTCCCCTGCTGGCGGCCATCTTGGATGATGGATCGGCTACAAAGTAACAACGCTTGGTCAGCACCTCATAAGGAACATTCATGCCAGATTTAGTTTCATTCCATTCAGTGGTTCTCTAAAAGAAGTCATTTGTATGCATTTCCCATAGGGTCCTATGTTAAACTAAGTTCCCCGCTGGCGGCCATCTTGGATGATGGATCGGCTACAAAGTAACAACACTTGGTCAGCACTTCATAAGGAATATTCATGCCATGTTTGGTTTCATTCCATTAAGTGGGTCACTAGAAGAAGTCATTTGTATGCATTTCCCATAGGGTTCTATGTTAAACTAAGTCCCCCGCTGGCGGCCATCTTGGATTATGGATCGGCTACAAAGTAACAACACTTGGTCAGCACATCATAAGGAACATTCATGCTATGTTTTGTTACATTCCATTCAGTGGTTCTCTAAAAGAAGTCATTTGTATGCATTTCCCATAGGGTCCAATGTTAAACTTAGTCTCCCGCTCGCGGCCATCTTGGATTATGGATCGGCTACAAAGTAACAACACTTGGTCAGCACCTCATAAGGAACATTCATGCCATGTTTGGTTTCATTCTATTCAACGGTTCTCTAAAAGAAGTCATTTGTATGCATTTCCCATAGGGTCCTATGTTAAACTAAGTCCCCCTCTGGCGGCCATCTTGGATGATGGATCGGCTACAAAGTAACAACACTTGGTCAGCACCTCATAAGGAACATTCATGCCAGATTTACTTTCATTCCATTCAGTGGTTCTCTAAAAGAAGTCATTTGTATGCATTTCCCATAGGGTCCTATGTTAAACTAAGTTCCCCGCTGGCGGCCATCTTGGATGATGGATCAGCTACAAAGTAACAACACTTGGTCAGCACTTCATAAGGAATATTCATGCCATGTTTGGTTTCATTCCATTAAGTGGGTCACTAAAAGAAGTCATTTGTATGCATTTCCCATAGGATTCTATGTTAAACTAAGTTCCCCGCTGGCGGCCATCTTGGATTATGGATCGGCAACAAAGTAACAACACTTGGTCAGCACCTTATAAGGGTTCATTCATGCCAGATTTAGTTTCATTCCATTCAGTTGTTCTCTAAAAGAAGTCATTTGTATGCATTTCCCATAGGGTCCAATGTTAAACTTAGTCCCCCGCTGGCGGCCATCTTGGATGATGGATCGGCTACAAAGTAACAACACTTGGTCAGCACCTCATAAGGAACATTCATGCCAGATTTAGTTTCATTCCATTCAGTGGTTCTCTAAAAGAAGTCATTTGTATGCATTTCCCATAGGGTTCTATGTTAAACTAAGTCCCCCGCTGGCGGCCATCTTGGATTATGGATCGGCTTCAAAGTAACAACACTTGGTCAGCACCTCATAAGGAACATTCATGCCATGTTTGGTTTCATTCCATTCAACGGTTCTCTAAAAGAAGTCATTTGTATGCATTTCCCATAGGGTCCTATGTTAATCTAAGTCCCCGTCTGGCGGCCATCTTGGATGATGGATCGGCTACAAAGTAACAACACTTGGTCAGCACCTCATAAGGAACATTCATGCCAGATTTAGTTTCATTCCATTCAGTGGTTCTCTAAAAGAAGTCATTTGTATGCATTTCCCATAGGGTCCTATGTTAAACTAAGTTCCCCGCTGGCGGCCATCTTGGATGATGGATCGGCTACAAAGTAACAACACTTGGTCAGCACCTCATAAGGAACATTCATGCCAGATTTAGTTTCATTCCATTCAGTGGTTCTCTAAAAGAAGTCATTTGTATGCATTTCCCATAGGGTTCTATGTTAAACTAAGTCCCCCGCTGGCGGCCATCTTGGATGATGGATCGGCTACAAAGTAACAACACTTGGTCAGCACCTCATAAGGAACATTCATGCCATGTTTGGTTTCATTCCATTCAACGGTTCTCTAAAAGAAGTCATTTGTATGCATTTCCCATAGGGTCCCATGTTAAACTAAGTCCCCCTCTGGCGGCCATCTTGGATGATGGATCGGCTACAAAGTAACAACACTTGGTCAGCACCTCATAAGGAACATTCATGCCAGATTTAGTTTCATTCCATTCAGTGGTTCTCTAAAAGAAGTCATTTGTATGCATTTCCCATAGGGTCCTATGTTAAACTAAGTTCCCCGCTGGCGGCCATCTTGGATGATGGATCGGCTACAAAGTAACAACACTTGGTCAGCACCTCATAAGGAACATTCATGCCATGTTTGGTTTCATTCCATTCAGTGGTTCTCTAGAAGAAGTTCAAAATGTAAAATGTTAACGACGACGCCGGACGACGGACGACGGACGACGGACGACGACGGACGACGGACGACGGACGCCAAGTGATGAGAAAAGCTCACTTGACCCTTTGGGTCAGGTGAGCTAATAAAAAATGTGTGAGTCTTCCAAGGAAGATATGTGTCACATGCGGACATCAATTTTTACAAAAGATATTAAAATTTTCTAAAAAGGAAATATATAAGCACACCTGTGCATTAAGGTTAATGCACAGAGAAAGTTTCATCAAATTCCTTTTGGCGGTTTACGAGTAATTGAGGATAGAAGAAAAGTGTGACGACGCAAGACGACAGATAGTGATCCCTATGTGTCGACCATGCCTTCCGCATGCGACACAAAAAGATCACTGTACATCACCATCCCTTGTTGTGTGTACTGGTAATAATGGAGATATACTTTTTAGAAAAGCTAATAAATGGACTACACTTCTTGAAATTTAAAATAATTGGACTGTATGTTTTATATCTTCTTTTAATTGGACTACCTTTGAAGATAAATAATTACATTTAAAACTAAACTGTTTTTCTTGGCTCCTAAAGCATTTCAGTTACCAAATTCTACTATTTTAATATTGGTAACTGATACACATATACTGATCCATGGACTAATTTATTTCTTTCATAAGGTAAAAATTTCATGCCTTACAAAATGTAAAGGATTCTGCTTAATAATTAAATTCAGGGTTTGCAGAAATCACCAAAACTTGTACAGTAAAACTCCTCTAAACCGGTAGCTCTGAAAAGCAGATTCCTTCGAAAGAGAACCTTTTCTTTGGATCCAGAATTTACACCTATATATTCAAGTGAAAAAACCCTCCAAAAACCCACCTCTCTGAATTCCGAATATTGAGGTAATTCTGATCCAAAACATGTATATTCTTGTCTGACTGCTGAACTTTCATTCTCTTCATTGAATGGCATATTTTGTATAAAAAACAACATGACCAATTGTCATTTTTAATTCAACAAACACGTGCTTAGCACAAGGGACCATTTTTGTTGCCTGATTCTCAGGTCATGCTTTGATTTAAGAAAACTACTTGTTTCCTTGATTAAAAACCATAATCATGTTATTCCACAGTATTTTTCAATAATTTTTTTTTCATAAAACAACTTATTTAACTCAGGCTCATTTCTGTTCATAGGGAATTTCTGTTCTAATAATAGATTCTAACTTTCCTTTTTAAAAAAGGATGACACTGAAGCTTAAAGACTAAGATTTAATTGCAGTTCAAGAGAATACATTGGAAATCATAATGTATGACAACTGTACATATAAGTATCATGCACACTGATGTTATAATTGATTTATTTCCAGTGGGATTTCAATGTGGATACAATTTAGTCTAGAACCTCTCAAAACAGGCATCTCCAAAAACCGATATATTTCTAATGTCCCACATCTGTTTGGTTTCCAGAGGATCCAGTGTATACAACAAAATATATGAATCAAATTAAACACATGAATTCCATGATTAAAAAGAAATAAAAACACTTACTAATTTCCTTTACATGTAGTATCAGTCTTGCTACCAGTGCTAAATATTCTTCCTACAGATAAAGAAACAAAATCTGTGTTTTTTTTTTAATTATTTCAGTCTTTTTTAAAAGCCTTGAGAATGCTTGTGACTTTAGTTATTTCAGAACAGATCAATGCAACCTTTTTGTCAAATCTTAAAAAAACAAGTACAGAATTGGACCTGCATCTTCTGATCTCCAGTTAATCGCTTTAAGCATCATAAAAATGAATTTAATTTTGTCTAAGAAATTTTTTAATTACAACAGCTACAACTAATCAAAATGTGTGAATATGCATGTTCAAATGCTGAATATAAGCTTTACCGTTCTGTTGTCATTTCAGATTACACAAACTAAAAATGTTCTGGACAGACAGGCAGACAACTAATGGACAAAACTGAGAATTTAGTAGAGACTCAACTTTATTTGCCACTGACAAACAGGTAAAAATGCATATATTTTTTTATATAGATTACAAAATCTCCAGTCCACAGTATGTAATGACAAATGTACTAAATTTCATATATCTAAAACATGGAAAACTATGAAAAAACATCAAATCTGTACAAAGTAGACAGTGCTTACACATATTCTGTTTTGAACTTTTCACTGTGTATCAGAAAAGATTGGATGTAATGTAAAATTTGACATTAAATCTACAGTAAGCGAATGACAAAACTACAGTGTAGCTTTATTGCAAATTTTATACTTAAATTGTGGCCTCTATCAATAAGTAAAGCTCACGCCTTAGTCCAGGTAGAATGGCACTTTTAAGTATACCAAAGGAATTGTTTGCTACATGTACAGGTCAATATTGACATAATAGTGTACATAAATGAATAAAATACAGAATAAAAGATGTAAAAACGAAGAACTACAGTTTCACCTATGTCCTCTAAAGAATGATCTTTAACACTATAAACTTAAAAACATATATAAAATGCATAGATATCAAACACCTTGAAGTGTGAAAATAAAAGAATATGAATCAATGTCTGAGAAATTTGAAACAAAGTTTACTGAACTTAAGTGTAAATCAAAAGAAGGACAACTCTAACTGCATTTCCTCTGAGTGAGATTCAGCTTTTTTCTCCTTTTAAAGTCTGTCTCAAAAACATTGTGCTTCTCTACATAAATTTATATATACTTTGAAATATTACCAGAAAACCCTAAAAAGAAAGTATTATAAGTGGGAAGTTTTGTGTTACAGAAAGTACTAGTACCAAGTCATGGCAATTATTTTTACTGTGCTAAATGTAATCATGAAATAAAAATATAAACTGAAATAAATAGCATTTTATTTTGGTTGAAAGGTAGAAAATGCAATAATTTGCATAATTAATATTCACAAGGACTGTAACTTCTAAAAATATTTTCTTTAAGCACTAATTTTGGAACTTTTCTGAAATATTGTAGATCTTATATATAAGACTTCCATATGAATTTATGATAAGTGGCTGTTCTCTGCATCTAAGGCAAATCACTAAATTAATAAACAGATTTTTTTCCCCGATGGAAAATGTTATAAATCTACCCAAAATTGATAGGCTGAGAACACTTCACAAGGTAAACATCCACATAAATCTACATTTAAAAAGGCTTTAACTTCTACAAACATTTTCTGTCAGCACTCCTATTCAAAAGTAGATGTTGTTGATATAAACCTTTCATACAATTTTATACAAATCAATTGAAAATTGTTAGATTGATAGCACTTACAAGATATTGTTTTCTTTTATTTAACATAATTGATACAAAGTACACTTACTCTGGATTTTGCCTTCATAAAAACATGGTTTTCCATTTCTACACTGGATTTAGTCATCGAAGCAGCAGATTGTCTCACTGCTTCATCTCTGAAAAAACAAAATTTAAATCACAAACAGTTCTTTTGGAAGATCACTAAAACACAAAAATACCAGATATTTTTGGTAGCAGAATGTTGTCCAGTTTCACTGATATGAAAAATGAAAATCTTTGCCAAAATCAAACTAACTAGAAAAGATAGATTGTACACAATTCTTTTTGAATCTTTTGATTCTTTCAATTCTGTTGTTCAAATTTTATGTCATCTAATTTGAATATACCCATAAACAATGTTCAGTGTAAATACTTCTGATATCTGGTTTATTTGTTGCTGGTACATGTTTTAAACCAGTTATCAAAAATGGAAAAATCTGCTATCCCTACAGTCTAACAGCCAGTGTAGTAATGAACAACATTTTTTTATCTTTAAATTACAAAGATTTTAAAATTATCGGGGATAGTAAATAACCTCCCATTCTTAACTTCAGCTCCATTTAAGTCGAATTTCTCGAATTATTTTTGCGGTCCGTAGGACTTCGAGATAATGAGAATTGACTGTATATGTGTTTCCTGTCACCCCACCCTCATGGAAAAATAGGCGCAAACCTGAAACCATTTTTTGCCCAAAAAAATCATAATTGGCACAAACTCAATTGCCATATGGATCGAAAAAATGTTTCCATGTTGACGTGAAAGTCACCATGTCATGTTTCCCCAGATAATACCTCTTTCAACAACTTAAATGACAGGTACAGTAAATATGACTCAAACACTCTGGAGTGGCTGAAAGATTTTTAAATTATGATCAAATTTGGAAACAGTACAGAGACCATATCGCCTTATGGGTACATGTATCTTGATATCAACTGGAATGTTAACTGTATGTGAAATCAAACATGGGTTTGACTTGAAAGTTGTATCATTTTCCTGTTAGAAAAGGAAACCCCCTTGAAACAAAGACAAGTCCAGTGAAACAATGAGAGAAAAACAAACTATGAGAAAACTAGAAATTCACAACAGAAATAGAAGCTCTTTCCTAATCTTGTTCTGTCTTTACATTTTTTGGTATTTTTGAAGTAACTCTTCAACTTTTGGATTGTTGTTTTTGTTTTCAAAATTTTATGGCTTCAGCACAACTTATCATGCTTATGGGTTGTAAATCAATGAAATGTGCACATCTTTTATGTAATAAGAAACTTTAGACTTTTTAATGTAAGCATCCTCTGCTTTTCCAAAAAAAAATCTAAGTATTGCACAAGAACTAAAAGACTGCTTTTTTGTAACTGAAAATTTCCTATGCATGTATTTCAAATGATCGTCATGTAGATTGATTTCTGAAGTCAGCCAATTTTGTCATGGTTTGCTAAGGTTTTATAGCTATGGCAATCAAGTAGAGTAGAAAAGTGTAAATTACAGAACCTTTTCCAGGAGTACAGACAACTAGCAATAGCAGTATTGACAGTTTAATTTTCCACACGGAATTTTGGCAGTATGATTATTCATATTGAGAAATGAACACGACTTGAAACAAAAAACAAAAAGACTTTCAAAAGTATATCTTAATTTATTTATATATGAATGAGTCCAGATTGGGCAGAGACATGCATTCATTCTCTTCATGTCATCTTGTTATAAACTCTCATTCCAGAGAAAGAAAAAAAATAAAAATTCAGAATCAGATGTAGCATTACATTTATGTATTTATTTCAGCTTCAATGAAAGGTATAACACGCTTAACAAATGAATTTATAAGTGAGAGATAACAAAAACCTCTAATACTTCTATTTAAATGATCTCATTCAGCCATTCTTAGGCAAAAATACAATTTTTTTTTGGTAAAATAGAATTTTTTGCCTACCTAACTATGTATCCCTGCCTCTAAAATCTGAGGGTAATAGGAAATGAATCCTGATTCTCCCACTTTTAATTTTAATTACCCCAATTAACAAATTGTTACATAAACAAAAAATTTGAAGGTATCATTGACCGGTTTATTCCTGATTGTCCCACTCTTTAAAATTGTAGAGTTCTGATTGTCCCTCATTATTTTCAGGTATCAAAAATACTTTAACAATAAAATAGAATGTTTGTTAACAATATATAATCACAATACTTTATTTAATGTATTCAGTTAATAACAGATGTATTTAAAAAATCCCACACAATTATAATTAATGAGAAGTGATGTTTCGTTAGAGTTGACGAGTGTAATATTCTTAAATACACCAAACCCAAGCTGCTGAAAAATAATTTCTTCATATCCTATTAAATTTATTACAAATTCCTGATGATCTAAGGAATCTTTCAGAACACTGTTCTCGTCAAACAACCCAAACTATTGAATCCAGTGAATATAGGATCCTGACAGAACTAGTATACATTATTGTTTAGGGGCCAGCTGAAGCCCGCCTCTGGGTGCAGGATTTTCTCGCTGCATTGAAGACCCATTGGTAGCCTTGAGCTGTTTTCTGCTCTTTGGTCGGGTTGTCTTTTTGACACATTACCCATTTCCATTCTCTATTCTATTATATACTACATTCTGTTCTATTTAAATGACTAAATTGCATTAAATACATGTATGGTGGAAGAGTCAGCTACAGACAACCATTGATTTTATATTTGGGCACCAGTGTAACAGTAGAGCATGATTTGTCTCCCAAAAGTGCCTATCGCAGCAACTGGGGATCAAACCAAGAACCGTTGATTTTGTAGTCCACTACTCAACCAAATGAGCTAAAGTAGTAAACTCCCATTAGCACAGCAAGATTGGTTTTGGGACGGATTGATGTTAGGTGCTTTCCATTATACAGTACATACCGACTTTGGTTCAATTGGAATGTATTACATAACAGAAAGCACCCCTGACACTTAATTTAAAAAAACAACAACAAAGCCAAAGGGCAGCTCTACGTACAGTTTGCTTATCTACATTCTACTTCGTTCAGGTTTCAACAAGACATAAAGGGAATATTATCTGCTTATGGTCTCTTTTCATAGTGATTTTGTAAGAAGTAAGTAAGTGGGCTTGAAGGAGGGCTTGGGGAAATTTTCTAAGGAAGTTCAGCCGCTCTGTGTGTTCGAAACAGAAACTAAAAACGAATATTGTGGGTAAGCGAGTCTGCAAATAATGGGTCATAAAAATACTAGTTGAGAAGTTAATTTATATCTATAAAACGTAAATAATACATCTGTTGGATGACTTTCCGCCGGAAAGTTTCACTTCGCCAATCATTTTGGTCTGCCATTTTCAAGATATTACTGAAGACTTCAAAGTAGGGGAGATAATGTAACAAAATCTTTGTTCTGTGTAACCCGAATAATCCAGTCGTTATATTACGATCACTCCATTAACGTAATTATTCGAGTTATGTTCTGTGGTAAAAAGGGAACTTTTGTCATGTGAAATTTGTTCCAAAGAAACATTTTTCCCATGAAAAATTTTCCAGTGCGTGAAATTTATTCCTGTAAATATTTCATAATAATATAAATGAAATTTGTTTATGAAAAATTGTATCCAACTCTATAGGGTCTTCGATAAAAAGACAAATAGAGCCCGGCAACATAATAGCTGTTTCATCGATAATCACACCACTTCATTTATTATTTAAATGCATAATTTACATATCGGTTTGTAATATAAATATATGATAGTATCAAAGACATTATAGTACACTTCAACCATAAGTGCTTTCAATTTTATATAAGTTGTAGTAATAAATTGAATAATATTTTACGTGTATTAACTACAAGTCTAATTTTAAACAATAATCAAGTTCACCCAAGATGATGTAAAACAAAAGTCATTTAAAGGTGAGTTTAAACATATTCATGACATCTAATTACATGAAAACAAACCAGTTTAACAAGGGGAACAAATGTCACAATATGGAACTAATTTCACCAGGTAATGGAACAAATGTCACAATATGGAACTAATTTCACCGGGTAATGGAACAAATGTTACAATATGTAATTTTTTTCACAAGAATGGGAATATATTTCACCAGTTAAGGAACCAATTTCATAATCAATGGAACATATTTCATCAGGTAAATCACGGAACAAATTTTCATTATGAAACAATATTCATTGAAGTTATCCTATGAAAACAAAATCTCCTAGAACTTAATATCACGTAAAATTTTTCTAGTGGAACCTTTTTCGTAGGAACAAATTTTGGCTCACAATAATTCATCCTGATTTTTTTCTTACGAAACAACTTTTTTTTAGATAATTAAAATTAATTAACTATATTCTGCCAACATCAAGGCACACCTTACACAACAGCTATCCACCTAATTTTTATACTTTTGAATAAATAATACAAAAGAATAATTATTAATAACCAAATTTTATTGTTTAATTTAAAAAAAAATAATCAAGTCGACAAAACCCAGACACTGTTTAAAAAAAATGACTGAGGATTCTATTTGCATCAGTTTTGAAGAATCAGTGGATAAATTCTATAACAAAAAAGAATCGGTGACATTTAAAACATTTTGATAACATTATATATTCACTGGGCCGCTAGTATAGAAATTTTTTTATTCTGTTATTGCCACATACGAGCACTGAATATTATAAAATGGTTCTTCAGAGGATGCATAATTAACTCAGTAAAGAAAACACGCAAACCTTTAGCTGTGTAAGGGAAATTTAATTAAAATGTACCTTTGCAACCTTGCATATTCATCTTTATTTAGATGATAAATGAATTCCAATCAATAGGTGTATTAAATCTGTCAGTTTTCTTTCTAATTCCTCTCCATCTTTTTGCATCCTATAAGTATGTTATTTTTTACATGTATTTTCGTTAAATGTGTAACACGAGTCAAGGCTTTACAATTGAATCATATCCGTCACTGCCCTTTAGCAAATAAATGGTAAGTTAGGAATCAAAGCATTGTTATAATCCACTTTGAAACAAATACACACGTTCAAAATAAGTAAAATTTCAAAGACTATAAAGGCATTGCTAATTCTGCACCTATCTCGGTGCTCATTCTTCCATTATGCCTGATACTTTGAAACCACAGTAAGATGATACTACAAAAATGTATACATGGGAGTTAATTCTGTAAGTCTCAGATTTATTCAATAGATTGTGTCCCTTTTACTGTATTTATTTATTTTTTATTAATTAGAATTTTGATTTCGTATCTAATGATTGTATTTCGTTTAGTCTTGAGGGTTGAATGAATAACAATGAACAAAAATGAAGAGCCAAGAAAGTTCTTATCTTTATCTCTCTATATATACAGGACAAATTTTACAGTGCTCATATAAAGTAGTCTGATTAACCCCAAGGGACTTCATTACATCCATTGTGTTGAACATTATATGAGTTCTGTGTTGTAGGAGGGAGTTGTCTCCCATTTGTCAATGATTGTGAATGTATAAAATTATATGTGTTCTGTAATATGCCCTCCTGGGGCCCTAATTTGGAAATAAAGTATCTATCTATCTATCTATCATCCTACTTGCATATTTCTCCTTTTTATACACAGTCATCAGAAAAGTTGTGAATAAGAGATATTACAAAAACGTGTATTCCAATCGTGAATAACCAAAGTCCGAGATCGTTTTTAACATACAACAGATTCTATCTATGAAGGGTACCCAAGAGACCGGCAATAAACAGTGTCATTTATGAAAATTTGTTTGCGGATTTATTTACACCTCTTAGTCTATACAGTAGGCAACCAATGTTCTATACTGCTTTAGTCAAGCTTTCTATAGAATCGAAAGAACACTAAAAAGCCTTTCCCTTAAACACAATAGACAAATTCTATGAATTATATTTGGACAACGATTTATACGAAAACCAAATCGTTTATTCCCACAGAGTGGACAACAATATATTAAAAACTTACTCACTCCTGTATACTCTGTTGATATTTTTTTTTTGGGGGAGGGGGGGGGGGTGTTTGGCCGTGTTAAGCTACTTTCTGAAAGGCCACGTCGTTTTACTTGTTCTCTTCGTTTACACATTTTCGAAAGGAAATACTAATTTTATTTTCTGATTAAAGGCTAATTAACAAGTCTGGGTATCAGAAGACCACACGTACGTGAAGCTGTAACTCAACAAACTAATTCTTAACCGATGACAGAACAAAGGCTTATAAAGATAACTGAGGAAGTTGTGGTTAAATTTCAATTTTTACCGTTCATTTAATCAGGTGAATTCTATATACACCTGTATGAAAGTGTAATATAAGCATATATCTCATTAAATAAATGTCAACTAAAGTTGAACCCTGTTAACCTTCAGTCAGTTAGATACCCCTTTTGTACCTTCAAAGTTCAAACTAAAGATGTTTAACAAAAGATTCATTTCCCAACA
Source organism: Mytilisepta virgata (assembly GCA_028015205.1). Taxonomy (NCBI): domain Eukaryota; kingdom Metazoa; phylum Mollusca; class Bivalvia; order Mytilida; family Mytilidae; genus Mytilisepta; species Mytilisepta virgata. Next base: position 23,125,550 of record CM051520.1, read on the forward strand.
AATTCTTCAAGTAGATCCGGAAAAATCGTGAACGAATTTCACTTATTCCATCTTTTCGTTCACAAAAAATTCTGATTGGTAGAGGGTGGTGGATAAATGTTCTTTTATATTCAATACAATTTCACGTTATTGTCGCCATCCCCTTTTAAAGCTCGGTAGAAACTATGACCCAATAACAAACAAATAAGACCATATCAAGTTTAATTTAGCAGAAAAAAAAACTTCTGTCTATCTAGCTAACTATAGACATTGTTGTAAAATCTGTCTCCCAAAATTACCAACCGCACCGACCGGGGATCGAACCCGGAGCCTTTGGTTCAGTAGTCCACCACTACCAACTGAGCTAAAGGAATACTCCTCTAGCGCAGCTTATGGAGGGTGGTTATAAACCTTTTAAAATTCTATAACACACACACATATATATATATATATATATATATATATATATATATATATTTATATATATCGTACACGAGGGAAGCAACGTTACACGACTTTCCTTTAACACTGAATTGCCGTGTGATCTAAAAGGCCTAGAAGAGTATTGCATCTTTAACTGGTGTGCGCTTAATTGTGGTCCTTCGACATACAGTATTTCAGCCTAGTGACCATGTTGATCCCCGCTTCCACTTACATCTCTCAATACTTTCTCTAACTCGAAACCAAAAGGTGTCGATAATATGCTTCAATGTAAAAAGGCTTAAAATATATAAAATGTTTGTAAGAAATTACATTCCTTGGTGTCTATTTGTAAAATTTGACATTTTCAGGCTGATTAACTATATAACCCTATATAAAAATTTGCATAAAAATCACTACTTTGGTATGTGTATAATCCGTGCATATTTACATAATAAAACGAATGTGAAATTGCTTTTCTAGCACCCAATAAAAATTAGCAAATGTGTAAAATTGTATATATGGGAATAATACGGTACATATGTATCCATCAAGTTATTCCACTGAAAACTTCAAACCACCAATTAGAAAATCGTATAAATAGTTTACATACAAAAGGAATACGAGTTTGTTAGGGTTAGACCCACATAACAACATTAGATCTAAGCAGATATTTGGTGAAAAAATCCATTGTTAAACGACAAGTGCTCTCGGACATTTTTTTTCTCTCTCGTAACAGTGCCTATAGCCTGCGTGGGTTACACTTTTTTTGCTTGCGAACACTTTATTCTTCATGTTAAAATCTAGTTTTTCGAGCCGAACGTTTTTTCACCCAATTTGCCGATTTTTTTTCTTGTTCCTTCATTGCCACTATTTTAAAATCGATCGGTTGTCCTGTATAACAAAGATTCAAAATTGATAAATATCTTGAGCCTGTGTCACGTGGGTTTGAGGATTCCTTTCCTATCCATTAATGATGTTGTTCCATGAGACATTATACGTACCAGACTTCAAATAAAACTCTTTAAAAAATTACTGCATGTGGCAAATTTTACGTTTTCATTACAACTACCAGCAATCCAACCGAGTTTCTTCACTTGTAAAATAGTACTACCATTCCAGTGGCAAGTAAAAAATAAAATTCATGTTTCTACAAAGTGTAATATTTCTTTATTTTAGATCAATTTTGGCATCATGTTACATGGAGTACTTTTGATGTGAAGAGTAAACCGTCACCTGGAAGACCCCAGGGGTGTGCTCTATTGACTCAAGACCTCGATTAAGATACATGCTCAAATGATTCGCTTTTTGCAAGTGACATTAATTATAATAACACTTAATAAATTAGACTTGATATGATTGTAAAAGTAATGTAATACTGATTTATGGGATATTTAATTATGTTTATACTATTTTTTGTGGTGAAATTATCGAGGGTTATAAAAATGTTTTCACCCAAATACTTAAATTTTAAAAGCTATTTTCATCATATGGCGTCCAGGAACTTTTTTTTAGTCTTCTCCCTATTGGGACAAATGAACAGAATCTTGATTTTATGTATATATGGAAGGACGTTCAGACGTTTGCACAACTGTCACCATGAAATTCTCTTAAAAAGCCTAGAAAGATTGGTAGAAAAAAGAGAAAACAAAAAAAATGGTTTGATTTTGATTTACATAAAATGAGAAGTAGAGTTATTTCTCACGGTAAACTGTTTAATCAGTACCCTAAAGACCCAATTATTAAAGGTCGGTACTTTAAATCATATAGAGAATACAACAAATTAAGAAAATATAAATATGGAAAATTCAAGTCTGAGATTATAAATAAATTGGAAACTTTATCAGTAAACCACCCTAAAGAATATCGGAAGTTATAATTTTTGGTTATGAGTACGTCTTGTTTAAAATAAGTTTGGTTTTTGGTCTTCCAAAAGTTTCGGTTTTAATGCTGCTGGTGAGAGGTAACTCCTTGAAATGCGTCGTATACAGCATAGTATAAATTTACTATATCTAATATTAGTATCTTTGGATTGATCTCAGAACTGAAAAAGATAATTCTGAAAATAACGATATAGATTCTGATACATGGGTTAATCATTTTCAATCCCTTCACTCAATGTCTGATAAAACCTTTGACATTTAGATACACTATTCAAAGAAAATTTACACTTTTACAACACTTTAATAGAATCACAAAAAAGAAATTCTCTCAGCTATTGCTTCTCTGAAACATGGAAAGGCGAAAGGTCTAGACTAAATCTCAAATGAGATGTTAAAATATGGTCAAAACCAACTTGTACCATGCCTTACTAATCTCTTTAATTTATGTTTTTCAAATGGCTATTACCCAGAATCTTGGGCCAAAGGCTACATTTCCCCAGATAACCCATCTGACCCTAATAATTACAGGGGAATAACGATTACAAGTAATTTAGGTAAACCTTTTAATAACATCTTAAATGCTCGTTTAGATAAATTTTTAAGTGAAAATAATCTAATACACCCTTCACAGGTTGGTTTCACAAAAAATGCACGAACTGCTAATTATTGTTTTATTTTGATAAATACTGCAGCACTAAGGGTGGTAGACTGTATGCCTGTTTTATTGATTTTCAAAAGGCATTTGATAGTGTTATCCATTGTGGTTTAAAATTAAAGTTATTACAATTTAATGTTGGAAGAAATTTTTACAATATTATAAATGATATGTATCTGAAAAGTGAAGCATGTGTTAAAATTGGTAATTCGCTTACAAACAGATTCCCTGTTAATTTAGGAGTAAGACAGGGTGATAACTTGAGTCCAAATCTGTTTAAAATATTCATAAACTATTTGCGTTCCTAGAACAATGTATGGACTCCATTTCTCTACACTCAAAATCACTCGATTGTCTAATGTATGCGGATGATATTGTCATTTTCTCAAATTCTGCAGAAGGCCTTCAGCTTAAATTGGATGCTTTAGAACAATATTGCAGAGACTGGGCCATGAATGTAAATACCAAGAAAACTAAAGTGGTTATATTTAATAAAGCTGGACGAACCATAAAACATAAATTTACATACAAAAACTCAGCAGTTGAATGTGTTGGAAATTATAAATATTTAGGTATACATTTCTCTGCCTCTGGATCTTTTCATATGCAAAAGAAAAAAATGAATTGCACAAAAATGCCCTGAAGGCATTTACAAGCTAAGAAAAGAGTTCCTTATTCTTAATCCTAATGTCAAGACTTCTTTAAATATATTTGGCCATACCATCAAACCTGTTTTATTATATGGCTCCGGTATTTTTAATGTAAACAATGCTGGAATTAAGCTATCTAATGATATTAATTTAGATGATTGTTATAAAACTTTAAAATGTCAAACACTGCATCTCAAAGTTTGTAAATTCATATTGGGCATACATAGGAAAAGTGCTAACCATGCTTCTCTTTTAGAACTTGGAAGACACCCTCTACATTATGATATTGTTAAAAGTATGATTAAGTACTATTACAGATTGGAAAACATGTCAACAGAGTTTCCTCTTCTACAGGATGCTTTTCGATGCTCCAAAAAACTTCATCTGTCAAACTAACAAACTTGGTATTCATCAGTTGAAAAATTACTTAAAGTATTAAAAATTGATACTAATTTTATGAATCAAAGAGAATACAGATTTAATAAGTCGTTAAAAAAACATATAGATAAGAAATATCTCGATGATTGGAAAAAATCTAGCGAAAATTTTAAAGATGGTAAACTTACAACTTATATTTTCTTAAAATCTAATTTTACATTAGAAAAATATTCGATTTCGCTAAAGAAATTTGAATTTAGAAAAGCATTCTATAAGTTTCGTGTATCTTCACATAGACATGATAGAAACAGGTCGTTACAAAAAAATAAAAAGAAATGGAAGAAAGTGTAAAAATTGTTCCATTGGGGAGGTTGAAGACGAAGAACATTTTCTAACCAGGTGTGAAAAGTATACTAATGTGAGGAAAGAACTGTTTAAATTTATGTCATCAAAAGTCCAACCCCCATCCCCTTCACAAATCATAGACAGGTAGACAAAAGTTATATTATTATTCTCAATTGTAAAGATCCTGATATATTAAACTCTGTTGGCAAATTTTTACACGTTAATATGCCATGAGTCTTTATATTTTATATAATCATGATTTATTTATTTATATTGAATGTTTTCTGTCATGTAACTGCAGTTGTCTATAATTTTCTGTCAATCAAGTAACTTCTTCCCTTTCAATGTTTTTTTTTGTTACTCTGTCAATTATTGCCTTATTGAGGGCCCTTAATTGGTTAGTAAACATCAGCTTATCTTATCTTATCTATCGATCTCCTTTTTTCGGACAAATGCGCCAAATTAACAAGAGGCCCCCAAGAGCCTGAATCGCTCACCTGTTATCTTTTGTGTACCAGTAGATCTTGCATCAATGATTATTTTTGCTGTTAAATGTATACCGTCACAATTTTCTCCTTAATACTGACCTGTATAGCTAAAATATAGAATCCTGAACCCAAATAGATATGGTTGCTAGGGACTTTTTCATTGGTTGCTATTGACTTTTTCAATAGCATTGACCCTTCACCTTCAATTTTGACTTGAACAGGTAAATTGTAGGGTCCTGAACCGAAATATATATGGTTGCTAGGGACTTTTTTTATCGGTTGCTATGGAATTTTTCAATTAACTTGACCCTTGACACTCCATTTTACTTGTACTGCTACCATTTAATTTATTTCAAGTAACGCTTCAAACATCTGTGACATTGTCAAACCATTTTTTTCTGTTTACATGTAAATAATCTTTCAAGGGCAAAAACTCCTATAAGGGGACGATTTTGGTCATGTTGACTTACTTGTAGATCTTACTTTGCTGAACATTTTTGTTGTTACAGTTTGTCTTTATCTATTATTATATTAAAGATAACAACCTAAAACTGCAAAATTTCCTTAAAATTAACAATCCAGGGGCAATAACCCAACAAAGGGTTGTCCGATTGATCTGAAAATTTCATGGCCGGTAGATCTTGACCTGTTGAACATTTTTACCCAGTCAGTTTTGCTCTAAATGCTTTGGTTTTTGAGATATAAGCCAAAAAACTGCATTTGACCCCTATGTTCTAATTTTAGCAACCGCGCCCATGTTTGGTGATAGATCAAAACTTCAGACACAATTTATAAACTGGATACCCTAAGGAACATTCAGTTAAAGTTTGAAGGTATTTTGCCCAGTAGTTTCAGAGGAGAAGATTCTTAAAATAATTTACGACGACGACGACGACGGACGCCAAGTGATGGCATAAGCTCACATGGCCCATGAATTGAAAAAACTATATATTGCATTAAATAGGGGGAGGGGGTTGTTACTGCGTACAATGTGTGGTAGAGGTGTGTTTGTCTACAATTTGTAATAGAACATTTCAAATTAGATCAATGTTGTGGACTTTTTGTTTCCATTTTTGCTGAAGAAATGTCATTGTTTCCAATAAACCAAATATAAATCTGAAATATCTAAAATGAAACATTTTAATAATAGCAAGCCCAAACGCTGTACTTGAAAGTCCACGAAGGGTAAAATCATCCCTAAAGGCTTGGTTTTTTTAAAACAGTAAATCAAACATGTCTTTCGCAATTCTACCGTCTATTCTCCCAGCGGCCTAAGAGAAACACTAAAGATAAATTTTGTCTAAACACACATAATTTATGATCAATCAAAAGTAGTTTACATAATCTTATGTATATATATATATATATATAGATAGATAGATAGATAGATAGATAGATAGATAGATAGATAGATAGATAGATAACATTAATAGATGTTTGTTCTCAAATTGGGTAGATTCCAGTCCATGTTAGACAGAAAGTTTATTTACATGTGCTAAGGACAGTCTAATTGAACTTGCAATGGTGAAGGTGAAAGGGGTGGGGTATTAAAGGCATCACCGTGACTTCAAGATGAAAATCAGCAATAAAAGGGTCGTTCCTTTGCTAAAACACATCACGTACATATTTTTGTTAGGAATAAATCCACCACATACCTTTATATTCATTTCATTATCAAAGGTTTACTAACCTATAAACATTCAAAACTCTCAAAATTGCACGAAATGACACTGTATCACTAAATTCCACACGTGTCAGGAGCTAGCCTTTAAATTATCGGTTACTAATTGAGATTTGTTAATTAATATTATGGTTGTGTAAATGTTTTGTATTGTTTGCAGTAGAGTAGTTCAGAACGTGTTTGATGGATCATTAATTCTGATAATGAACTGATTGGGTTGATTGTTACGACAGTCAATTACATTTACGAGATTTAGGTCTGAATGGCCAGGAAAATAAAACATATTGTTCATTCATCTGAATAAAATGAATTGTTCCTGACCCTTTTTTGGAAATTTTGATATTCTATTAAATATTGTGTATTAAGAGTTACTAGAAGAAAGTGACCTATTGCACATTTAGATTTGAATGAAGGTCTCCACACAGATTATCAGACAACTTGGATCTCTGAGAGGTCCAGAAATGACAATTGAATTGAAAAACACTGGGTCAGGGAAATTTTTTATTGTCTCAAGACAGATATCCTGCCAAACATTATATATCGGTTTAATTACTCCAAATAAATTTTCTATTTAGACTTTGTTTCATTCGTCCAATTACTTTAATTATTAATTATGTTCAAAACGGTGAATTAACTCGAAGAAGTATCAAAAAAACAAAAAAACAAAATCCCGGAAGAGGTCCATGAAGGTAACATCCCAATTAAAATCTAGGACCTTTAAAACTAAGAGGCTCCCAGGAGCCTGTATCGCTCACCTGGATTCAATTTGCGAATCAACGGCTATAAAAGTAGTAACTGAAAGGCTACTTGGTTGGTGATTGGGATCAATGGACATTTTCTTGACATTGCTGCAAAGTAAAGTTTAAACTGGATCAAGTGTCACAGAAAAATATTTCATGAAGTGAATCTTCCCATCCGATCCTATGGTAGGAGGCATTGTTGGCCATCTCAGTTTACAGTCTTGGTCATAGGATAAATATCATTGCTGCGAAGTTTGGCTTCCTCTTGCTCAGTAGTTTCAGCATTTCATGTTATCAGAAACAATTCTTAGAGGACCAATCAAGGACAGCCCAGGTCAACAGACACAACTCTGAAAGTGGACCATCTAAGGACCATTGCTGCAAAGTGGTTTCAGACAGGCAGACTTTTAAATGACTTTTCCAAAAGGGTCCTCAACATTGAAACATAATTCTGACGTGGCAGTCACCTTGGTTGACAATCTGGGTCATTGCACTCATTCTGAAACAGGATCACCTGAGAACCATTGCTGGCATTTTTTTCTATTTTACTAGCAACAGCCATGTTGGTAGGAAGTCAGGGATGCTGAACACATTTTTGGAAGGGGGCAAACCCAAGGAACATTCTAAAACAGTTTGGTCCAAATAGGCTCAGTTGTTTCAGAGAAGATCTTTAAAGGAAATTTTACAAAGACGAAGGACTATGACAAACAATGGAGGCAAAGTGGGCCAGGTGAGCTTAAAAGATGAAATTATTACATTTGTATAAAAAAAAACAACATTGGAAGAGGCTCAATCAGGTGTTCACATAAGATCTAATCAAAGAAAACAATAACACATATACTTCACATAAATGTAGGATTTATTACTGTCCAGTGTATAAAACCAAGTTATTTACATTATATAAATGAGAGAGAGCGCTAACCCTAAATATATACTCAACATGCTAACATAAAAAAATACTATTTACAAATATCTGTACATCTCTCAAACAACAATATATGGTTTTGTTTCATTTTCTACATAAAGTTTGACCACATATTTTACAATATCTTGGGAGTTTTCTGACATAGGTGACCAAAAACCATATGGTTTTGTGTAGTTTAGAAACATCCCTATAGATATATGTAAAGTGATCAGAATTATTGCTTCATTTAATAGAATCTTGTAATAAATTGCTGGATCATACACCAATAGCACAATTTCCTAAAACCTATTTTTGGTATTCTTTAAAAATATTTTCTACAATGTATAAGGCTCTCAATGACCAATGAAAATTCATTCTAACTGGAAGGAAAACTTGCCCTCTCATTTCTCAGCATTTCAATTTCAAAGGAAAAATCATAATAAAAGTTTTTACAAACGGGTAACTTTGTCTCTATTAATTATGAATATTTTATGATAAGGAAATTCTACAAAATCAACTTGCTTTTATCTATTTGACTTAATTTTTCAAAATTGAAATTTCAGGCTTGCAGAGCATTTCAAAATCTGAAAATTTAACTATCAATTTATATAGAACAAATATCATAATCAATTTGGTTAAGAGGTGACAATGGTTTTTCTCATGATTTAACAAAAAATGAATAGTAAAATCAGACTTAGAGAAAATAAGATACACTATATACTTTGTGCTGAAGATCAAATACTTCATTATTCAGATATTTGAAGTAATAAATATATAGTTCCGTAATCAGACATACTTAGTAACCTAGTGATGGCCATTCTGATGATAAAAATCTTACAATGATGATAAATACACTTCAGAATTCATATCAATGGTTTATATACATGAACTAAAACTTTTATACTCTATCCTGAAAAATGTAAAAAAAAAAAGAATAGGTACTTTTTTCAAAGTCATGAGTTACCTCTCTTTTTGAAAAGTTGCATGTACTTTATTTCAAAATTAAAATACCACTCAGTTCTCTTTAAATTATAAAATCAAATGTAAATAAGCATTTTAATAACACTGACATTTGCTGTATGAAATACTATGCAAACCAAATGCACTCTGTAATAATTTTTAAAAGAATGACACAAGTTATTATGTAAATATCTAAAATAAAATCTGGAAAATTGAAGAAATTTCAAATGATAACATCAAAGACAGATGGCACAACAATCAATTGGCTGTGTTTTTCCTATATGATATTAGTAAACTAGACAAAAACTTCACAATAACAGACAATACTGCAAAAACTGAGAGGATGTGATTTGGTGTATCTGCTTGTCTTTCTGGCATTTAGTCAGATCTCACCAATCAATTACATAAATAAATGATATATAATTTAGTTTATCTGAACATGATCAAAGAATTTCTAAAATAACAGTGTATATGACATAAGAATGAACTCAAAACGAATTCCAAAACTGCATGTCTATGTCACCAAAAATAGAATTTAAAATGCATACAAAAGAGCATTGGTGTTGTCACAGCAAAAGAGCTCTCTAAAATAAGAGAACGGATATGATGGATTAATTCTCGACAAAATATCCATACATAAGTTTATTGCTGACCTTAATCGAAAAGTCATGGTGAGGCCTTCAACACAAGAGATAAATCTCCCATCTACTTCACCCCTTGCACCAGTTTTGTTCTTACACTCAGAACATTTTACCAGGTTTCTTAATTTACCTGAGATAATGGACACAATGTACAAATGATCAGTTTGGATGAGATCAGATTTTTTTCTGAGTATTCCTTTAACAGCATTTAATCTGTATTTGTGGTAATAATTTGACAAACTGAACAAATTCTGAATATATGCATTGTCAACATAGAAATAATTCATTATACTTCAAAGAAAAGTTGTCTTCTCTTTTTTTCAATATCATCACTGAAATTATTTTTTTCTACTAGCAAAAGTTTCTTTCTGATTTTTTATCTTCACAAATTTTTACAAAACAGTATATTCAAAGACCTCATGTTCCTTAAAAATTAATTCATGACTATAGTATATATGTATTCAAAGCTTTATTTGACAAAAAAATACATAATTTCGTCTTAATTAACATAATAAGTTTACTTTTCTTGTGAAACAGAAATCTTCTATTTTCAGGAAGCATTTAATTCTGTGAACAATCAATCTTTTCAATAGAATAGAGAATGGAAACAGTGAATGTGCCAAAGAGACAACAACCCGACCAAAGAGCAGAAACAGCCCAAGGCTAACAATGGGTCTTAAATGCAGGGAAAAAATCTGGCACCCAGAGGTGGGCTTCAGCTGGCCCCTAAACAATAATGCGTACTAGTTCATCAAAATGGATCCCACACTAAACGCTGAAACATACAAATAAACCAAAATTCAAAAAACACACAAGACTAACAATGTATGATTTTGCCAACCAGGAAAACAAGCAGAAATGCTTAATTGGAAGCCAAGCTACTGTGTATAATAAAAAAACATACTAGACAAAGCTTGACTGAAATGAAATAAAATCTCCTTTGCACAACCTAGGCTTTAATCCTAACTTACACATACTGGCCAAGTATATTAATCTCACTTTTATAAAAGAACAACCTTTATAATATTCAAACTAAAATCATATCTGTGCTGAATAAATTAAACATCAGTCTTCTTAACAATCCTATATTAATTTACAAATATTAGTGGTAACAAAATTACAATTATACTGTAGCTATTTACATGCATAAAACAGGAGATCTATATTTGCCTTCTTTTGTCTATATGTCTGGATAACAAAAACCTTAGGTTTTGCAAGGAATATAATTTCCATAATTTTGTTCTATAATATTGATGCTGCACCGCATGATTTTAGGAAAACTGTTACATGATTCCTTCATTGTGTTCACAGGTATGTCATCATGTTTCTAAAACATTTAAGTTAAAATGAAATACATGCATAAAAATGCATTATGCATACATTTTCAATATTGCCTATAAGCTAAAATAAGTTCTAAACACAGTTAAGCAATATGAACCAAATTTAGGCAAATCTTTGTTTACACAAATATTTTACAATTGTTTCAAAAACATGTATGAAACTAATTGTTCTGTACCAGTGAACATAGTATATATCATTCTAATATATATAGCACTAGATTTTATATGAAATAAGCAATAAATGATTTTCATGGTTAAATACAGTTTGTCCTTAGAAAAACACCATACAAACATCATTAAAAGATTATCATAATTAAAATCATTTTTGATTAATTAAAACTGTCCTTATAGATGAAGACATAAAAATGCTAAAACGAATAAAACTAAATTTATATTAAAATGTATTAAATTAAAAAAAACATGTTTAAAAACATTCTTTTATCATATCCATGAAAGTTTTTATATATCAGCAAAACCATTCCACAATTTGAACATTTTCAAGCATCTCAAATACACTGATGTACTTATTTAATATGAAAAAATTGTGTAAGTGTCATGAGCTCAGATAAAAATGAAGTCTTTGTTTCCATGGACATTACAAGTGCAAGATCTTTCAATTGTTTTCAATTCCCATTTTCCATTGCAGTGAGGAACATCAATGGCTCTCCAGCGTGTGACCTGTCCGGGAACACCATGACCTTTACATCTCATTCCAATATTTTTATGCATGGCAAACGGCTGACATTCGACACAGACCTCGTCACCAGCTTTGAGTACATTAGCCCAGGCATGATGATCCTGTGTGGTATTTGTACATTTTGAGGATGATTCTGTAATCTTGTAATTTCCACAGTATCTGTAAAGACAAAATATTACATCTGTCATTTTTCTGGCTTTTACATTACCTCAACCAAATTTGTTTGCCTAAATTACAATGTACTCTTCCTTAGTATACAAGACTGAAATAAACATAAACATTAATATGAAAAATTACAAGAATAAATCAAAATATAAAAGTTTACAGACGGACAGACGGACAGATGATGACAAAAGCTCACATGGCCCTTTGGGCCAGGTGAGCTAAAAAGGTAAAAGGTGATGGTCACACAGACCTGCTCAGTTGAAAAGATCTGAAAGTTTATTTCTATAATGCTGCTTATAATCCTCAGTTTGCTTTTGAAAATCTGCAATTAAAAGAATTGTTCTTATAATTGTTATTTCCTCATTATTTAGCTGTTATCTGACACTCATACAATTTCACAAATCATATATCTACCGGGATCTCTACAAACTTTTCCTGGAAGAAAACAACCAGATGTTTAGAAGTACTCATCACAAGTAACATCACACACAGAGTTTATATATCAGATAATGAAAAATATTCCCTAGTTATTAAGTAGATTTACTAATGGCTTCATATTTTATTTAAATTCCATACCTTAATCCCCAACAGAATTGTAACTTCTTAATGATATATAATATACATATATGTCCATTAGTCATTAAATTTATCATCTAACAATTAATAATATTTTTATGGATAAATTTTTGTCCACAGTAGAGTCAGGCACGAAATTCTGAAATTAAATAAAAACTATGTAATATTTTAAAATATCTGATTCTTTAAAACAGCCTTAGGGAAATATTTATGCCACTAAAATTGTAATTTAATACCATTATCTGTTAAAGAATTCATCAATTTTTCATAATTTCACATTCCAAACCAAATTTTCCAACAACAAAAAATACAGTAAAGTGCAACAAAAAACCAATCTTATTTTTAACTCTATATTCAACTTTACAAATGTAATTATTTCTGTTGTGATGAATTTGATTAATAGGCTTATAATTAAAGGTTACAATGATCGTGACACCCTCTACCTGTGTTAACGATATGTACTAATTAGGGTAATTGACCAGGTGTGACATTGTCACCTGTACAACTTGGAACCAAAGCAAACAACTAGTCTAAAGTACATTCTGAATGTAAGAACATCTGCAAACTTTTGTCTTCTACCGTATACGGTCGACTTGTCTATCTAATGACTTCAAAAGGGTGACAAACCATTACGAAGAGATAATTAAAAGTACATTAATTAGGCCAGTTTAGCTTGTCCATTTATTAATGGTCTTCCTTATAGCTTAAAAAAAATGAAGTCTTTTTTTTTCAAGCAGGTATTCAAAATAAAATTTGATCTTAAATACATTTTAACAATAAACAAATTGTGACGTTGTAGTATCTCTATGATATTCTTAAATATCTCCGTAATAAGCAAATGGTCCCCCATGTTTTTCTTCTGCAAACAGATGTCCATTATTTCAATATAATTATACCAAAATCTGAAGAAAAATTCAACAGTGAGTTTTTTTACATACTCGCTTAAAGAAACTGAAATTTGTACCTTTTTTATATAGTGTTTGAAAATGTAGGGATAACCCACACTATAATTCATGTTTTGCTCATATGAATAAATTTATAAAATTTACTCATACAAGGAGGAACCTTTTATAAAAAGAAAATGAGAAAAAATTATATTTCCTTGCAATGTTGAACGACTCAAAATTGCAAAATAGCGCAGTATCGGATCAAAATGCATAAAAGTTATATCATAAAGATACTTTTTTTTTATATTTCAAAAGTAAATAGCAAGGAAAAATTTGTCCAAATTTCATGAAAACCTACTGTATTGTATTCCTTTAATATCCAACAACTTAAATTACTTGAACTGCCCTTTGGATATTCAAGCAACTGCAGTGTTACACGTAAACACTTTCTTTTTTTTTATTATATATATTTTTATTGCAATTCATACCTTCAAGCTAAAAAATATTTTCTTAATTCAAAACATAATTGTACTTATTGATCAAATCTCACACCAATTTTAATGACAGTATTTAATTAATTGATTGTTGTTTCCTTAATGTCCTAGCAATATATTATATGCCTCTTTAGAAATATGACCAGTTCAACACATCCAATATAATCTATCTATTAATGGGTATAGGACAGGACAAAAAAGAACAGAAAAGTGGATTGATAATTTAGTCTTATACTCTTGTGTGACATTTCTCTTCAGCAGTATTATGGGCTGCTCTTAATTAGTCCACCCTCTTCTTTTCTGTCTGTTATATAAGGATTTACTACTTTATGGGTTGAGCTTCCTGTTCATCACATGTTATTTTCTATATATACAGCAAAGAATTATTAAAACATACTGTCAAAACTGTAAGTCACAAAGTTTTTTACTAAACAATTGTAAACTGTTACATGTGACCTTTATCGGAGTAACACATTCTTAGGACAAAAAAAATTATTCTCAGGACTGAAATAAAGCAATTACGGCTATTCGGTCACATTGCAATATACAGGGTCAAATATCATATACTTCACCTCGAACAACGACCCCTTTAAACAAATGAGAACCTATCATAGCATTGAATATTCAATCATTTAGCATGTAACTTGAGATTTTCACTTAGTTAACAGTACAATACCTACAATACTAACCCCATACTATTGTGACATAACGGAGAGATATATTATTATGTACTTAAGTGTTGTAAGGACAAATTATCATAATAATTGATGGGAAAAATGGGAATCTTAAAAGATGAGGACAGTGACTCAGAAAATGTTTTAACCTTTAATCAAACAACTGTTTCAAATTTATTTAAATGATCTTGACTACAGTTGAAAATGGTCTTTCGATGGGAGTCTGAGTATTTCAAATACATACCTAGGGATAAATATAGTGGGTGTTATTTTTAATGGGGGGAAAGTACAATATATATACGATATCGTCCATCTTTGCTTCTGTGTTGAAGTGCTTTGAAGACCTAACATGCTAACATTTATAATTTATAAAGGTTCAGTTGTGTTTTTGGCAATGTGGGAACACTATCAAACCTGTATATAAAGGACACCTAAAGGGCTAAGAAAAGTGCTTTTATGAACAGATGCCTTACATATAAAGGTCAATTTTACAAGCTTTGAATAAAAGGGATATTTTTAGATTGCCCTTAATATATGCAGTGATTTGGTATATAAATGTGCCTTGTTGAGTTTTTTCTCTAAATCAGTCTTTTTCTATGGAAAAGATTTGTATTCAAGGGGCTTGCTTATTTTCTTTATACACTGCTACATTTTTGATTTCTACATTGTAACAAAACTTCTGTTTTTCTTTGTGAAAAATGTCAAAATCTTCAGCAATAAAAGAAAATTACCTTGTAATTTACCATTCAGATTGTTTGACAAGAGTCCATGATTTATTGAGACAGGGAAAGTGAAATTATACACAAAGTAAATATAGGTTAGTTGGACACCCTAAATAATGTTTTGTCCTACAACTAAATAAGATTGAAACCCAATATATTTTCTTTCAAATAAAACATGTAACCACAGTCGATTTTCTTGACTGGCATTCCAAACCACAGACCTAGGTTTGTAAATCACTTTAACTAGTATGTTAAAGTTTATTGTCAGGCAGAAAGAATTTCAATCTTGACACAAATTTTTCTTTAGGCTTTAAAGTATTACTTACAGACACTCGATGAAATAAATATACTCATTAGTTGCACATGATATTAGGGTAGATCTCTTATAATTTAAGGGAACTGATTACTGCAAAATCAATTTCAGACACAAGGTCAAAAACAATTTTAAGGACTTAGGTGTAAAGTTTATAAAAACACAAGTTTCAAAAAAACAAAAAATCTAATTATTCAGTGATTGCGATTCCAAATTGAATTCAAACAATGCCAAGAAATCTCCTTAAATGGTACAAATTATTTCACACTTCATGTAACTTTCTTATGCTATGGAATGTTTTTCTCACTGTGTGTTAACTTTCATATTCATATGAGCTATTAATGTAATGATACTGTTGAGGTGCACTGCATATCCACTGGATGTTACATGACTGACATGCTTATGAAAAAAAATTACATAGATTTATAGAATGAGGCTTTAAGTTCAATAATAGACAAGTACTGTAAATTATATTTATTTTTATGGAAGTTAAATTGAACCAAAATTTAAAGCTGATATTGCAGAAATACCTTTATCGGACATTCAGTGCAGAGAATTTGCTTATTGTGTGTTTCAAAACACAAAGATCCTATACAGTTTCATTATGGATTGGTTCATTTAATCTGTTACTGATTGCACAATTTACAGGTGCACAGTGTCCCAATAAATTATGCAAGAACTTCTTTCAAGGCACTGCACATTCATCAGATATTGCATTATACATAATCACTGAAACTACATCATTGTATCTATGACAATAATGATGGCCGTCTTACCAAGGGGTATAAATGTCTAATGTACAAATGGTTTCTACACTGAATTCATGGCATGGTTCTGGAGCTGAGCACTCGAATTTCCTCTATGATAAATTTGAAAAATTTCTTGATTTTTTCTTCTCAGGTAAAATCCCTCTTTTTTCTCATATATTAGTTTAAATTGACTGGATCTGCTTAACCTGCAAATTCTTCACAAAAGTAATGGTTGTAAAATGCAAATAAAGGTTCGAAATTACCCATGTGGTTAGTTAAAATTTTTTGTTAACATCTACAGTACATGGCATATTTTATACTCTAGTAACATTAGTTTAGTTGGTGGAAACTACTGGCAATTTTTTTTAGCAGCATATAAGTAACATGGAAATGCACTTCAGATAAAAATAGGATAAATGTATTGATGGTACACATGTATGCCCTTAATAACACTTAATGAAAAAGCACATGTTCATCTTCTTTTTCTAGTGCTACAGAACTTTGATGTAAAATAAACAGATGATTTTATCAATAACCAGACCTATTTTCCAATTTAATTATCATAAATATAATGAAATTGCCTGAATTTTTCTCCAACAGCTTGATTTGTTAAATGGACTTGATTATTCACCCGCTAAATAACTATTACATGGACTGAAATTACATGATTTGATGAAGAAACTAAGGCAGGTGATGAAAATAAATTGCATTTAGAAAAAAATCACAATCTTTGTCTGTAAGAAAATTGTCACTTAAAATTGACCTTTATCTTTGGAAACAATGTAACCAGAATCACAGACTTCCAATAAATTAATTTAATATCACTTTTCGCCTAGCTGTTTTATTTTGTTTCAATCTATCCACCTGCTTCTGCATTTAATGCCCACACATATTTTTTCTTGATTGCATTTATGGGTTTTATAATTGGGTGTCCTTTTCAGAAAAAATATTTCAGTTCTTAGTATTTATGAATCATCCTCACTTTGTCTCTTTATTGTATGGTAAAACAACTTTAATATTTTTAACCTCTGACAATACTTCATCATTTTCTACCAAAATACACCTCTTTTATATATTCTTATTTTTTATAACCTTATATTAAGCCTTCATTTTACAGTTAGACATTAAAATTTGGTTGACATGTTTTTTCCCCATAATCTTGTTACTTAGTCACTTATAATGGCACCCCAAACAAAAGATGACATAATCTTTCCTTCAAAATAGAACTTTTTATTGAGTCCTCATCTTTCTGAAATTTGAGTTAAATGACACCCCAAGATTTATATGTCTGTCATTTTGTGAACAGCAAAGTACTGTGAGTTCTTATATGTTGCCCTAAATCGTATACCTGGAATATTAAATGTCAGAAAAGGGCTTTCAAAATGGCAATAAAAACTCAAACTAAATAACCATTAAGCTTTTAGTTTAACACCATGTACATTTACCTCAAAATTTTGATGTACTAAAATGTGACCCTAGGTGATGATTTGATCATCTGTAATAACCATGTTTTAATTACATATTATCATATACCATTATTACCACTTTTCATTTTTTTACCTGCAGCATTAAAATGTGTAATCTGAATCATGTGTCTCTGAGTTACAATTACTGACTGACTTTTTTCTTGAATAAACAGGTTACAGTTACTAACTGACTTTTTTCTAAAATAAACAACCTAGCAGAGGGATAACAAGTTCATAAGAATATAATAAATATAGGAAATTTTGCTTTTTGGAATATTTTTTAAAAAAAAATAAAGGTTTCAAAAACATGAAAGAGAAAAATATAATCATACATTGAGTAGAAGGCATTCTGACAACAGCTTAACAGTGCTTTTATTGCTGTCTTTCATCTAAGAGTAACAGTGCTGCCTTCAACACCATGAAAATCTCTCATCCTAACCAAGTTAAAAACAGCCCTAGCAATGTTTTGAGCTAATGTGTAAAATCTGTGCTATACTGAAGGACTCAGATCAAAACTCAAGATACAAAACCCAATTACATAAATGTAAAATAACATCAGCACTGACCAAAGTATAAGGTACCAAATACAGGTTGATAACAAAGAGAAAGAAATCCCCTGATATGTTTGTATTTTCGTTATGCAGATAAGATAGGGCTCTAAATGATGGTTTATTGATCTGGCAGACAAAAATTTGCATCCTTTACATCATAATTCAAACAGTGATTTGTGTTGTATAGATCAAAATTATTCTGAATCATGAAACTGTGAAATTTAGTCAGCTTATCTTCGACTGTCTGAATTATGTATGAAACCAATTGAAAGCCTTATTGATAAGAAGACAATTTGTTATATATTATTTTTCAATCTATCTACATTTTGGAATGTTGCAATTTTTTTATTAAGACACTGAAGTTGCAGATATATTGGGAAAACATTCAACATTCTTTGGATATTGATTGCATCTGGTGATAGCATTTTTCTAAATTTGAATTTTTCCTGATCAATCTTAGTTAAAAATAATTGAAATGGGATTTTATACGGTGTGCTTATATATCAAATGATCAGAAAATTCATTTATTTAAACAGTCTGAGATTTGCTGAGTCACTTGGTTTATTTAAGAACTGGTAACGGTCAACTGATATTCCAAATAATTTTTAGCCAGACTCCGCAGTAATTTGATTCATTCATAATGTTACATCTTCATTTAGGTACCAGTGCCAGTTAAATTTCTATATTTTGCTGGTATTACCCCAAAGTAACACAAAACAAAACATTAGCTATGACAGTATCCTTCATCACTGTTTGGTGAGATCCCCCATACGTTGCTAAACTAACAACCTGATTCTTCCATTGGAAATTATACAATTAAAAAGAATTCGGAAACCAGTTACTGTTATGGAAAAACTATGTATGATGTCTCCAACTGCAGGATAAGATTTAAGGAAACTAAACATTTAAACTAACTACAATCCTTTCGTGACAAAATCAGTGGCTAGTGGGATTGGAACTGTTTATGTAATAATACTCAAATCCTACATCTCATTGAAAGAAAGATATGGTTGATTTAGAATTGCTAAAACCTGTGGTTTATGTTTTTCTTAATACAGTGAAAGAAAATTCAAATCCAATAAAATATATGAACGTGAACGGTAAATGTTTCAGTAGGTGTCCTTTTCCACATAAAAAATGGAATTTACAGTAAAATTCCAAATGTAGGCAATTAACTTTAACCACATCTAATACATTTTCAATTGACGATTTGACATTAATTGATAAAGGGCATGTATATCTTCTCTTTTGCAATCACACTTTTTTTCAAACCAAAGACCTACATTCTAGTCCACATTTGTATGGAAGGTTATGTTAAACTACCATTAATATATTTCCTTTAATTTATGATGACTGAACAAAGATATTCCCCCACTTTTGATTAATACAATATAAACAGTCCATCTATTAAAGTCAATAAAATAAAAACAAATTACCAATGACAAAAAACATGCATTTCTAATGATTTGTCAAATGACTGATGCTTCACAAAGGTCTGACAATAAATTCAAACAATAAAATTCAATGATGCTATAAAACTTCATAATAAAACTTTAGGTCGTCAGTATCACAATGTCTTCTTAAAAAATATTGTAACTCCTGTATAAAGACACACATGACTTATAAAAACTTATAATAAAAGAAAACATCACTTTGATAAAGTTACTACTGAGTTATCTGAATAATATCTGGATAATAAACATAATTTTCCTTTCAAATAAAAACTCAAAAGAACTTCAGCCCTCTGGGACAAAAAATAAACATTTTTGTTTGCTTTAATCATAATCTTAAAACGATTACAAGACAATGACTTTCTACTGAAAAGACAATTAATAAAAGTAGTAAGTAGCTTGACTGGTGGGTTGTCATCTTCAAACCACAAAACACTTAAGTTTTACTGTCCAATTTCATCTCTTTTGAATTTCATTTTATTAAATTTCTTAATTACCTTTATAATTTAATTTCTATTGACGTTGAAATTTTACGACTGACATATATTGTTATACATTTTCGATATACATTAAATTTGAACTGTCACCTGGATGAGAAAATTCAGTAAGGTACATCCAAATACCCAAAACCATTAATTTTCATCATTTCGCTTATATGAACTAGATAATAAGTATATATTTAACAGTCTAAAATTATATATCTTTTAATATTTATTTTTGGTTAAAAAAGATAAAGTCAATTTAAAAGATGTGAACTGTAGATAAAAAACAAATTTAAAGTACCTTTAACTTAAGTTTGTATTTAAAGGGCTTGACAATCTATCAAATATAAAATATGCTGACCTGTTTATTTCCTTAGGAAGATTTGATAGAAACTGACACAGAAATCAAATTTAATTCCGGAAGGTTTAAAAGCACACATGTATATGAAAAATACTGCTACATATTATATTGATGGTTATATTCCAAGTGCTATCTAATTTTTTGCAGTAAGAGGCTAGAAATCCTAATTATTAATTTGGGTGCATGGACTGTGAAGCAACTTTTTTTTTTACATTAAATTTGTTTTCTCTTTCTTGTGCAATAATCATTGATTTTTTTTCCATAATTCAACAAATTTCATTTTAAATGACAAATTACACAATATCTGGCTGTGGGTAAATTGGCCCAAAGTACAAGGTGAGATACAAAAGAATGAGCTTAATCTGCAATACAGTACAGAATACACAGAATACATTTCAAAAAGCATCAGCAAGGAGTGGGAGAAGCAAAGCACTGGTCACAATATGAGTGAATTAATAATTCAAACATTCTAAATTGTTGTCTGTGGTAATCTGTTGTCAATGTAGAAAACTGCACAAAATTACATGTATTATTATATCACTAATATGCTTTAAATACTTTGGCACATTACTTCTACCATACAACATAAATAGAACATATCTGAATGGAATTTATACCTGCACATAGTTTTACATTCTCACTGTAACTATTCATTGAAAGATTAAGATAAATTGTCAATTAGAAACAAAATGGAGAATTTCAACTTGAAAAAGTGTATCAATCCAAATTCTGACATGTAAAAGTATACAAATTTTTTAATTTCTGAATCATGTACACATCTTTGTCTAGTTTTATTTCATAAAATCAAGACAAATCTTAAGACAGACCAATTAAAATATAAGCATGGCCACACAAAGGTATGCTGTGTCCAACCAAAACATTGTAAAATTAATCTTAACATGTCCTTAACCATCAATTTTCATAAATGTCCCTTAGGTTAAATTTAATGTTTGAAAACACAGAAGACTTTAGTGTATAATTATCCTTTGGTCTTTAATCTGAAGGTGATAACTAGTAGTATTGTTAGCGGGAGGTGTTTACGAGTGACCGACGTCCAGTATTATTGTCGGTAATCACAGTGTTTAGTTTGGTTGTCATGTTATCTGTCATCAGGAGCAACTGTTGTCCCGCCAAAATAATGAATCTTTTTATAATTCAACAACCTTATCACAATAAATGTCTTTGGAATAATCGGTTAAAAAGCTTTTATAAAAAGACCATGGAAATTAATTTTTATCAATGTAAATGTCATACAGACATGAAATATAACAGCTGTGGATGGAATAAGCTATTTTATACCGCCAGCATATACCAATTGGGTGAAGTTACTGTTTATTGGGGTTTAATGTCAATTTCATCACAACTGACTGCATCATAGCAACAACTTTTAACTGGTGGAAGAACCAGAAGTACCAAATAGAACCACAGACCTTCAGCAGGAGAACTAGCAATGGATCATTCAAATCAAACACACCTTACTCAGAAACTCAGTGTTAGAAGGCCTGAAACAAATGAAGCATTGAAGATGGTCATTCTTATTCGGGGAAGGAACAAAGGTAAATGGAAAATAAAAATGCCATTCACATTGAACAAAAAATGACAAATTGACCTGCACATTGCACATTCACAAAGCACAGTGAATAACAACCTTTCAGTGCAAGAACACATGAAAAACTTCCAG
This sequence comes from Mytilisepta virgata, assembly GCA_028015205.1. NCBI lineage: Eukaryota > Metazoa > Mollusca > Bivalvia > Mytilida > Mytilidae > Mytilisepta > Mytilisepta virgata. Next base: position 23,147,883 of record CM051520.1, read on the forward strand.
ATTGTTGCACGAGAATAACCCTGTACAAATCTCTTTAAAAGCTGAATGGTAGTTTTTGGATTACATTTCAGGATTCTTCTTACAATAACATTCACCTTTATATCAACATTAAGCCCTGAAATGAAGTTCAAATGAAAATTTGATAACTTACGCTGTGACAGTAGGTACTTCATTCTTGAGATCTTGGAAGAAAGGTAAATTCTTTCTGATGTCTTTATGAGGACTGTAGACTGCACTAGTTCTGTAAATACCAAATTCTGCAGGCAAAATTCTTCCTACCTCTGAAATCAAAGAAGTATTTGAGAAATTATTTTCATAGCTTGAGAAATAAGAAATCATCTGCCATTGCATCCGGTGCTCTTGGAACAGAATGTCCTCTGGTGTTCACTGAGACATGTGCTGGGAAGTACCAACTTTTTAACAATGTAAAACACTAACAATCTGAGGTTTTAGGAACACACAATCTTAGTTACCCAGTATCTTTGGAACATATTATTCAATTCATATGATCAGGCTCTCAAATCATGGAAAACTTTTTCCCCTCAATGAGCTCTTGCTTCCAGCAAATAAATTGTTGTACCAGACCAAAACTCAATGTTAGCAGTTGATACTTCTTGGTTTTTGATGTCATTTCTTTAGTTGCAAACAGGTAATAGTTCAAACAATAAAGACAAAATTTTGGGTGAAATAGCCAGAAAAGACATAATTCATGATTCATGACAACAACACTTTTGTACTGCTATGTGCATGTTCTGCAGTTTTGAAAATATCTCGAGTTCACATCAATTAATACTGAGAAAAGCTCTTAACATGCATAGATGAATGCTGACTTAACAAAAACAGCAGATCTTTTCCAGATTCCACAACAGATGTATATACAAATCAAAAGTTAGACTGATTTTCAAAAAACTTTAAAAGCTGTTTATAATCAGCAGACAACTATAACCAAATAATTTTCATTAAAGTACATTCTTTTTGTAGAAAAAAATATGATGTAAAATTCTATTTATACACAAAACTTCATTCACAAAATCTACAGTGGGTGCACCTATCACATACAACACAAGGATCTTGTCTACCCTGGTACAATTTGTCATACTGACCCACATTTATAGATATGTTTTATCTTATCTATATCAGCCTATCTAGGTAATTTATCTTACTATTTAAAAAGACATTTTCTTTCACATAAAATAAATAGGCAGGTAAAAGGCCCTGGCAAATTACATTATCTGTCCGTCTCATGTTTTTGCATTATCGTGACCTTTTATATCTTTTTTATTTTCTTTTTGTACGGTACCTATTTTATTTTCCTTATAAGAACCTATTTATTTTCATTTCTATTCAGAAATTGATAAAGATGAGGATTTATTTGTCTGTTAAAGTCATATGAATTGTCAAGGGGATATAGATGGTTTCTTCTGATAGAGTATAATATGTTATTTGTCTGGTAATTGTTATATTTGTTAACACATGAAGTTTAAAAGAAGCATGTTGCAGCAATGAACTTTTCATCACCAAATGTTAAAGTTATTTCCCCTTATGTAATATATTTACTTTGATTATGCATGATACAGAAATCAGAGGCCTTAAACTTGTTATCACTAAATGCTAGAGTTATTTCCCCTTATAAAATAAATATTGCTTCCATGTTTATACTGAAATGTACCCTGTAAAACAATCAATATTTCTTTTCAACTGAAAAATGTCAGTATATACTTAATTATTTAAGCACAAAATCATTTACTTGACAAGGCTAAGTAGAATATGATAAATTTTTTATGATGCATAGTTACATACTGTAGAGATTAACAAAGACTGAGGTGGTATCAAGTCAACTTATCTTTACAAATTCCTCCAGTACTTGTGCTTTTAAATTAGTTGTCATTACAAAATTACTATTTCATAATTATAACTACAATATCAAACAAATGATTCAAATTGGGTATGCACTCAAAACCTTTTTCTCTAGGTGTTATGTGCAATCTATGACTCATCTTGAATTTCTGGACATTTAATTTTCTTTTCAAAAAGTTTGCTATAAAAATTTAAACTATAGTTAAAATTTTTATCTTAGGTGTACTGCTGATTGCAGCGTTGAGCTCCTATTTGAATCCATCTTGAAATTAACTAATTCCTTTGGAAGTTTCAACTTCTTTATTAATATTGCTCAACAATGCTTTTTTCCACAAAAATTAGAGTACAACAATCGTAAAGTCTTTAAACAAAAACATTAAAACTATAAAAAAACAAACTTCAAATACCTATTATAAAAATAGATGTTACAAAAGATATTTTGTTAAACCATAAATCAACTTAAATGATCATGTAAAGTTTGTTTTTGTGTACAATTCATCATTTTGATGGAAGTCTTACAAGATTTATAGTAGATGATCAAGTGATAGAAACATTAATATTATAGTTCAATATCTACAAAATATATAGATACTGTCAATACAGATATATCACAGCTTCAGGTATCTTTTAGTTATCAAAAAATGTATAGAGCTGATTTGAAGTTTTCCTTCAAAAATACAAAATTCATATATATTCATCAATATATCTTTTTGACATTTTGTCATTTTCTTCTGTTCTAAAGTGTTTATCATTTTGGCATTTTGTACTTTTGGCCTAAAGTATTGTTGTATTGATTCAATCCTCAAAATATTTATCAAAATATCGATTACATGCAACATTTTAAATAAGGCATTTGGTTCCCTGATTACATTTCTTGAATTTAGCCAGAAACAAACAAGCATCACTGCATTTACCATTAATCCATAAGGCCTAACTTTTTATTTCCTTTTAAATAAAAAACAAGAAATGTGCCCGTTCTGGGAATAATTTGTTCATGGACTCCGATACAACATGCACTTTTATATTTAAAGTAAAAATTTCATTTATTATTTTTTTTGTTGGAATGTTTTGTATATAAGCATTATTCATTAATATTATAGTGCAGCAACCATTGGCTTTTTTCATTTTTATTTATAAAAAAAACATTTCTCTATCAATTATTAAGATTTTATGAGCCCTCTGTAACATATAAAATGCAAATTTCATTAGACATTCTATTTTTGTACATGTATTTAGTTTTTAAAACAATGAAAGAACACATACAAACCAATAGCAATGATTTAATATTCAACTTTTTTACATATTTCTTTTTGGCCACCAACAGTGTTTATCAGAACAACTTTAAGATCTTATGAATTACATGGTCAATTATTTCCACAATATTAACTTTGATTTAAAATTGTGCATGTTAATTTCTCACCTGACACAGGTGTGACCAGGTGTGACAGGTATTGCATGATAAGTCTGTAATTTAGTACTTAACACCTAGGTTTATATACCTTATCAAAAGTTCCAAGAGTCCTTATTTACTACTGGACAAACACATTTGTTTCTATGCATATATTTAAACTTATCCTATATAAAGGAACTTGTACAAACAGGAGTCATTTTGTACTTCCATGGTCTACTGTGGTTTAAAAAAATGTTAGCCACTCTTGCAAACAAGAGACTGACAATCAGTAAAGGCTACCTGGAGCACCCTGAGACTGACAATCAGTAAATGGTACCTGGAGCAGAGACTGACAATCAGTAAAGGGTACCTGGAGCACATAAACTGACAATCAGTATATGGTACCTGGGGCAGAGACTGACAATCAGTAAAGGGTACCTGGAGCACATAAACGGACAATCAGTATATGGTACCTGGAGCAGATGAAAATCAGTAAAGGGTACCTGGGGCAGAGACTGACAATAAGTAAAGAGTACTAATGGAGCAATCTGAGACTGACAATCAGTAAAGGGTACTTGGAAAGAATGGATATCTATTATAACAATCACATGTGATCTGGGTGTTTGATTTATAATTCAAATTTTGGCAAAGTAGTGTTTCTTCAATCCAGATCCATTCTTAACATTCTTCTTCCTCTCTGTCACATTTTATAGCCATCAAGAATAGAAATTTTCTAATACAATTTTATCTGCCCTTTAAGTTATTGACTCCTAAGCAGGTTTAAAAACCCCAATGTTTAATGTCACACCTTCAATTTCCTCTTGACAATTCTCTTGCTTTGTGTAATTTTCATTAAATTTTTTTATTATAGGATTTGTGTCCTTACAATAACAGTGGAATTATGGCAAAATATGCTGTTGACAAATTTGATGTTCAAGTTATAGTATAATCATCATAAAACATTTTAAGGTTGTCTAAAATTTACGATGTGCATCTGGCAAGATATTAAAAATTCCTTTGGTAATATTAAAATATGTCATAAAAATATTTAGAATCCTGTCGTTTTTATGGTCAGACGAAATTATTAAAACAGACATAAAAAGGCGAGATAAATTACCATAAAATTTTTATACTTTTATTTTGCAAACAATGAAAGCATAAAATTTTCTCAATGAACTTGTTAATGCAGGAATGAATTTTCTAGTATTTTCTTGGATTTTTAAAACACCATTTTAAATACAAATTGTAAATGAAAACCTCATTTCATGATCAGTAGATTCATTAATTTTGATCTGGAATTATTACATCCTGTCCAAAACCTACAGTTTCTTTGACTCTTCCCAAAAAAGACTAATCCCACATTTTGCTTATATTCTATAAGCAGGTGATCAATACTCCTAAACTGATGGTTCACATTTAAAAACAACTGCAATTGATTATAACTAACTCACTGAAATCCAAATTTCGCTATATTTACAGGTCAAGTCCTTTTTCATGAAAATGAAAACATTACCCTCAGTGAATGTGATAATCTTGGTCGTCTCTTATGTGCAAATTTAGGAATTTAAAAAACAAGAGTTGACACACAAAAATGTCTCGCCTGTCGTGTATTTCTAATGAAAGTAAATGCTGTCAGACATATTGCATACAGTATTCGAAAAACAGGCCAAAACACAAAAACTAAACTATAACCACTGAACCATGAAAATGAGGTCAAGGTCAGATGACACCTGCCAGTTGGACATGTACACCTTACAATCCTTCCATACACCAAATATAGTAGACCTATTGCATACAGTATTCGAAAAAACAGGCAAAAACACAAAAACTAAACTATAACCACTGAATCATGAAAATGAGGTCAAGGTCAGATGACACCTGCCAGTTGGACATGTACACCTTACAATCCTTCCATACACCAAATATAGTAGGCCTATTGCATACAGTATTCGAAAAAACAGGCCAAAACACAAAAACTAAACTAAAGCCACTGAACCATGAAAATGAGGTCAAGGTCAGATGACATCTGCCAGCTGGACATGTACACGTTACAATCCTTCCATACACCAAATATAGTAGACCTATTGCATACAGTATTCGAAAAAACAGGCAAAAACGCAAAAACTAAACTATAACCACTGAACCATGAAAATGAGGTCAAGGTCAGATGACACCTGCCAGTTGGACATGTACACCTTACAATCCTTCCATACACCAAATATAGTAGACCTATTGCATACAGTATTCGAAAAAACAGGCCAAAACACAAAAACTGAACTATAACCACTGAACCATGAAAATGAGGTCAAGGTCATATGACACCTGCCAGTTGGACATGAACACCTTACAATCCTTCCATACACCAAATATAGTAGACCTATTGCATACAGTATTCGAAAAACAGGCAAAAACACAAAAACTTAACTATAACCACTGAACCATGAAAATGAGGTCAAGGTCAGATGACACCTGCCAGTTGGACATGTACACCTTACAATCCTTCCATACACCAAATATAGTAGACCTATTGCTTATAGTATCTGAGATATGGACTTGACCACCAAAACTTAACCTTGTTCACTGATACTTCAAATTGGGTCGAGGTCAATTGAAAACTGTCTGACGGGGATGAGGACCTTGTAACGTACGCACATACCAAATATAGTTATCCTATTACTCATAATAAGAGAGAAATTAACATTACAAAAAATCTTAACTTTTTTTTTAAGTAGTCATTGAACCATGAAAATGAGGTCAAGGACAATGTACATATGACAGACTGAAACTTTGTAACATAAGGCATCTATATACAAAGTATAAAGCATCCAGGTCTTCCACCTTCTAAAATATAAAGCTTTTAAGAAGTGAGTTAACGCCGCCGCCGCCGGATCACCATCCCTATGTCGAGCTTTCTGTGACTAAAGTCGCAGGCTCGACAAAAATTCTTAAGAATTTTTTTCCTTTCTAACATCTTTATTATTTTAATTTTTTTAAACTCTTTCATTCAAATGCTGACTTGTTTAACAACAGTTTAAACCTGTTAAAATCCATGACAGAATGAATTGGCTATGATAACTTAATAATTGTAAAATTTCTGTACTATAAATGTGAAAATATCCAAGCTAGTCTTTACTAGTGTACTCTTTGGATGTAACGCTTAGATTACAGTTTTTTAAACAACTAGTTTCCTTTCTTTTGCCTTAGTTTGTTCTTAAGAAGAGTTTTGGTCTGAAGCCAGGAGTCATATTGTAAATCTATTTCCACCCCCTCCTACAGTTCACTATACTGCTCTTTGTAAAAGTCTATCATGTAATCATCTAATTTAACTTCACCTATATGAAAATTATACCAAATTGATAGCATGGCAAACCATTTAAAGGATTTTCTGGTTCATCTACAAACAATCCTATCTCAAGTGATCAGACATGTAGGCCATGCAAGATTTTCCTGATACCTATTTGTCGAAATTGTTTCAAATATGGTGGATGTCAGGGATACATATGATTGACTGATAAAATCAGTATTTTTTACCAAAATGTGCTTCTCTTCTTTGAACTGTTGCAATTAGAGAAAAGCTACATGAATACAAATGACTTTGACAGGGTAATATGTCCCTTGCACACGAGTCGTAAATCATTTACAAACGTCAAACAGTACATAATCTTCACACAATTTAAGCATTGTCCAAATCTGCACAATTAAAAAATGAAGGAAATTAAAAAGAAATCTTCTACTAGACATGAAAAGACAAATTATTCGGCATTCACCTCCTTAGTGTATTTTCTTACAGATAAAAGAATAATACCAAGTTTGACAGATGACAAATATAACACACCTGTGGTTCATTTATATAAGCAATTTTACAGAAAAAAGAAGTTTTGATGCATACTCTTTAGTCTGGTAACTAATTCATTGTGTCTGTAAATTTAAACATCAAACCAGTTTACTTTTATAATGATAGATTATGGTCACTACAAGATTGTTGAAAACTGTATTTTTTGTTCATACTTTTATTAGTGTCTCCTTTGAGTATAAAATTCCTGAACTTTAGCTTACAGGGGTACTACAGTGTGGATGATCTCTAACTTAAATTCTCATTGGTCACTAAATTGACTATAAAAAACCTACATATTAGGTACACCTATATCTCGAATAACACATCATAATTACTGCTTGAATTACCTGCAGCTTTAATACACTAAAATATTCTTATATCTTGAAATAACATTCATTAAACCTGGACCAAACTCAAACTGTTTTGTCATTCCTTAAAAATGGGAAAATCCAGAATAATTTTCGATAATGGAGTATCATTTGATTTTATTGGGGGGGGGGGGGGGGGGGGGGCTAGGATGAAATGTTTGATCCTGCCTATATTTTGGTCCCATCGCAGCCTAAATTTTTATTCTCATTTAAACCAAAAATAACCTCATTGGCACAAGCATTTTTTTTCACAACTAAAGTGGTCCTGGCTTTTTATTGTGCCAAAATTTTGGTCCTGCCTATTTAGTTCAAATTTCTACTACATCCTAAGAAGACTTGACAAGCTAAACAAAACATATCTATATTGAACTCTGGGAATGAACTAACTTTATAAGAAAACTAGGTATTTACCCGTGCAAGCACTGGTATCATAAAAAGGTTGAATAACTTTTCTTACCCCTTGGACAGAGCACCTCCGCCATTTTTGGAGGGCAAGATATTTGTTTCTTGTAAGGAAGTGGGTGAAAAAAAACATGATATTGCTTTTATATATACTACATTTCTACTTTGTTGTTACTAAGACTTGTTTTCCCTTGCAATGTCAATCCTTTACATTACAAATTTTCTGCCCCTTTTTGACTGTTACATAACCCAGGAACTACAGTTCAATGAACTATGCCTTCCTTAACATCAAAACACAGAAAGTTAAAATATGAGATCTGTCTACACATTATATTAAAATAGATCTACATTCAAGTGTTTACCAAAATCATCATTCCCGATTTCAGTCTGCATTTAATTAGGTAGGGGCGGAATATTCAATGAGGGAAACTTAATCCATCCATAAATACTTTATTCATTGACGTAGCAGGGGTATCCAGGAAGCCATACATGGTAGATCAAATTCACTTTCAGTTGTATAGTTGTTTGTTAATTGACCATGAATTTAGAATATTAAGTTTTGTAGTGTGGCACTGATATTGGAGCAGTGTCGATGTATGTATATGACCGATTTATATAAGTGTACACAAATGTTTATTTGCCAGATCACCACTTTAATATACATTCAAAGTAGGAAAAGATAAATTTTCATTAAACAATAATTCTTCAGTACTGATCAATTTGAATTGTAATTTTGTGTACACGTGTCGCCTAAAGATGTTCAAGGTTTGAACATCATACACAGACAAAAATTAAATTCTTTTGCTATAAGATCAATGCAAGGCAGTCAGCCCGCATTTTTTTTCGACCATTGAAATTTCATATAAAAGTGAAATTTTCAAGACAACAAGAGTGGACACACTACATATCTCGCCTGAGTATGCACATGGACACAGAATAATGATTATCTGATACCCGTCATTTTGCAAGTCAAAGGAAAATGTGTTAAAACAAATTGAGGTCAAGGTCAAAAGGCAGGTGTCATACCGACATGTATCCACTTTGAACTATCTATTGACCAAATATGGTGGGTCTAGGTAATAAAGTTGCTGAGAAATGGACCTCACTCAAGCATGCAATTGAGGTCAAAGTCCAGAGACAGGTGCCAGACTTGCATGTACCCATTAAGAAATATCTATAGACCAAATATGGATTGGTCTAGGTATTACAGTTGCTGAAAAAAGACTTAATTAAGAAATTTGGATGAAAGTCACTCAACCATGAAACTGAGGGCAAGGTCCAGAGACAAGTGTCAGACTGGCATGTACCAACTAAGAACTATCTATAGACCAAACACGGATGGGTCTAGGTATTACAGTTGCTGAAAAAAGGATTTAATAAAGAAATTTGGATAAAATTCACTCAACTATGAAACTGAGGACAAGGTCCAGAGACAAGTGTCAAACTGGCATGTACCCACCAAGAACTATCATATAGTCCAAACACGGATGGGTCTAGGTATTACAGTTGCTGAAAAAAGGACTTAATCAAGAAATTTGGATGAAATGTACCGACAAAGAACTATCTATAGACCAAATATGGTTGGCCTAGGTATTACAGTTGCTGAGAAATGGATTTAACCACGAAACTTGGAAGCTTGCAAAGTTATTAAACTTCTAAAAAAGTTTAAGCCGTTGCCGCCGGAAAGTAATACCTATATATTGCATCCGCAATTCTTTGTCGCAGGCGAGACAAAAATTAATCCACCACTGACTGCATATGTATTCCAAAATTTGAAAATAATAATCACTGTCCCAAATCTGCTCCTTGCTGATTCATGATTTAAGTTCTCTTACACAAATGATATAATTCTAAACACAAAAAGCATGAACTACTTAACATGGGTACTAAAAATTCTATACATGAAACTTTAGAACTATAATTGAATTAGAAGGGAGAGTCTTGCTCTAAATTTCAATTCTATAATATATGGCCTATTTGATATGATTAGGTATGAATACATATGAAACACTTTTATAAAACATTGATATATACTTTATTTTTACAGTGCATAGAATGTTAGTTTTGTGTGTAAGGTTTTGGGGGAAAAATAAGCCAAATATACATCTTTTTCGTAATTTAAGTGTACGAAAATACTCACTATGAAGTTCTGAAAAATTTTGAAGAAACAATTAATTATTATGTATACACTCATTTATGATAGCAGGCAAATCCATTGGAGGAATTGTTTTCAAATTTGAATAAGCCAAACTTTTACAGATAAAAATTTGACCACTGAACTTTTACATGATTTCCTTATAGTTTGTGGCATGTAAGTTATCAAGTGGACAAATTCAGCTAAAGGAACCATGAAAACAGTTTGAAGGACTTAACGGGTGCAAATTACACCCTTCCTCCCACTAATAGGAATTGGAGAAAATAAACAAGAGGCTCACCAGAGCCTGTATCGCTCACCTGCAGTCTGGTTTTCATTGGACAATATTAATCAACTATTTGACCAAGTTTGTTGCAATTGCTTCAACTGTTCAGTGAAAATTTATTTGAGAAAAAAGGGCAATAACTCCTAAATGGGTTTTGGGATTTCCTTTAAAATTTCAGGGTAGGTAGATCTTAACATGGCAAACATTTTTCCAAATTTACATTTCACTTCTATCTCAAATAGTTTTGTAGATAAATGACAAAAAATGTTAAAATTTTGAAAATTTGACGAAAAAAGGGCAATAACTCCTAAATGGGTTTTGGAATTTCCTTCAAAATTTTAGGTTAGGTAGATCTTGTCATGATGATCAATTTTACCCCATGTCAGATTTTTTATATCTGTAACGGTTTTTGAGTTATTAGCACCCCTATATTCTATTTTTAGCTACGACAGCCATGTTTTACGTCAGATCAAAATAAATTGAGGATCGTTTGTAGAGGACATGTCATAGATCATTCCTATTAAGTTTCAAACCAATCGGCCCAGCGGTTTCAGAGGAGAAGATTTTTTAATGAAAAAATTTTGAAAATTGACAAAAAAAGGGCAACAACTCCTAAATGGGTTTTGGGATTTCCTTTAAAATTTCAGGGTAGGTAGATCTTAACATGGCAAACATTTTTCAAATTTACATTTCACTTCTATCTCAAATAGTTTTGGAGATAAATGACAAAAAATGTTAAAATTTTGAAAACTTGACGAAAAAAGGGCAATAACTCCTAAATGGGTTTTGGAATTTCCTTCAAAATTTCAGGGTAGGTAGATCTTGTCATGCTGATCAATTTTACCCCGTCAGATTTTCGATATCTGTAACGGTTTTTGAGTTATTAGCAAAAAACAGCAATTTATCCCCTATGTTCTATTTTTAGAAACAGTGGCCATGTTTTTCATCGGATCAATATAAAATGAGGATCGTTTGTGGAGGACATGTCATATATCATTCCTATGAAGCCTCGATCCAATCTGCCCAGCCGTTTCAGAGGAGAAGATTTTTTAAAAAGTTAACGACGGACAACGGACGCCGGACGACGGACAACGGATGCCAAGTGATGGCAAAAGCTCACATGGCCTTTTAGGCCAGGTGAGCTAAAAAATTATTTACTGACCAAATTTAATGATGTAAAATTCAGTGTTCCAGCCAGGATTTAAAGGCAGAGGGGCATATATATGATGACAGGGGGACTTTAGCATGTTTCCAGGTCTGAAAAGGCAAACAAAATCACGTCAACTTTTAAGAAATATCAATTTTTTAAGATGCTCTACTAGTTTCTTTAAATCTCAATTGATTCAGTATTTTTTATGTGTATTTAAAAAGTGTTTTACTGTGTTACATAGTAAACCTACTGCACAGAACAAAGGGGTACATTGCAAAAGGGAGGGGGGAGTGCTATTTCAAGCTAGCTGGGTCACTGAAATGGATATATATAATATGCCAAAGACCCAATGTATAGTGCCCTCCCCCTCCCCCCAAGTCCTCTCACTTATCATTTTGTGTCCCCTTTGATAGCCTAGTTAAGATTCAGTATTTTGTTATCTTGTCTGGACTCTCAAGACTTCCATACCACAATAAGGTAATTTCCAGAAACATGCTGTAACTAATGACAAACAAACCATATTATTAAACAATCTATCATAATCAGGGGTGGTCCAAGTTCATCCCTGCTGACAAATGATGCACTTCCTAATTAATCTGTACAAATTAGAAGGAAAATCTCATAGGTATCCAATATACTGTAGACATTAGTGGGAATTACTCAAGGGTAAACATTCTGGTGATTTATTATTCTGACCATGTAATTTACAGACTCAGTAATAATAGAATAGTGCCTTCAGATATAACAGAAGTACATGAGCTGCAGACACAGAACAATTGACTACTGTTATCAAATGCACCATTTTTTTACATGTGCAGTGATGCAACATCAACTTCAAAAATGTATGAATACATACAAACATCTTTGATCCTGTATAGAATCAACCACAGCTGGTACATGTATAACATGCAAAAATAAGAAGGGTGCAGTCTGTGGCAAAAAGAAACATTTCTGTCACATAATCAATACATATGTATTCTTGTATCCATGTAGCTCTATCAGAAGACCTGAATAATTGTCAGGTATTTATCTGCTATCTGACAATTTCCTTTCATCTTTCAAGTGGTAAATTACCTGATCATGTAGATTTTGTACAGATCACACTGAATTTGTGTTATTGCTTTTCTACAACACTCTGACCTGATTCAAGCTTTTGATGCAAAAGAGATTAAAACATCTGTCATATTAAAATCATCAGCAAGAGATAAATGTCCCTCTTATTCAAAAGATCAGGCAGAAATGGTTATTTCTACACTCCCCCTCTCTTCATACAAATAACTAATCTTCAAATGAGAAAGGATTACATTTTGTACTCAGTTTAGAAAATTACTTACAAAAAGTACAGTGAATTAGCACAAGGATCTTTTCATTCAATTTATTCTTTGTACAACCACGTGCCATACAGGCCCAAGCACAAGTGTAACAACCAAAGCCTATTTATTCCAATAATTCAATTTTGGATCAATTATGTCGTCATCCAGAACAACTACTCTGATTCATAGCTTATAACCATTCTCTTTACTTTTAATATAATACAATTTACATCAAATAGATTATCATCTCTTTCAAAGAAATTAGTTCAAGAAGCCACTGAATGAAGAGTTGAAGAGTTATAAAATCGTTTTAGCAATATTGACTTTTTCATTTTAAAAAATTAGATTAAGAAGCTTTAGGACAATTACTAAAACCAATTTTTTTAAGTTTTTTTCTTTTTTAAGTCTCTTTTTAACATTGCTTATCAAGAGAGAAATTTTATTCACAAAGGAAATGCATTAAAAATAACACTTAAAATTTATGCACAAGTAAATCTCATTTCAATTCAAATATTTTTTTTATTTAACACATAAATTAACACAAACTACAAAGTCGAATATAAATTTGCTATATCAACATAAATTAAAACCAATGGAATGAAAGAAATTCCAATTAAATTATAAAAGTATAATGCCAAAACTAACTAAACAAATATTTTATCTTATCTTCAGAAATTATCAGCATAATCCATTTTCATAGAAGGATAATAATGATTTCCCTCCTTTTGTACTGTATGCAAAAAGGTGGTAATCTTATTTTAACATCTTAACAAAACTGGCATTGTATAATTATGGCCTGGGCTATCAGTATATTTCTAAGGTTACAAACCATGGTAATCCCATCGAGATGGAAGTTAAATACCATGGCAAAATAAATCAGTAAAATACATTTTTTGTTTTTTCAAAGATGGTTATAAATAAAATATGTGTAAATTGTCTAGGAATATAAAATTTATTCAGACAAGGCTTAGAAACTGGTAGAAATGCGATGCTTGCCGAGCTTTTCTCACCTGTTTCGTGCCGAATTCAAATAGATTTTATATTAAGAGACAATGTACACATATTCTGTTTATCCTGCAACATAAAATCTGTCAAAAATAGCTGGCAAACAGCAAATTTCTGCATTGAAGCGAGCAACATCAAAAGATGGCAAAACTGTCACACTTCACAATCATAAGTAAAATTCAAGTTGTTTTACTGTGACGTCAAGGTAAAAGCGATATTCAGTCAGTGACTGTATATCACTTTTAAATATACAGTCAATACAAAGTTGCTGATGTAGCAGAGTTGCAGGATAATATATAATTCTAACCACCCTAATACATACTCGTTTTACTTAGCTTCTTTCATGTAATTTTATGTTTGTTGGCTTTAAGTCAGTCTTCTTCCACACCTCAGGAAATTTTAATTTCTGACATGCAAATTTAGTGCATGTTATTTCATTATCTAATAACTTTATATCATAGTCACCCATGTTTATGTTAACAGAGCAAATTTGTTATTTATATAACATGGATTGGCTTTGGTTCATGAAATTCTTCCAATTATAAATTTTTGACAGTAATTGTTTTCTATCACCATTTGGTGCTTTTTCTGTAAGGTGGGTTTGGATCAATTTATTTACAGGCCACACAAGTCCCAGTGCTATGTATACAAAAACATATTCTAAGATGCAAAATTTGATGCACATCATATGCACATTTTGAAATGATTAACCAAAACATTGTAGAGCAATTCAATATCTAAATGACCTGGTAGTGTGAAACCAAAAACGTTCACACAGGTAAAAGAGCACAGTGTGTTAAGATCTGGAAATGGGGAGAAAAATATATATGAACAAAAATGGTTAATATCTTGAAATCCACCAAATTCTGGAAACCTTGAGGAAATTATCCTCTTTAAGGATAGAGCTATGGATGAGGGAGATATTACTTTGTTGAACTTTGAACTAGTGATACCCCCAGGGATTCAAGTCCATCACAAGCATCAACTCCGTTGTACAAATATACATTCTATGACTGCAATTTTAACTGTGTCTTGATAGGGTATTGAACCTTTGATACATAACTAGTATCCTTTCAATTTCATATTCAGATTTTAATTTACTATTTAAACCTAAGAAAAATGCCATCTTTGCAAGAATGTTCAGAAATTTATTTCATTTCTGATGAAAAGCTACAAAAACTTGTAGAATTTTGAATTTATACTAAATAAGGTCACTGTCCTTTTTATCAACTTTCACTATAACCATAAAATTTCTAAAGTTTAGGTCATCTTCAATAAATTGTTTATAGGGATATAAAATGTTGAATGACCTGTCATGTTTATAACCAGATATGGCAATGGAATAGATCAATTTGCAAGCAACACCCTTACATTGTGTCCAGCAGCTATACAATAGTAATGAAATATGGATACCTAAGATATTTGAAAGTCAGTCAAAGCCTGAGGAGCTGGTCATTAATTTTAGTCCATTTAAAATTCTAAAATTCTTCTTTTTATTAACATATTATATTATTGATACTACTATATAGCCTTTTTTGTTGAGTATGATATATGAAATAAATTCTTAAATAGAGCAGCATAAAATTTTTTAGTTTTATTATTATTCCTATCATTTGCTGAATCATTCTTCATTTGTTTAATTTTGAAATTTTTAGAGAACTGTGTAGAATGTTTACATTGATTTTTCAATAAATCTTTTTTTCTTAAACCACCTGCCATTCCAGTTCTGTAATATAACTTTCACCACCAGAACAGATTCGCAGTTCCCTTCATTCAAATTATAATGAACAGATGCTTTACGGATCATTAGATCTACACTTCATTCTAACATCTGATGGTTACAGAATGACACATAAAATCACTGTACTAGTTTAGTAAAGATTGTGAGCCTTAAAATTCAATTAAAATTAGAGGAAATTTATTACATCAGTGAAAATCATGTATTTGTTCCCTAGCTACATTATCAATTGGTTTTTAAGCAGAATGAGAAAACATCAAGATCTTTATTACTATAGAATTTTTCTTTTGCAGCACACATTTATCTTTCACCTGTTTTTCTCAAAATATAATATTTGGTAACGTTTAATCAAACCTCTCATCCCTACATTGTTTTATTCTGTTTTTAGTTTCATCAAATTCTATTGGAGGCCTCGGTGGCCGAGTGGTCTAGGTAGTTTGTCATGACTACTAATGATCACTAGCCTGTCAATGCTGGGGTTTTGAGTTTGAATCTCGCCTGTGGCGGTGTGTGTTCGACTCCGATCTTAATGGACAAGGATTGCCAATTTTCCTTAAAAAGGTCGGTGGTTCTCTCCGGGTACTCCGGCTTCCTCCACCAATAAAAATTGGCCACTGCGAGATAGCCAAATGTGCTGAAAAGGGCATTAAACCCCAATTAAAACAAAAAAAAAAAAAAATCAAATTCTATTGCATGTCCTTTTTCTCAAATTCCCTTATACAATAATTGTTCAATACAAAGTATGAAGATTCTACGAAGATACCTTTTCCTTTAAAAATTAAATTTTCCAAACATTGAAAAACAAATTTATAATGTAAATTTTCTTCTTTCAAACACAAATATGATAACTAATATGGTTTTAAAGTGTGAATGGTGTCAGATGTGGGATCCATTTTCAAAGATGACAATGACATCTGTGTTGCTCATATTTACACATTGTATAATCCTACATGTAAGGTTTTTCTGTGATATTTCCCACCCTGACAGCAAATCTAATAAGCAATATGAGAGTCTTTAGCATTACCATTAGAAGCGTTATTAGTAGCAAACTTATTGGGTTAACTTTTATGTAATGAGATTTCAGATTAATATAGAAGTGCTTAATAACATCATCTCAATTGATTTAAGCTCACTGAACAATGAGTAGCAACTGGGAGGTACCCACAGAAATATTGCCAATAAATGTTTTGATGCTTTCAGTAATTTTTTTTTGAATTTTCAACATTTAAGTTATCATAAATAGAATTTTATAGGCTATGTGAAGTTGAAAAAGCAATATTGTAAGATATTATTAGCTTTCAATTTCATTTTTCTTTGAATTTCTTCTTTATCCCCACATGAACATATCCTTATTAGCAATTTGTTCTAATTTGATCATATCTCAATACATTTTTAATGAAAATTTCCACAACTCCTTGCTAATAACATCACTGGTAATTTACTATTCTAATAAAATAAAAATATACAATACAATGATACTCTGGAGGTATGTCGAAATGGTGTAAACTACAAGTTATTGCCCTTTGTCAGGACTACAACCAATATTTCAAGCAGATTTTTATCACCAAAATCATTATAACTAACATGAATTTGATTTAAGAAAAATAAAATCAGCTAATTTACCAGTTTTACCCTTTGTTGAAGTAATTTAAAAAAAAATATATCCATTAAGGAGAAAAAAAATTCTTATCTTACAGTTATTTAAAATAATTTGAAAAAAGCATTGTCTCCACCTAGATGAATGTTTTCATTCTTAAAAAACCCAGAAAAGAGTTGTCAAGATTACAGCAAACCGGATTCTCCTATATTACTTTAAAAACAGTCCTGCCTGCCTGCCATACTTCGCCAATTTTTCTTTTGGAAAATCAGGTTATTAATAATTGACTTAAGTAATAAATGCCTATCAAATAATTATAGTCATTAAAGTGTGATTTTGGAGGTGTAAACTTTATCACCAAAGAGACATGATGTATTGTCAGCTTTTGGACTTGGTGACACTAAAAACCACAAAGAGAACCAGACATTTAGGAAGGACCTCCTGAAGATAACTGCACTCCAATGTATGTATTAAATCTGACATCTCTACCTCACAGTATTATAAAAGCTTGTATATAATCTTCTTTGTTTACAAAAATATTATGACGTGAATAAAGCAAATTAATTTTTAAAAACATTTCATTATTCATTTGTGGTTTATCTAAATTTTGATGAATTGCTACTGTAAATTTTGTCTCCATGTTCATTCAAACAAATTAATATTTAACAAATAGATATTTTATATGAGTTTTCATAACTTTTGAATCAAATATAGTTATTATACAAAGATGTACCACTATATCACCAACACATTGCACCAAAGTTTTATCAATGCAAGCCCCTTACTTGACTTAGTTCAGCAAGTAAAATATACAACTGAATGAAGATGTACCCAATAAAAGAATCTTTTCCGGTCAATAATTTTGTATTTTCTTTTCATACATGACTTTGTAAAAAGTGAAAAGATGCAGTGTCAATGAGATTTTATAGTTGAGTAAACATGCACTAAAAAATCGAAAGTGTATTTTTTGGTAAAATAAAGACGCTTGTGGCTTCCCATTTACCTTTTGTGATATGTCATTACTGACACAACCAGAAAAGACGATTTGGTGCAAAATTCAATATTAGGAAAATTTATTGGTTAGGAGAGTTCTGCTCCAGGCTGATCAGATATACCGAACATGAAGTTATTGGAAGTGCAGGTTCTATTTTTATCTAAACGGTTAATTCTGTTATTGGTCTTGATCTTGTTAGATCTAATGAAGGGAAAATTCAAACAAAATCGAGTCGCCTTTAACATTCTAATAATGACTAATTCATCATATGTATTATACTACCCAATTCATCAAACATTCTATAGCTTTGGGTCATTGGATATATAAGGAAAAACTAAAGAACAGAATTGATCTGAATGGCTTACCAATACAGCTTCGATTTCTTATGAAAATCACTGAAAAAATCTTTTATAGTTTGATTTAAAAAGAAATTTTTCATTCTGGTAATTAACATTATCCAATTGTCAAAACAGAATGGTCAGTGGGTAACAATTATGTCTAAAATGGTAGAATTCTGAATGGCTAAAGAATCTGCTATTTGAAAGTTGAAAATATGAATAACAAACAATTATTAAAACACTGTACTACAAACAAATCCCTTTGGTCAATCAAACAAATGGGTCATAAATATTCATAAGCACATATACCCGGGTGTAGAGAAATGACCAGGAGACTGTTGACTTAGGACTAATCTCCATCTACTTGCCATTATAGAACATACCGGTAGTACCCATTGTCTGAAGTGTTTGTATTTAATAAATCATTTTAGCTAGATTTTAGACAGGGTTTATTGTGTTAATGTTTATAAATGACAGGTTTGATACAAAATTTTCCAATTCAATATACTTTACACACCCACTGTCATTAAAATAAAATGTCAAAATCAAGAAAGAGTTCATTCTGTACCAAACAACGAAATCAACACTGTTCTTCAAAATAACTTCAGCATGTGTCAATTTTAAGGCTTGCAAATTGCATTTTATTCAAGACACTGAGCAAACAACATAGATGCCAGTTCTGTGTATAACATGGCTGATAAAAAGCATGACAGATGATAGGGTATCCTCTGTGGAAGGGTGTGTGCAGTACTCATTTCAAGTCAGCTTAATACCCTGATCCCAGTATTTCTGGATACCATTTAACCCTGCCACTAACTTGTTTACATCCACATTGATCACAACTCACTTCCAAAATTAACTGGTTAAAGAAAACTTGTTCATGTTCCCTTCCCTACTCATGTTCCAGTGACCTCTGTTCGACCCTTCTTAATGAAATAATCTTAGGATTTGCCCTTACACAGAGAACAATTTGCAATTTTCAGAAAGGTTATTTATTTTCCTACAAAAAACACATATTTTCTATTTAGACAATTAAATTTACCCCAAATACGGAAATGAACTCATTTCTCCTGTATTTTTCTATGTTCTACAGCTCTATTTATACTAATGGAAATTCTACTGAAGAAATGAAATATTTGTTCAGTAAATATTGATACTCTGGTACCAGTGGGCATTCAATAAAATGAGATATATTGCCTTTATTGGCAAAATGCAAATTAGCATCACTTCCATAAACTTTCATCATGTTGCAAATCACTGCACAATACGTTAGTAATTATTAATATTTTAGAGAACTTGTTTTATTTATGCCATTCAAACGATTTCTGTTTTCATTTTGTAACTGTCTGATAAATTATTGATGCTAAAGCAAATTCAGGTTTGTTTCAAGTATGCTTCAATACTGTGGGCTACATCAAATAACAAATGAAATCTATACCATGCTTTAATGAAGGATCATTTACAAAATAAATATTATTCATTTGGACAGTTTTTTGTGTTGTATAAAAATAGCTGGCATGCTTGCCAGGAGTGCAGGTTCTTTTCTGGTTCATTGAACAAAGACTGTAATATTTTCAATTGTTACCATCCCTAATTTGGCCTAGAGCAATTGTGACATCAATGAGCTATGAGAATGTTCTAATACAAAGCAGAATTGTTTCCACAAAATTTGACTTTGTGTTGCCTTGACTAAACATTGATTTGGCTTTGTAAAATCTATAAAAAAAATTCTTTGCGGAAAGGAAAAAAACAGTGCTTCTTCTCCAATAAATGATTTACTCTTTTTTATGGCTTGAAAATGAAATCTTTAAGCAGATTGGTATGGCATGTTTATCCTTCTCAAGTATGTTAAGTGGTTATTCTTAGGTAATTATCTCCCCTTATTCTAATAGACTTTGAATGAAATTACGAGTTTTGACATATTTGAAGGTAGTCTTCAGTCAATAAAATTTACTTTTGTTGCTAATTAGGACTGACCAGATGTTAAGAACCTTTCCAGACAAAGATTGAAAACTACCAAAGCATCAAGCAATGAACCAGGAAAAAGAAACTTAATTGAAAACAAACACCTGCACTTTGCCGAATTATTAAGAAAATGGCAAAGCTAACCAACATAATTAAGAAAGGTTTATTAATGGACCAAGTCAATGAACTAATTACTAAAACATTTGTATAGCAGTGCCATAGTAATTTTTACAACTATCAAGATGTTTGTACAAAGGAGATAGTGAAGAAATGTCAGATCTTGTGAAGATGGTAATTATATTTGTTTCAAAGAGAGTAGGATCGTCAACAACTTGTGCAATTTTTTGGCATCCAGATGTGTCAAAGGTGACGAAATAGGAAACATATTTGTAAACACTTTAGTAATTCGGTTTACTTCATTCTTACAATAAATAGGTATGATATCTGCGTCATTTGTATACTTAACCCTGTTTTCTTCACCAAATAATGAAATTAGAACACCAATAAATTTTATTATGCACTCTGATGATATTTAAATTTACACAACTAAAGTAATATTTAATTTCTTTCTTACAGTTTTATAGGTTTTGTGAAATTACAGCCAAACAATTCATTCTGATATGTTGTAGTGACTATTAACCTGACCTAACCTAAAATTGTGTCACTACCCCTTATCTATTTCAACAGCTTTTCTGTCTGACATAGTATGTTTTAAATCTTTTAAAACAAATCCTACCTACCTGGCTTACTTTTTCATTAAGTCTTATGTAAAGTTGAGATAACAAAGCTGTTCCTTTGCTTTAACCTCTGCCATTTATATATAGGGATTTTATATCAAGAATTAATCCATTCTGTATTTAAATATTAAAAGTACATTTCCGAGTTGTTTTCTCATCAACATATACTAGTTACAGTGATTTCTATTGGTGAGGTATTCCTCATGATACACCTATCACTCTCAGATACATTTTCTGGCTTCTAAGGCTTTTGTCAGTAGGAAACTCTGGTGTTCAGACATTTAGCTATTTAAGCAGCATCTGTTTCAAAAACCTCTGATCAGAGAACTTATGAAAACAGAAGGTCTCTTATCAATATGTTTTTCTCTCTCAATATTTTAGCCTTTACAAATAGAATTCTTACAATATCAAATAATCATGGTTAAAAAAGTGATTTGATTTCACAGGTTTATCTACTTCCAATGATTCTGTTTAGACAGGTTAACTGTAAGTGATTCTATCACTATATTGTTTATTATATATATGTATAACACATGTATACACAGATATTTTCATCATCAGTAAAGATAATCATAGTACCATTATATAATCAAACAGATGTAAATGTGCAATAATCACACCCTTCTATATTGTTCTTCAATTTTGTTATGCTTGTATTTCAAGTTGCAATTAATTGTTGTGTTGTATGTATGCTGAACACCATACAGGATGTTTTATAATTTGACAGGATGCTGTCTCCTTAATTTCTAAAATAACAATCCAAACATACTAATATTAGATATAGTAAATTTATACTATGCTGCAAATTACGATCATTACCTTATCGGTAAGTGAGGTCTTTTACTTCAACAAGCAATTGTTCTCCCAGTTAACCCTAGAAACTAACCTTAAGAAATAATTTATGGCAATCACAAGTTAGATGGAGATTTAAAGATGGGTATAACACACTTCAAGCAAAAATTCATCTCAACATTATGATTCGACATCTGTCTTAAAAGATCTTCATGTTTTGGGAAATATTAACTAGAAATGAATTACAAACCTCTCAATTCCCTAGCCGAGTACTCTACACTCTGTATATTATCACAATTTTCGTTATAACACACTCTTTTCTGTCTTTGATGACCACAGGGTTTACCACCATGTTCTGGGGATTGTACAACATGTCGTTTCCTCTTCTGAATACCTTTACCACATTCACTTTTACACTTAGACCACTGGCTCCATTTACTTAGTACACAATCTTGTCCTGAAATTGGATTATAGGAACATATGTATTAAATATATAACAGATATGGTGGGGGGGGGGGACAAAATTGTACCTGATTCAGCATCTGTATGAGACAAAACTCACTAATAATTTACCAGTGAGTTTTGCTGAAGACAGTTTTGGTGATAATGGTCATGTTGATCTTTGCTCCTTGCGGAAGGCCTAAAGGCAAATCATGATTAATTACCAAAACAATAAGGGGTTTGACTGCTTGTTTTTTTCCCCACATTGACACTGTTTATGCATGTTTACCCAATCTTTATATTTTTTTGTATATATGCATTGAAAACTAGTGTTTTCCAAGATTTAATGATGTGCATTTAAATCTGCAATTTTAAATTTTGAAAATCTGCATTTTTAGGGTCAGTTGTCTCCCTTAACCTATTTTCTCATTATTTCTATCTCTGCTTAGGAACTTTGTCAGGGGTAGATAACAGACTACAATATTTCTTCATAAATTGTGAGCCAACATTTTAAATAGTGTCAGTGATGCAACTTCTTCATTTTCATGTTCATAGGATTTATAAAATTATCTCAGGTGACAAATTCTCATATAATTCTCATTCAAATGTTAGTTTTATGAAAAGGTGTTAAAGTTTAATGTGCATTATTTTTGGCATAGACATATTATAGCATTATATACACATTTTTCAGTTATAATTAATAACATATATTGTCTGTGTCAACAAACTTAACTCCAAAATGTCCTAAAACCCAGACTCTGTAGGTCATTCTAATGTTAAACAAATATTTACCCCTAATAATTAATAGGGATTAAAAGTCAACAGTAAAGTGTCTGTAGACTCTTGGGTTATAAATTATTGTGTAACGATGATAAGATTAATGAAAGCTGACAGGTAGTTCTGATTACAGGTGAGATTTTGACAGGTAAACCATATTTTTCATGTAATACCTGGATCTTGTTAACAAGACATGTCTAGTACATAATCATTTTTATGATGTATCATGATTAAAATATACATCTCTGTCTAAAAACCTTTCAAAACTTCTATAAACTAACTGCCCATGCAAAAATTTATTTTAATTTCTTAATTGGGACAGGCGAATTATTCAATTTTTTATTGTGCTAGAACTTGGAAAGAAGATTATTCTATTAAGTCCCAATATGACTTTAAGTTGAAGAACACCAATAAGAACACTGTTCATGTACTTAAAATTTTGACATGTGCATACAGGTTTTTTCTCAAGAAAATATCCATCATATACCTACCTCCTTTTTATAATAAAAATGAACATTTCTGTTATAAAAGAAAAATTTCAAATGAAAATATTTAGGTACAAGGGTTTAGAACGGGAAAGATTCTAGAGTGAATTGTTGGTTTTTTTGCTTTGACCCTTATTAACTCTCATAACAGAAATTTTCTTCTGGGGGAAAAATAAAGTGAAAATTCTTCTACAGAAGGTTCTGCAGAAGAAAAGATTAAACTTAGAAGTACACCAATTTACTTCACAGAAGTCCTCAAATGGAAATCTAGAAAAAAAATTCTAAATTATGTAAATACATCTCATTTTGATACAAACAAGGAGACCTTTTCATGCAATATACAAAATTGCAGGTTTCAAGTTTACATTCTGTGTATAATGTCTGAAAATTGCTTTACATTCTAGACACAACAAATCTCTTCAAATGTGTCCTTAATAAATGTATAGCCAATTCATCTATGGAACACCAAGCACCTGTTCACGTTAATTTTAAATATTGAAATTCTACAAACTGATTAAAATTTTTAAACTGTGATTAGATTTCAAAGTTTTCTGCAAAGAGAAACTCAATTGTAATATGAGCTATTTACCACATACCAAGATTTAAAGAAAATCAACTTCTTAAATTTCCCATATAATATTTAATGAAGTTTTATCAATCACCACATTGTTAAAATTATGAGCTGTTAAAAATTTGATGGCTTTTCATAAATGTTTTGTGGTCATAGGTCAGACCACATAAATGCTATGATTCACACAATCTGAAGCAGTATATAAAATAAATATATAAACTCTTCAATTCATAAAAGGGTTAATTATATTTTCAACTTTCAAAGCCAATTAATATGCTGAAATTGCATATCAGACAAAAATGAGTAAATCTTGAATAGGAAACATGTTTGTAAACACTTTAGTAATTTGGTAAAGTCCAAACTTTCCTACTGCATCCAGACCAAACTAAACTTGTTTCATACAATGGATCAACCATTACCTCAGCTTAAAGAGTGTAAGGAAAGCCAGTTGTAAATTAAAGTAAGCTACACAAAATTAGAATTAAAAGTCCCTCCTCCCTTCTACTAAAGAGACAGATAACAGGAATATAAATATATTATAATTTCTTATTGTTATCACTATATCCTATCAAAAATGTCTGTTAATCTGATTATGTCATTTAATATTATCTATACATCTGCCAGGTATATCTAATTCATTCATCTCATCAAAAGTTTTACAGGTCAAATAAATCGCTTGATCAAAACAAAGATAAATTTTCAATTGACTGGGAAAATTAATATCAAGAAGACTTCAGAATTTCAAAAGTTTTGAGTTCACTAAATCACAATCTCAAGCTGGGGTAATAGAAAGAATATATAAAAGAACTCTGGATATGAATCCATCCCAAAAAGTATATTAATTTTTCTAATTCAACATAATGCTTATTGAATCCTAAAACTATCTTATAAATTGTTTAAAAGATTCCCTACAGACAAATAGTTCAAAACGAAGGCTTACACATACTTAAAACATATTCAATGACTTTATTAATATATGTAAAACTGTGACACTATCTAATAAGATCAAATTTACAGCTGCTTAAACTGTTTCAATTTTCAATTTCTTACCGTTACATAATAAAATTTGACGCAAATTATTTTTTGTCAAGTTTGTATTTATTCAACTCAGCAGAATTAAGAAAAGTTTAAAGACGATTTTTGTTTAACTTGCAGGTGGTTGTAAGATTTATCAAATTTAAATGACGTTTTACCTGTAGTTAAAATATACCCTTATATAAACCTTGACATAATTTAAACATTTACACTATTATACTATTTCTTTAAAACTCAAGGAGATATTCATTCATAAAAATATCTACTGCACTGTACTTTACCCAGTAAACCCACATACAAAATTATATGGTATTTTTAACTTCATTTTACTGAGAAAAATGTTTTGAGGTATACACTGTATCTGCCTTTATAAATATGGCCCAAAGGGAAATCTTAAAATGCACCCTAAGTCATCTGCAAAATGAGATTTATCTCCCTTTTTCCCATATGTTTTTACTAGATATGGAAAGATAGCTACACAAATGTTTCTTGTTGATTGTATAACTATGAACCAACCAATAAGGTAATCAAATCGTCATTTACAAAAATCTGCTTACTATTTTTGATAAAAGTGTTGTAATGCAGAATTTTTCACAACACTGGCCAACCAAATCTGAAGTTGTCTCCCTTTTCAATTTTTAATTCCTTTCATGTGACATTCAAAGTAATGAAGATTATTGGGCTCTGTCTAATAATACCTGCTACACAGGAATCACTGCCAAAAATTTGAAATGTTAAGTTTGATCAAGCCAGGTAAAGTTTAATTTTATTTAACAAGAACATAAAATTTGTCACAATAAATCATTTATCTTAAAACTGACAATTAATTTTGGGAAATTAAATATAAGTGCACGTCCTATCTACAGTGTCTTGTTCATTTTCACTACTCATATAAATTTGACTTTGAAATCTAATAAATATATGTAAAAATTGTATGTTTACTGAAATAATTTATGATTAATTATGCTTGAAAATAGTTTAAATCTTTCAACTTGAGATACACTTAAAATCTTCCTTTTATCATTAAGATTTTATCACTTTGCTAAAAGTATATTTCCTGTGTAGAAACTATATGCAGTGAGAAAATAGTTTCATATTGTAAACAAATGTTTTTTTGTTTTGTTTGTTTATTTGTTTTGTAAGCTTTTTGAAAATTATGAATGAATAGAATAAAGACCACTTGCAAGACATGTTACCTCTATCGAAAAATATGCACACTTTATATCATGTAATAATAAAGTTCTAATTCTACAGCTTCAGTCAATAATGAATTCAACTCTTGTGGTTTGATAGACTATCAAAGATCTGAACATGGTTCCTACATTTGTCGGACATTTCTTTAAAAAATGGTTAAAAATTAAGTTGGTAACTATAGCACCTTTTCTGTATACAGTAGTTGAAACTTTGACATAAACTCTTCTATAAAGTTATAAGATGTGGTTTTGTTTCGTGACCTATACCATAAGAACTTTATAAATACTGTGAAATATGTTTCACTACGCTGGACATATTCATCAGTCTACCTCAGTTTACCTATACCCATGTTTTAGCACAAAAGGTGTCTTAAGCTCACTTAATACCACCATAAAAATTCAATAGCAATACATTTAAATCCTCATTCACAGAAAACTTTAAAGATGTCATTTGATTCTTTCAGGGCTCATCACAAATTATATGCTGTCCAAAGAGTCGTCCACGAAGGCAAAAAAATTCAAATTTCTTATACAATTTTAAGTAATACTAATCTTCCGCACAATGAACTTTCATATGAAAAAATGTCTAACCTTTAAAATTTATCGCTTTTTAATTCTTCTAACAGAGGATTGCTAACAAGACACCATTTTTGTCATCGGAAGACCGTATTAAAAATGTAAACTTAAGCAGACTTAACATATCATTTCTTTTTTTACTAAGGTTCTAAATCTGATCGTCAATCTACATCAAGGTGAATATATCAAAGCAAGAGGTAATTATATTTTAAAAATCCTGAATTTTGTTGTTATGAAAATGAAAAGACCTACAATTATTTTTACCAAATTGTACTTTATTACATTTTTTCATGATTTTACCATAACATTAAATATCTATATTACTCAGCATTTTAACTTGGTATCAGTTTCTTGCAATGTTCTCCTCAGAAATTTTTAATCGCTTAAAAAACAGGTTTGTAATGAATCATTCTATTATTGTAAAAAATAAAGGCATTTATAAGAATCTGCATAAAATTTCTAATGATTTAAGGGAAACAATTTTAACTATTCTGGTAGTCCCTAATGTAAAATGATTATAAAAAGAACAAAAGGAACAGTTCACTGCATCAAAATTATATAAATTGGTCAAAATTAATACCACAATACTGTGGCATATGAGCCTGGAAAGAACACTGCCTTGTTCCTTTTATTGATTGTTTCCATCTTATTTAATTCTACTCCATTGACTTAGTCCAGACAACAGAGTCCTCATCAGATCTACAAGAACCCTGAACCAACTTTTATTGTTGGGGTTTTCTCACAAAACACCAAAAAGGGTGAATAGCACTTGAGCAGACAAAGGTTAAAGTTGACATTACTTATGACACACAAGAACAAAATGGTTAAAAGATAAAAAGACAGAGTAACACTAGGATATACATGTCATACAGAGCTCTATTGAATGAGCAGACACATGTATGTTTGAATATTGATAACACCTAAACAAGGTTATCATTTCTATCTATTAAAATGATAACACTAGTTTTTGTAGATCTGAATGAATCTTATAAATGTTTACTTAAATAATAAAGACTCATGACTAAAGACAACTATAAACAGTAGTGAACTGTACAGATAACCTGCTTACATACTTAACTTCTAGGTAATACGCTTAGCAAATTGTCTGTGGTGGTATCTATGGTGGGACTACAATTAGGTGGATTTGGATTTACTTTTTATCTAAGGTCATAGGTCAAAATCTGAATGAACTGCCATAAGAATCATCTCTCATGTTTTTTCTTTTAAATTAAATATCAATATTAAATGTTAGAGCTCTGTATAACCAATGGGGTTGCAGTAAGTTTCACTCTTTTGACAGACATTTTTTTTAACTAGGTAAGTCAAAAATGGATGACTTTGTTAATAAAAATACCCTGTTTTTGATATTACATGTAAGGGTTAATACTATCGTATTTATTTTTAAAGAACCAGAGACAAAGAAAAATTACACAGACAATTTCAAGAAACTTGCTATAGTGAGTAATAAGGTAACGTTATGGGCCTAACCCTAACCATGTTCATATGAATGCTAGATGAGAATTGTTACGAGTGTTGTTTCTGTTTCCATTGGCTTATACAATTGGTTATTTTGTCGTGACCATTTAGGGGTCTCATTGAAGATGGTTCAGTGACCACTACATTCTCATTTCGAAGAACATTCCCCTTTTATTGAAAAACTTTGTCCCCTTTAATAGTTTATTTAAACATGTAAAGTAAAGTTCCATAATTGAAATAAACTGAGACGAAAAAATAATAAAACTTTCTGGGCTTTTGTTTTAATACAAGACACACCTTTCTGCTGTTAAATACCCTTTTGCTCATATATTTTTACCAAAGCCATCTGGAAATGATAAAGATTTGACCCATAACCATGAGTTTGACCACATTTATCTTCATAAAAATATCTATACACTGACCTTAAACCAGAGTTGTAATTGAACATCTTCACAGTGTCTGTTTTTTAACTACATTAACTTAATACAGTTAATATAATGTGCATTCATGTTGTCTGGTCTAATAAATTATGAATTTTATTTTCTTATAGATGAACAAAGAAAATTATGGAAATATAGTTTGCAAATTTATGATAAAAGTCAGTTTAAATGGTGATGAAAAATTCACTGCTTAATCATACTATTTTCAACCCAAAATGAATTACGCCATACATTTTTTTTCCTCAATGAATTTCAAAATTTGTGTTTTTATTTGGTGGATGGGCTCTGAGCAAATTTGTCATTTGATGTAACACACGTTTTAATAATCTTCACTGAAAACATCATCTGTATGGTCTTACCTATAACTTTGCATATTGAAGCTTTTACAATTTAAAAAAAAAATGACCTTTTGGCATTTTTCTTCTGTTACTTTTCTTTATGTGACCTCCTGCATTTGACTATAAATGTTTGTTATATAAGGCTTTACTTCAAAACTTCACCACTTTTCTGTATAAACTTGCATACTGTAGATTTATTAATTTTTGTGCATACCAGTTTTTGTGGTCTGGTGAAAATTTGTTGCTTCTAGGAAATTTTCTAATCCAAAGACAATGAAATAGGTATTTTGTCCAATGCAACCCCTGATTCTGTGAAAATTTTCTGTGAAGATTGGTATCCAAGAAAATATAACATACTACTTTTGAGCAGCCAGATATGCAAATCAGGGTTTAGGAATCTGTATACATATAAAAGGATTTAAATAATTAGTCGACCCAAACCTTAATCCAATCTTTGGTCACATATTAGAGTAATTTGATTGAAAAGGATTATTAAATGAGGCATAAGCTTTAAATATGACCAAACAAGCCATAACCTTCACACAAACAGGTGTCCAAAAGTACTAGGTATTCAAAAATTGGACTTAAGTCTAATGTTTAGCCATTGAATCATTGGATAAAGCTATCTGAACAAATGTTTAAAAGATTATAAATTAAGTCTATAATAAGTTTACACATGTTTTTAAAAGTTATTATGTTATACCTAAACTTAACATGGTCTTCACAGGTCATGGATTTTATTTATAGCTCAGACTTCCACTGATTCTTCCCAGAATACGTGACCCTGTCCCCTGCATGTAAAGGAGATATACCAAGGCTTCTGGGTTACTTCTTAGTTATTCACTGATATCATTCAGCATTTCCAGTTTTTAGTACTTTAAAGAATTTGGACTCCTTCAATTTTCTATAAAATCAAAATTCCAGTCCTTTTGAGGAAGCTGACCCAAGAGGCCAACTTGTCCATTAAAATCCCCACCTGTGACCTCTAATTCAATTATCAACAAATTATTTTAATGAATGTTTTTATTTCTCTATTTCAAAATCAGCCAACTGTACTTTATACAATTCATTAATATTCCATTATTAGTTTTCCTTCTGGCCTTTTCACTTGACCTTAAGAGGTCTAATGTCCACTTGAGTGACTTGGGGTCCAGTACAAAGAAAAAAAATTTCCGCCTGTCCAATTCTATACTTTCCCTATAGATCATGAGATTCAGTGTTCTGTTCACACTTATTGTGTTAGTGATGGATACTGGACAAAGAAACTATTTAATCTTTTATATCTTAATATGAGTGTGACATGACTCTCTAGGCAATGATCTTTGGTCAAATGGTCAAAATAATACACTTAATTTGAGTATAATCTTCATGTGACAAAAAACAAATTTTCTGGAAAATATTATCAAGAACCAGTTTTCCATCTTTGGCTCTGGGTTTAAATTGACAGAACTATTATTGGACCAAAAAACTGGTCTCACCAAAAATGTCTTAAAAGACACTAAAAAATAAATTATTAGGATTTGCCTACATGGCAGTGGTGAAAAAAATGCATATTAAAATAAAAATTATGGTTTGGTTTTTTGCAGGAGTAAACAATAGGCAGAATTATATGTAAATATGTGATAAAGTAAATGTTTAAAACTGCACATGTCATTTTTCATTTTAATATTTTTTTTGTGGTGGCCAATTATTTTTCACATGTGAGGAGAGGACCTTTGTTTACTTACAAAAAAAAAACCATCAAAGGCAACCTGTGACCTGTTATGATATATATCTTTAAGATTTACTCATTTTCTTGTGGTTTGGTAAGGAGCAAAATCCTTTAATAAAAATAACAAACAAATATAAATAAGAAAATCTCCACCCTACCCTAGCTACATCTCTTAAATCCAAAGACAATGATAAATCTATTACATATGACATAACTTGATAGAAATAATTAAATTTCTCAGGTAGAGATGTGCCCCTGGACATGACAATATCCTCTGAAATATGGGTGTATCTGATAATAGTTATATATTATATATTGCCTAATGACTCTCTCATTTGTTTAATAAGATTTCTTTACTTATCAAGTACTTTTTCAACAGCTGGTCTCTTCTCAGTTTATACACCATGACTAACTTCAATGAAACTTGGTATGCACATTGCTGATTTTTATAACTTGTCAAATGTTACTGAAAGATGGAATGCAACTTGCTACCTTTGTTCATTCTTATTCCTTAAGAAGTATTTACAGGCATGCAAACATATTATTCTGTGCAAAATATTGAATTACAGGTAACATTTTGTCAGGTAAAAATGAAGATCAAAGTGACATCTGAATTTTTCCCAGGTGATAAAGGTATTAGCCTGTGTCAAAGTATTAAAGTATAAATAATGTCTCTTTATACCAGATTGAGGACTATTTATCAACAGACAGCTATTAAAAATGTATTATTGTTGCATCTGAATTGCATTGTGTACTTCTTCTCATGTGTGGTAACAAAAGTAATTGGTTAGTTAAATTTGATGTGTTGAATTATTTTGCAAGTTCCTCCTGGGCTGATTCTTTTTATTATATACAAATTTAGTTATACCAAAGCAGTTCTTTAATGTAACATGTCAGTATTTTCAATATATACATATGCATGTACGCGGTTACTATAATTCAAATACTTTATTTCCTTACAGTCATATTAATTAAAACAAATAAGACTCATGCTCACATTCATGACATACGCACAACTCGCATACTGGTTATAAGTCAAACCCGCTGCGAATTAATCGAACTCACCTAGCCTTACTTTGTGTAATCACACGCGTTATCAAAATTTCACACACGTGTAAATTGCATTATGGAGCTACTGTGCATTTTAATCGCATTTCAGCCGACATAATCTCCAATTTTTAAATATCATAGAACTTTCTTATTTCAATAATACTATGAACTATCTTAAAAGAACAAACAGAAATACTAACCTCTTTTTTGTTCACAAAACGATTCGTGATCAATGCAACAATCTTTCATTGCTTTGCAGTTATCATCGCAAAAACATTTTGTTTCATTATAGTTTCCATCCAAACGTGGTCCGAAGGCATAGCATGTGTTGTTTCTTCCCGGACAACATAAATTCACATCACCACATGTTTGGAACCTTTTAGCTGTTTGTGCGCCTGAGAAACTTGAATAAAGCACTACGGACAGTAAACAGTAAAACATTATTTCTGCAACAAACTTTCTCATGATGAAGAATTGTTATAAACTAAATAAAATAATAAATTCCTTAAATATGTACAATAAGTATGTTCCAATGAAACGCTAATGCAAACTTTGTATACTTCTGCGTTTATACATTTAATCCTGCAAACCAAAGAAAATGCCTATTTCTTTACTCAAAAACACTGCAGATTCTCTTTTGAAGTTCTTTCTTCGGAATGAGCACGTCAATGGGAGGGGCCGTCTCAAAGATGCTAAATTATGCGAATTTGAAAAATATTATCTGGATTACTTAATCGCTGCGCAACTCAGAAAACTGCAATATATGAATTCGGCTTCATCAGTTTATAATATTTGTGAGCTTGGTCAAGTATGTATTCCTCCTGTTCACATTTATTAGTCGAATGAAGGCTTTGTACAAAGCAAACGCTTTAATACCGCCCAACTCATAAATATTCATAAGATTGACAGATAAAAGTATATGCAATTAGTTCAATCGGCTTTAATTGAACCAAATATAATCAGCTTAAAACATTTTTGACATTTTTAGACATTTTTAGACAGGTGTGCCAACGACAATTAAGAAATATTGATACTAATTAATTTTACTACTATTATAGCTTGCGAATCACTAGACAGGTTAAAGGTCGACAACTCTGAAATCATTCCATCAAAGTAAGAAAAGAGTAAACATGTGCCACGGTATCTTTTTTCTTGTTCTTTATACAAAATATATTCTATTAATCTTTTAAATTTTTTCGAGAAATGAAATGAAATCCAAACGCAGATTTTTAACAGATAGATTGTTTAATATAAAAGAAATAAATTACCCGACTGCAAATTTTAAACAATGTTTTGTTTATCTACAATGGTCTTTTTCTACTTTACAATAAAACTGACAATTAATTTATCAAGGTAAAAAATACAATTCTTATATTTCAATATCAAGTATATCTAATTACTGGTAAAGTTTGCTAACTGTCAGGAAAAGACATAATATTTCATAACGCATCGCAATGGTATTACCTGCAGATGCACCTTGATAACAAGGAAAAAACTTGATCTTCCGAACAAATGTTTTTCTGTATTCATTAACAACACGTGTCCTCTTGTCCCCCTTTAGTCTGGATTTGTTTACACCCAGACAACCTTGTTAAATAAAATAACATTACGTTACTGATCCTTACATAATTTATGTGCTATATTCCCGTAACCGATTACGAGGGGACACAGATTTGTTTACACACTGAACCATATAATATGGTTAGATCACATTAAGATAAATATATTTACACCTATTACAAACAAAAACAAATTAAATCAAGGTACTATAGTTTTATGGATGTTTGTAAATGGCAGGTACTGGAGAATTAATTAACAGTATTCAAAATTGGAATAAAAAAGACGACTTTGTTACTATTATGTTTAGTTTTAAATGGAAACAATAACTTTTTTAAACTTTTTTTTACCGTGAAGTGGGCACATTGTTTTGGCATTTTTAGCCCGTCATCGGTGCGGGGTTGAAACATTCCAGTCTTAATGCCATTATTACAGTAGTATATTTTACTTATACTAAAAACTTCAAGATCAAATATACATCAGCCGAATTTAGTATTGACTCGACGGGTACTAAATCTACTTCAATATTCTAAGTTGGTTTATTTTCCATTTCTGATCTGAGTAATGATGTTGAACCATAGCTCCACTTTCCAGTAGTACATGTAGTATTTTCACTAACAAAAATGGTATAAGTAGATGGATAAAACTTCTCCTACAATATCAGCAATGGAATATCTATGCAGCTATATGTAACGCGTGTGCTGTACTTGTTCACTGTTAATACCCAAATTGAAGGCGATATTTCTTGTTTGCTTACGGTTTCCTTTTTAAATCGAAAGTGTCAGAAATGATTCATTTTTTAAACAAGGTGCAAGATTTTATCAAAAAGTGAGTCATAATTTTGATACGGACATTAAATTTGAGCAGTTTTATCTGTTTGTCCCCTATTTTATTCAGATAATACTTTGAAGTGGTTAATTAGCATTTTAAAGAATTTTAATGCAATCTTTAATATGTTTTCTCTTAATATTTAGGGGTAAAAGTCATCATAAAAATATACTGTCAAAAACAGACACCGCCAAAAACTGTATATTTTGTCTTTGTGTTAAAGATCGCTGAAAAAAATTGACGTCTGCTTGACTATCTGCTGTTTCCACTTCTATTCTGATCAAACAAGTACAAGTTCATTCCTTGGCATTATCATATTCATAAAAAAACTATGTATATATTAAAAAAATCTTGTGCAAATGTACTATATATATGCAGTTTTTTATTCTTTTCCAACCTAGAGTCAGGGTTTGGTATCAAGTTTATAGGATAACTTAAACCTTGCCAAAGGTGCTCGTCCTAATTCTACCCCGACTGCTATATTTGAGGAGTTTTCTTAGTACACAGAATATATTTACAAAAATTTAAATGGACTTTTTCAGTTTATGATTTATCAATGAAAAGTTGTGGAAAGAACTGTCGACAAAAATACAGCTGATGGTAATTCTCTTCAGATAATATCAGAAGTAAAGCCCTGTTCGTTGCCTTGCGTGTAGGGATTTTGTGTCAAAAACTGATCCAACATATCACTTCTTTCATATTAAAGGTACAGTTACATTTAATTTTATGAATACCTACATATTAAAATCACATACAACATGCAATGTAGATTTTGAAATCAGATATAGTTTGACACCTATCAATTAAATATAATTGTAGCACCTGTGAAAGAAGACTGGTGAAATTTCTAAAATTCCTCAAAC
The DNA here is from genome assembly GCA_028015205.1 of Mytilisepta virgata. Lineage (NCBI taxonomy): Eukaryota > Metazoa > Mollusca > Bivalvia > Mytilida > Mytilidae > Mytilisepta > Mytilisepta virgata. Next base: position 23,183,125 of record CM051520.1, read on the forward strand.
AGTTACATTTTATCCATTTTTATTGTTATACTCACCCTAACTTTTACCCCCCTTTCCACCGCAGACTGATTGAAAATGTACCGGCTTTTCGGTCAAGGGTGGAAAACTTGATAACATTAGCCTGATATCGCTAAAATTCATTTAATACATTTTCAAACTGGATAGATTGAGTGATACTGTTTTCGTTTTTACAATATAATATTATTATTACTTTTAGGTTGTACATATCTCAGTGAATCAGACAAAATTACAATGATTAAATTAAAGCTGGTTCAAAAAGCCTATCACAATGCTGATATCTCTGATGCCATCATTTCACCACTCTATATATATATGCTAATTGGTCATCTAGCGCTCTTAACAATGGGGAGATAATTTTAGTTTTCTCCCCTTGGTTCATAGGATAGAAGGGAGGTAATTTATTGGTTTATGGGCAATTTAGTTTAATTGAAGAGAAGACAGAAAATATACGAATTGCCCATTACTGTTAAATATTTTGTTGAAACAAAACAAACTGGCAAGTGTTTTCCCAGACGCTTTCTACCAAATTCCGGTTTATTTGAAAGCTGATAAATCTTATAGACAAATTTCTACTAATAATGTAATCGAATAAAATGGGGATCCTAGCAAGAAACCACAACGGAGAAGAAGCATAAAAGTAAGATGACTCACTTTGAAATTTCCCACATAAATATACTGAAATAAGAATTATATTATTTTTTCACTAGGTTAATGTTCTTTCTCTCTGACATCGGAAGTTAAACGGGTACATTAATCTCTATTTTCTATTAATTTCTATTATTCAACCTTAATATATGATAAAGTAAACACTTCAGAGTCTTAAAAGTCGGAAATTATTTCCTCCAGGCAAGCTTAGAATAACGTACGATGTCACCAACCGGAAAATCAACGTATATCAACTTATCTCATTTCAAACAAAATTAAAAATATTTAAAAATTAGAGTAACTATGATTCACAGTATCATTGGTAAAATTAGATAAGATAAATATATGTCTAGATATGTCAGAGTACGCGTGATAGGGTTTTGTCGTTTGGTAACACAAATGTCCCTATACTCAAATAAGAAACCGCTTACTGATTCTTCATGACCAGTGGGTCATACACCTTAATGTGTATTAAACAAATGTGTATTCCGAAAATTTGATAATATCTTACGATTTATTGTAACTGACAGTTTTATAAATTTTATGTGGTCATTGGTTTCGGAGCAAAAGGTTTGCCGGTTCATTTGACGTAAATTTATCCTAACATGATACTGGAGATCCTATTATAAGTAGTTATTTTTACACAGAAAAGAGGAAAGCTAACTGACTTAAACAAAGATTCAGTACTTAAGTTGGCCCAGACCAAAAACATATAGACATAAGAAAACACCTTATAGGCAGTGGAATTCTGATAATAACCGATCAATCAAACAAACAATTTGAAAATGCAAATATTGGCTAACAATTGTGCATTTAAAAATTCATATCGAAATTCTATATGATTTATATGTCCGACAGTATTTTAGAAACTTGAGTTGGCGATTAGGTTCACGAAAACTTCCCATACTTGGATTTTATTCGCTGTTTAAGTAAAATTTGGCGTCATTGGGTACAATTACTAGGGGCTCACCTGGTTTCTATTAGCCCATTTGAAAATGTAAGCGATGTTGTATCCACAAGGCTGTTAAAGAAACGCAAAACGTCAATAGACCTAGACATTTGACCTAAAATAAAGGTGGATCATTTGCATATGTCCGTCCATATATCATTCCTGCAATTACTCCTGAACAAATGACAAAAAGTCATTTCCCAGATGGTTACCATTGAAACTTTGAGTAGCTGCAACTGTCCGGTGAGCGGCTGAATCTCAACCAAAAGTGGATTGTTTGTAGAGTGTATTGCTGTCATCAATCCTTCAGTTTCAAAACTTTTCATATTGTAGTTTCAGGGGAGTTTTTTTTTAAATTTGGCCAATCAAAATAAAAAATGGCCTCTGGCGACCATGTTGTTCATCAATCCGGAAAAAAGATGGATCGTTTGTAGAGGTCCTTCCATATATCGTTCCTACCTAGTTTGGTTGCAATCAGCAAAGTAGTCTTAGAGGAGAAGATCAAAATGTGAAAAGTTTACGGACGACGGACGCAAAGTCATGACATAAGGCCAGGTGAGCTAATAAAAGAGTAACACCTATGGTCAATGTTAAGTAAGTTGCTGTGGATTTCAAATCAGTAACAAGATAATCTAGAAAATTTAACCAATTTAAAACCGTTTCCAAAATGAAAATGGACACGTTCCATTGATGTTGTCCCTTCCTCGTACCGGATTTGACATGGGCAGCATGGCGGGTGTCCTGCAGGAAGCAGAGACTGCTTACTCTTCCAGAGCACCTGTCTACCCAGTTTTTTTTTGTTGGTGTCCATGCCGTTCGTATGTTTTTAGTTTTTAAGTGTAGTGTTTATATTGTTTTGGTCTTGTCTTCGTTGTTTTCGATTTTCCCCTTTCGAATATCCCTTTGGTATTTCTTGACTTTACTTAGAAAAGCCCATTTTGGGACATGACAGCCACGAACGGCACTTGAGTATTCTGGTCTTAATATATGGCACGCCGTTTTTATATTTATTCAAATTCCAAGATATCTTATTTATTTAACAAGATATCTTATTAAGAATTAAGATATCTTTAATTTTTATAAGATATCTTATTTAATTTGAAAGTAAATAAGATATCTCTATAAGTTAATAAGATATCTCTATAAGTTAATAAGATATCTCTATTAGTTAATAAGATATCTCTATTAGTTTATAAGATATCTTATTAAGTAAATAAGATATCTTATAAACTAATAGAGATATCTTATTAACTTATAGAGATATCTTATATATTTAATAAGAAATCTTTATAACCAGTTAAATAAGATATCTCTATAAGTTAATAAGATATCTCTATAAGTTAATAAGATATCTCTATAAGTTTATCAGATATCTCTATTTGTTTATAAGAAATCTCTATTAATTTATAAGATATCTCTATTAATTTATAAGATATCTCAATTAGTTTATAAGATATCATATTTAACTAAATAAGATATCTCGAAATTGAATAAATATAAACGGCGTGCCATATTAATAGGTATCACTTGCACAAAGTTTGGTGTCAATGCATTTAATTTTTCTTAAAATAAGAATTTAAAATGCCTTTCCAACCATTAACTAAGTCGGGCACTGAAGGCTGGCACCAAAGAAAAAATTCTTGGAAAGAACGTTGTAATGATCATTCATGGCAATTCTCAAATCCATCGGTCAAGTAGTTTCAGAAAAGAAGATCTTCGAAATTTGATCCTCGAGAAAATCCCCTTTTGGGGCGTTGTGGCAAAATTTGATAGCAGAATGGTACCAAAGTAAATAAAGGGCTTCCCAAGGGGCAGCATAATACGACCGCAACATGTCGACAGGTAAAGAATTAAAATAAAGGTGAACACATTATAATGCTTGACCCAATAAAGTGTTGGATAATATAATATATTACACAGAAATATTGGAAATATCACAAAACCACATGAAAAACAAAAACTTTACACATCAAGTCACATTGTTCATTTGGCCCTTTTAATCCCTTATATCTCAAAAACCATAAAAGATAGAAGAAATCTGTTGACATATTACTGGAAGAACTCATTAAGATGAATTAAAGAAAAAAATCCCCATTTAAATCAGATGAACTAGAAGCGCTGTGAGCAAAGCTCACAAATGTATATCCCCCGCTACGGGTACAATAATGTAAAGAAATGTACGCTAATTTTGACCCCTTTAACCTCTCTTCATCTCTGAATGACAATTTTCTCTCCAGGCTTATTTAAGTAGGACCCCTTATATCTCGAAAGCGGTAGTGAAAAATGGATCTGAACAAGTTTTTCCATTTTCAGCAAGGAACATTACAATCCAAAAATCATAAGAAATAGAACCAAATTTAAAAAGTTACACCAATCGCATTTCGTATTTCGTATGGGGACCACTGTGTTAAAATATTATAAGGATATGTTCAATAGAACAAAAATAAATGAATAAACGAATGGAAAATGGACGCCGACGACGACAGGGTCGTACCATAATACGTCCGCAAATAATTGCGGTCGTATAAAAATTATTCGATTCCTCATAAGTATACTATTCTATTAAATTGTTCGTCAGAAGAGGAATTTTAAATACATTTCCAATAGGGCAAAGTGTTAACAAATTCAGACATCGGATTTCAGATCGTCATGAAAGTAACACCACTTGGGTAGTGCCTTGCAATAGTTTCAAATGTACAACTCAAGTTTCAGAGATCTTCGAAATGTCACCAATCAGAAAAACCCCTTTTGGGGGCCTGACAGGCAGTTTGTTGGTAGAATGACACAAAATTAACAAGAATTATTCCAGTCCTTATATGTATCAAATCCACGAAGCTTGGTATCAATCTGTTGAATTGTTCTTCAGAAAATCAGAAATTACAACAGTTTCTTATGTATATGTTTCTCGGCGAATCGACACCAAAGTAATAACTCTTGGAGATCTAGAGGACCTTACAACAAACATCTCTGCCAAGTTTGATCTGTTTAGTGGTTCTCAAAAGAAGATCAAAATGTGAAAAGTTAACGGACGAACAGACGAAGGACGCGTAGTGGCGACAATAGCTCACACTGGCCTTTGCCTAGGAGGGCTAATACGAAGAACTAACATTTAACCTGGTTTAATAAACTTTCTCAGTAGACATGTTTTCAGTTAGACTGTGTATGCGTAAATAAACCCGAGTGGAGTATATTGGAATAACAAAGAAAATAACTTAACTTGCAATCTCCATCAATAATATTCTTTCCCTTCCATTTGAATAGGTTATTGCCCTTATAACCAAACAATGGAAGTCACTGAACCGTAAAAATAAGGTCAATGTTAAAAGACATATACCAGACACTTTGGCTTTGTGACATGTTAGACTGACATGGCCCTTCAATAAAGCATCTTAAGACATATCATTGTTCTATATGTATTCTAGTTGTTCAGAAACTTTCTTAACCATGAACTAGAGGCTCAAGTGAACCTGGATAATTTAGAAAAAACCTTCCTGCATATTTAATATTCTTTGTATATCAAGGCTTAGGTGATCATAACTTACCCTAGTAACTTTGGTTAATACTGGCTTTGTAGTTTCAGAAAAACCTTAATTTCCCATAGGCTTTAATGCAAATTTAAATGCAACAGTAGCTGACATGTATGCCATCTGATCAACCTCAAATAAGGAATATTTGTAGAGTGTCTCCAAATCATCATTCCTACTAAGTTTGAAAAGATTGGCAATGTAGTTTTAGGGGAGACTGACAGAGGAATTTGAAAATTTGACCAAACAGAATCAAGAATTGCCTGTAGCAGCTGTTTTTTTTATCAGATCCAAAAGAAATGAGGATTTTTTATGATGGACCTTTCATGTATTATTCCTGCCAGGTTTGGTTATACTGTCCTTGCATTTTCAGAGATGGTGAAATTGTGATTTTCCATAGACTTCAATGCAAACCATGGGCCACTGTAGCTGCCATGTATTCCACCCAATCAACACCAAATGGGGATTATTTGTAAAAAATCTACCAATCATCATTCTTATAAAGTTTGAAAGCTTTGGCATTTTGAGGAGAAATTTCATTTTTATAGAATTTTTAACGGAATGTTGTTTCATTGAAAAATTTTCAAATTAATTCACCAAAATGACCTTTCAACTGAAATAAAACAATGTAATTATGATTATTTCAGTTTATTCAATTTATTTGTTATATATCATATAACTATGGTCTATAACAACAGTGTTACAGGCACAGCCACCATTCAACCAATCAAAATTTAGCATTATCTACACACCATCACTTAACAGTTTTTGATTGGATAAAAACATCTTCTGAATGATTTGCAAAGCTGTGATATTCATTACAGTGACTGGGTATTAACTAATATTATAAATCTGCAAGGAACACTTTTCCTTTACAATTCACCTAAATTCATAAAATCTTTTTGGACTCTTGACTAAAATTTTTTTTTACAGAGACTAGCTAAAATTTTATCTTAACATTGCTATTCGATTATGATTTTCTAAAACAGCAAATCTGTATTTCACTTTACTTCCAACAATCAACTTCTGACTTCAATGATCTGAAGAAGCTCACATATAAAATCCTAGACAAGTCATACCCAGTCAGAGTAAAAAATGTGTAATGATTTCCTGAATTACAATGTATAATGGACGACACAAATTAACACTGTGCTATCATATAAACTGTACCTCAATTATAAAGTGCTTGGAGTATCTAGCTACTACAGAATAAATAACATCATAAAAATTTCCACACATTTTTTCACTCACACTTACTTCAAGGACACAGACATCAAATTTGTCCTTCCATTCTTCTTTCTTAATTTTACCAGTATATTCAATGAGAGAAAACAACAGTTGAGAGTCTATTTCCATATTTCTCTGTATAATCCCCCTACTCTCTACATAAAATTTTGGGAGACAGATTTAACAACTGTTTTATCTTTGCTATAAAACTTTAAAAAGCATCATCAAGTAGTATAACTCATGCATAATAATAATAATAATAATGTAATTTACTGTAACTTTCCTAGAACTTATATATTACTTATTTCTTACATTTCTCTTTTCATTATGTACAAAACAAAACACTTTTTATGAAATGTACGTCTGGGTACAAAAAAGATAATTGTTTTTTTTTTTTAATGATAATCCCCATCTACAACCTTTCTATTTCTAGAACCTGCATTTCCAACTCTATTTGTGCACTTCCACAACAGATATCTACTATTCTTCTTTACAGAAAAAAGAACCTTCTTATAGAATGAAAGACCAAAAGCCTCTAGCTAAATATTTCAAAACAAATGACATTGGAATGTTTATAAATTTGAGATGAAACACTGAAAATATTACAATTACAAACCAATATTATGGTGTCTGAATCTATAGCAATTTGACTTCATTTAAAATGTAAAATAATCAAATTAGCATGTTAATTTTAAATAGCACTTTATTAAGTGCAATTCAGTTGTCAGCATTGCAATATACTTGATTAAAATAAAAACAAAGCCTCCTTTGATCCTTATTATCTGCATCAATGTAATAATATAAAATAAATTTAAATGCAATTTAAATAATAAAATATTAATAATTCATAAATAAATGAACTGAGTATCTTTTTAAATCTTGGAAAATGGCATATAAATATGGATAATATATCGAAATATGATCTCTGAAAATTACATCTTAACTGGATCATTAAGCACTTTCAAAACTATTGCAAAAATTATTCAAACTTTTGTTCAAATCAAAACACATATTAACAATTAAAACAGAAAAACAACAACACAAATGCCAATATTTCCTAAATAAAATCACAATATAACTTAAATCTGAAAGTCACAAATAAAAGATAACAACATAACATCTTTCACTCAGCCGTAAGGTCCCACTGTGACTGTTCCCATTTAGAATCATTCTCTTATTCATGTATGATGAAGTATGATATATGATTAAAGTTCCTAGGAACTAATTGTAGTTTTTCACATGCCGTATCCATATGGGTTGGGTGGCACACCATATTGGCCACCATATCCTGGTACTGGTGATGGAGCTTGTGGTGGCATCATGCCTGCTGGACCAGCAGTTAACATAAGTTGTTGCTCTCCTAAAATGTATAAAAAGATGTACATTAATTTATTTAAAAAATAAATACAATGACATTACATACAAAAAGTATTGGATAGGATTTGACAGGAAGACCAGATTTATCTATTTTCCAGTAGTAAGATTATTTTCAACTTGACCAGTTCGATTCACAAACTAAAAAGCACTGGTAGATTTTGAATAGCTTTGTGTGTATAGTCTGGAATTCTTGGTTCACATAATTAACTTTTTTTCACAATTTCTTTCGTTCATAAAATTTTTGCTATAACCCAAATCATAACTAAAAAAAATTGTCCTTAACACTCCCAATGTGACATGATAGTTTAAAATATGCATAGAGTGAATCAGAACATGTATCATGGAATGTCTGTTGAATGTACATAATTTTGTTAAATCATGTTTTCAAGGGAAGATATGGCATGTCTAACATTTTTTTTTCAGTTCAAAAACTGACAAGATTTCTTTAATTAGGTATTACCTCATGATTGCACAAAATATGCACAATTTAATGAGAGAGATTTAAAATGATTGTTCTCCAAAATTTCTAATGTATGAACTAGCAACATCACATTTTGGTCAACTAGATTTACTTTTCTACTACTTGGAGCCACAATCCTGCTATAAAATGATGAAAAACCATATTTTCTCCAACGAAAAATGGGTAAAAATACTGAAAATCTATCCAGTATCTACAAAGCCCTTTTGACATTTCCTTGCAATCTTTTCTGTAACAACTCATTAAACAATATTCGAACACTTCCAAGTTCCAAATTTATGCCCATGGGAAAGAACTTCAACAATATAAAAAGTACATGTAGTTGATAAGAAACTGAATTTTTCTTCATCAGTGTTTGGATCCACTCACAACCTGTACTTCACCTAAAAACCAGATTTTTTTTACTTTTGGAAAATATGGTTAAAAAGAAAATTACCTAAAACAATTGGTCTTTCCTCTGCTTTTTGTTCTTCTTCACTTCTTACTGCTTCTGACTGTTCCAACTTGTCAACCTTTGATACATACAATATGGTTTAGTTGATTTAACGTCAAAAGGAGGTGGACAAATTCCATTTTTTATTTATTCAACATTTGCTAGATTTTGCAAAATTAAAACACCCCAATATATCAAGCAACCATTTCATCATTTGATCTCATAAAAAAGCTAGTAAACATGGTACTAAACAAGAGTGGACACACTACATGTCTCAACTGAGTATGCACATGGGCACAGAATAATGATTATCTGATACCCGACATTTTGCAAGTCGAAGGAAAATGTGTTAAAAGAAATTGAGGTCAAGGTCAAAAGGCAGGTGTCATACCGACACGTATCCACTAAGAACTATCTATTAACCAAATATGGTGAGTCTGGGTATTAAAGTTGCTGAGAAATGGACCTAATCTTGAAAATGTTATAAAGTCACTCAAGCATGCAATTGAGGTCAAGGTCCAGAGACAGGTGTCAGACTTGCATGTACCCACTAAGAACTATCTATAGACCAAATACGGATGGGTCTATGTATTACAGTCGCTTTAAAAAGGACAAGAAATTTGGATGAAAGTCACTCAAGCATACAATTGAGGGCAAGGTCCAGAGACAAGTGTCAGACTGGCATGTACCAACCAAGACAGTCACTCAAGCATGAAATTGAGGTCAAGGTCCCAAACCAGGTGTCAGACTGACATGTACCCACAAAGAACTATCTATTGACCAAATATGTTGGGTCTAGGTGTTCTCATTGCTGAGAAATGGACTTAACCATGAAAAAGTGAAAAAGTCACCCAAGTATGAAATTGAGGTCAAGGTCCCAAGCCAGGTGTCAGACTGGCATGTACCCACCAAGAACTATCTATAGACCAAATATGGTTCGCCTAAGTATTATAGTTTCTGAGAAATGGACTTAACCACAAAAAATTGACAAAGTCACTTGAGCATGAAATTGAGGTCAAGGTCCCAAGCAGGTGTCAGACTGGCATGAATCCACTAAGAACTATCAATAGATCAAATATGGTTGGCCTAGGTATTACAGTTGCTGAGAAATGGATTTAACCACGAAACTTTTAAATTCATGTTTATAAAGTCAGTGAACCATGAAAATGAGGTCAGGGTCACAAGACAAGTATACTGCGGCAAACCTTTTACAATAAGCTACCTTGTGGACCATCTTAATTGTAGGTATTACATGTGCAAAGTTATTAAAGTTTTACAAAAGTTTACACTGCCGGAAAATACCTATATCTTGCCTCCACGACTTTTCGTTGCAGGCGAGGCAAACAGTGTGTAATACAACAAAGTTTGAGAAAAAATGACATTTTTGCATATAAAAAATTACAATATCATCACAACTTTTTTTATACATATTAGTAATACCTAAACAATTTATGAAAACATATCAAATCTTATATTTTATATAAAAATATGAAATGGCATACCTTTGTTATATACTCTCTCACAACCTGTATCATGTATGGCATTGCAAAATCCATTATATTGTGTCTCCATGCCAACTCTAGTATGACATCTGGTCGTAATAAATCGTAACATTGGAACAAGCATGCAGCAAAACATTCATGATATTTCTCTTCTAAGAACCATGCAATCAATTCTTCTGCAATATTAATGTCTTTAGACTCTCCAGCATAACACATTGCATCCTGAAATATTTGAAGTTGAAACAATACATTGCATTGAAAAATATCTGGGGGTAAGGTTTTTCATTGACATAATTATAATTACTTGGTGGTGACTTGACATGTCAGCTCCTCACATATTTTTATATTCAGAAAAAATTCCATAAAATGTTAATTTTTAACGTATCAGCAATAAAACTGAACTAACTAAATTACCTTAAATAATTTATCCTTTTTACACAGGTCGACAGACTGCTTCCATCTATTATTACCCTTATACAGGTATGCAGCTATACGTCTAAATTCAATCAATTCATGTTTCTCTAATCTCTGTGCCAATGCAATATTGTCGAAGTTCTCGTAGGCATCAATTGATGTTCTTAGACCCTGGTAATCCTCTTCTTCTATTAATAGATTGTTCAGCGCTTCATTTATGGCTTTGTTGTTGTTCTTTTGTACCGAACGCAAGTAAGGCTTGACAAGAGGTATCTGGTTGACTTTCGTGAAGAAGATGACTGCTCTTGTGTGGTCAAGTCTAGGTGTCAGTACCAGTAACAAGTCATTTAACAACAAAGGTTTAAAGTCTAAGTAGAACTGAATAGCCTTGTAATATAGTTCTATGTTTGCTACTTTTGTAATGATATCTTTAAACTGACTTTCTCTCCAAGCAATGGTCGGGTGGCTCATCATTGTTATCACTGCATTATCATATTCTTCATATTTATCATACAAAAATACTAATTCTGACCACAGATGGGCTTGTTCTGCTGCTCGTAAAACCTGAAAACAGATAAATAAACTTAATATCTTTAAAACTTTTTACATTTTATACCATTATAAAAAGCAACTTCAACTTTATTTTAATGTTTGTACAGTCATGTTCACCTATGAGGACGTTTTGAGATTTAATAAGTTAACTACAAAATATTTTGTGTCCTAGTCTGTGTTTCAAATGTATAACACATCAGATCATGTGAACTTACAAGAGCTAGCGTTATAAGCAATAAAAAGTTTTGTAAAAAAAAAATGTGATATGAGTTAATCCAGTTCAATGTCCCACATAAATATATGAAGAAAAAAAATCTACTTACCTTTGGAATGTTAACTCTAGACCAGAATAGTTCTAAATGTTCTCTCATTTTTTCTGGTTTGTATTTGGAGTATAAAATAGCTAATTCTGTAAACATACCCATATGGGCTCGTTCTAAACCTAAAATGAGAAGCAATATAAAATGGATTATATATCTGGTTTTATTGATAAAATATTGATAGCAATATTGAAAGTATCATTAGTCCATTCATTTAATGTATATATGCAATGTAATTTATGTGGGCTAAAAATATTGTTTCCACTTATAAACAAATTTCAAAAACTGTTTCAAGAATATGAAATGTGACATTTTGTAAGAAGTCTCACATTATAAATTGAAAGATGACAAAATTTTTATCTGCATTGCAATTAAGAGTATGTGTTTTTCTTCTTTCTGGATTTCAGAAGTACTAATTTACCTAATGCTGCCTCTAATAGAGATATGAGTTCTTCAAAATATCCTCTGTCTTGATAATAATTGATTAATTCTTCTAATTCATCTGCATGTACTACAATGTGAAGACCACACATCTGTGCTAACCGGAATTCTTCATTGTCTACACAGGCAAAGCATACCTGGAAATCAAATATGTAATCTGAAATTCTGACTACAGTGGGTGAAAACACATGCAATTGGAAATCAAGAAAACTTACAAAATCTATAAATCCTCCAACTATCATCCATACACCTGGACATACATAAATATCTTTCAACCGCTGGACTTTTTCTCATGATTTACTCAGCCAAATCTTTTACATACATATTGCTTTTATATTCTTTGATATAAAAAAAATTGTAAAACCTTTTGTTAATCTTTTTCACAAATTTGAATCAAACATATGATTGACAAGTTTTCTTTCCAATGAACTGTAGAGCTTACTTCTTTCCATGTTCTAGTACTGTTAGCTTTCCTGGCTCCATCAACAGCAGCTTGGTATTCTTTAAGATGGACTAGAGTGATGGCCAATCTGGCGTAATTGGATACATTATTGTACAAAAGTTTGGCAGCTTCGTACATCTCGTCATCAAAACACCTGTCTGCTACCTAATAATCAGATAATCATCATTATAAACCACTTAACTATTGTTCTACTGTATTTCACTAATTCCTTCATTCTTGACATTCCCTTGGTCATAAAGATGTAAATATAATAAATGATGAAATACTCTAACAATTAATCCCATTTTCTGACCATTTATGGATCTTTAAAATCCCTTTCACACCTGGAAACATTGCGATTTGTTTGACAGACTTTTCTGCCCCATTTAGCAATAATTTATTATGCTCTTTATGGTACCTAGTTTTAACTAGAATACTAACAATGTCGGAAAAGGGCCCCACCTGCTTGTGTGATTGAACTCATGGGAATCAAAAACACTTCAAAATCTAGTTCTGATTTCATACAATCATTTTATCTATCAAAAAGCATGAAGCTAAATTCTCAAAATTTGCCTTTTTCCATATAAAAACAAAGTTTTCCCCCAAAAAAAGTTTTCTGATTTTCCTCAAAATCAAAAGAGACCTTCCTCTGATCATGTCAAACAATGTATAAAATTTATGAAAATCTGTGAAGGCAATCTTAAGTTATCATACAACATAGTGGTAATTGTCAAAATATGGATTTTCTCATATAAAAACTAAGTTTCCCCCAAAAAAGTGTTTTCCGATTTTCCTTAAATTCAAAAAGGACCTTTCTTTGATCATGTCCAACACTGTGTATAAAATTTATGAAAATCTGTGAAGGCAATCTTAAGTTATCATACAACATAGTGGTAATTCTCAAAATATACATTTTTTTCATACAAAAACTAAGTTTTCCCAAAAAATTGTTGTCCAATTTTCCTCAAAACCGAAAGGGACCTTCCTTTGGTCAAGTCCAATATTTTGTATAAAAATCATATAAATCTGTGAAGGCAATCTTAAGTTATCGTACGACAAAGGAAATGCTGACGGACAGGCGGACAGACTGATTACTATAGGGCACTCCCATGGCGGACCCCAATAATTAGTACAGCAAGGTGGAATAACAGGCAATGCTCAACCATCAAGTTTCTAGTAGATCACACACTGTGGCCATAAAGGTACAATTTTATCCTTTTATACAAGATTCAATATATATCAATTTGTTTTCAACCTGTCATAAATATGCTAAACACTGAATTTTGTCATTGACACTTTTATCTTTAATTTTATTTACCTGTGTTATGTTGGCATGATTTGGACCAGAAATAAATTCTTCCAAATCAGCTAATCTGTTGGTCTTTGCATAGGCATATATTAGTTCTGTTTCTATGAATGTTTCTCTGGCTTTCTTACGAGCCATCTGTAAAAATTTCACCAGGTCTTCCCAACTATCTGTAAACAGAAACAAAGAAATAACTTTTGCAATTACCTTTAATATGCTTAAAATATGATGAATATTATTTGTGAACATGATGGCATGAAATGTTTTACCAGTATACATAAATTTGCTCTGAATATAAAAATGTTTGGATATACAGGGATTATCTCTCAAAATTTCCACTCTTACAGTTACATTCATCCTCAAATAAAACTTTTTAAAAAAGCTTAGCTGTTTGTAAATAGAACACATCTCAAATACATATTAGCAACAAATACAACACAGGAGTATAAACATCTGGAGGAGGATTATGACCCACACCTACAGTATCACACTACTATTTAGGTGAAACTTTCAAGAGAACAATTTTTGTCACTTTAATAGAGTGCATTTGGTTATATTGTAAGAGCCAACCTTTATTGTCACATGCAGCTTGTTGTAGCAATTTCCATATTACATAATTTTTTGATACTAAACAAAAAGGCTACGTACTGTTACTACTGGCTACCCTGACAACATCTAGATAACTGGTAGGATCATCTGCCTTTATGAAGGAATCAATGGCCTCCTTGACCATGTTTTCATCCAACTGAGCTTTTCCTAGTAAACTCCATACAGCTGGATCGTTGCATCTCTCAGCAAACTCATATGCCCTGTCTAGGTTATTTACATGCTCTATCAGTACCTGTCAAAATAAAGTAGCTATATAACACAAAACTCAAATTTTACCTTTTTAAAGCTGAACTTTCAACAGGCAAAAATGAAAAAATTTCAGTATTCAAGTAATTTCATGAAATATCTGGTAACAAACTCCATCAAATGCCATTAATTTCACTGCTAAATTATAAACATAAATTTAAATTAATACTTGATTTTCATATCAATTAGTACATACCTGAACAGCAGATGTGTTGACATCAAATTTCTTGAAGATGGCAAAAGCTTCCTCAAACAGTTCATTATTGATAGCTATGTTAGCTATGTCTGGGGCATCGTAGTTGTCTAATCTGTTGATATATTCCATTACACGGGTACGGTCAGCTTTAATGGCTGTCAGGATCAACAAGTTCTGTAGATTTCTGTTAAAAATCAAAATATTTTTATTTTACTTATTACATGATTTTATAATAATGATTCAAAATATAAACCTTCTTTAAATAATTTTACGAAAAGGCAAATACATTCCAACCTGCTTTAGTTTGGTTTATTTGTTGGTTTTTTTATTTTTACCATTTTCTACATGACTGGGTATATAGTGGAGTTCAGTTCTCTTGTGGAGGAAGCCCAAGGATGCATACAGAACCACTAGCATTGTAGAGGAAAAACAGGAATTCTTTTCAATTAGTAAAATCACCTCGATACAAGTTCCTAAGCTAGTGATTTATCATTTACCCCTAGGAATCAAACGAAATATAGGGGATGAATTTCAATGAGATGACCTTGAGAAACAGAATCCAAACTGGAAAATGTGTCTATAAGACACGGATGCCCTGCCCTGAAAACGATATAGGTGTTGCTTAACTGCGTTGTACTATTCAAGAGGACTGTAGTGGTTAAATATCATTGATATATTACTATACATTTTTGAAAAATGAACCTAAACGCAAAACTTATCTAAAGTCACTGAAGCATGAAATGTAGGTCATAGCAACCCAAGTGATGCTGAACTGCGTTGTACTATACAAGAGGACTGTAGTGGTGAAATATCAATGATTTATGACTATATGTTTCTGAGAAATGAACCGTAACGCATAACTTAACCAAACTCACTGAAGCATGAAATGTAGGTCTTAGCGATCCAAGTGTTGCTGAACTGTGTTGTACTATACAAGAGAACTGTAGTGGTGAAATATCATTGATATATTACTATAGATTTCTGAGAAATGGAGCTAAACGCAAAACTTAACCGAATTGGGATGTACAGACGGACAAGGGTATATCTATATGCCCCAGCCATGAATCCCAGCAACATTCATGGCGGGGCATCAAAATACAAAAATACTGTATCCACACCAAAAAGAATATGTATTCATGAATTTTACAAAACATCAGAGAAATAAGAAAGTGATGATATAAATCTACCTATGATCACTGAAGACAGAGTTATCCAGGACAATTTTCTCCAATAGTTCTATCAATTCGTTTGGTAAGTCTGCTGTCATAAAGGCTTTAACAGTAACAGATATGTCTTCTGGGTCCTGCGTCTCTGACAGGGCTGTTTGGACAACCTGCCAATCAAAAGCAAAAGTTTTTAGAAGTCTAATTTTGAATATTGTGTTTAAAGCATCTGCAAATAGGACATTAATCATTTAGATATAAGACAGAAGGTAAGTGTTGATGTCACCTACAATTTTGAATTGGCAGTATTCATACCAACAATCTGCCAAATAAATAAATGTCTCTGTTAATGGCAAAAGTATTTGTAAATAATAATTCTAGCATGTCTTCAAATCTGCAATCCTAAAATTTCTTACCTGATCAATCAGTTGTCGTTTGTATTCATTATCCTCTTGTAGAACATGTGCCCACAGATCCATATCTCGTCTCTTGACCAAGTATCTAGCCTCACTTTTGAACAGTGAATTTTCATTGCACACCTGAAAAATACATGTACAAAATTATATGATTACATTATACTTCAAACAAGTAGTTCCATGACTACAGGAACCTCCATATTTTTTCATAGAATTTATTTACATTGTTAAAAAAATCTGTTTAAAGATGCTTCTTCTCATTCAACAACCATGCCTAAATCTAAAAACACAATTCTACAAATTATTCTGTGTCAAAAGATGTTATATCTGAATATAAACTATTTACTAACCTGAATAAGTTCCGTATCACACTGCCCTCTTTCATAAGCCACACAGGCCAAATGTGGGTCTCTCTTCTCACAGTATTTGCCTACTATTTTACTATCATAGAACTGATTTTCTCTGAAATACAAATAAAACATGATTAAAAAAAAATGTCACAAACTGTCAACCAAAGATAAAATCAATCTTGTACTTCCATCTGCTTAATTTGTCGGAGATTCAGGAAAATGAAAACATCTATTATTCTGTTGTCAGTGGACTAAAAATCAAACTGAATGTAACAGGCTCTGACCTGCATGAAATAACCCTTCCCTCAGCTAACCCCATCCCTAATCAAATCATAGCCCTACCGGAGTGGGGCCCCTAAATTAAATGAAGTAAATCGATGTACAGTTTTATATTTAGTGAATTACTGACGTCAAAATACATGTAGCTATTCTCTTGCTGAACTACAGGTATCAGATTTTCATTTCAAATTTGTGGATATATCAGGATTATGACCTCCAAAAGTTTGTCGTTAGAATCTGTTCTGTGGCAAGCTGCAGCTATAATAAAGGTTTGTCCAGCATGTCTTCATAATATCTGGTCATCTTATAAATGACAATCAGTCACTGAAATATGTAATTCCAAACATAGGCAATGATCTTTTAACTCTGAAAGTCATCCGTAAACATTAAACTTTGTCATTTGAAATCAGTGTTGATCAATATCCAACACATCCACGGTTCGTGGTTCTGTAGACTTGCAACTGTTTCTGCAAAATACTTTGCTTGAGTTGGCGATGATAAAGTCCCAACTTCCAGGCAATGTTTTGATTTTTTCATAAACATGTACTTGGATTTCGAATCTTCCAGAAAACTGATACTAGGAGGATATATACTAGGAGGATATTTCAGAAATGAAAGAAAGTGTAAAAATTGTTCCATTGGGGAGGTTGAAGACGAAGAACATTTTCTAACCAGATGTGAAAAGTATACTAATGTGAGGAAAGAACTATTTAAATTTATATCATCAAAAGTCCCCCCTTTCACAAATTTATCAGATAGACAAAAGTTATATTATATTCTCAATTGTGAAGATCCTGATATATTAAACTCTGTTGGCAAATTTTTACATGTTAATATGCCATGAGTCTATATTTTATATAATCATGGTTTATTTATTTATATTGAATGTTTTCTGTCATGTAACTGCAGTTGTCTAATTTTCTGTCAATCAAGTAACTTCTTCCCTTTCAATGTTTTTATTTGTTACTCTGTTACTTATTGCCCCATTGAGGGCCCTTAATTGGTTCATAAACATTATCTTATACGATTTCACCTGTGCTTTATTTCAAATTCTGTTAGCAAAAGAATGCCATTGCTATTAAATCTAACATACTGACTATAAACTTCTTTTTTTTTAAAATAAATATCCATTACAGCGTAATTTAAAGACACTTTATTTCAAATTTCATTTTTCCAAAGAACAAAACAAAAGAGTCTGGTGTTATGAGAAAATACAAAACCTTATAAGTTTAACCTTACCTTAAAAATCTTTCTGGGTTGTTGTTACTATCAATGTATATCTTGGCTAAAGCATTATGTGTAGCAGTCTCATTCACACCTTCATGTACTCTCATCTCAAGCCAAGGAAGAAGTAATTTCATCCTAAAAAATATTAAAAGTTTTTTGTCATTAAAGTCATTTTCAAATATGCTTAATAAAATCATTGCTCCACATCAGGAAATGAAAATTTTTGTTTTTAATGATATCACAGAGCTCTTAAAACATTCTTAAATAATAATAAAAATTATTTGAGTTTACACCTGTACACCATTCCTACAACATATGAAGAGATTTTTTTTATTGGAGTATACATCTGAATTAAATTCTTTCAGTCACATTTACCTGTTTCTCTTTTCAACTTCTTCAACCAGTTCGTCTGTTGAGAACTGTCCTTTGACTACCATGATTAGTTGTTTGATGACATCTTCACCACAGTCTACATCTAACAATCCTCCGACAACTACTGGTAATCTAGCTGGATTTACCTATATAATTAAACATTATTTTATCTGTAGATATGAGAATGTCATGCAATTTACTAAAACTGATAAGAAAATACCTGAATTCAAAACTAAAACAAATAAAACTTAATGGAAAAACTGATGTCATATATTTAAAATGTTTCTCTCGATAATTAATTTGTTCTCTCTGTTTTTGTCTTAACTCAGTCTTATAAACTTGCCAATACAAATTTTGTCAAAAAGAGAAATATCTACAAATGCAAATCGTTTTTTCTCAAACAGCTCTATATTGTTTACGTTTTTATGGATACTTCAAAACTTGAATCCGTAGATTTATCAATTTCAACCTTTGTCTTGCCAATGTAGAGAAAATTTACCTTTTGTACATAGATTTCTATGTACTTTTGTAGACTATTTCTGTATAGATAAAGGACTAGATCATGTACAAAGTCAAATCTATCACACACGATAATTAATGGTAGTTGATCTGTCAACTTGGCTTCCTGAAAACAAAACATTCTACAATAGTTTCATTCTGCATTTGTAGGAAAAACCCAAATAAAATTCTCTTACATATCATACTGCCCTAGTTTTTTCACATGCCATATACTACTAAAGTAGATGAATATCATGAGATATTACTACATAGTAAACAATTTAAAATCTTCATATATTCTTTTATCTAGTATATGAACATGTGTATCATTAAAATCTGTGAACATGTCAAAAATCTGAAAAGTTTATTTTTTATGCAGCTTTCATTAACCAGTTTAGAACACAAACAATACAACTGATTGTTGCTGTGAAAAATGGTTACTCTTTTAAATCAAGATTGAAATCAAACATCTCATTATCTGGAACAGCACACCACTCAAAATTTCACGTTAACAAATAATCTAAAACATACTGATTATAAGGACACTACAGTATCATATTGATTGTACTTTTACACAAGTTTAATGATAAATGTCGTACTGTGGTGAACAGTAATCTTGTAAGAGTTTTTCATAACATCTTCAAACAAATCTTACCTTCAGAAAGTTTTTAACTCTCTCAGGTTCATAACATTGACTTTCTCTACATATTCTCTCTACTTCTTTGATCTGACCAGTCTTGCAGGCTGCTTGGATGTATTTAAAATGAACATCTGAATCCTGACTGAAGTTCACAATAGATCCAAGGAAATAGAACAAACCTACAAAAGAAATATCTGACTTAAAACTTGTTTCCAAAATATTTTTTCCACAGCATTTTCTAAGCAATTAATAAGATGTATGATTCATGAATGTAAGCATCTAGTATCTCCAAAGCGTTTTCCAATCTTTAAGACAAAAATCCATTACAACAAATTCAAGTCCTACAGGTTAATATTTGCAAATAAAAGATATTTCTGGAATCAATCTACATGTTGCTTCATATTGCTATTAAAGACTGACTACTCTATTATTCTATAACAATTGTAACTATACACTCACCTTCGTAACTTTTGAAGGATTCAAATATCTCAATGAGGGCATTTGTTGATAACTGTTCATGGTATTTGGATGCTATTTGAACACAAACTTGTAGATTTTGCCTTATGTTGGCCTGCAACATAGCTTTAAGACATTCTAAAGAATCTTCTACAGACAGTGAACCAAAGTAGTTGACCAGCCACTACAACAAAATAATTAAATGAATATTTAGAATGTACAGGTAAATTATAGAGAAAACAATCTTTGATAAAACCTAGGTAAAGATATTTATAAACTAAGGTACGTTTTCAACATTTTGATGGTTTTTTTTTTCATGGAAAACTTGACACAATATATACTCAAATTTGTGTATTTTCTCTTAATATGTTTTGTCAAAGTTTACTTACGATCTTGCCTGTATAAATTTTGTTAAAAAGATACAAAAAATTTTTTAAAAAAAATGGTCAATTGAAAAAAAATCATAATTTTCCCTCCAGAGTATATGAATTCCTAATGCTGTCTGAAAGGTAATCTTACCTCTGGGTTTAGTAAATGTGTGTGAACAACAGCTCTCTTGATATCATACAAATCAGTATAGTGTTCTAATGCCTGAAAATACAAATTATCAATAAGTACATACTAATTAAATGTTCCAATAACAATAACATTTTAGAAATTAAAAAAAAAATTTTACAAAGGTTTTCTGAGGCAATCAAATGCTTGCCTTGTTAAGTGATCTGTTTGCTATAATGGCCTTGCGTGTTATTTCAGTTTAGATTTTTATATCTGGATGTTGTTTCGGTCATACAAACACCATATCAAATCATTTCATCTAGTTAATGTTTATTTTAATACATTTAATGTACTTAAAATGAAATGCAAATATATTTATATGGAGATCTTTCAAAATTTTTGAATGGTGGATGTGGAATACTGATGGAAGTTCATTCTAACAGATCTTTTCTATTAAAACTTACTCTCTGAAGAAGACCAGCTTTTTCGCAGAGCTGTGCAATATGTGCTTTATCATAGTGTGTAAACATTTGATTTCCTAAAATAGCATCTGCAACCTAAAATTTAAAATAAATTAGTGTTACAACAACACAATGCTTTATGTCTTCATGCACATTCATTTACAAGTATATTAATTTGTAAGACACAAGATATCTGACATTGTTCCTACAGAATAAGATATTTATCAATTCAATTCTCTGTTGCTTTGTTTTATGCAGATTATATTCAAAATCTGTAAAATTTAAAAAAAAATAACAGACACTGTACAGCTGTTTGTTCTGGGTTAATTCCCTAAAAACAATTTCAAACTCAATATCAAAACCAAATTCTGTAGAACTGGTTGTTTCTTTATTCCTTTCTCAAAACATATCTTTCTTTTATATTCAGTATACATTGTTCATTTTACCAAATTCTGAAAACTCTAAACACAGCATGTTTTTACCTGTGGTGCAGACAATAAGTTCATTTCTAACAATCTTGTCTGTAGGGGACCTTCTGATGGCCTGTTGTTTTTTAAAGCATCTAACAAGAATGATGTACATTGTTGTATCAGGTTAAACTCCATAAATACATCTACTATCTGAAATTAAATAACATAAAATTTAATACATAAAACAAATTTATATTTTTGTCAAACATATGTTATGTCTGTTTCAAACACATTATTTTGTTAGTTTTAAACTTTATTTATATTGGATTTGGAAAACAAGTTATCCCAACTAAGGCTAACCCCTCTCTATGTTTTAGCTGTTTAAACTCTAAAACTCTGAAATTGTTTTTGTTCTTCTCAGTTTTTTACCTGTTCATTCATACACCAAAGATATCAAAACCAGTCATGAAAATGCAAAAAAACTTCAATCAAATTTCGCATATAAAAACATTCATTTTCAAAAAAAATATTTGTTACTGGTAGCTGCTAGGCACTGTCTTGAACTTACTGTAACTTATCAGTTTTTTTTTCGGACCCAACTCTGACTTTAAATGAAGAACCCCATTAAAATCACTCCTAATTAATGTAAACTGGCAATATTTTTTTATTAATTATATTCATGAAGGAAAAATTATTTTACCTGATTAAGATCAGCTAATGGTTCTTCATCTTCTACCAACATCTGTGCAAATGACAGTCCTTGTTCTGGGTTCATCCTCATAATATTTCTCAACAATGATATAAAATCTGGTGTAAAACCAACTTTTTTGGCATATAACACAATTTTCTGAAATTGTCCAGTTTCAGCAAAACACTGAATTACTTTCATGGGTACATTAGCTCTAAGATATACAGATAATGCCAAGGTTGGATCTGTGGGTTTAACTAAATCTCCTAATTCCTCACTGCACTCCAGCTGCAAAATGAAAAATATTCACTTTATGAAAATAGCATGAAAAACATGACGGCAAATGAAATTTGAATTGCTTTAACAAGATAAATTTTGACTTCTGCTACCATCTGTAGAAGTTTACCTGTTCTTCACTTATATATAAAAAAGTTTATCTTAATGTGTACACTTAATACAATGTCAGAAAGTTGTCCATGGTCAGTGTTGTACTTATAACAACACGACTTCTACTGTCTTTCTCTTTATTTCTGCATCTGACTAATCAAGTGTTGATAACAAATATAACACTTTAATTAACTTAGTCATGCAAGGTGAAATGGTTATATAGACTTAACTTTTTTCTTAATAATTTCAAACCTAGGCAATTTTAAACTTTCCAAAATATATCCTATCAGAATGTAATTCAAACGTCCAAGTGCTATAGAAAATGTTACTGATTTTAACATTCCTACTAACTGTTAAGACTTTCTTTTAGATGCCCAGGCACTTAACCTCTGAACTTCTTGAATAACACTGAAAATCCAAACTGATCCAGGGTTCAAACATATGTTTAATAAATTTACCTTATCTTCCTTTAGCCATTTTTCTAATAATTGTTTCCTGCCTTGTTGTAATACAGGTCTACACAATTCCAATGATTCATATTTATTAAGTTGCCCTTTATCTAGTAAGATACCAAAATATTGTAACAATGGTGATGTCTGCCCTGGTTGGGCTGGTACTTGCTGGAATCTCTGAATAGTTTGTGGTGTTCTCAAGATTCCCTGTAAAATCAGAATATTAGAATTAGTAAAATTAAATATGTACTTAAGGTATCGGGACCATAAATGACCACGTGATTATTCAAAAGTTCCTGGATGTTCCATACAATGCAATTGAAATGACCTGGGTAATTATCGGCAAACTTCGGAAATGCCAATATAACTAACTTATTTTTACAGACTCTGCATATAAGCAACAAAGTGTGTTTCAACTTGAGAAAAATATATATACAAAATTCCAGCTTTAAATTGTTTGGTTAAGCCATTCACAGTCAAAAAGAGATACAATATCGATCATGATCTATTATGTTCCGGATATTTTAGGGGAGGTCTGAGACCTGTCAAGTTCTGTATGTGCCTGTCCACAATCATGATCCTGTACTTTTAGTGGATTTCTCATAACTACTTATTGCTTTTTTGCTTGATATGGAAAACTTTTTACTTGGAACATGTGAGATGACATTATTTTCAAGTTTATTTACCTTGTCTTAAGGTGTCGGACATTACATCTTGTTAATAACACAGAATGAACCCTAGGGATTATCAATTTTTTTAATTATATTTATCGTCATGAGATATCTCACTTACACATACACCATATGCTTGCATTCTCATAGGATTTCAATTCATACTGAAGTAACACTGCCCAGAAAGTAACCATTTTGGGCTTTATATGCAATAGGTTATGTTGTATTAGAAAACTCAGGCAATACAATATCCAACTGCCATGGAATCAGTAAACTATATTATACATAAATTTTTCCAAACTATGAGCAGAAAACTGATGACTTGGCAATTATATTTTAATTTAAAACATAATACCAATTTACATGCCCAATTATCTCTCCAATTCATAACAAATGGTTATTGTTAAATTTTTACAATACGAGTAATAATTTCAAAATTTGGGGAATGTGATTTGGTGAAATATTTCCTGTTTGATGTGTGTGAATTACCCCCTTTAGATACAGATTACTGTGGTTAAAAAATATGTTCCAATTAATATTAGCCATGAAAGAGGTGGAAACTAGTTCAGAGCTGATTTTGCAGCTATATTTGTATATAATTATAGAATTAAACAAACACATCAAGGAAATACACGTAATATTATAGCGAATCACACTCTGATTTTTAAAATAATTATGAGAATATTTAACATTATCAATTGTTATGTATGCGAGAGATAAGCAGGCATGATTTAAATAAAGACAATATGTATAATTTACCTTAGGTGCACTAGCTGCAGCCTTTGCAGCTTCAGCATAATTGCCACTTTGGAACAATGCATTAAATTTCCTTACAAATAAATCTTCTCCTCCTGGTAGGTTAGCTCTAGTAGCTATCTTCAGTGCTAAGTCAGGGTTGTTTAAGGTGTTGGTAATATATTGCACAATGTTATCTTCTTCTACACTAACGGATAATACCTACAAAATACAAATAACCATCAAATTTTCTAACTTAAAAGATACACATACTGGTAATTTTGCAATCAAACAGCATTTGTATATGTTAATTCATTTTTAGTATTATAATCAACAGTTCTAAAATTATATATATATGTATCTGTTATAAAAACTAATAGGTCATACTCAGAAAAATTCAATTCAAACCACAGCTACTGAAAACTTTAAAAAATTTCATTTTTATCTATTTCTAAAATTTTATAAAGATGAAAATTTTCTGGTTCAGAGAAGGCAAGTAAGTAAAATTTGAATTCTTTTTGAGGCCAAATGTATTTGTCCTATCTTTTTTCATAACTAACCATACATTTGTCTCAGCAATACCTATCTTCAAGCCTTAAATTCACAATAATCATTTTTTATCAACTCATGTTTTGCCATGAGGGTTATCAATCTGTCAATTTTACCTGTCCCTTTCTGTTCACACCAATTATACCATTTGTGGGTTCATGTGGTGCTGTGACAAAGATGGTGTCGCCACTGATTCTGTTCATGTAGATACAGGTTCCAGTCTCAAAATCATACAGATGTATGTAACCATACTTTGTTATCAAGAATGAGACTCCATGTTTTTGGCTGACCTGAAAGAAGAAAACTTGTAGTTATTTACATTCTCTGTATTTGTCGTGTATTGGGAACCATTATTTTATTACAATGTAACATTTTTTAAAATTTCATGATTTTTTACATCAAATAGTGATATTTCTCTTGACATTTTGTCTTACTAACTTTTTGCAATGTTGAATAAAGGGCTTTGCCAAGTGCAGCATGATAGGACCTGTAATACTTCGACAGTTAAACAATTAAAATATGTAAGTGTGGAGACTCTATTATACCTGACAAAATAGGTGTTGAATATTATAATACACATTACACACAAATATAAGACCTTTAACCCCCTATGTCTAGAAAACTGTAAACGATAGGAAAAATCAGTTGACATGCTACTGAAAGCACTCATCTAGATATTTTAAAAGAAAAATGTCCATTAAAATTTTATACATCCCTCAAATGGCTAATTTTGGCCCCTTTAATCCCTTTCATATCTGCAATGACAAAGTTACATAAAAATTCCAGGAGTAACTTTTATTGTATTTCTTATGATGAACCCTTTAAAAAAAAATCATCAAAATCCGATGAAATAAAAAGTTTTGAAAATTAAGGTGTCCCTCTTTTGGCCCCCTATATCTTTAAAATGGTAAGGGATAGTGAAAAACATATTTTAAAGAAGAGAGACAATGAAAAACCAAAAATCATAAAAATTACATAAAAATTTAAAAAGTTACATCAAAAATCATAATGTACCTTAATCATTAAATTTTCAAAATCACTAACCATAACTTTTTCAAAAAAAACAAACAAAATATTATTTTGAAGTAAAATATTACCTGCATTGCAACAGGAAAGTCATTCTGAGCTTCTGGTGGGAAGAAAACATCTACAGCTTTCTTGGTAAATGGTTGGTTGCCTTGTGGAGGCTGTCCTACTTCAATTATATGCAGCTAAAATTAGATATCAAGGTATTTTCAATACGGATTTAAAACTGTACCATATCAAGAAAATAAAACATTTTAGCGAGGAGATTTGATTCATATGAAAAACAAATTTGACATAGCTGAATAGTTTAAAGTAACAGTTTGCAAACCAACATTTTTCATTTTTATATCTTTATCTCCCATCTTCAAGGTCATAACACATTAGACAGAATGTAACATAAAAACATACATTTTACACAGGGGTTGCTCTGGCTCCTAAAAAGTAGGAGCCAGAAAAATTGCCAGGTGCCATTTTCAGGAGCCAGTTTAGGAGCCAGATAAAATTTTATATCAAGGAGCCAAACTGTGTCGATCTTGCAACTGTTGTTCAGTGTTCTCCCCAGAACTTTTGGATAGCATCACATTTAACGTACTTTCCTATTTGTAGATACTGCTCCGGATCGCATCGCGGAAATGTACATGTACAACTGCCTTGCATGTTTATTTGTGAATGATGTACTGTATCTATATTATAATATATTAAATGCAACATTTTGTTCTATCTTTTCTTGTTTTTATTAAATAAAAATAAAGAAATAGTTATAGTTCATTATTTTTTAAAATGTCATAATGTCTGCCCATTATCTACATCTACCAAACAGTGACCACCTCCAACTTATTGAAGATTACATGCATGTCACAGGAGCCAGACATAGATTACTAAATTTACAATTCGTATTAGATAGTCAGATGTCTTGTTTACGTTTTGCATTTTCCTGGTCGCAATTTTGACCTTTGACATTGAAGTTTTCAATGACATGAGCTAATTAGTGTCAGCTTGGGATCGTTAAAATCTTAACAGTCATATAGCTTAAGGGCAATTAACACCTGTTTAATCACTATTTAATGGCATTGGGGACTAATTACAGGTGTAATCAAACAAGGGAATGATGTAATATTTTGATTATAAGCGGCAATTAGGTCGTTCACGAGTTCCGCAAAATTTCAACATGTTCAAAAATATAGCATCTCGGCGACTTTCTGATAGCGTCTCGGTGCCGTAAAAGGTCTCAGGGAGAACACTATTTGTTGAATGTGTGTCGCTCGTACTTCTATTTGAAAACAATCAGTATGATAGCATTTGAAGGTTTTTGACTACTAGGTGCTACATTAGCTATAGATGCAATTTTTGAAGGTTTTGGACTAACAGGTTGACTGTCACTGTTGTCAATAGCTCCGGAGCTAAACCCAAATACAGAAAGTTTTGTCGTCTTGGACGACGAATTTATCAAATCTAACTTTCGCTTCACCATAATTACGTTTGCGTATATGTAGTTTTGGAAAATGAATAATTATATTCCATCGAAACAACTATTTATAAGAAAGAAATCTAAAGTTTTCTAATTTCTTTGATAATATTGAGTTATTAGTATAATTTGATAGAGATTGGATCTCCGCTTGGTATTAAGCTTGTTTTGAAGAAAGAGACCGGGGAACAAGAAATTACTCAAAATTCTTACCAACTACCTAAAGGCGTTTATCACCTCATCATTCTAATATGATCATCTAATTGTTTTCTTTAATAAATACCAATCATAAATTGTAATTGGCGATTTGAATTTCACACCTCGATAATTTGTTTACCTTTTTCCTTTGACAGTTAAATACCGACACGCTCCAGAAAACACAAAACTTACCTGTATTATCCAACATATCGATCTTTGGTTCATAAACAGTAAATGATGATAATTTTACACAGGGAAATGTAGGCGGCAAAAAAATCGCCAGCAGCCGTTTTCAGGCGCCAGTTGAGAAAAAAAATCGCAATTTGCGACATTGGCGACCGACAGAGCGATCCCTGTTTTACATTAATACAGTAAAACATGATACTGGATACCAATTCAGAAACAATGGAAGTGTATTTTGAACTGTTTAAGAAATATCTAAGACTTTATATGGGTTTGTTATCTTATTACCTTTCCGCCTTGAGCACCTCGAACAGCAAACATGAAGAGTGTTGATGGGTGTGGATTTTGATCAACTTTAAAAGTAGCAAATGCAGCTGCATGGCCTTCAATTGGCTGGCTGACTTTTCTCTCTGTGGAATACAGCTGCATGGCTCCTACAACTCTGTTTTGCTGAAAAAATGGATGACCTCAAATTAACTGAATGTTAACTCAAATGGCTTTTTCACTGCAGAAATGTGAATGATTTTGTGGTATATATTTATTGTAAAAGCTGTTAGCTGCAGAGAACTCTGTTGTAAGCTATGCAGACTTATCATATATTACTCAATTATCTTAACCACAACCACCAAATCTCTAAGTCATGTGCTCTGAATCACTGACGTAAAAGAAACATCAAAGCTTGATAGATTGTGAAAGCAATGGACCTTCACTTAAGGATAAAAAATTATTTTATTTTTACATTATGGGAAATATATTTTTTCTTACAGGTAATAATAAAATGCTCCGCTGGGCGCAGCTTGATACGACCGCAGAGGTCGAACCCTGAACAGTTGGGGCAAGTATGGACACAACATTCAAGCTTGATACAGCACTGAATTTGGTTGATTGATTGTTGCTTAACGTCCAGTGGCAAATATTTCATGCATCTTCATGATGAGAACCAGTTCAATTTATCAAACAATTCAATTAGGGGTGGGATGGGACACAAAGGGGAACCAATTTTGACTGCCACTGTAAAAGGAGGATGGTTGGGTAGGGTCGGATAATTTAGCCTCCTGTAGCGGCCATCAGCCTACTCTTTTTCGAAAACTACAGAAGGGGTCTTTAGCGTGCAGGGAGTGTGGCATTCTCCAAACACGTTACCCACTATGGTCCGCGGTCAGGCTTTCCGTATTATGACCTGACAACCCCCCCAACGAGACTGAATTTGGATTGTGAATAAATATTTGACACAGCATAGGTTTCTGACACAGAATTAATGTGGTCTAAGAACTTAAAATTTTTTAATTTACCTATTCAAACAATATCAGTATTATTTGTTTTTATATATAAATCAGAAATAACCAATTTAAAATTTAAAATTGGGCACACATATCAATTTCTTGCTATTGCGCAATACTGTGCAATTGAAGATTTCTTGCTATTGTGCAATACTGTGCAATTGAAAATTCCCCCCCCCCCCAAAAAAAATAAATAATTTACCCCTTTTTTAGCTTTTGTGCAATACACTATGAAGTTGCACATTGACCCCCCCCCCTCCCAAAAAAAAAACCAAAAAACAATAAAATTTATTGTAACCCCCCTTTTTTTGCTAAAAGAAATTTGAAATTTCCTTTTTAATTTATGAAATATGAAATGAGAAAAAAATTAAATGTGTTTGGATTACCTCCCTTAGCCCACCAAGATAATATCATACATTTCTATTTACTTATTCTAAAGTTATTGTGCAAAAACCAAGAAAAATGCTTATTTGGGCCCTTTTTTAGCCCCTAATTCCTAAACTGTTGAGATCAAAACTCCAAAAAATGGTCATAAACCTTGTGTTAAAATTTCATAGATTTTTATTTACTTATACTAGAGTTATTGTGCGAAAACCAAGAAAAATGCTTATTGGGCCCTTTTTTGGCCCCTAATTCTTAAACTGTTGGGACCAAAACTCCCAAAATCAATCCCAACCTTCCTTTTGTGGTCATAAACCTTGTGTTTAAATTTCATAGATTTCTATTAACTTATACTAAAGTTATAGTGCGAAAACCAAATGTCTACAGACTCCGACGGACGACGACGCCAACGTCATACCAATATACGACCGCAAAAATTTTGCGGTCGTATAAAAAGGAATTACAGGATGTGTTTAGTAGAATTTGTTATGAGCAGGAAGCATTTGTGGAAAACATGCCTATGATCTAATGCTTTTGGCAAAACCAGAATAATTGAGTGCAATAAAATTAATGGACAGGTTATGATATTTTGACAATTGAATATAAATATATAATTTTGATGAACAGTTAAACCTTGAACGAAGGGACCAAGAAAAAACAGTTCAAGCCATCAAAATTCGGACATTTCCGGAAATCTTTTCGTATCTATCGGAAGTCCAGTATTTACAATCGGTTAATGTAATGACCTTTTGAAAATGTGTCGAACAAAAATTTTTCGTACTTTGATGTACCTATGAATGTTAACTTTTGTGTTAATAAACATTATTTTTATTGACTTGTCTTTGATTTGATGACTAAATTAACGTCCTATTCTTTGATGTTCCGAAGTATGAATTTTAAACAACTGTTCATACAACTGAGATTCATAAAATCTAATCATTGATTTAAACTAATTATGACAATAAACGATTATCTATTGATTGGGATAAGGTAAGTTCCAGTCTCACGTAATTTTAACAGTTTTATTATTGAGGGGACCAAAATATTAGTTCCAAGTTCGAGCCAACAAAATTTGGACTGTAGTTAAAATTCATATAAATATATTTTTTAAATGTTAACAGGCATACAGTGTTTTCCCAAAAATTATTTTTGAAACTAGAATCCTAGGTGTTAATTCATAAAAAATCCTTTTTTTCAACAGACTCAAAAGACATGAGCTGTGGTATGATGATAAAAGCTTTTCTGAATGTTGGACTTCAAAGATAAAAACTTTATAAGCATTTTATTTTTTTGAAACTGAAAATATAAATGTCGCCATTTAATTTCTCACAATGCATTAGGAACTTTCTTGCTTCCTTCTTTCACAAGTTTTCTTTGACAAACTACACTTAGTTTATAGTGAATTATCTATCTACTTGTCTACATGTGCACTGGTGTATAGGTTTACTTGTGACTTCCTTTTCAGTGGAGATAACTACGTTTGCCTGAAAGCTAATATTTAGCACAGCTCACCAAAGAACCCAAAATAAAACACTTAATTCAATGACTTAAAATATTTATTACGTAACATGCATTAAAAAATACTTTCTAACAGCATTTTTAATTAGTAATAATTTCCAATATGCACTCTACTTCATGCAGGAATATCAGATTAACTTCACTGAATTTATGAACTTGAAAATGAATTATAAAAGTAAATGAAAATTTTTTTAAACTGACCCTGTACAACTGTCATCAGCTGTACAAATGTATACTGTACTTCCATTTATACATATTTAAAAAATAAATCAGATTCCAGATTTTTGACAAGACATGAAAAATTGTACAATCAAACATTGATGAATTTTCTAGTCTAACACATTACAAAGTATATAAAACATTCAGAAATACATCTACACAAATCCTGATTTTAAAAGAAAAATCTATTAAGTTCTTCAAATAGTTATAAATGAATTTCCGGTTTCAGAAATTCATTTACATGTGCTAAACGTCAGCACGGGTTTTTGTTTTAATTTTTTCCAGGACGTAACTTAGACTGAGCAAGGAAGAAGGAAATTTAAGATATGTGGGTGTGGCCTATACTTACTGCTGCCTCCTGCCCCGTCTGAAATGTCAATAATTCAATGGTAGAACAAGCAAATTAGGTGGATATCCTCTACCCTACTTCAATGTCCAGCAATTCTTTCAACTGAGCCAAAAAATATACATGTGTATTTAGAATTACTCAACCAACCCAAATTCTGACTAATGTTTTTATATATTCAGCGACCCATTAGAACACTTTTAGACATTGTTAATGATAACAAAGTCTATTGAAATATGTGATAAAATGAATTAAATCTATCTTGTAATTTCTCTAATTATTCGTCACTAAAAAAAAACCTATTTTTGAGGAAATTTGAAAAACTGATGAAAAATTAGGTTTTTTGTTGTTATGAGATCACTGTTGACTTCCAGTAGATTGATTTGTTGAATGAATTTTTAGTAAGGCAAGATGAAATTAAAGCTTGTTCTTTCCGAGTTGTTCAATATTCATGAAAATTACCATTTTAAATCCAAAAACAACAACGATGACAACGTTCGAACAACCCGCCATGTTTTGAAATGTGGGCAACATGTGGTTGTAATCCAGATTCGGAATGGAACCTAATAAATATTTATTTGATTTGTTTCTTTTGTCTTTGTATAAGATCAATGTCAATTCAATTTATAGGTTAAAGAAAAGGAATTATGAAGTAGAATATGTTCAGTTTTATAATATTAATCTCAATTTTATCTTGTTACATAATGAGAAATCGGAAGCATAGTTCATTTTGTTGTTATTACAGGAACAAAAAATTTATAAAATTTGTTTACAGTTTTGTATTTATAACATTTATTTTCATGTTTTGGATGAATAAACTTATTTGTTTTGAGGAATGGAAGACTCGATGCTGACAAGAACTAATTTAGTTCATGAATAATGTTGAAAATTTCAACTTCATAACGATCGCAATTTGAAAACTTTGCAAGTAACAAAAAATTAGAGATTTTAAAAAATACATTTCCAGGAAATCTTATTTTAAGGAATAATTAGATTTTACGGTACATTTATCATTGTGAGCACTGGATTTGGTAAACCAATTTTCATGTTTATGACAAAAAAATCAAACTTCCCAACCCTAGCATTTTTAGAAATATTCTTTGAACACATTTTTACCTCAGTGACTTTTTTAAAATCTAGATGCCATTCAAATGAAGAAAGACTTGCTGAATCATAATGGGAGGACAAGATATCCATGACAGATTTGTACGCAATTAGAAACACGTCAACCAAGAATCATCTTCCTTTGACAAAGTTACCAAGGGAGATAAAAATTTGTCTGCAACAATCAGATGATCTTCTTTAGGTAACAAGGCTAAGGAAGATAAACATTTCCCACTTACTCCTGCCTTTCTATGAGATGAATTTTGTCCATAAAGTTTGCTCAGACTTTCTATGATGGTTATTATTCCATCTTCCTGTGAACTTATCTCGAACCTTTTGACCAATATATAATTATATTCATAGTGAAGAAAGAAATTAAAGTACTGCTACAGATTTTCTACCATGTGAAGCCTCATTCTATACATGTGCGATATTGTCAAACAGTTTCAATATTAGAAGTCATTAAAAATTGAATGCGTTAAAATCTAATTTTCTGGGGTAAATGAAAAAGAAACAGTCTCTTGTCCTGCTTGCTTTTACATTAAATAAACTGACAAAATAATGCTTTTCTTCATTTACTTTCAAACTTAATTTGTATTAATTTCACACACAGAACTTGTAGATTGCCTTTCCAATATATATATATATATATATATATATATATATATATATATATATATATATATATATATATATATATATATATATATATATATATATATATATATATATATATATATATATATATATATATATATATATATATAAAAACAAACTTTAATCATTATTTGTACATGTAGATCCTTACTCTGTCACTATTCAAATTTGCTAAAACAAGCAAAACACAGAAAACTGTTTCACTTAAGACAACACCTACTTGTGCAGATATTCCTATAAGGAGCAGCCATTGTTGTTTGGCATCTGTTCTATAATTAATGATCTGACATCCAGTCAAGTTGGTATGGCGATCAAACATCTTCTGTGGCTGGGAGTCACCTATAGTTTAAAGGACATATTTTGTCAGATCAAAATAAATACTACCTTTACTCATTAGTTAATGTAAAAAAAAAAAGTTAAATGAATTTTATTAAACTGCCAATTATTCTTTTAACTTAAATGTAACCTTGTTAAGACATATCATTGTTTAATCTATAATTTATTGTATTGAAGCTGAACTGCTTGATATTCAATAACAATAATACATCAAAAGTTGGAAAATTAAGGCTTATATACTCTCAAGCAATACAGCAAGGTATTCAATGAGTACCAAAGACAGGCAGAATCTCACAATATCCCAGTTTTTATTAGCAAACAGACACCTGCCATTGCAAGGTCAGGATCAAAAATGCAAAACCATCACCAAGAGTTTAATTATATTTGCATGCATATTTACCTTGACCTTTCATTTTGTAAGCAAAAATAAAACAATTAATTGAACAATGATAATGTTTCCATACAAACGGAAACTAACTCGATACACTCAGTGCTGCAGAACCATTATAGGATTAACAAAATTAATTCTTCCTCATTTAACTTCACTATTGGTACTTGGTAGTTTAGTGAACTGCTGTGCAAAATGTCAATAGTTGAATAGATTTAGGTGGAAAAGAATTATTTTGGTAAAATCATGCTCTACTGTTGCATTAACCTTTTCACTTTATCCAAGCAATTATAAACACAAGAAATATTAAATTAGGGAAACAATGATTTAGAACACCATGAAGTCTTTTATTGACATAAATTTTTGCAGATGTTGCAGAGGTATACAGCTGTAATGACTACCTTTTCTCACCAAGGACCCAATCTCACAACTGGCCATTTTCAGAAATTTAGGAGAAAGTTCTGTTACAAAGTGAAATTAAATATGTCTTTATTTCAAACAACGAATAAAACTTTAACCAGCAGTTTCATTTGACAGAAAAGCCTTGGGAATTGCTACCTGACGAGACTGGTTTAGGTGTCTAACCAGTGTTTTCAAGCCCCGTTAGAAAATTTTTTTTGTATTATTATTAATTTATCTATATCATTTTAAGCAATCAAAATTTTCAGAATATTCTGATACTTTCAAGGATTACTGTGACGAAATGTGTCACACTCTGCTATGTTCCTTGATCCACAAGCATTGGAACACTACGAACATACGCTTCCCATAATTATTTGACCTTGTCATGAAAACAATGCCTAAAACATACCTTCCATACTCCAATG
The DNA here is from genome assembly GCA_028015205.1 of Mytilisepta virgata. NCBI lineage: Eukaryota > Metazoa > Mollusca > Bivalvia > Mytilida > Mytilidae > Mytilisepta > Mytilisepta virgata. Next base: position 23,217,984 of record CM051520.1, read on the forward strand.
ATAACAAGCAACATCTGTTACCAATGCTACAGTGTTTACCGAAATCCACTTCCAAAACACAACTTCCTCTGTCATTGTGTGAGACTTCATCTTACTTTTCATTTCAATATTAAAAATCTGTAATGTCTTGCCAGCTAAAAAAAAAAAATTTTTATATCGTGAAATAATAAAATTGTCAATATCAGTCCACTATTATAAACTTCAAATTACAAAACATACAGGAGTTTGTTCCACCCCAGTGGTTTTCATAACAATAGCAAATATTGTTGTTTTGTACTAAATCAAAGTCAAATTTATCCTTTATACTTCATAGCTCAACTCTGTGATGATCATATAAAATTTCATGAGTCCGTGTAAAAAGCATAAAGTGTGTCAAATAAAATGTATGAAAAACTATTTTTCAATATTTTTCAACAATTTTGGCCCTGCAACTCAAGCTCAACAAATATGAAAATATACAAAAAAAAGAACTGAAGAATTTGCATTCAATCCTAATGTCTTGAATCCGATTTAGGCACTCTTTGAGGAGCTTATAATTGAAAATTATTCTATCTTCTGATACCTTTTAGAGCAATAACTTTACTGGCTGGGTTCATTATGGCAGAGTCAGCAGAAATAGGTCTTCTGATTGGATTAGAAGAGTCATTCATGTCAATAATGACAACCTGGGCTGTCTCTCCAACCTTCTCTCTGACACAGATAAATTTGTCAGATTCCATTGTGAGGGTACTAAACCCAATATTTGCAGCATTGATTCCAACATTTTGGAGCTGAAATGAAAAAGAATACTATTATTTAAATTTAGAAAGGAATACCTGATCATCATTACTTTATCCCATTTTGACAAACAATTTGAGTCATATTAAATACATGTACACTTTCTTCACTATATAGATAATGAACAACTGGTAAAAACTTAGGATTCCATACAATTGAAACACGGGGCCAATTCATGTACACTGTATCATGTACATTTGTCTATACCTTTTTCTGAATGTATTCTGGCAATTAATTCATGCAAAATTTGTAGTTTTAAAAGGGAAAGAATTTTTCTCAAATCCTGAATTCAGGTGACTTTAGACATAAATAAGATTGCCATTAACTTTAAAAAAATAAAAATAAACAAATTGTTGGTATTATAATCCTTACATCATCATATAAATTATTCCAAAAGTCTGATCATGCAGATCAAATATTCATGAAATTCATGAGTATGAGATAAGTCATCATTCAAGATAAAGTCAGCTCTAGTAAAACACCCAATTATTTCATCTTATCATATAAATTGAAAATTAATGAAATCTTGCCAAGAACAGTAATTTAATTAATATAAAACTATTTTTAATTACAGATTTTTTAATGATACTTAAAGATGTAAAAAACCTTTGTAAACTCAGTAGATACTGTTATTTGATCTTTCTGAAAATTTAAAAGATGTAGCATCACAGCCTAAGATCCACATAATTTTAGAATCACAGAGTAAAGATGGTCACATCTGGATGCAACATTTCTGAAATACATTCTTTTAAATTCATCCTTAAAATCAAGATTCCTTTTCTTCTAGTGTGTCTTGAGATTCAAGATTCTTCATGTAAATTGATATTTTCTCTATTGCATGTAAAATTTGTACATGTATAATGATTTATGAACTCAATAATTAACTTAACTATTTAACTGCTCTTTCAAATCACAATATTACAAGAAAAAGATCCTAAATAAATAATTACTGTCACATAAAAATTAATTATCTATAAACTGGCCATCAAATGATGACTCAAGTTTTTACAGTGGCGTGATCAGAGCTATATTGGTTTTATTGATCTCTAACTCTTGTTAACTAAAAATGTACCATACAAAAAGGGGTATTGATCAAATGGAAGAAATCTTTATTCCATTCTCACAGACCAACAAAGCTTAGATAGTAAACTGTTTTGGTAAAAATCTGTACAAAATAAGATAAATCAATATTGTTACAAGCATGTTGTCCTCCTTGTTTATAAGAGCATTGATCAATAATTAAGACACTCTACACAAAATGAAATTGCTGTCATCTGATAGATTTTTGGACAAGACCAAAATTACAACTAACAGACTAAAATGAAGAAATTTGTTTTTTCACTACATACAGTTTATTTCAGTTTGGGGAAAACTGAGGTCAAGTCAGGTTACATATGCCCTCTAGATGCTGACAAAGAATGCATTTACAAGCTATTTTGGGGCCAAGTTATACACTGCAAATGTGTAATGGGGCTTCCTTTCTATACTACTGCAAGGCCCAAAAAAACCAATGTGTGTTTCCTAGTATTACATCAGTTTTCAATATAGAGTAGGAAGGTAAGCTTTTTTTAAAAATAAAATTATTTGGCCTAAGCTGCAGCAGTTGGTACTCCTTTAGCTCGGTTATTAGTGTTGGACCATTTTTTCCCTAGAAATATTTCGATGCATAGGGGGGTTGACTGAAAGGATGGGTGTAAACAAAATTTATAGTATTATTTTCACATGAAACCCTCTAGGGAAAAAACTGTGGACCACTGTACTTAGGGTTCAAGGTTCAATCCCGGGATGGAGTGGAAGGTAATTTGTGGGGACATATCATGCTCTACTATTACATATAGATTCTCCTTCAGGTACGAGGGAGTTATGGAATTTCTCCACGAGATAGTTAAATTTTCAATTTTCAACACGCGAGCTTTTGCGTGCGTGTTAAAATCTAAAATTTAAGTATTGAGGGTGGAGAAATTCCATAACTCAAGAGTAAATTGAAGGAGAATCTGTTTCTCCTATGATTTTTGACAAAAACCTCAAGAAAATGTCGCTGTTATGTTGTTTGTTTACATAGACGTCATTTAGGGACTTCTCTAGTTTATCGGTCCAATAACTGTAGAAAAAAACAGCGGTAATTACCAAGTAGAAATTTAATCACCGGGAAGTGGTTAAAAATATTATGTAATTTTATCCCATCGATTAAACAGATCAAGAATTGGAGAAATAACTTTACCCAATGTTTTATGCCCTTTCTGGAAAAGCAACATCTTGGACGTCAATTTCATGTTGATCCGGCCACATGTTACAGTCGATTCATCCCATATTCAGTAATTAACAATGTAATATTGGAAGGCAATGTAGCACTGAACATAAATTATATGAATATTAAATTTTGATTTTTTTCATTATTATGATTAGCAGTGATTAGATTAAAAAATTTTTATCAATGCAGTAGAAGACAGGAAATTCAATTAATGGCATAAACAGCAATTAACATCATTATTGGGATTTAATGACAGCATACATGTATATGATTTTATCACATCCAAGTTTTTATGATAACTTTGAAGCCAATTGTCTCTATTACAAGGTATTGTCTTCAACAACAGAGGTAAACTAACCGTAGCAGCTGAAAATCTAGCTGATAAAGCGCACAAGGCATATTTCGCCTTGAATTTAAAATTGCCATATTCTAATTGTATTGCAGTGGAGAAATGGGTTAGACTTTTCAACTCATTTTTCACCAATTATGAATTATGGATCTGAAATTTGGATCTCAGATTTAAATATCAATCTCTGTGGTTCCCAAGTATTTTTTTCCCCCAGACATTTGGTCCAGTAAATGTATCGATGTATCGAACAAATATCATTTTTCATATTTAAAGCAATTGTAAACTGATACACTTTGAATTATCTGTATTTGTGATTGGGAAAGAATTTTTTGCAAATGGGCCCATGGCTCCTTCAGAAAAAAAGTAAATGGCCATGACACCAATTCAATGGGCTGAAGTATGTAGAGATGGAAATAGGATATTTTTCAATTCTCCTAAATTTACATTTTATTTGTTTCATCTTGTTTGATAAAATCGGGGAATCCTGGATGATGATTTTTTAGACTAGTAATGCCAAGAAATACCAAGGGGATTATAATATTTTATGGTCACATTAATATTAGCAAATCACGATCACTCCAAAGTATTCATTTTGTCATAATTGAAAAAAAAAAGAACATTGCTGCCTATAGTTTGTAAAGGTACTGTTTAATAATTATTTTGTCATTGTCTAATATTAATGTTTTTTTTTGCTAGGACTGCTATGGATATAATTTGCAGATTAAGTTGTTTTTATTTATAATAATTCCTGATTCCAATGATCTATGTGAAGCTCCCTGACAAATCAAGGTATTAATGATGACATTCATGTACCAGTAATTGAAATACATATGTACTAAGATACTAATAAATGCTCATCATTTTTTTTATGTGACTTTGAACTGTCCACCACTAGATACAATTATTGACTCCTTGTGGGACCACTGTAAGCATTTTCCAGTTAAAAGGTCTTTGCACAATTTGTTTCCTATATTGAGAATCCTATATTTTTCTCATTGCTTTCAGTGACAACAGTCAACACGCTAACGTTCACGTTACAAAAGAAAAAAAATGCTTAACTTGTTAATAAGAAATGTATCTACATTTATATATCGTTAACTGAGCTGTTTTTTATATATTGAATATCACAGACTACGATATTTGCCGTTCCGTAGATATTTATTCGTTGTTCATTGCTACTTTCGTTTTTAACATATTCCGATTACGCATGCAGAAACACTTCTTCAGTCGGAATTATTCTGGACTTTTCCATTCTTGGAAAACTGGTTCCCTGTATTTAACATAAATATCTGCATAAAAATACCCATTTTATGACACCTTTATTAACTAATGACTTAAAAGTACAGTACTTTTATTAATCAATGACTTAAAATACATTATAAATTGTCTATTTAATACAATCCCATGTATCTGAAACGGGTCACTGGAACTGGTCATAATACAGGTCTTATACAGAAAATCCTGAATTAGACCTGTATTAATGACCAGTCCCGATTTTGTATTAACTGGACAGTTTTTACTGTATTTCAACACATTAGTTAATAAAAACATGTATAAAACAAAAAATTTTGAAAATTTTTTCTTGAAGTTAATTTTTATCTAATTTTAATGAAATTTGCATATGTGTAGGATTTCTCATAAGATCTTTTCTTGGTGAGACCTGGACCCGTCACATTTTATATTGGTGAGTCCCAAATTATTTCTACGAGTCCAGAATAGGACGTCAACACACACAGCATGATGTTATTTTTGTGCGCCAGTTTTGTTTCCATAATTTGAATCATGTTATCTCTCGGGATATGCCTGATCCTTGTGAACATTGTATTATATAAAAACAAAGGCATTTATGCTTTTTCACCTTAAGATTTTTTTCAAATTATAGAATTCTTCAAAAAATTTTAATCACCCAAGACCAAGTCTAAAGCCAATGAGAACCTGAACAATTATGATTTACTTCATATATCTGACTGAAGCTTAACTTTAGAGTAAAGATTGATGTAGTTGATATTTTTATTTCACCAATGCAACAATGAGACACTGAAAGATCTTTCTTTATATATAGGGCAAAACAAATAGTAAAAAGTAAATGAAAATTTATAATTTGTCGATGTTTATCCTCTTTTCTCATTGTTTGACACTGTCATTATTGTAAAAACATCATCTTCATTTTCAATTAAGGTGACAACCTGATTTTCACAGGTAAATATTAGTTGCCGCCATTTACATTGTTTACTAATGTTAGTATCCCATCGGAAATGGAGCATACATGACTGGAATTCGCCGGTGTACATGGATGGGTACAGGGACCCATCCGAGTAAAAATATGCATACAGGACACTTTTAGGTACATTGCAAGTATCCCTGATGGGTGGATAGAAAAATACATGTAATATAAATACAAACTTTATTTTTAACAATATTTTACTTATATAATTTAGACATGCATAAAATCTTATTTGTGTTTAAATAATGATTTCTCCAAAATCGGAATCATTGAAAAAACTTATTTTCTAAAGAAACCATAAGTGAAACTGAACTACATGTAGATTGCAGTGTTAGAAATAACTTTTTAAATGAACTTGCCCTACGTTCATGCAAGAATCCACTGGCCCTCATAGATTTCAGCTTGCCCAATAGAAATGTGTTAAAAATTAATAAAATCTTCACTTAGAAAATGTAAAGGTTGTTAATGTCTTATTGGTGGCCTCTGAATTTAAATATTTGTTGAATGAATTTGTTTGTTTACATGATTTTTACTGTCTTTGTGATTTTTTTCAACATAATGAGTTATAATGAATAATAGAATAAAAAATATTACTTTTTATTTCATTTAGCAATCCCCACTATTGTTCCACAAATCACAAAACTCTTTGAGAGTATCTTTTGAATGTGCTATTTTATCACTATATTAATCAAATATTTGTTAAGAGAATGCCAACTGTCATCATTTTCCTCTTATAAGAAAATCTTAAAAAAAAAAAATCTTTGAACGTATAATGGTCTTTTTTAACAATTGATAGGGATGACAAAGTCAATTTTGTCGACCATAACAATTGTTAACTAGAGGCTCTCACCTGGATTTAACTTTTCACCTTGAGCAGACCTAAAAATTTTAAGTGTTGCACTTAATTTGGCTGGTTTTCCTATAGGATTCTATGTTAAACTAATATCAGCTGTGGCAGTCATCTTGGTTGACAGTCCAGGTGAACAGATATATTTCTAAAAGAGAACCATCTAAGGACCATTTCTGCTAAGTCTTGTTCCAACTGGCTAAGTGGTTTCAGACAAGAAGTTTGGCGTGGCAGCCATCTTGTTTGACAATCTGGATGTTCGGACACATTTCTGAAAGAGGACCTCCTAAGGACCAATGCTGCCAAGTCTGGCTCCAATATGTCAAGTGGTTTCAGACATTAAGATTTCATGTCAGTCAGGGTCATCACACAAAATTCTGAAAGGGGACTATCTAAGGACCATTGCAACCAAATCTAATTCTAATTGGCTTGGTAGTTTCAGACGAGAAGATTTTTGAGTGAATTTCCCATAGGGTCCTATGTTAAACTAAGTTTGGCTGTGGTAGCCATCTTGGTTAACAGTCCGGGTCATTGGACATATTTCTGAAAGAGAACCTCCTAAGAACCATTACTCCCAACTTTGGTTCCAACTGTCCTTGTAGTTTCATATTAGAAGATTTTTGAAATTCAACCCCCCCTTTTTCTATTTTTAGTAACAGCAGCCATGTCGGTTGGAAGTCGGGGATGCCGGACATACTTTTGGAAGGGGGCCACCCAAGGACCATTCCACCAAAGTTTGGTCCCAATTGGTCCAGTGGTTTGAGAGGAAAAGATCTTTAAAGGAAACTTTATGCTGGATGCCCTCCTTAAAGGACAAAAACTCCTATAAGGGGTCAATCATTGATTTTGGTCATGTTGACTTATTTGTAGATCTTACTTTATTGAACATTCTTGCTGTTTACAATTTGTATTTTTATCTATAATAATATTGGATTGCAAGGGGATGGATTGACTGTGAGCTGGATAGACCTGTTACCTTAGAAGCAATGCCTTCATTAACTTTGCCACAGACAAGCTAAAATGCAGTAGGAGATGTGGCCAAATGCTTCTATCTTTCATTGGGTTGTTTTAAGAAAATATTAGGGACAAATGATTTATAGAAGATCCTTATAATTGAATACAATAGTTAAAACCCAGTCAAATTACGTGTTTCTCACTTGATCAACTGTTGGCACAATGTCTTCAAAGTTAGAAAATGTACATTCGATGAGTAAGCCTAATGAAACAGGAATTTTCGGTTTAAAAGAAAATATTTTATAACCAGCTATACCTTGAAACATTCAAAAAACTTTTTCACCCACCCACATTTACCTTTGATCTCTTTTGATAAAGCTGAAGGTTGCATCACAGCTCATATGAAAAACATATGTGTACCTGCATACATGTGCAAAATTTATTTTGGCATAAATGAGTCATTTGTCACTTATAAAATTAAGAAATTACACGTGAAATAAGGCCAAAGGGGCGTTACACTATCGACCTAAAATTAGTAACATCCCATTAGTCCAATAAAAATTAAAGAATTAAATAGATAATGTCATTATGCTACAACATTTAATAATGGTAGAAAGCTTAACGGTATCATTTTGAAATACGTAATACTGCTGTTTAAAAAAAACATGTTTATTTCCGGTTTTGTTATGCCAAATCATCAACAGAAAAAACCGTCACTCATCCAAATCTACGCTGTTTAAACCCAATAAATAAAGATACTTTGGTAAAAATAACTTTATAATTGGTCTAAAAACTTTTAAGAGTGTTTAACTGAAATAGAACCACCTGTCAAAAGTAAATTATTGTCCAAACGAGGGGCGTGAGTTGGAGCATGTTACCCGGCTCTGCTACTGTTCAACTACGCACCTGTAAATGCTCCTGGAATCGGATGGGTAACTGTTGCGCCATTTTATCTCCTACCAGTCCTGGCTATTCTGTTGCTTCACGAAAGATAAAAAAATATCTGTATACCGGTGTACCGGTACTTTTCTAGCTGACCGTAAATGTCTTTTACACTACAAGATGGCGGACACCGGTGGAAGAATACGTACTAGATTGTTCCGCTTATCAAATTAATATTAAAACAGTACTTTCAGTATCAAATCTTTATTTTGCGTCTTATCGCATTAATAAATATATTTCGAATGCAATATTTATAGAAGTATTTGTTATCGATGATATTTGCTACAAAAAACGAACAATTTTGAATAGAACTATATTACACGGGTACTGGTAAACCTTACAACCCACGGCATAATTCATTCATATTATAACACTTCCGTGTCAATAAATGACGTCAAAGGTCAAAGGTCTCGTGAGATTGCAGAGCAATTAAAAAATTATCTTCAAGATAAGTTTATACAATTTCGATAATATTTACAGAAGACTGATTTTCCATCCAAATATCCTGCCACCACCCAGAATTGTCTATACCTACTTACCAAGAAATGCTTGGCTAGAAAAACTACTTTGAGATGTTTGGGAAAGGGAAAAGGGGGGGGGGGGTGGGATGTACTCTTTTCTAGTTAACTATAGTCAGTGGTGCCAAACTACCACAACAAACCCATTATGATTTGTAAAAATAAAGAGACGGGAAAAGTTACTCAAAGATCTTCTTGTCTGAAACAATTGAGCCATTTAAAAAACAAAACTTAACAGTCATGAATTTAAGTGTTCTTACACATGCAGGTGGTACGTACTCTCTTAAAATTGTTTCTAATGACCCGGAAAGCCAACCAAATGGTCGCAAAAACCACTATATTGATTCATGGTTAGCTGTATTGACCCCGAGGCCCTGAGGGCCGAGGGCTAATCAATTCGGCTGACTGAAAAGCCGTATGGAATTCCATATTGCCGCTCCATATATATATTTATATATATATGGAATTCCATATTTCCCTGTTTCCCTATTGACTTTAAAATTATTAACTGGAAAAATTGTCATATAAATACCGGCATTTATAACGACCAGGACAATGCAAAAATATTGGCCGTGCCAAATTTCCCACATTAAGGCTATTTTTGTCATATTATTTAATAAAGGAACTTATTGGTCGAGTCAGATGGAATCCAGCTTGTTAGCGTATCAATTAAAAACATCCGCGAATCAGTTAAGGTGAATCAAAGCGAATCAAGGTGTCTGCCTCAATTATTTGCTGTATGTCGGCAAATCAGTGAAATTCAGGTGAGCGACACAGTAAGACATCAACCCTGATACCCATGGGATTGAATATCGACAAAAATTGATAACATTTAGGACAGTTATACAGAATTATTCTTGTGCAATGAATTATTTTGCCGCTTTTATTTTTTTACGTTCAACGGGAAAGAAATTTTTATTTCCCATATTGTATAGCATCCCCAACCCCCGTGTACGACACTCGTTGTTAGATTTCGTTTATTTGCGCATGATCTGACACGTGTACACAACAAAGATAGCTATGAAGATGAATTAATAGATTCAGGAAAATGTTTCCAAGATAGATGCAATATCTAAAGTGACATGGCTTACGAAAACTTTTATATGCCGGAACTGGTTTAATCTATTTACGTTTATTTGGCCAAATTGTTTCACATAAGTTTTTTTTAAAAAATTTACTCATCAAAAGTACACATGCATGGCAGTACTGTTAGCCGTGGCACTGGAACAAAACATGTAACTGTAACTAAGGGTCAGTTTTTTCTTAGATTTTTTTGTTGCTGACAAAATAATTCAAACTTAATTTACCATGTGGCTCATTTATAATTTTAAAGTGAAAATTAAATATTAGAAATATTTCAGTCAATCAGACTGAAACCATGGCAACAATATTGAATATCGTTGAGCCTGTTCAACAGAAATATTTAGAAAACAGAAGATGCCGAATATAAAACCTACTAACAATGTTTTGTTTCAATTTGTATATAAGTTCAAGCAAGGTCTTGAAAATAGGTCAGTGAATCAGAACCAAGACAGGCTACTACAATGAATAAAGGAAAATGAATGTTGTATGTATTAGTTTGGCACTACCCAATGATGTTTCCTGGTTTAAGACATATTTTGGAAATATCATACGCAGTTCATTGCAGTTATCACACATAGAATAGAGAATGGAAACGGAGAATGTGTCAAAGAGACAACAACCCGACCAAAGAGCAGATGACATACTTTTGAACGAGGACCAACCAAAACTGTTCATTTAAAAAATGGTTTAAATGGGGTGTTACTAAAAGGCGGAAACGGAACGGAAACGGAAACGGAAAACCACGATTTTTATTTAAAAATATAATAATTACATTGTGACGTAATAACATGCTTCTTAACCAATAACATTGCGACACGTAGTTAACAAGCTGTCTTTTATGTCTAAATGAAAATCAGCAGCACGAGACACCTGTGTACTAATCAATTACATATTATTGAGCGAAATTGATTATTACCGCGTGCATTACTTAATATTATCAGATTAAAGTATTTTTGCATTAAAATGTAATTATAAAAACTGAATGCATCTTTTTGTAGCTTCATGTGCATGTCAAAGTGTGGACCGAAGGCACCGTGATTTTTTATATGAAGCGCTTCATACAAAATGTGCTTCGGTCCACACTTTTACATGCCAATGAAGCTACAAAAAATGCATTCAATTCTTAATTAATGAATGTTACATAGTTACATGTATATACTCTTAATGCCAAGAAGCCGGGTATAATCGGCATAATATGCATAAGCAACTATATCGGTCATAATTAGGTTAGGCAGGAACTGTATATGAAGTTAGTATTATATGATCCCTGGGTTAGGTAACTCTGTTTAGACTTATTGACTGGTTACCCAATTATCTTGTACTGGCCCCGTTCATGCCAGGCAAATATCGTACTCCGATACCTCTGTATTGATTATAGCACGCACCCATCGTCTTCACTTTAAAATACTTTTCATTTGAGATATGTAGTAACATTTCACATGGATTGAAATTGTGACATTAATTTATAATATGAAATTCATCACCAATTATACAAACTGGCAAAAGTACATAATAACACGTAATAAAGGGTTATGGTGCAAGTTTTTTTTTCATTTTTAAGCCCCTGATTTGATTTTTATCTGAGTAATTTTAATTACATGTAAAGAAATTTGTTCTCCACAATTAACATGGTGTGTTTCGGGTAATTATAACTAATTAACGATTTGACATGCATATTGTACCATGACTGTCCTGGATGTTTATTGTTCCAACACACAGGTACATTGTATGTATACAGGTAAACCGTTTGCTGACCCAAAACAGCGTGATTTCATATTTAACGCTACATTTTTTAAAGAGGCGTGTGTATAAGTGGGGGATCACAAATTTTAATACAGAGATGAAATATAATTTCAAATGTCAGACAAGTAACATTTTAATTTATTTTAAATTAATAATTTATCTTTTTTTTGGTATTTATATATTGTAAACATTTGACATATTATATAATTAATTTTATTTACCTTTATGAACGACATTTACTTTCATAATGGCAAGGACGTATAACTAAACTACTATTGAAATCCTTGATAATGGTATGACAAGGTAGAAGCTGATTGGGGTGGGCGCCATCTTGAATAATTTCACGTTAATCGTAAAAAAATAACACATTTCAACCTTATTTCGAAGCAAGACCAAAGGATATACTTTATTAGTAACATCCGAGACATAAAACAATATGTCTCTGGTAATATGTCAGTATCTATAGAATGAGTCACCCCCATTTTTATTATAACCACATCATCACACAAACATTCTATAATAACATCCTCGATTAAAAAGAAATTATGTCTGTATGAAATGATGCCGTCCGCCATTTTGAAAAATCCCGAAAAATTCACTTTTTTTAAATCGATGTGGGACGTAATTTGCCCTGAAATTAAACTGTTTTAAGTAGTATTCTTCGCCAGATATATGTTTTAATATACTAAATCGAGTTGCAAAGTTTGAATTTTATTTACGGAATTTCTTTATTTGTTGTACAAGTAGACATGGGTATCTGTACATTTAGCATTAAGTCAACGGGGAAATGACGAGAAAAAGTGTGTTTTTTTACAATTCTCTAGGGATGGAATTTAATAAAAAATTAAACAGTTAGGACCAATATTGTTTGATAGAAATATGTTTGAATATCAAGGATTGATCTGCAAAGGTTAGAAAACGGGTCAGGTTAATGAGAAAATTAAACTTAATTGAAGCACCTATGCATTTTATATGGGGCAATATAATACAAAATGGCGGCTAGTATACGTCACAAAAGTCACGTGATGTCTGACTTAGTTGGATATGGGACTTGGTTGCATTGTCTGTTGTTACGTATAATCTGCACATTTGGTTTCTAGTAAAATTAACAGTCATATTTATGCTGTATTGTATTGAACAACTTGAATTATCATAGATCGCTTATGCATATCTTTATACCACGTGGTCCTCTGTACTGTAATCATTGATTTCATTTTTAAAGAACTGTTCCGACTTAAGCCGAAAAACTAGCTCCGCCCGCGATATCTTCTTACTACAAGCAAAGTACACGTGGTATGCTTCTAGGTATTTGCCACCGAAAGTCTTTTGATGCTTTTCAATATATTTTTAACAAGGATTTGCTTGCCGTGATTAATATCTGCTCTTATCTAAATCCTTTAAAGGGACTGAAGTCGAAATGTGTTAATTGAGAATCCAATAAATCATTTATATCCCCCATGGCATAACGGTCATGACGGTCTTAAGATAATTTTAAACTAGAAGCGGTGTTAGAGTAATATATAATAAATGAACTAATCCATTAGAACTGTCAGATGATATGTATGTTTGAGAATTTTTTATCATTGTTACTCTAAAGATTTTTAAATAACCAATCATTCGGGACATTTTTTAAATAAAATTGCCCTCCAAGACAACGGTACTTCATTCTGCTCATATCTGCCACCGACCCCATATAGGCATGTGGGAAGAACAATTTAAAAAGTTCTTGCAAGGGTAAGTGTTATTTTTTTTTAAAGTAGCGGCACATATCGACATACGAAGTTAGAACTCGATGGAAAATATACAAAACTTCCTATTATTTTTTGAAATCTAAGTTATTCCAAGTTATGATCGTACAACATGGTCAGTTGTCAAATTAAAAATGTATTTCACAAGTAATCATAGGATAATTACACATATATTATAGTAAGCATTCAAAAGTCAAGAGTAAAATTGTGGTTTTTATATAAAAAAGGCATTTTTCTAAAATACCACGTTAAAACTATAACTGTGACAAAACTCGCTGTTATTGTTTTATTGTTTTCGGAAAATATGCATACAAATCAATTTTTTGCTGGAGTTTTCCAAAAATTTAAAATGCAGGTTTAGGGCCCTATAATAAAAGTACTCATCCCATGCCTTTTTAGACTTTGGGAAACTGTGTCAACTTTCTGCTTTTTCTTTAATACCAATCGGTACTAATAACAATTTTGTCAGACAGTTTTTGTTTTAAGAAAGTAGTCTGAGCTCACCTGGCCAAAAGCCCATGAGCATTGCCATCATTTGGCATCCGCCGTCGTCTGCAGTCCGTTCGGTCTGATGCCATTGGTATTTGGTTTCTGGCTACAAATGTAGATCAGTATAATGTCAAATTATGAGCTATATACAAGTGTGAAAATGTGGATTTTAAAACTTGGTTAAAACAATTTGTCAAAAATCTTCCCTGAAACTACTGGGCATAATTTAATGAAAGTTTGCATGCATGGTTGTTCTTTAGGTATACCTGCAAAATAATAACAATCAAGTTTATTGCCATGAAACATATATAAACAGTTTTTGACAAAGACATGTCAATGATCTGTCGACCTAGGTCAGACCCTGAAATAAATTTTTGACGTTTATCTGCCAGAGCGCAAAATATTCAATAAAGAAAATTAATTTATATATGCATGCAGCTGTTTTCAAGGTTCTTGTATTTGTGGTGAGTTTGATGTTCAAGGTGAGTGATTTAGGCTCTTCCATAGCTTCTTGTTGGTCTTTTAGCTCACCTGGCCATGGATCAAGATTTAATGCCATCATAATGCATCCGTCTGCGATCACCCGTCGCCGTTGTTGTCAGTTAAGTTTTAAAAAAGAAAACAAACCTTCTCTAAAACCATTGAAACTTGTTAGACATTGGTCTCTCAATCATGGGATGCTCGCTACATGTAAAATCATAGTAAAAATAGTCAACCTTTTCTGCAAATAATATGAAAACGAAGGCAACTATCAAATTTTCACATAGACATTTTTAACTTTATTTTTTGGTTACGTAGATCTGTCATTGTGCAAAACTCCATTTCAATTGGACATCCAGATTGATTTATTGCCATTGAAAAAACAATTTTTGTAAATTTTAATTGCCTTAACCATTTCAATGCAAACAAATGGAGATAAATAATCAATGTAAGGATAAAAGTTGCTCAGCTATGAAAGGGTCGTCATTGTGCAAACTTTCATTACATTGTACTAGTAGGAGACACGTCTCCTCCCCACTTTTCAATTCTTAACTGTTTATATATGGTACTCTGGGATAAATCGGGGTTCTTGTGCCCTGCCTTTAATTAAAAAGCATAGCCTTCGGGTCTCTGTAAAAACTTTAAAGACTTACTACATCGAAATCTAGTAGATATTCTCTTTTTATCAGAAACAAAAATTGATGAATCTTTTCCCAATGCTCAATTTTGTGTTGATAATTTTACAATGTGGCGTGCTGATAGAAATCAACACGGTGGAGGTCTCATTGCATATGTTAGATCTGATCTCGCAGCTGATAGAAAAATTCAACTAGAATTCTCAGATGTTGAATCCATTGGTATAGAGGTAACAATTGAAAACAAAAAATGGTTCTTTTGTGGGATATATAAACCTCCTAGTATGTCAGATGACCATTTCAGTACAGACTGTACCATAACTATAGACAAAATTATATCCAAATATGACAATTATATTTTTATTGGTGACCTTAATTATGACATGCTTAACTGTGATAAGAGTGCAATGATAAGAGAAATCTGTGATATTTTTAATTTAAAGAACATCATTAAGAAAGCTACATGTTTTACGAAAAATGCTAAAGCAACCCTTTTAGACTTGATTTTAATGAATAATGACTGTGATTTTAAAAAGATATGTAATTTTGGCACTGGAATTAGTGATGTGCACAACTTTATATCTGTGCAGCTAAATTGTGATTTACCAAAAATTTTACCAAAAAACAAGATATGCAGAAGTTTTAAGAATTTTAATGTTTCTAATTTTTTAAATGATTTAGAAAATCAGCATTTTGATATATCTGAATTTGATAATGTAAATACAGCATATGAAAATTTTAGTAAAAGTTTCATTGAGGTTGCTGACAAACATGCACCTTTAAAGGAAAGAAAAATATTTCCAAATCAGGTACCATATATGAATGCAGAGCTTAAGAGTGCCATTTATAAGAAGAAAATGTTGTATAATAAATTTCAAAAATTCAGTGGTAGTAAGAAATGGGAAGCATATAGGCGTCAACGCAACTATGTTACAAAACTAAAAAATAAATCCATTAACCAATATTTTGTAGAGAGGTGTGCTGGAGGACCGAAATCAAAAGATTTCTGGCCAACAGTGAAACCTTTTCTTACAAATAAAGGAAATGTACACCAAAAGGAAACTGTCCTCTCTGAAAATAATGTTTTAATTACAAAACAGGAGGAGGTGTGTGAGATATTTAACGAATATTTTGTAAATGTTGCAAAGAATATAGGAGGCAGTCAAATAAAGGTTGATGATGATCACCCGAGTATTTTGGCCATCAAAGATAATCTTCCAGATCTTGATCAAAACAGTTTTACCTTTTCTCCTATTAATCAAGACTTTGTTGAGAAACGTATACGTAAAATCAATGTTAAAAAAGCCACTGGTATAGACGGTATCTCACCTAAATTACTGCATTTTGCTAAACCTGTTATTGTAAAACCCCTTACAGATATTGTTAATTTATCATTAACATCATCAACCTTCCCTGACCGTCTTAAGGAAGCTCAAGTTGCACCTATTCACAAAAAGAATAGTGTACTAGAAAAAGGAAATTATAGACCGGTAAGTGTATTGCCGGCTATTTCTAAAATTTTTGAAAATGCCATAGAAGTACAAATAGTACAGTACTTTGATAAAATCTTCAATCCATTCTTGGCAGCTTTTAGATCAGGTTTCGGATGTCAGTCAACTTTATTAAGAGTGATTGAAGATTGGAAATTAGCCTTAGACCAAAATAAATACCTTGCAGCTATCCTTATGGACTTGTCAAAAGCATTTGACTGTCTCCCCCATGACTTACTGCTACTGAAACTAAAAGCTTATGGTCTCTCCAAATCCTCACTTGATATGTTATATAGTTATTTAACAAAAAGAAGACAGTGTGTGAAAGTAAACCAAAATTTAAGTGGTATGCTTGACATATTTAAAGGGGTACCACAAGGTTCCATCCTTGGACCCATCCTATTTAATATTTTTATAAATGACTTGTTCTTTTTTGTTAAAAATTGTTCTTTATATAATTATGCTGATGACAATACTTTGTCAAAGTCTGGAAATTCCTTACAAGATATAATTTCTGCTCTTGAGGAAGACAGCAATTATTTAATACAGTGGTTTTCTTCAAATAAAATGCAGGCCAACCCAGAGAAATTTCAAGCTATCTCTCTTGGCAAAAAAACACATGATAAAAAGATTGTGTTTGATTTGAATGGTATTTCTATATCATGTGAGGATGAGGTTAAACTACTTGGAGTTACAATTGATTTTAAATTAAACTTCAATTTACATATTTCAAATATTTGTAAAAAGGCTGCAAGGCAATTAAATGTTTTGAAAAGAATTGGGAAACACCTAAATAAACTGAGTAAACTTACAATTTATTATTCTTTTATTATGTCAAACTTTAGTTACTGCCCTTTGACTTGGCATTTCTGTGGGGAACAAAATACCAGAAAAATAGAAAAAATACAAGAACGAGCGCTTCGCTTTATTTATGAAGACCATCAGAGCCCATATGAAACACTCCTGCAGATTTCAAACCTTCCATCATTAAAAACTCGTAGAATGCGCTCAATTGCCTTGGAGACCTTTAAAATAATTAATAAAAAATGTCCTTTATTCATCCAAGATTTAGTTGTAATAAAAAACAATTCATATAATTTCAGGTATGTGAACACTGCTGAGGTACCTAGACCTAGAACCTCAAGTTATGGTAAAAGATCCTTTAGATTTGAGGCAGCACAAGTATGGAATTCCCTTCCCAATGAGGCTAGAATCATGACCTCCTTTGACCAGTTTAGGAATTATATATATTCCTGGTGTGGGGCTAAAAAATGCAACTGCAGTTCATGCCGTTTCCATCCAGTGCTGTCTCAAAGCTGAAATTTCTTCCTTTCTTTTTGTAGTGGCCTTTTGCTCTGCTTTTTATGCATTTACTAAATATATCTGCAAGTAAATGCTTGTGCCTAATAATTTATTTATTTATTGTTTTTATGCTTTTTAGTCTGTAATATTTAATGATATTCAAGTGATTTGGGCTTGCTACATGAGCTTTGACTCTAGGGGCTCATGAATCAACATCAAATTGCTTTTATATATTTGCATGCTCTTTCATTTTATTTAATTAGTATTGCATGATGCTGCATGATTTTTTTTTTTGTGATAGTCGGTTAAAGAGCTCACCAGAGCTCATGTTTTGTCTGTTATTATGTATATATATGCCGACTCTAAATAAAATTTACTTACTTACTTACTTACTTACTTACTGTGTCTGTTCGTCCGTCCGTCCATTCTTCCTTCCCAAGTCCGGTTTACCTACGGGTTTAAGTTTCGTTCCCGCAAAGAAAGTATGTTATCATCAACAAGCTTTATCATACGTGTGCATCAAGATATGAACAAATAAAAATTTTAGGGATGGCAACGTGTACCCGAATACTCGAGTATCGCTCGGAAGGTCCAAGTATCGAGTGCCAATTTTAGTACTACGATCTTTCTTTTTTTACGTAACAATAAACAGATCATACTGCCTTTTTACGCGTCTAATTGTCCAGATAATTAAGTGTTTTACTGTGTACACATCACAAGCTAAATAAACAAAACTAATCAGTTTGCTGTTTATTCTTTATTTCTTAATTAACAAACCTAGACCCTTGAAATAATTTTGAGCAATATTTAATCAAATGGCCATTAATTTCTTGTGATTCTAATGAGTAATAATTTACATTTTCAACGTTATAGACCACTGATATTTGGTCACTGTACGTTTTCATAACACATTTGTTCGAAATTAAGGCCGAAAAACAAACACAGATGCAAGTTAATTTTCTGTTGGAAAAGAAAATTCTAAATATCTTTTGAAACGTTGAGAAAATTTAAAAAGGTTTTTTTTATATCAAATTATTAGAGTTTTATGCATTAAAAAATGCTACGGCGGCCTTTTTAGAGCGTATTTCGTACGCAGACATGGTACGCGGTACGCAAGACATGCAGTATACCGTACGCAGATGCAAATTTTGCACAGAATAACGGTTTTCAAACTGTAATTTAAAACGTACGCTGGATTCAAGATGTAAATTTATAGCGTATTCCGGATTCAATCGGGAGGGGTGTTATAGCCCCACACTTCCGGGCTATGTACTAATACTCTATATGCAGTCGGTAAATTCTCCCCAAATCCCTTATTTTTCTATCGTTCTCACTTTCTTTTATATTTCTTCCTCGCTTGCAATTCGTTGGTAAATAATCTTAAATGGTCATTTTTAATTCTCTTGTCCGACGATGATGTTCGTTAACATCGACTCACTGTCCGACTGTTGTTCGTTAACATCGACTGTTTTTTATATATAACTAGGTCTTATCTTTTTATATTAAAATTGAAGAACAACTGAAGGTTGCACGTTTTTTTTTATGGAAATAATGTAATTTTTCCGTTCCCGTTTCCGTATTCCGTTTCCGCCTTTTAGTAACACCCGTTTAAATGGCCATGTTGTTTAATTTAAGATTTTCAATTAGACAGTCAGATATATGCCCCCCACAATGCACATTATTCCTCCACATCCACTGTTAATCCACACATAACTGTTGTACACGTGTGGGGAAGAGAAACAGTGATTTGTAACTCTATAATACTTGCTGTGTCTGCGTGTTAGACACATATGATTTCCCAGAGAGTAGTTCATGTACAAGCATGGAGTCTATTCGGTAGATTGATGAACATTTTACTAAACAGCTATGTACTTCGCAATACTTAATACTGGACGATTGTAAGGAAAAAAACATTAATAATTAGTTTAAAAAAAACCGTTATGTTGATGTAAAATGAAACAAAATCCTGCTAATGTGCTAATTTTCAGCATCTGTACCAATATCCAATATAAATAAAAACTGTCTCGCTTGTGAAACTAATTGTTGAAATTAAAAATCTTTAAACTATACGTACATGTATGTTCAATACTGTAAAATAGAAACTTTCTAGCTTGGACAATGTAGGATAGTAAAACCCGCCATATATCATCTATATGCAGGCGGACAGAGGTCAATTAATATCCCGATTATTTGTTGCGGGGGCATAAAATGCATCAAGCCATCAGATGGCCGGGTGGTCATACTGAATGCCAAATATATCTGTGAATTTTTTTTATTTCTCAGACATGCTTGGTTCTGTGAAAATGCGCTGCTGAGAAAGAGGCAAAGACGTACATTTTGGATCCTTTTTTTCTCAGCAATGTAAGTGCAAGCATTATCAAATTTTAAAACCTTAATTACAATACGACTATCTACCATAAACCCGAAGATTACCACGTTAACACATGTAGGCCGTATAAGCATCCAGTTTCAGATACCGTAGGAAAATGTCAGGTTGGCTGTAGAAAATGTTTCTACCTATGGTATCACCAAAAGATGTTTTCTGTGAATTCGAAGTTTGGTTCAAATAAATAACAGGATTCCAAAGGTATCAAAGACTGTGTCAACTAATCAGAAGCCAAAACAACCATATTTTTATATAGGGCAGGTCATCTGACCCATATACACACTGTTTGACATGCCCCAAAAGGACCACCCAAGGATCATTGCTGGAACGTTTTGTTCCAATTGGAACAATTCTTGTGAATTCAGACAAGAAGATATTTAGGTGAATTTCACATAGGGTCCTATGTTAAAGGTGGACATCTTGGATGGTAGGCGGAGTCATCGGACATAATTCTGAAAGTTTTGTTCTGAATGGGCCTGTGGCCCTTTGGGCCAAGTGAGCTAACAACGTTCGGCACATCAATCCCCAGTTTCAAATACCACTTTTCTATTCACTTTAAATTTCTGGATCTTATTTCATTCAGAAATTCCTATATTCAACGTTTCCCAATGTTACAAGTATTTATACTTCTCATGGGCCATCCTTTAAATATCTCATTGCTCTGGTTCAAATTGATATCATATCAAAAATACACAAGCCATTTACCATGCTAAATGGCCATGTTGAATCTAGGAAACAAGATTGATTAGACAATTTAACCAAAATTTGGTTCTTTAAAATGGAATGAAGGACCGTATGGCGAATGGTGATATTTTTATTGATACAGAAGTCCTTTGCAGTGGCATATCATTTCATTATTTTTCGAAGCTTCATTCATTATTGGCCCCTCCTGATACCATATAAGAAAGTTAGGTGTTCTGTTTACATTTTGCATTTCCTGGCTGCCATTGTAACCTTTGTTATCAACATTATCAATGACATAAGCTAAGTGTCAGCTTGGGACCGTTTAAATCTGAACAGTTATATAGGGCAAATTAACAGATTTAATCACTTTTTAGTGGCATTATGAAAAAATTACAGGTGAAATCAATCAATGGAATTATGTTTTCTTTTGATCATAAGCAGCAAGTAGGTAAACCCAAGTTCAACATGTTCATAAAATAGCATTGCAGCTGAAACATCTCGACCAAGTCAGTTAGCATCTCAGCAAATGGATAGGATCTCTGCAATTTCTGATAGTGTCTCAGTACCAAGATGCTAAATGGCCCCAGGGAGAACACTGTAAACCTAACTGAGACTTTGTTATATTGTATATTGTCAGCTAGGGGGCATATTTCTAAACTCATGCAAATACATAAACGATATTTATTATTATAATTTATTCCAGACAAGCTTCAAGTACAATAATTATAAATGTCTGGTAAAATATTCTTTCTGGTCCTCCTGATCTGACTTGAATAGCCCAAGCTGACACTGCTGACCACTTCTTACTTTAAATTAGAATACCAGTAAATATCTGCAATAAAAGTCAAGTGTTGGTTTCTAATGCCTGACATCGAAGCTGACATTCTGCAATGTCATGTAAAACTTCTTGTATCTGAGAAAGCAATTTTTCTCCCTTGTTTACAATTTCTTCTAAATTTTCTGCTGATTCTTGATTTTCTGACTCTAATTTCTTTAAACTTGCCAGCTGAAAATACACAATTTATTTGTTTTTACAGATGTCTGTAAATGTGATGAGCCTTACAAACTTTTATTAAGTGCAATGATGTATAGTTTTTCAGGAGCACTTAGGTCTAATTTTGTTATTAATAGATTATATCTTTACAGGAGAGACAAGATTTGTAACTATGAAATCCTCCAGAAGTTGAGAAAATCACCAAACTGCCAGGAAGCCAGAGTACCTGTAAGGGCCACTGACCAGTGGCAGAAAAATTTGTAGTCCTTGTCAGTAAGGGTTAGAATGAACATAGTTATCCATTAGTTTCATTCAAACTTACAACCTCACTGTTAACAGGCTAATGGCCATTACTAGTTATGATTACCTAGACCACTGCCCTCACAAGTAGGGCATCGTATTTTATGATGTTGACAGACTTTTGCATTTTATTTTTTTCTTTAGTTCCTTTCTGATTGACAGACATTTGCTTTTTTAGTTCCACTTTATGATTATTGAATCATTGACATTTACCCCTTTTATTTCTAGCTACTATATTATTCATGTATATGTATTATGTTGAATTTCATCTACTTTATGTGTAGTTTGCCTTGATAATTTTATATTTAATTTAATCAAAATACTAGTGTATATTTATTGACCAATTAGTCGATTAGAATCATATCTGGGAATAATGTTGTATATTACTTAACCACTGTCAATCATTTTCCTTTCATGTGACTAGAATAAAAACAAAATATTAAGACATAATAAAATGACAAATGCCTTTTTTTAATACATATAATTACCTGTAACTCTAGAGAAGAATCTTCACTGGGAAGTGAGTCTATTAGTAAATCTATGTCTTTGCCTGTCCTAGCTATGAGTTTTGCAAATACCTGTGGATAATCTAATAATAGAAATTTTAAACTACAAGCTCTCAAGAGCCTGTATTGCTCACCTGGATTTAAATTTTCACCTTGAGCAGGACTAAAAATTTAAGAGTTGCAGTCAATTTGGCTGTTTTTTCTGTAGGGTTCTATGTTAAAACTAAATTCGGCTGTGGCGGCCATCTTGGTTGACAATCCGGGTGATCGGACACAATTCTGAAAGAGGACCATATGCATCTAAGGACCAATGCTGCCAATTTTAGTTCCAATTGGTTCAGTAATTTCAGAAGAGAAGATTTTTGAGTGAATTTCCCATAGGGTCCTATGTTAACCTAAGTTTGGCTGTAGCGGCCATCTTGACAGTCCGGGTCATCGGATAAAATTCTGAAAGAGAGCCATCTAAGGACCATTACTACGAAGTCTAGTTCTAATTGGGGGCCTCGGTGGCCGAGTGGTCTAGGTAGTTCGTCATGACTACTAATGATCACTAGCCTGTCAACACTTGAGGTTGTGAGTTCGAATCTCACCTGTGGCGGGGTGTGTTCGACTCCGATCTAAATTGACAAGGATTGCCAATTTTCCTACTGAAGGTCGGTGGTTCTCCCTGGGTACTCCGGCTTCCTCCACCAATAAAAACTGGCCGCCGTGAAATAGCCAAATGTGCTGAAAACGGCGTAAAACCCCAACTAAACAAACAAAATAGTTCTAATTGGCTTAGTTGTTTCAGACGAAGATTTTTCAATGAATTTTCCCATAGGGCCCTATATGTTAAACTAAGTTCTGTTGTGGTGGCCATCTTGGTTGACATCTGGGTCATCGGACACAATTCTGAAAGAGGACTATCTAAGGACCATTACTACCAAGTATATTTCTAATTGGCTTTGTGGTTTCAGACAGGAAGATGTTTTAGTGAATTTCCCATAGGGTCCTATGTTAAACTAAGTTCGGCTGTGGTGGCCATCTTGCTTAACAGTGCAGGTCATCGGACAAATTTCTGAAAGAGAACCTCCTAAGGACCATTACTGCCATGTTTGGTTCCAATTGGCTCCGTAATTTCATAGAAGAAGATTTTTTAAATTCATCACCCTTTTTTCTATTTTTAGTAACAGCAGCCATGGCGGTTGGAAGTCTGGGATGCCGGACATAATTTTGAAAGGGGATAATTCCTCCAAAGTTTGGTCCCAAAAGGCCCAGTGGTTTCAGAGGAGAAGATCTTCAAAGGAAAATTTAGGCCAAATGCCGTCTTTAAAGGGCAAAAACTCCTATAAGGGGTCAATCAATGATTTGGTCATATTGACTTATTTGTAGATCTTACTTTGTTGAACATTTTTGCTGTTTACAGTTTGTCTATCTATATCAATATTCAAAATAATAACCTAAAACTGCAAAATTTCCTTAAAATTAACAATTCAAGGGCAATAACCCAACAATGGGTTGACCGATTCGTCTGAAAATTTTATGGCAGGTAGATCTTGACCTGATGAACATTATTACCCTGTCAGTTTTTCTCTAAATGGTTTAGTTTTTGAGATATAAGACAAAAAACTGCAGTTTACCCCTATGTTCTATTTTTAGCCATGTTGACATGTTGGTTGGCAGGCAGAGTCATCATTTTTAAACTAGATACCCTAATGATGCTTGAGGCAAGTTTGGTTCCATTTGGCCCAGTGGTTTCAGAGGAAAAAGATTTTTTTAGTGAATTTTTGACCCTCTGGGTCAGGTGAGCTAAAAATGTAATTTTACACCATCAAACTTTGTTTGTTCGACTAAGTAAGACTCTGCTTTGCTTGGTTGTTTGTACGAGTCTTTTCTTGATTGGATAGGTTGGTTGATGCAGTTGGCTATTTGTCTAAAATGTTAACCCAATGGAAAATCTTATTGTTATTTTGGTGATGTGCTGCAAGTGTTGGAGAAATTCCAAACAATCCACTTTGCTGTCAATTTCATCTTCAGTAATTATTTGGTTATTTCAGCTATTTATTATTTCTCCTGCCCCAAGCTACTTTCACTTGCTGGAATAAACTACCTGTACAGTAAAATTTGGCCCAGATAACTTTAATAAAACTTAATCTGTATGCAGACTTCCAGACTGTCCAACATAACTGGATGATATCTGAATTAAACATGTTATATATACCATTGGTATTTTAAATCATTCAAATAAAAAGTGTTTGAGAAAACCTAGTAGATTTATTTTAACATGAACAATATATATATAAGCTTATTATGTCAGTTGTAGTAACTTATATTCTAACATGTATAATATACCTTCCTGTGGTGGATCTGATGGAGACTGTTTCTGCTTTTCAAACCCTGCAAATTGACTTGGCGGTGAATACTGCTGTAATATACCAACACTGTTACAAAAATGATCTGCCATCTGTAACAAATAATGTCATATTTGTTTATAATTTTAGCAATAGTTAAACAAAACTAGAGGCTCTCAAGAGCCTGTGTCGCTTACCTGTATCTAATGTTATTTTGGAAATTATGTAAAATTATATAATGATTGAGACCAAGATTGGTTTAATTTGACACAGTATTTAAAATTAAAAACAGGTCATCTTAGTGTAGTCTTACAATAGCTACTGAAGACATCTTATCATTATTATTTTTGAATATGTGGTCAAGTTGTGACCATTCAGAATTTTTTTTACAATTTTCTGATAGACTTCTAAACAGTTAACTTCTATGTTCCTTTTTTAGCAAAGGCGGTTTGATGGCAGGGTCATCCGATACTTTTTTTCAAACAAGTCATGATAACCTACTGAAAATTGTGGCCAAGTTTATTTCTATTCAGCCCAGATCAAGTGGATAATTTTGTAAAAAAAATGTTAAAAATTGCATATATATAATGGCCATAAAGGGATCAGCTACAAAGTAACAACACTTGGTCAGCACCACATAAGAAACATTCCTGCCATATTTGGTGTCATTCCATTCAGTGGTTCTCTAAAAGAAGACATTTGTATGTATTTCTCATAGGGTCTTATGTTAAACTATTAAAGTCCCCTGCTGGCGGCCATCTTGGATGATGGATCGGCTACAAAGTAACAACACTTGGTCATCACCTCATAAAGAACATTCATGCCATATTTGGTTTGATTCCATACTGTGGTTCTCTAAAAGAAGACATTTGTATGTATTTCCCGTAGGGTCCTATGTTAAACTAAGTCCCCTGATGGCGGCCATCTTGGATGATGGATAGGCACCAAAGTAACAACACTTGATAAGCATCTCATAAGGAACATTCATGCCATGTTTGGTTTCATTCCATTCAATGGTTCTATAGAAGAAGGCATTTGTATGTATTTCCCATAGGGTCCTAAGTTAAACTAAGTCCATCACTGGTGGCCATTTTGAATGATGTAACGGCTACAAAGTAACAACACTTGGTCAGCACCTTGTAAGGAACATTTATGCTATGTTTTGTTACATTCCATTCAGTGGTTCTCTAAAAGAAGTCATTTGTATGCATTTCCCATAGGGTCCAATGTTAAACTTATTCCCCCGCTGGCGGCCATCTTGGATGATGGATCGGCAACAAAGTAACAACACTTGGTCAGCACCTCATAAGGAACATTCATGCTATGTTTTGTTACATTCCATTCAGTGGTTCTCTAAAAGAAGTCATTTGTAAGCATTTCCCATAGGGTCCAATGTTAAACTTAGTCCCCCGCTGGCGGCCATCTTGGATGATTGATCGGCTACAAAGTAACAACACTTGGTCAGCACCTCATAAGGAACATTCATGCTATGTTTTGTTACATTCCATTCAGTGGTTTTCTAAAAGAAGTCATTTGTATGCATTTCCCATAGGGTCCAATGTTAAACTTAGTCCCCCGCTGGCGGCCATCTTGGATGATGGATCGGCTACAAAGTAACAACACTTGGTCAGCACCTCATAAGGAACATTCATGCCAGATTTAGTTTCATTCCATTCACTGGTTCTCTAAAAGAAGTCATTTGTATGCATTTCCCATAGGGTCCTATGTTAAACTAAGTTCCCCGCTGGCGGCCATCTTCGATGATGGATCAGCTATAAAGTAACAACACTTGGTCAGCACCTCATAAGGAATATTCATGCCATGTTTGGTTTCATTCCATTAAGTGGGTCACTAAAAGAAGTCATTTGTATGCATTTCCCATAGGGTTCTATGTTAAACTAAGTCCCCCGCTGGCGGCCATCTTGGATTATGGATCGGCTACAAAGTAATAACACTTGGTCAGCACCTCATAAGGAACATTCATGCCATGTTTGGTTTCATTCCATTCAACGGTTCTCTAAAAGAAGTCATTTGTATGCATTTCCCATAGGGTCCTATGTTAAACTAAGTCCCCATCTGGCGGCCATCTTGGATGATGGATCGGCTACAAAGTAACAACACTTGGTCAGCACCTTATAAAGGTTCATTCATGCCAGATTTAGTTTCATTCCATTCAGTGATTCTCTAAAAGAAGTCATTTGTATGCATTTCCCATAGGGTCCTATGTTAAACTAAGTGCCCCGCTGGCGGCCATCTTGGATAATGGATCGGCTACAAAGTAACAACACTTGGTCAGCACCTCATAAGGAACATTCATGCCATGTTTGGTTTCATTCCATTCAGTGGTTCTCTAGGAGAAGTTCAAAATGTAGAATGTTAACGACAACGACGGACGCCAAGTGATGAGAAAAGCTCACTTGGCCCTTCGGGCCAGGTGAGCTAAAAAACAAGTCAAGTAGCACGATAAAAACAAACTGTACTACATTTTTAATAATAACTAGGGAACTACGTGTGGAAGCAGGACTATCTGAAAGACTATCTGGAATTATAGCATTTCTTACATCCCTTGAACTGAGAATTTCGCCACTTTCGTAGAGAATTAAATGTCTTAAACAGCAATGTGTGAAATCATAGATATGTTATCATGTTTTTATATCCATAGATTTAAGAGACAATTAGATCGCCATCTAAATGGTAACGGTGTCAGAAATTTTTATATCTCCTCTCTCTCCCTCTGTCCAACCCTAGAATAAAACACAATTCATAGTATATCATCAATACCTGGAAAATAATGTGAATGAAAACGGTCTGAGTTGCTCTTAACAATGCAGTCAGGGGAATACATGTAAAAGCAAACATAAATCTAAACAAGAGGCTCCCAGGAGCCTGAATCGCTCACCTGGTCCTTAAGCTTTAAGGGAGTCTTTCATGAGCTATTACCCCTATAATGGATCATCTGACAACTTCGACCCAATTCAGACTTTTGTAGAGCTCAATGAGCTGATTGTTTAAGCAAACAACAGCTTTTCTCTATTGACAACAACTTAATAAGTACAAATTTCAAAAAAAAATCAAGAAAAAGGGCAATAACTCCTACATGGGTGGTTACATCTTCTTCAAAATTTCAAAGCAGGTAGATCTTGAGGTGTTGAACACTTTAGCTTCCCATCAGAATTTTGATATCTGTCACCATTTTTGAGTTATTTGCAAAAAACTGCAATTTACCCCTATGTTCTATTTTTAGCCATGGCAGCCATGTTTTTTTACAAATCAAAAATCCAAACGATAGTTTAGTAGCACTCATGCCAAGGAACAACTACACTAAGTTTGGTTGCAATTAAACTTATGGTGTAAGAGGAGTTAACGATTTTATTACAATGAATAAAGACTGCAAAAATGGTCAATTTTGATGATCTAAGGGGAATAACTCCTAAAAGGAATGAACCTACAACTTCGATCCTGTTACAAATTTTGTAGATCTTTGTGTGCCTAACAATATGAAATTTAAATTTTTCAAATTTCCTTTATAGTATCCAAGATATTGAGCTTAATAAGTGCAAAATTTGGAAAAAATGCAGGAAAAGGGCAATAACTCCTACATGGGTCGTTGGATCTTCTTCAAAATTTCAGGGCAGGTAGATCTTGAGGTGCTGAACACTTTTCCCCTTTGCCAGAATTTTGATATCTGTTATGGTTTTTGAGTTATTTGCAAAAAACTGCAATTTACCCCTATGTTCTATTTTTAGCCATGGCGGCCATGTTTTTTTACGAATCAAAAATCCGAACGATCTTTTTGTACACATAATGCCACTAAACAAATGTACCAAGTTTGGTTGCAATTGGACTTATGGTGTCGGACAAGTTAACGTTTGAAAAATTGTTAACAGACGACGACGACAGACGACGACGACGACGACGACGACGACGGACGCCAAGTGATGGTAAAAGCTCACATGGACCTTTGGTCCAGGTGAGCTAAAAATGTCCTAGTTATCCTAAAATAATATTAGAGCAGGTTTAGATTTTTAACTGATGTAATGCCGCTGTAGCTGACAGCCCAAAGAAATCAAGCCCTTAATGTTAGTAGTATAGATATCAAGGAAATTTTTTTATATAAAATTTAGTTATATACTTTGTGTAGTGTATTAGCCCGATTTTTGTATTAAATGACCCCTTTTGTGGCACACTATCAAATCAACTCATCACTTAAACAAATTTTAATATTCATAGGCATTTCCATGTAATATATATAATGAACCACTAAGACCATCAGCTGTATCAAGTTACCTTCCCTGAAAATGGTACATGTATAAGCAGCCCAGAGAAATCAACAATTTCCCCAAATGTGAGTAACCATGTCGCTTAAAATCGATATCATATCAAACGTGGCTAACTGAATATGGCTATGGTGGTTATCCTTAGGAACAAATAGATTTTATCCTTAGGGTGTAATAAAATTACCTGTAAAAGAAATTTAGGAAGACCACCTACCGCATAATGATTTATAACTGTTGCAATGATGTTATATACTTTAGGTAAAAATTACAATAAACAATCAAGATGACATGTGCAGGAAAGCACTTCTCACAGGGGCTGTGCTGGGCTTTCCCAATGTTGCAAAATGCGACTTTTTATTCAACCTGCGACATAACTTTTTTACCTGGCAATATTTTTGGTAAACAAATTTTGAAAAAAACAAGAGTGGACACACTGAACGATCTCGCCTGTTTTAGTGCGCATAAGTCACTTGGGTGAAAGATGCAATGAGTTAAGTTATAACTGAAACAATTGAAATTACCTGATTTTGTTCAATCATGTCTTCCAGAGAAACAAAAAAAATCTGCCTATATGGAATTTTCAATTTAAAAGGGAGATAACTCTTCCTATGTGATTTTAAAAATCAACTTAAGTCAGCAATATTTTAAGAAAGTTTAATAGCAGATAATACCACATATGATCACTAATAACAGTCATATAATTACATGATCAAATCCAATTATACAGATACTTGCATTTCTAAAGAAATTAATTAGACTTATTTACATCTACTTTCCTAATCCCTTTAGGGATTCTGTGTCCGGTGCTATTTTTCTGACTACTGGGCAGCCAAGTTAGAAAAATAGCTCCAGACACAGATCCCTAAAGTGGGCAGCCAAGTCAGAAAAATACCTCCGGACACAGAATCCCTATAGGGATTACTACTTTCCATGTAATTAAGAAAATTAACAAGTCAGTACAGATTTCCCAATTGATTGTTTGGTTACCAATTGATAGAAAATCAATGTGAACCATAACACAAAATCAAATGAAAAAAGTTGAAATCTTTTGAAATTGATTTATTTCACAAAATAAAACATTTTTATTTCTATCAAATGAAATTAATAAATACATAATATATAATATTTAGAGAAAATTCTTATCGGTCCATAATCCCCCTTTTAGCATGATCAGACATAAAAAGAAAATATATACATTTGATAATAACACAAATGACTTTATTATAAAAAATCATGCTGAAAATGGTTAAAAAACATTTTTTTCATTCATATTAAGGTTATTTCAGTAATATTATGGGTTATTTCGGTATTTTCGTGGTTATTTCGGTATTTGTTAGTTATTTCGGTAATTCGAGGTACCGGCAACCGATGTGCATATAGTTTTTTCAAACAAAGGCGGGGAGCATTGGAGTAACTTCAGCTTCAGTAAGTTCTTGTCAGGCCAGTGTGGCTGTGAGTGTGACCCACTGACTGTGACGTCTGTGTCAAAGTCTGACAAAGACAAAGACATGAAATTTCCTTAGACAATGTTTATATTTTCCACGAAACAGGACCAGTTGGCTCATAATTTATTCTTTTGTTTCTGATGACTGACTGTGATGTAAAACACTACTGGCCGGTAGATACTTACTTGATTAACGGCATCCTGAAGTTGTGTCAATCTGTCTGCCATGTCGCTTATAAATCTCAAATTCAGTAGTAAATTTTTTGACAAGGAACCGGTCGGGTAACCTTGACCTTGCAAAACAGGAGATGGTCAATATAATAACCGAAGCTTTACCACAGACCATCACGTATATTAATTAATTCAGCCGTCATAATCGTTTTACTCTTACACATTATTTAAAAAAATATATTTATACTTATAACAGAAAAGAAATGAGATATGGTGTTAATGTAAATTAGCGCAACAACCTGACAAGAAAAGGAACTAAAAAAGTGCGTAGAAACACATATATCATGTGCCTTTTATGGTACAAAATGTAAGAAATAAAAACCATACTTGGAACATACATAAACAACAATAAAAAAACCTTCAATCACTGAAAAGGGCTTTTGACTTGGGACGTGGTAAGTTTCGACGAATAGCGGACCTGGACCATTATAGGACCGTATCATCGGACTGTGACAACTCGGACCGTGTCATCGGAAAACCAGCTATCCCGCTCCCATTTTGTACATTTGACAGAATTGGTGGGACACATTCATATCAAAATTAGATATTCAATAAAAATCAGGCAATTTCAACAACTATATGAACTATATATGCTCGAGTGGCCATTCATGTCATTGGCGCGATAACTTTATTATCAACATATACAAACATCCAAAGATACTTATAAATGGTCATTTTTTCCACACACAATCATTCAATGGAACATGCTACCATGTTAGTTGATACAATCAGACAGACTAGATATATTCAGAGCACAGTTAACTCCAGCTGTATACTCTGTCCACTAAGTTAATCATCCCGGGCCATAATTTCAATGTACATATAGTTTTATTTGCACATTGTAAATACTTTAAATTTTTTTAATACATGAAAAGAAAAAATATTGAAAATTTAACTGTAAATAATCACGCATGCGCATAGCAAGTAATCTTCAACAACTTGAAGTTTTGCTGTAAACCAGAAGAAGAAGAAAAAGAACAAGATAAAATTATGCAGAAGTAAAATTAACGCGAGAAAACTCGGAAGTCACGCGTATATTGTAAAAAGATTATACGCGTGAATTGTAAGTAATATCGCGTGAACTGAAAATATTATCGCCGCGTAAGTCGTTCTTAATTTTTACGCGGTAATTTAACATCATATCGTGTAAGTTTTCGTAATCCACTCGTAATAAATGGAATTTTTCAGATAAATAAAAAACGCGTCATAAAGAATAAATAATGCATAAGTACATATTATTAGGTTTTCTGCAAACGTATATCGTAAAATATCAGCCGCGAGACACAATGTGGAGCTTTTTCGGCGAGTAAGCGTAGCGAACGAGCTAAAAAGCTTCATATTGTGTCGAGCGGCTTATATTTTACAATATTTGTTTGAAGAAAACTTGATGATAAATTTATCGTATTGTTAACTAGCAATCTTAATGGAATTTCTTACTTTTCAATGGCCATCTGCCTATAACCGGATGTTTTCCTGATATATTTGGGTCAACGTTGGGTCAAACATTATGACGTCGCTGATATATTCGGGTCAGCTCATATTAGGGTCGGATCATCTCTTTAAGACGTCACAGTGCCGAAATACGGGAAATTGTGAAGGCCTCAGCATGTCGATATAGGCATGGGGAAATGCGATAATAATAAAATACATACACGATATAAATCAAAATATACGTAAATATTAATGACGCGATATTTCTAACATTCACGCGCTATTGTTTTTAATTTATGCGTAAATTTAAGTAAATAGCGCGTCATTTCCAACATTGCCGCTCCGATTTTTGGACTTTCTAAATTTTAAGAAAAAAAAAAAGATTTTGCCGCTTCGCCTGAAAAAATCGAATTCTCAAGAAAAAAAATTAAAGTAAACTTTTGCTAGCTCGCATCTATTTTTGCCATAAAAAAAAATCCAAAGAACGAAAATTCAGCTGGGTTTGTCCTTAATTTAGTAATTTGATGTATTTGTTCAAAGCTTTTACAGTTTAAGAGATAGAAAACCTTATTACTTCCATTTTTAATATTTTTATAAAGGTAAAGCCTACTACTTTGATTTATGTTTTCAAATTTATCCTTTTTATACATATGAGTCAGTTTTGAATTTATTAATTTTTCAATTGATTTTAATTTTTAATCTGAAACTTGATCGAAGAGTGGACATGTCAATATCTGTTTCCATTGCAATAATTTTTGCATATGTAAACCAATTCGTCAAGATCTTTATTAAAATTTTAACTTTTTTGTAAAAGAGGATTCAATTTTGGGGATTGTAACCTGGCTATATATTTTAAAGTTTGACATTTAATCATCCTCCAAGTCAGTTTTTTGTATCCACGTTCGTTCCTACAAACCCCTGATCACAGGCGCTTGTCTCAGAAAAAAAATTACTATATATGCCAAGAGATCTTGACCTTGAGAAGTAACCAATGACAATTTCTCTATTGGATTTTTATCTATGATTCTACTAATTTATTTGCTAGATTTTTTTTACTGATATACCCAAAGCGCATACAGAGCAGAGTAAGAACTTCAATGAGTTTACAAAATAGATTGATCCTTAGATATGTTCCCTTCTTATTTAAACTTAAAAAAATATCTACATTGTCTAGAATTCCCTTTTCAAGATCAGAACTATTTAGACTGTACTTGACTGTTATATTCAAATTTTGGCTATAAGATAAACCGCCCACAGACAACCGCTGTGTAATTACCCAGAATTCTTTTTCTTTCTCTTTTCAACCATTTTGTTGAACAGTGAAGTTGTACACCGTTTCGTGTCGGTTAAGACTTAAAGTACGACATCTTTTATGTTCTGTAATCAGTTTGAGTAAAATTTTAATGAATGTACAAGCCCTATATTTGATTTTTAATGAGTTACATATCCAACTTATTCATGTAAAATCACTGTAACATGTATCTTTCAGAAAAGCACGTGGTTCGGATTCCATGTGGGTCGTGGTGTGTGGTGTATATGTGGACATTTTATTACAATAGTCCATTTATCAGTTTATCCATAAGTCAGAGACGAAATTCTTTAGTCAAACAAGGGGTTTGTGCACCTAAGACATAGCATTTGGTGTGTTCTGTCACAGCTAAAGCATGTGGGGGACATTGTATTGCTCGGCAATACTTTCAGAATGCTTGTTATATTTTGGTGTGAAAAATCCCGGGAATTTGCATATGATTTTAGTTGACAGTACGGCCAACTCATCTAGGGGATACACTACCCTACCAAATTTCACAAGAATATATTTCATCCAAGATTTCAATCATCATTGTAGTTTGTACATTTGTTTTATGTATCTTTAGACCAAGCCCTGATCAGTGATGGCTAAGATTTGTATTAGTTTATTCATTGTTGTCTTATTGCAGTTTGCTGCATATCTATGTTTAGATACATACAAAACAGTGTTTTAGGAAAATATTTAGAGAGTGCTGCTTTAAACCCACATTATTGGGGAACAAATGTTTTTATTATGTTGAAAAAACTTGCCCACCTTCCTCTCGTAGTAGTTTGTACACAAACAAGAACCCATACACATGAATTTTTTGAATTTTGTGGAAAAATGAACTTTTAAAATGGATTTTTCATCGCTTGCGAAATTTTCAAATCGTGAATTCTGACTGAATTTTCAACTTATTCCAGAAGTGAATTAATTCTAATCCTCGAGTGTTCAATTCCTTTGAACAAATCTCAAACATGAAAATAAATGTTGTAAAGAAAATTTCAATCAAATTCAATGTATTCTTTGCACCTGGAAGTTTGGTAAAGAAAGCAATAACAAAATCGAGTTTGGTATACATTTGTAACTATACTTCCAAATTGGCATTATCTAAAGTGGAATAAATTTATGTTACAAAATTAAACAAATTTTACCTTTTAATTCTTTTTCTTTAACCTTTAAATATTATGCTGACATTGATCTTATATAAAGACGAAAGAAACAAATCCATGTTTTGCAATTAAGTAAAAACAAGGTGGGTCGTTTGTTATTGTTTTGGGTTTAATAAGGCATTTTTCGTTGATATTGATGACCAATTCATGAATATGAAGCAACAACTCCACAAGTACTTAATTATTTGTCAGTTTTTCAAATTTCCCCAACATTAGCTTTTGGTGAAAAAAAATTAGAGAAATTACCAGAATTTTCCATAGCTGTAACGTTTTTATGTTTGAGAAGTATGGCACCCATGATTTCTCTTGGCCACTGTATCTAACACAGTGATATTTTTTTAATCTTTACAGAATGCGTTACGTGGCAGCTTACCTACTTGCTTCCCTTGGAGGAAATTCAAACCCATCTGCTGCAGACCTTCAGAAGATCATTGGGTCTGTTGGCATTGAGGCAGAGGCTGACAAAATCTCGAAAATCATCAACGAACTCAAAGGAAAAGACCTTGAAACGCTTATAAAAGAAGGTATATTAAGCTGATGACAAATTTATTGTTTCTGTCAATTAAAAGATAAATAAAAAAAAAATGATGCAAGAAAGTTTGTTCACAATTTAATCTGTGTGGTAGAAAGATGTATACAGTATATTCACATTGTCAGAAATGTACAATTAATTTTTGTCGTGTTATTTCAAATAGTAATGAATAAAAGAATCACATATGGCAGAATGCTTCCAAAAGGGGGAGGGTGACTTGGATGCCAGTGCGACCCCTGCCTTAGAAACATAAATTTGACGTACACTGAGCATTTCTCACCTGTTTCGCATCAAGTACAAATAGACTGTATATGTTCCCTCAATGTATATACATTTATATTTCCTTTTATCTTGCAACAATAAAGTTTCTATTAAAAGGAAAAGTAATGAAAATGGCACATTCCTAGCCCCATTTTAAGAAAGTGGGTTTTCACAGGTAATCTAATCATAGTCCTAGGGTGCTTTACATTATGCGGTACATAAAGACTATCACTAATTCTTCTTCTGGTACGTCATTTCTAAAGAACCACTGTGTTACGGACCAATAATGGAACACGAATCTGGTTCAATTAGAACTTACCGCATAATCGAAAGCACCCCAGATTTCAATACAACTTTCATTGCAAGTGAAGACAATGGTACCATGAGACAATATTATGCTACTAGTAGAATGTCAAAAAGACATTTTGCACTCAATATTTTGCTAGTTAGGTAAGTTATGATAGCATTGATTATTATTCAGAATATTGTCCCAAGAGTTCTAGTGTAATTAGACAGTTTTAGAAACAACTGAAATTAGTCATATAACATACTCTGAGTTATTTATAAATGTAATGAACTTTATGAATATTAACTACAGGTCAGGAAAAATTAGCCTCAGTACCAGCAGGTGGAGCTGTTGCTGCTGCTGCCCCAGCAGCTGGAGGTGGTGGTGCTGCTCCTGCTGCAGAAGGTATGTGCATTTGATACCAGAAAGTTTAAATGGGAAAACAGTTGTTTTGAATAGTTTTCTGTATTTATTCATGAGACATATTGAAGAATTTGAAAAAGAAAGTGGCAAGATAGTAAGGGCAAATAAACTGAAATTTCTGGTTCCCACACACTGCTGTCCCATGTGAAAAGTTGCTGATTCAATTTTCAAGCATCGTGTAAGGTGAAAAAAAAGTCTGTTTCCTGCTACCCTATTTCATTATTCAATGACTTTGGTTAAGTTGTGCGTTTAGCTCCATTTGTCAGAAACCTATAGTAATATATCAATGATATTTCACCACTACAGTCCTCTTGTATAGTACAGTTCAGTTCAGCAACCTATATTGTTTTTAGGGTGGGGCATCTGTGTCTTATAGACACATTTTCTAGTTAATTTTATTAAGACCAGAGAATTTATTTCAGGTGGCCTAATTTCATCTCCTTTTATGAAGGGTTGATCAGAAATAAAGTTTACATAATTCTTGAAAATATCCATTAAGCTGTAGTAGAATGTTTTACATGATAATCTATATATCATTTCAGCCAAGAAAGAAGAGAAGAAACCTGAACCAGAGTCAGAATCAGATGAAGACATGGGATTTGGACTTTTTGATTAGAAGATCTATGCTGTCATAATAAAATTAACATACTGAATTGTCTTCAATTATACTTTTTTCTGTCAATTTTGCAAACACCAAAAAAAAAAAAGATTAGAGTAGAGTCCTTTGGGAAATACATACAAAAATATTCTTCAAGAGAACTGCTGAATGGATTGAAACCAAACATGGCATGAATGTTCCTTATGAGGTGCTGACCAAGTGTTGTTACTTTGTTGCCGATCTATCATCCAAGATGGCCGCCAGTGGGAACTTAGTTTAACAAGACCCTATGGGAAATACATAAATTTTCAGAGATGTTCCCTATAATGGCCTTTAATTTGTCAAAAAAACATGGTCGCCAAGGCGTTTTCTAATTTCTTATTGGCTGAATTTTTTAAAAATTTCTGGAGAACAGCTTAACTGATTGAAACTTAACTTTATAGATATGTTCCTATGAAGGTGCAGACCAAGTTTTTTTGCCTATTCGTCGTCCAACATAGGTGCCAGCAGGGGACTTGGTTTAACATAGGACCCTATGGGAAATTCTACAAAAATCTTTAAAGAGAACGGCTGAATGGATTGAAACCAAACATGGTGAGTGTTCCTATTTGTTGCTTTGATGTTGATCTGTCATCCTAGATGGCTGCCAGCGGGGAACTTACTTTAATAGGACCTTATTGAAAAAACATACAAAAATCTTCTAAGAGAACCAGAATTGATTACATAGAAACCAAACAATATAAATGTTCATTATGAGGTGCTAACCAAGTGTTGTTACTTTGGTGCCGATCTATCATCCAAGATGGCCGCCAGCGGTGAACTTAGTTTAACATAGGATCCTATGGGGAAATACATTGTACATTCAAAAATCTTCTAGGGAACCACTGAATGGATTGAATATAGCATGAATGTTCCTTATGAGGTGCTGACCAAGTGTTTGTTGCTTGGTACTTTGTTGCCGACCCGTCATACCAGATGGCTGCCAGCGGGGGACTTAGTGTACTCTTGAGTAGCAATATACCAGCATCGCCTGCATATGGCGTCTACGTTTCTCAGCTTATCCGATTTTCAAGGGCATACGTGAGTTACCATGATTTTCGACAAAGAGGATTACTGCGGTCACAAAAGCTTCTTAACCAGGGTTTTATCAGGGAAAAGTTGATGTCATCACTTAGGAAATTTTACGGTCGTCATCACGAATTAATTGACCATTACAGTGTTCCAATATCTAAGATGATGTTGGACATGTTCCCACTGTCGTAACCTTTCATATGCCTCCATCGATTTGTGACTTCCACCGGATTGACTTTGTTGAACTTCACGACGGGTGCCGTATACGGAGCAGGAACTGCTTACCCTTCCGGAGCACCTGGGTTCACTCCTGGTTTTTATAGGAGTTCGTGTTGTTCATTGTTTTTTAGTTTTCTGTGTTTATTTGTTGTGCCTGTGGTTGTTCATTTGTCTTCCCGGGTTTGTCTGTCCAATGGATTACGTTTGTTTTGATTGCTTCTTAGGTATATTTGTCCTTTTTTTTCTTTTTTTTAAACATACATGTAGGACCTTTATAATAAAATATTCTAGAAAACCACTAATGTTCCTTCTAAGGTGCTGACCAAGTGTTGTTAATTTGTTGCCGATCCATAATCCAGTATTGCAGTCAGCGCGGGACTTGGTTTCACATAGAACCCTTTGGGAAATATATACTAAAATCTTCTAGAGAACTGCGGAATGGATTGAAACCAAACATGGAATGAATGTTCCTTATGATGTTTTGACGAAGTGTTGTTTCTTTGGTGCCGATCTGTAATCCATGATGGCCGTCAGCGGAAGACTTAGGAGGCATGTGACGGTAATTTCTTAACTAAAAGAATTAGTCATGTCTATAAATTATGTGCATAATGATAATTGAAAAGGTATTTAATTCTCAACAGAAGACACCAAATAATAACTTATTAAACATCTTATAAATATCTTGTATGCCTTTAACTTTGTGTACGGCGAGAAAATATGAAGCTAGCTCTTCATGAAAGTTTGTTTTGGTGGGACAAATGGACAGCTTTTTTCAACCAAAAAAACATGCCAAATTTTGATGGTAAGGAGCAGTGCCGATGCCCTTTATTTTAATTGGTACGCATCAAAGTAATGGATTTTGAGCATGGTATTCTCAGCTGTTTAGCAGGAATTATGCAATGAGGCTGGGAATTGGGGTAAAAATCATAATTTTTCAAAATATTCATTCTATTAACTGTTTAGGAAAGATATATTAAACTTTAACTTAAAGTT
Source organism: Mytilisepta virgata (assembly GCA_028015205.1). Lineage (NCBI taxonomy): Eukaryota > Metazoa > Mollusca > Bivalvia > Mytilida > Mytilidae > Mytilisepta > Mytilisepta virgata. The sequence goes on from CM051520.1 coordinate 23,257,242, forward strand.
TATTTAAAATTAATAGTTATTTATATTTAATACACTCACAAGGTATTATATTTTTTTTTCAAATACATGACGATTTTGTAGAAAATTTTATTGTAAACACTGTCATCTGCCCCACTAGTTTAACATAGGACCCTATGGGAATTACATACAAATTAATTAATGGAATTAAATCAAACATGGCATGTTAATCTTAAATTCCTTTAGGAATGAACAAATGAGAATATCAGGTGAGCGATACTATTATTTATACAGTCAGTTACAGGGGGGAAACGGGAATATATGGAGTGCCTAAAAAAATCGTATCGGACGAGGCGAATTTAACGAATTTATTCCGGCGATGAAATTTTCAATTAGTATTTTTTTTTCTTTAAATTTTTGTGGGATGGAAAAAAGCAAAACTAATATTATAAAGTTGAAAACAATTTGTTAACAGAACATTGTGAAAGAGAATCACGTGATTTCAAGGAAGGGGGATACAGAACGCGGAGACGGGATACAAAAAAATTAGGGGCATGTAGCGAATCACTTGATTTCAAGGAAAAGGGGGGGGGGGGGCGATTATTGATAAGAACACTTTGTACCCAAAGAAAGACAGTATTTTAAACAGAGGCGGGATAATGGCTCCTGGGAGCCTTTTGTTATTTTTCTCATAGCAAAACATGGAATTTATTTTGAATTCTAAATCTTAGCCTCGAAGACTAACCACTTAGAAGAAATTCGTGATGGTCTCGAAGGCCTTTAAACACCCCAAAAAAGATTTTTCTGTAGAATCTTATGAGGATGATTTTGTCATATCAGAAATTCCAAATGCTGCAACGGTAATTCATTACGTGTAAATGTTCACAAAACCGCCGTTTCATAGTTGACATTGGAATGGAATAAAAATTGACAGAATTGCAGTCTACCATGTGTAGTTGTGCAAGATATAAACGTTTTACTGATCAGATTGATTTTTTGGGGTTTCCCAAATATAAATAATGGGGAATCTGGTGAAGGCAGTTTCTAGTTTTCATTTGAATGAAAAGAAATCTACAAGAATTGCTGGACAGACTTTGGTTGTGCAAAACTAGAATTTATTTAAATCATTTAATTTCTGGGCTTCACTAGCCTTTTCCATCGGGAACATTTTCCGGCATACTTGGGGACACTCATTTTTTAGCCGAATTTTTGTAGTTGTAGAAGGGGCTAATGCCGCATAATTTAAGGACGCAAAGTGTATTGCTGTAAATTGCTTTAATTGTTGTTACTCATCTTAAGGTGAGGCCTATCAAGAATACTCTCAAAGCTGTAGAAGACTTTATGCTCTTCTGGGATTCCTTACACAGAGATACTTTTAAAAATATATTGATAATTCGTCAGTTGTGTAACAATGCATTGTAATCAGAATGTAAGACTGACACTTCCTTTTCCGACATCTGGTTTGAATCGCCAGATTAATCGAAAAGACTAAGCAAATTGCAATCAGAATCATCGTCGTCTTCGTCGTCGTCACTAGTCGGTGCATTTTCATCTTTCTTTTCTTCAAGTTTTTCTGTAAAACGAATTATGCATTAATCTGAATCTTTACAACCATCTCTTCCCAGAAATAGTATGATGGTTTACTTAACTATTAGATGGATTATCGCGTAAAAAGAAAAATGAAAATACAAATTCTGGAACACTTAAGCGTTTACAAGCCTTACCATTTGTACAGCCAATTACAAAACAAAATTTGCATGAATGTGATGCATGGAAGGTCCTCTACAAAGTTTCCTTATTGGTCAACTAACATATAACTTCCACAGTTTTTTGTTTTGTTTCTGATAGTCCAATTAAAATTAGAAAAATCTTCTCTGAAACTACAAGGCCAACAGTCTTTAAACTTAAAAAAGAATGATGATTGGAAGGTCGTCAACAAACTTTCCTCATTTCGTATTGATTGGGTGGCTAAGGTGGCGGCATCGGTGGCACATAGTTTTACATTGAGCTCTGTTGGAAATTGTATTATAACCTCTGAAACCTCTCAGCCAATGCAACACTTTCTATGAATTATGTACGGAGGGTCTTCTACAAAAATGTCCTTATTTGTGCTGATTGGTCAGCTAACATGACCACAAGAGACAATTCTTGTTTCCGATTTGTCAATATTAAAAATATTAAAAAATCTTCTCTGAAAGTACAAGGCCAAAAACTTTAATTTTTAATGAAAATACGATACAATGGATCCCAGAAAAAAGTTTATTAAGTTCATGTATTTCTGTAAATATAGTGCTTGATACAATCTCTGAATTCTGATTAATTAGCCCATAAACAAATTCTCTTGTTCAAAAGTATGTCTATATGGCCTAACTTACCCTCCTCTGGAGCTGCTATCGTGTCTGTGACTTGTCCGGTTGCAAATACAGATGCCAAAAGGTTTTGACCTGGAACATGATAGGAAATACAACTAAATTTTGTTTCCCTATATCAGATGGGGGAAGTTTATATGGCTGAACAGTATCGCAATCATTGCTCCAGATATATACCGTTTTTAAAATGCACCCTAATTATTTTGAATTATAACCTGATTTCTGGTGAGCACGAAAAATCAACAAGGGATATGAACAATCTTTCATTGTTTGTTTCATGTGACAAGTGATGAAGCGAAACCCGACTTTATTAAAAACTTTTTACGGTCGCGATTACTATTGGAGTAACTGTTACTAACGTCAAGACTTTGCAGTCGTGTTACTTATCTATTCAACTTACTTTCAGCTACTAATTCCTCAACATTTTTACCATGAAGTTTGTTGATAACCAGTTCTATCTTTTCATTTTCCGATTCTATCCCTACACTTCCAATTATCATTTTTAGGTCGTCTGCTGTAGGGTTTTCAATGCCACCCATTACAGCCAGCATGTAGGCTGCCACGTACCTCATTCTGAAATGAAGAAAACTTTGTTCAGTTTGTTGGGATGTTGTCTCATTGCCGCATAACTTTACATCTTTCAAATGCCGAACAAAACAACTGCATACTCTCAGGGAGATACCGTATAAGATATTCTATGAGGTGAGCTAGCATGCCATATCAAATTAAGACACAACGGTAACCAGGGGTCGAAACTTCCACAGTTGATTTTTTTTACAAGAACAAATTTCGAACTTGACCAAGATATCATTGATATGAACCTTTCAGATAAATTTGATGAAACTCAGTTAAGAATTGTTAAGATCGAGTATTAGCGATTAGTTATACTATAAATTCGTATAACTGACATTTTAACTTCACCCCCCCCCCAAAAAAAAATATATAGTAATTAGTATCGGCAATTATTTTCGAGCTCTGGGTATTGTTAATATTCAGATTTCATATATGGATTTTGTCAAAATCGATCCAGAATATTTAGGCTGAGAAAGATTCCAAAATTCAAGAAAATCCTTTAAAATTGGTTAGACGAGAGTGTTAACAACTCAGAAAGGTTTTTCTGTCAGACATTTCTGTACCCCCCACTGCATTGGGAGAGTATCTATTATTATCTACCGCATTATTGTGGGTAAATTGTACTATAATTTAATTAGTTTTATTTTACAACTCACCTGTCGGAATCTGTTTGAAAATTACAAGTATTCCTGTCTGTTTCAAAAGTCACATTGATTAGTACTGATTGTGACCATACTAACAATAACGATTGTCTTAACAAATCAAAGATATAAAGGATTTGTAGCCTTAATCAATAACCATATCGATAATATACATCTAACAACATTGCACAAAAATTGGCACATAAAACGACTTGGTTGACAAAAATGGACACCTCTGTTATTTTAAATCTAAGTTTTAAATCAAGAATATTCTCCCCACGATTGTAAACCCTTGAATTGGCAATATACCTATATCTATGGATCTAAAATTCCATTTACGATCTAAAAAAAATATTTAAGAACCACTGAAAACCTTAGAAAATCCAAGTAAAACAAATTTTGTCCTGTTTGGACCCGACAAAGCTGAGAATTAATAATAAAGTGAAGAAATGGTTACAATGTTTTATCGTGATATTTAGGAGAAAGGTAATGAAGTTATCTCCGCTTTAGGAATATTTTTCGTAGCAACTGCGCCTGTCTAGATTGCTTTGGAGTACCTTGCTCTTGTGAAATAATATATTTTTCCAAATCAAATATTTTTTTTTTATCAAAATTTGGATCATGATTTTTTTCAATTAAATTCCCTCCATCCCCTCCCTCTGTAAAAAGAATTAAACGGCTATAAAATTTGGGTATTATTATATAGCGTAATAAAGCAGGCTACTTAGTTTCTGAAATAATTTTGGTAAATGTAAGAAGAAAACTTATACCTGTTAAAACCACCTGGAAATAACAATAAATAAATAAATAAACTGTAAATTTTGTTTTATATTGTATTTGATAGCTTCTGATAAGTTAGCTTAATAAAAAAAGGCCGTTTACTGAACGGTTCCAACAATAACTAATACAACATATACAACAAGTTCGATATCTTACTTACCTTTTTTCACATCTACCAAAATATATGGTCAATGTATGTGCTCAGTTTATTCGACAAATAAATAGTGTGAAATGATTTCATAACAAGAAGAAATAACAACCAAGAGACTCTTTTATTGAAAATTGCACAATATGTTGAAAGTTAGCCTACCCATTAAAATATCGACCCTAGAGATTCAGTTGTTTCTTGTTAAATAAAGAGCAGAGAGAGAGAGAGAGACCATTTGAATTTCATAGCAAAATTTTTTTCATCTATTTTATTTTTTTAAAGAACTGATTCTAAACTGCTACATACATGACATATGTAGGACTAAATTATTTAAATATACATTTCAGTCATGTTTATATATAGATTTATTGATCATAAAACTCAACACAAGTATATTTAAATTGAATGGCACTGGGTAATACCTAAATATAATACACATTTACAAATCATATTGTTGTGTACATACGAAAACAGAAATTGCCCTGCTGGTCATGGCAGAAATGACGCCTATCAAAGTTACAGATTTTATGCAAGTAGGTGCTCATACGTATATGTTGTTTATATTTGGAAACATGTTTCTACATGCATTGGAACATTTATTGGGTTTCCTATTATACTTCTAAGGTGTATTCAAACTGAAAAGATATGTTGCATGCGACAAGTCAAACACGGTGTGAACACGAATGAGGACAAGCACTAAATGGCAACACTGGTATATAAACATCACTGAGCTCAAGTCTACAAGACTCCTTCTTTATCAAAAAGAGCATTCAAAAATACGAGAGAATCCATTATTCTAATAATATGCGAGCTAAGAAAATATAACAACAAAAATGCAAGACTGAATATTCCTTGGAATCAGATAGTTGTAAGGGAACAACCATTTAACTTCAAGAGGAGGGGGGATTATGGTTTTTTAGGTGTATTTAAAAAAACAATTGAATCCGAGAGTTGATTTAAATAATCACAAGCATTACAAGAAAAGCTTTAGACCATTATTTAATACAAACCTGACTTGATTTATTTTGAACATAATACAAGGTTTTCCTTAGTTTTTCAGTCATACTTGACCTTTCAGTGATTAACCACCATCAAGATGAAGAGCAACAATAATGACAATCAAAGCCAAAGGCCATGTCAGCTTTTGTTATCACATGGCGTCCGTCATCCGTCCGTCCGTTTCACATTTTAATCTTCTCCTCTGAAACCACCAGGCCAAATGGAATTAAACTTGACAGGAAGCATCTATGTAAGGCCCTTTATACAGTGTGCTCATTTCGTCATGATCGGACAACAAACATGGCCGCCATCGGCAATTGTATTTGATTGGCTGAGTTTTCAAAACTCTACTCCTCTAAAACTGCTTGTCCAACTGGAACAAAATTTGACAGGAAGCATATATGGGGGTCCTTTATAAATTTTCCTCATTTCGTTCCGATCGGACTACAAATATGGCCCCAATGGGCAGTTCTTGTTTCTGATTGGCTGATATAAAAAAAAAAATGTCCTCCTCTGTAATCGCTTGGCCAAATGGAACTAAACTTGACAGGAAGCATATATGGGAGGTTGTTTACAAAGTATCCTCATTTCGTCCAGATCGAACATCAAACATGGCCGTCATGGGCAATTCTTGTTTCTCATTGGTTGATTAATTTTTTTTCTCTGGAACTGCTTGACCAAATGGAATGAAACCCGACAGGAAGCATCTATGGGAGGTTCTGTACAAAGTATCCTCATTTTGTCCCGATCAGATTACAAATATGGCCACCATGGGTAATTCTTGTTTCTGATTGGCTGATATAAAAAAAATCTTCTCCTCTGAAATCGCTTGGCCAAATAGAACTAAACTTGACAAGAAGCATAAATGGGAGGTCCTTTATAACATTTCCTCATTTCGTCCCGATTGGACTACAAATATGGACGCCATGGGCAGTTCTTTTATTTGATTTGATGATATAAAACAATCTTCTCCTCTGAAGTCGCTTGGCCAAATGGAATGAAACTTGACATCTTTTATGAAATCAATTTTTTTCATCCTGATTGGACGACAAGCATGGCTGTCATGGACAATTCTTGTTTCTGATAGGCTGATATAAAGAAATCCTCTTCTCTGAAACTGCTTGGCAAAATGAAACGAAACTTGACAAGAAGCATCTGCGGGAGGTTTTTTTACAAAGTTTTCTCATTTTGTCCAGATCATGCAACAAACATGGCTGCCATGGGCAATTCTTGTTTCTGCCAGGTGAGCGATACAGGCTCAGCCATCTGAGCTCTAGTTTAAATATGCATACATGCACTTTCAGATATACTTTGAAGTGCATAACCTACGGAAATGGTGGACATTTTATTTGCACTCTAAAATTTGGAAACATGTGGTATATGTATGATGGTTTAAAGGTGTATAACAACAGACCAGACACCATCACCACCATCACCACCCAGGGAATATCATAGAGACTATTCTATTTATTTACGAGATGGACCTATGTGCATTTGATGTGTGTTGCAAAGATCTGAACTAATCTTGTTTTAAATTTACAAATGAAAAGTATATGCAAAAGTTTTATTATAAAAACAAATTCATAGTATATACCAGTTTTATTTACTGCTAGTGATTTCATAGGAATAAATACACCTTTTACTTTGTGGGCACTGCTAAAAAAGATATTCTGATTCGACTTGGTAAGAAAAAAATAATTTGGTTTGATTGTAGTCAAACCAATATTAAAAAATCATACCCGCCACCCCCATTGAAGTTAAATTGTTGTTCCCTAAGATAATCCAGGCTCATGGATGGTGCGAAAAGAATTCTAGGATTCAACTTTCTTGCCTTTTCCCCCTAAAAAATTTAATGGTTTCACCCAAAGTAAACAGGACTGAGACAATCTCAACAAGATATATGAGGTATTCAAAATAAGGTTGCAAATTTCTTCTGTTTTAATACACATGTATTTACAAAATCATAGAAACAATACAAGGCCTTTTGAACACGTCTTTGTTAATCACTTATATTTGGTTAATTATTTTAGCTTGGAAATGTCACCAAGGAAGATAATATCAACTCTGAAAATGTCACCATGCAGTCGGACAGATACATTTGTGTCCGTGAAAGGGATAGTCGGTCTGGAAAGATAGTTATTATTGATATAAACGACCCAACTCATCCGAAGACACAACCTGGTGCTGTCGATTCCGCTATAATGAATCCCGATAAACCGGTTATCGCAGTTAGAGGTACGTATACTGATATTGGCAGGAAAGATTTGTTTTTTCATAAAATTCAAGCTAAATTTATATTTAAAAGTACATTTGTATTTCATTATCTGACACACTTGCACTCGTTTCTATGCAATTGGCATCCCAACGCCTTATGGGTATAAGAAGTGCTGATGCCAATTGCATAGAAACAAATGCCTGTGATCTGACACTACAAACTTTTAAGAATATTTTAAACACTGACTTTCGTATATCAGCGCATACTTGATGAAGTCATTTATTACATTTAAATCCCGTTTAGGTAATTTGGCCCACTTTCGTCAAAATCGATATAACCAACTAATTATTCGTATTTTAATAATATTTTAAAATGCTCACGTTAAGAACAATAAGTACAGTTTCTTTGAAATATATTGTTTTTTATTTTTGATCACGATAACAGATTAATATTTTCTTTTATCAAAATTAAGTGTATTATTTTTAAAAATAAATTTGATATTCTAAAGAATAGGTTCAAGACTTACTAAACATTGTGATCACAGTGGATATTATATAAGCGTGATGACTCCTCGATTTCTCTGCTGTCAAACGGTCCATCTTTCGTAGTTTTGACTGGCTGGTGGCGGGATAGGAGTCGGAGCACATTATATACAATATACATGTTATATAAATATGGAAAATATGTAGGACGACCTTATGTTTTTTTTTAAAAATTTCAGATGATTATTTTTCATTATGTGAAAAATTATGGTTTTGCTTTTTAACCAAATGAATAATTATCTTCAAAAAATTGTGATCGTCAACCTGAGCAGTTTTATGTTGGACAAAATAAATCGGCTTGAACCAAAATACATCGTAAGGCAGTTGGGCATTACTTAAAACCAAAAACGCTTGTCATGAGGACAAGGACTATAGAAGTAATTGAAAATAAATGTATTGACAGTAAAACACTCCTTGGACGAATCAGTAAATTTACTATTTTTAAATATGAATGGTGCTCTGGAAATTTTCACGATAAATACATATATGTTTTTAAATACTACAATGTAGGTTTTTTCATCCCAAAAACATTCGTGCTGGTATAGCTAATTTAAAATCCTAATTGTTTTTATAATTTTTGACAGCTGGTAAAATCATGCAGGTTTTCAACATCGAACTTAAAAGTAAAATAAAAGCCCATACTATGACTGATGACATATTGTTCTGGAAATGGATTTCTTCCAACACTATTGCCGTGGTAACACATGATAGTTGTTACCATATGGATGTGGAGGGTAAGCAACTAAATTAAATAGTTAAAATTAATGTAGAAGCCTTCGAGCCTCGTTAACAATACAGCTAACATTGAACATATAAACGGGCAATGTGGGAACTTTATACTATAATTTTATTGCAGGTTCAAAATATAATTGTCTGTAGCCGAGCCGACAACATGTTCAACATGTTGTCGTTTTTCCTGCTGAAAGTGGATGGTTCTGGACATCATGACGGAGATATTTTTGCTGACACGCATAAACCAAACCAAGTCACATAATTCTTATTCTGTTTTTTAAAATACTTCAGGTTTTATCTTAATTTTGTCTGAAATGAGACTCTGATGAAAACTAAATTTAAATATACATATCAGAAAGTCCTGATATTTTTCAGATTTTCTTTTTAGATAAAAACTGATTTTTCAGTTTTTACTATTTTTCTTATTAATCCAGAGGGAGAAATGTCGTACTCTGGTGAATTTACTTCCAGGAGATAACCCTCCAGTGGCAATATTTGATCGATCTGAAAGTATGGATGTTTTTGAAATAACAGACTATAAGATAGATAGTGATCACAAGTGGATGGCACTTCTAGGAACTCATTCATACCTTGAGGTATACTTATTATATTTGCCAGTGACTCTACCACTGTAAATTGCTTTTTCTCCTATATAATTTTTCTGTACGACAGTAAGTATATCTCACACACAAACACTCAATGGCGTCTGTTTTGCAAAGGTATTGATTTCAAAATGAGATCCATAAATATGTTTTTCAATATAAAGTATGTCTTCCTCTGGTTTTCAAAGAGTCAACATCTTTAATTTCTACCTGCTCGTGAACAAGGCCACATTGGCCGAAACTTCGGGCAAATCTATAACTGTTAACCTTTTCTAATAATTTAATTTGCATAAAATTGAGTTTTGTAAGTTTTGTCTTTTATACCTTTTAGTTGGTCGATGCCCTTTTAACGGCTCACCTATTTCATTTATATTCCTTGTATTATATTTTTAATATAATATATTTCTATAAAGAAGAGAGTTGATGTTACTACCGTCATGTTACCAATACTATTGCCTTGCCTCCATCGTATGTCTCAGATATTCAGCTAAAATAAACACCTCACCCTAATTAAACACCTTGAAGAAACTGTCAACTATCATGTATCAAAAATGAGAAACAACACTTAAGTTTAGTCATAAAAATATATAAAATTAGGTACATTCTAAACAGAAATATCATGATTGAAAATTTGCGAAAAATACCAATCTAGTGTGTATAACTATAACTTCTCACATAATTTAAAATCGTTCATTAGAATACATGCATTAATAAATGTATTTGCATTTGGACAGAAAACTGACGGAATGATGCAGTTATATTCAACGGACAAACAAACTAGCCAACAAGTAAACGGACATGCAGCTGCATTCGCTACTCTACAGTTGGAGGGAAACTTTAGTTTTACAAAATTGTTTCTGTTCACAGTATTTAGAAGCCAGGAAGCAAAGGTAAGTCACGTGAAAGTAACGCTTATCAATACCAAATATTTTACTGAAATTAAATTCTTTTGATAATCCAATAACATGAATAGTTTTATTTAATCTTTTTTTCAACTATGGAATTTTGAAACTTCGTACAAAACAAAATGTATCTGAAAATCTGGACACAAGGAATTGGTCCCTTTATTTCTGTTGTTTGTATGTATGTGTGATTTGTCTAGGTTTTCATTATTGATATAGATTGACGAAAATAAACCAATGCGCAATGTACGCGAGACCTGAGTTTATATTATGCGAAATACGGATGGGACAACACCTTCTATCCTATGAGGAGTCAGTGATTCGACACCGGTACGACTTTCTGGTATCAAGTGCTGAAATTTTCAACTGATGAATTCATAAATTGTCAGATTGTCAGATTGATGAATTTTTGAAATTTGTTAAAATTCTGGTTTGCAACACCCCTCGGACAATGTTGATCACATCTGAATTTTGTTATACTGTTCATTTGGGTCGTTTGATCCTATATGATTTGTTATTCGGCTTCAAGACATTTTGGCCTCAACCGAAACTAGAGGACATTATTCCAGAAAAAAGAGTCGAAAGTCAGAAATCTTGTATTTATGTTTATGTGAAATCTTATACTCAGTTTGCTTTTGGGGACTATTTAGATAATTTCAAGTATATAGCCTACAGCTCATTAGATCACGTACACGACAGTTGTTTGATGGGTTATTGGATTGACGTGTGCCACATATAATGCCAAATTATGTTTTCAGTTGTACGTTGTTGAAATTGACAAAGATCCTAATTTGAATCAGTATGGAAAAAGGATAATTGACCTTTCCATGCCACCAGGCGATGAGAAGAATTATCCGGTAGATATTCAGGTAAAGATAGGCATATGCATAACTAAGAGGGCGAACGTTTGATTTTTTTTAGGTATGGGAGTGATATGGGATCCACGATTTTTTAAAACTTAAACAATTTGCCCATAACTTTTTCTACAACCATATTTTCACCAAATATTGGACCATGGATATTTTCGAAACTATTCCCTTTTTTCATTCCCGTCCTCAAAACGGAGCATTACATCTGTGCACTTTTTAGCTCACCTGGCCCTTCACGCCCGTCGCCCATCGTCGGTCGTCGTTGTCGTAAACTTTCCTTTAAAGATCTTCTCTAAAACCACTGGACCAATTTGAACAAAACATGGTAGCAACGGTTCTTAGCTGGTCCTCTTTCAGATTTATATCCGATGACCCGGCCGTCATCCAAGACGGCTACCGGCACCGAACATTTTTTAACATACATGTAGGACCCTAAGGGAAATTTACTTAAAGATCTTCTTATCTGAAACCACTTGGCCAATTTAAACAAAACAGCAGCAATGGTCCTTAGTTGGTCCTCTTTCCGAATTATATCCGATGACCCCATCCGTCATCCAAGATGGCCGCCAGAGCAGAAAATAATTTAACATAGGACCTAATTGGAAAAATAACTGAAACATCTTCTTGTTTGAACTAGTTAGCCAGTTGGAACTTGACAGCAATGTTCCAGGCTGCCAGTCAATATTGACATAGTCCAGGTGAGCGATACAGGCTTATGGGACCCTCTAGTTTCATTATAAAGGTGTACTTTTTAAATACAACTGTGCGCTGTGCACTTATAAAATTTAGAAAGAGTTCCATATGGCTCCCCTAGCTGTGTATGTAAGTGATAGTTTGGTCCTAGTAAAATAACCTGGTTGGAATAATGTCCATAGGGAAATAGATCCACGGTGAAAACATTCCAAATAATAGTAATGTTAGTCCGAGGATCAATTTTACTAGGAAAAATTGTTGGGAAAAATTTTTGTTAATAAACATCTTTTACATTCATTATGAAAAGTACTCACTATAAAAATCTTAATACTTTGTGTGCCTTTAAAACTGGGTTGAAAAAATCATCTATTGTCAAAGCACGGACTTACTTTACTAAGAAACAAAGTCCGGGGGACATATTTTACTACCGGACTAAATACATACTCACTAGTTTAAATTTGGATAATTGTGAACTGATTTAATACGAAAAAAATCCCTACAAATAAAACAACTATTGTGACGTTCCAATTAAGATCAAGAAAGAATTTTCCTGGGAAAACTGATGCCAGACATAAATTACTATTTATCGGCTTTTTTTCCTAGGAAAATTAATCCTGGGACTACATTTTCTGGTAATATTCAAAACACGGACTTACTATACTAGGAAACAAAAGTCCGGTGTGGGGGCATATATTACTAGGTTACTAGATTGACGGAATAAGCGTATAGATGTACTAATGGGGGGTGACAAATGGAACTCTTGCCTAAAATTTTATGTTTCTATCATTCACTTCACTTCCGTTAATAAAATCTAGTTTGCATACGGGTAATAATGTTAATATAAGAAGTAGTGAGTATATTTCAGTGCTAGTAATAGAAACCAGTTACAATAAATGATTGCTTTTCCATAATTCAAAACAACAATTTTAACTTTCTAATGTACAAAGTTCCATAAGAATGTTTTATGCGTAGATGTTAGAAAAATCAAAGCGCAGTTGTAATAATCAGCATGGTGGGCAGATGTAACAGTCCTTTGTTACAAAAGGTGCGCTGCTGTAATGCAGCCCCTTAAAATTTAATTTATTAGCCCTAAATTAAAGCTTATACACATGCAATAAATAATTTTAGTCTATTTAAACAGACCATGATTTCATGGGATTACGTTTTATAGTAATGTTTCAGTCATTACGGGGAACAGAGAACAGTTTGCATGTTACAAGACATGCATCACTGACAATTTTAATTTATTAGATTTCATCTTGAAAAATACCAGACTTTTGTATGTAAATTCATTTCCAAAATTAGTAATGGTTGAATAAGACAGAAAATATGTACAAATAACATTCATCCGAATTTTGTGTGATTAAAACATTGCTTCTTGTTTGATATAACCTTAGACCCTAATGCAAAAATTTGATTTCCGATCCCTTAAAATCATTAAAGTGATCATTTAACCATTTTAGACAGGCACTTACCAAAACCATGAATCATATTTAATGCAAAGAATCTTCTTTTCAGGTAAACCAGAAGCTGGCTTTTTCCTATATTGTGACTAAATTAGGATTCATGTTTTTGCATGATATAGAAACGGGAACTTGCTTATTTTCGGGTGATATAAGCAATTATCCTATCATTTCAACGACACCACAACGACAATCGAATGGAATTTATTGTGTTAATAAAAAAGGACACGTAAGTGCAATGGTTTTCATTATCTCTTTCACAAAACTGAAATTTTACTTAGACACAAGCTAAATATTTTTGTTCTAGACTATTATTATTATCATTCGTATACAGTTAGTCATATATATATATAAATTTATTAACTAATGTACTGTAATACATGCAGTAAAAACTGTCCAGTTAATACAAATCTGGAACTGGTTCCGGATTTTCTATATAAAACCTGTATTAATAACCCGTTTCAGACACATGGGATTGTATTAAATAGACAATTTATAATGTATTTTAAGTCATTGGATAATAAAAGTACTGTAATTTTAAGTCATTAGTTAATATAGGTTTCGTAAAATGGGTATTTTTAGATAAAGCCTGTACTATATATGTCCTCGTACAGTTGTATTGGTTCTCGGGCAGAAGTATAGGCCCTCGACGTTGCCTCGGGCCTATACAGTTTACCTCGACCCAATACGACTGCCTCGGGCATAATACAGGCTTTATATGAAAATACTCGTTTAATAACACTATAATATTTAACAGATCCTAATAACATTTCACCACAATCGTCTCCTATGAGAAATACAGGATGGGAATTAGGTCTCTTCCATAGTGACGCACAAATCTGAGCAGAGGATATTAACCAAAACATATTAAGGTTAACACAGATATTTAACTGAACAGCGCATATTCAGCCAATTAAATTGTTTTTAATTGCATTAAACACCAAAATTATTTCTTTGACTGGTGACGATTAATGTTTGTTATATTTTTCAATCTTTTTTTTCAAAATCTGCATTACAAATTTAATTAGTAGGAATTAAGTTACTTTTATTTTTCTTAATGTTCTAATCTACATGTGCCATCTGGATAAAACTGAAACAATCGTATATACCAGACTTTTGGAGAGGACGCATCAGGGAACTTAAGGACTGCCAGTACAACTTGCCCATGTTTTTGTGCTTGCTCGTCAATCCAGGCATATAGCTATGACGTTGGAATGAACTAATGAGTCGTTTAACATTGATTTTAGGTTTTATCAGTAGATGTTGATGACAACATCGTTGAATACATCATAGATAACTTAAATGACGAAAATTTGGGAATGAAAGTAGCACGTAGAGGATACTTTCTCGGCGGAGAAGCATTGTTTGTAAAGAGATTTAATGACCTGATCTTGTGCGGTGACTTTATGGAAGCAGCCAAAGTTGCTGCTACTGAACCGAAGGTAAAACCTAGCATTAATGATGTTTTATAATATAGAGTTTAGACGTTGTTCTATCGATAGACGTTTAAAGGATCTCGCATGCTTTATGAAATGATTTTGTATGCGTTAAACCGTAAAATTAAATATATATATATAATATATAATGACTCATCATTAGTTCTCAAGGCCGAAAAATTTAATACAAAAAGCACAAAATGTAGCAATTGAACGAAAGAACCAGAATACTGGTAACTAAACTGGTGATGCCCTCCTGAGCCTTGGGTTTATCAGAAGAGGTCTCCACTAAGTGGTAGAAATAAATAAACTAAACTGGTGATGCCCTTCTGAGACTTGGGTCTATCAGAAGAGGTCTCCACTAAGTGGTAGAAATAAATAAACTAAACTGGTGATGCCCTCCTGAGACTTGGGTCTATCAGAAGAGGTCTCCACTAAGTGGTAGAAATAAATAAACTAAACTGGTGATGCCCTCCTGAGACTTGGGTCTATCAGAAGAAGTCTCCACTAAGTGGTAGAAATAAATAAACTAAACTGGTGATGCCCTCCTGAGCCTTGGGTCTATCAGAAGAGGTCTCCACTAAGTGGTAGAAATAAATAAACTAAACTGGTGATGCCCTCCTGAGACTTGGGTCTATCAGAAGAGGTCTCCACTAAGTGGTAGAAATAAATATTCCATTATACCCGTTTTGACGCATAGGATATCCATATTTTTTCGAATAACTAGTCATCAGTTGTGCATACTCACGACCAAAAAAGTGGACAGCCGAAACAATTACCAAAATGTTGAACCTCAAAACGGATGAAACATTGTGAAACCAAAACAGTACAGGACCAGTGCTATTTACTCGAGAAATAACAAACATGTCTTATATGTAACTCGTTTTAATAAACGTCTATCATTTTTATGACAGGGAATTCTCAGAACAGAGGAAACCATAAAGAAACTAAAGGATTTCACAGGACCGGAATGTCACCTATCTCCATTAATGGTGTATTTCAAGACTTTATTAGAATTTGGTAAATTGAACCACTTCGAATCCATTGAGCTTTGTAAGCAGGTCCTTTGTAGAGAAAGAAAAGATATGATTGAAAAGTGGCTAAAGGAATATAAGGTAAGTCTCCTCTTTTCCATTTTTTACTCTAATAAACGACTATTTTGAGATATAACATGATTATCTGACAAACTTTATTCTTATCAGAATCAATGCGTTGTTTTACATTGTTTATTGTTAATTGTTTACTTCTTATAACGTTTATTTTCAGCTTGAATGCAGCGAAAATCTGGGAGATTTGTTAAAGGAAGCGGATATAACTTTAGCATTGTCTGTTTATGTGAGAGCCAACGTAACGAAAAAAGTTATCCAGTGCTATGCAGAGACCGGACAATTTCAGAAAATGTTACTGTATGTGAAGCAGAATCTTTGTATTCATTCATTCGATTACCTAACAGTCCTTAAAGATATTGTCATGAATGACCCCAACAAGGGTTTATCTTTTGCAGAGGTGATGTTGCAGGATAAGGACACAGTGACTGACCTTAATGGTGTAAGTAAAGTGGAGTCTTTAGAAAATATGAATACGCTATCATAAAACTCGCCAAAATGTGATGTTCAAAGGGCACATTTCTATATTAATATTCCTCAGATATGAGATCAGATAATATGCTCGTGACATATAACTTTGAAAAGTCGGAAATTATGATATCATGGTAAGCAGTAAAATTATGATAACATGGTGAGAGAAAAATTATGATAACATGGTAAGCAGTAAAATTATGATAACATTTAAGAAGTAAAATTATGATAACATGGTAAGCAGTAAAATTATGATAACATGGTGAGCAGAAAAATAAGAAAACTGTTTTTTTTTTTATATAGAATGATAGTTTGTTTATGAACAATACATGTGAAATTAGTTTATAGAAATGTCAGTTGCGTTTTATCCTTAAGTTTATAACAGAATTAAATTCCCGATTTTATACTACCACGGTTTTCCCATTTTCAAAAAAAAAATATTATGTTATATGAGTTTATCACATTTTCTCTTGCCACACAGACTGGTTACATCAATGGAAAGGGGCCTCGGTGGCCGAGTAGTCTAGGTAGTTCTCCATGACTACTACTGATCACTAGCCTGTCAAGCTCGAATCCCGCCTGTGGCGAGGTGTGTTCGACTCTGATCTTAATTGACAAGGATTGCCAATTTTCCTACCGAAGGTTGGTGGTTCTCTCTGGGTACTCCGGCTTCCTCCACCAATAAAAATTGGCCGTCGCGAAATAGCCAAATGTGCAGAAAACGGCGATAAAAAACTAAACAAACAAACAAACATCGATGCAAAATGTTTTACCCTTCCGGAGAACCGGATGAAGGTTTTTACGGGAGTCTATATTAAAAGCACTTTTGTTTTTTTGTATTGTATTATACTATTTCACTTTGTTTTGTCAACCATCTTTATTATTTTGCTTTGCTATTACAGTCTTTGCCCTTATATATCCCTTATATATATTCTTATGCGTTGTCTATTCCATGAACTTTGGGTTTTGATTCCCCTCCCCTTCATATTCATTGTATCGCTATTAAGTTGCTTACTAGTATATTTGATATTATATCATTATCATTTTAGAATTATGTCATAGTGTATTGGCATATAATTTGTTGATAAATGGCGTGTTGAAGGCATTTTTGACATTTAATAGAGTATCCCCAGAAATGGAAGCTTAATTGGAATGCTACTTTTATGCTCTAAATAAAACAAAATAAAGGTACCGGAAAAAGTAGAATTGCCAAAACTCTTGTCTTTCCCATTACTTACAACCGTAAGGGATAAAAATTATAAAATCTGATTCTCCTTAAATGGATGTTCTTTTTTAGATTGTAGATGTGTTTATGGAGTTTAATTGTGTACAACAATGTACAAGGTTATTACTAGAAGCACTGAATAGCGACAAGCCAGAGGAGGCATCATTACAAACAAGGATTTTGGAAATCAACTTGATAGCTTATCCAATGGTACAGTTTTTATTTCAATTCAAACAATAAACATTCTATGATACGATTGTATATACCTTACAATAATAAAATGTCTTATTAGCAATGCTCAGTGTAAATAAAATGGAAAATTGAAACAATAATATAATTATTGAACAGCAGATTCAAACAGAAAAGACAAACAGTTAAAGCCAAACATCATTTACAGATAGATTTTTTTTAAAAATCATTATTTTATGACAGAATTAATTTCACGACTTTTCTGGAATATTAGCAGCTACGCTTATCCGTATAGGTTTTTCTTGCAAAGTATGGTTAGACTCCAAATTCAGATATGTGAAATTTTCCTTTTTAGTCGCCTCACTAATTCATGGACATGGGGCAGTTTTCAGTTACATGTTTATATATTCAAATATGGCAAAATACTGGCAACGCTTCAAAAAACCAAAAATAAATGAACAAATAAATGGAAATTGACCATAGCAACTTTTCATTTTTTTGGTGGGGGCAAAATTGCATATTTTACAAATGTTCGACTGAAAATTAAGGTCTTATGTGGCGTTTCAATGTTGGTGAGCCTTAATTTTCAGATTTACATAAAAATTAATGACATTTGTTAAGAAAAACAAGGAAATTTTCCCGGCTCATTTTCTCAGAACTAAATTACCAGTTTATGTCACAGAAGTTAGGCTGACATGGTACTACCCCTACTTGTATCTACTAAGCTTGTTCTGTTTATGTTTTCGCATTTGGTTTTAGCTTACATGGCCTAAAAGGGCCATGTCGTCTGTCGACCGTCCAAAATTACAAAAAAAAATCTCCTCAATCTGAAACCGCTCGGCCAGTTGGGACCAAACTTTGTTGGAATGGTACTTGGGTGGCCCCTTCCAAAATTGCATCCCCAACTTCCAACCGACATGACTGCTGTGACTACAAATAGAAACCAGAGCCTCTCAAGAGCCTGTATCGCTCACCTGATTTATATAGGCAAAAACAGAAAAATTCGAAATTTCTAACCACATGGTCATGGCCATCATGATTGTATGATTTGTATAGGAGTGTGTTTAAATGTGTGAAATGTTTTGTGAGAAGAAGCTGTTTATTTGTATTTCCCATAGGGTTCAATGGTAAAATATGATCTGTGTTGGCAGTCATCTTGAATATTTGTTAAGCAGCAAAAACTAGAAAAACACTGCCTCAGTTCATTTGTGCATGATTTGGTTTCTGAACATCGTCGGAAACCAAATGCCGGTCGCGCTTACGCTTTGCTCCCGATGGTTTCTGAGAAGATATCTGCAATTCCCGTTAGTTCTGTTTTAAAATAAGTTTTGTTTTGGTGGGTATGTTGGATTAAAGACTGGTATGAAAATCTCAAATAAGTTAACTTTTTTATTTATAAGTGGCATGACTAGGTATTGGCATCCGTGTTGAAACATAAATTTTGTTAAGGACCATTGTCTGATCATTCAGGCATAATATTACTTCCATCTGTCAAGCGGTTTCTGACAAGAAAATGTTTTATGTTACTTTCCCATTGTATCCCATGTTAAATGACGGTGGTGGCCATCTGGATTTCAGATCAGCACGGAAAAAACTGTAGATGACCATGTAAGGATCATTCCTGCAAAATAACAATTCAATTGCTTTGGTAGTTTCAGAGAAGAGGTTTTGGAAATTTCAGCCAATCAGAGTGCATGATTGACACTGGCAGCCATGTTGAATTTCGGATCGGCACCAAAAACATCCATTTTGTTAAGGACCATTTATTTGATCATTCAGGCATAATATTACTTCCGTCTGTCAAACGGTTTCTGATATACGCTTTTAATTAAAACAAATAATATGTATCAAGTTTTAATCTGTGTATAAAGTATGATGAAATTGATGCCTATTAAATGTTTTGCAGGTGGCTGATGCAATCCTTGAACAACAGATGTTCTCCCATTATGACAAAGCCTACATAGCTGGTCTGTGTGATAAAGCTGGACTTCGTAAAAAAGTAAGTATATGCAACATGTACACGTAACAAAGACCACCTTATGTACGGATTAGAACTGTATACATTTTCAGCGATCCAAATCAAGGAAACTGAACTCATACTTAACAAGAGCTGTTGAGCTTTTGTTCCGATAATAATTAATATAAATAATTTTATCATATACTTAGTACTAAATAAAGAAAAGTTGCATATACGATACTGAATGAACATTGTAAGCTGTATCTTCTACCACCCCTTTATCATACTCCTTAAAATGATATTGGTCACGTGATTCTTCACCACTGTTAAAATATATGATAAAGCGTATAACACATGTCAAAATCCGTATCATCCCTCGGGCCAGAGGTCATTGTGCCGATATTGAAATCTATAGGGTTATACGGATTTTGCCATCTATTATTCTTTATACATCACATAAGATAGTAACATGTGTACATTTTAATTTTCTTCAAAATTCACAGGAATTTCAAAAAAAAATATGGGGGAAGGATTTTGAGAATTCCTGGAATATTCACTCTATATTTGGACTGCGTTCCAGTGTATTTTTAATTTTTCTGTGTGCAAAATTCAAGTTTCGTATTTTAATCTCTCTAATTCTGTACCAATTCATAATATATACATCTCTTCACACGTTTGATAAGTCCTGATATCACCACACGTTAATAAAAGCTCGTGAAATTTATCGGATGCGTTAATGATGAAATTTATCCACTCTCGATAATTAAATTTTCATTTTTTTTTAAACTGCTCGGACAAGCCTCACAGTTTAAAATGAAAATTCAATTATCTCGAATTGATAAATTTCATAATAAACTGTTCATCGTTGTAGAATCTATAGATATGTATAGTATGAGTGGCGGATCATGTAATAATAAGGATGGTTCTATCGGGATGCATTTTTATATCGGGATACTTTAATGAAGCATAGTGATATTTTGTAAAAACATCGGGATACATATCAGCAACATCGGGATATTGAAGATACATATCTGGATACTTTAACGAAGTATCCATATACTTTGAAAAACATCTGATACTTTTGAAAAGCATCATTATACTTTTAAAAGCATCGGGATACTTCTTAAGAGCATCCTGATATTTTCTACAAACATCGGGATACTGAAGATAAATATCAGGATACTTTAACAAAGTATGCATATACTTTGAAAAACATCTGATACTTTTGAAAAGCATCATTATACTTTTAAAAAGCATCGTGATACTTTTCAAAATCATCGTGATACTTTTCAAAAGCATCTGGATACTTTTAAAAAGCATCGTGATACCTTTAAAATGCATCGTAATACTTTACAAAAGCATCGCGATACTTTTCAAAAGCATCGGTATAATTTTGAGGCATCGGACGACATTTTAAAAGCATGAGGATATTCTGTTAAAATTTTCCAAAGGCATCGGGATACTCCTTTAAATCATCCGGATATTTATAAAAAGCATTGGGATACATATAAGAAGCATCGGTATACTTTTCACAACACCTGTTAAAAGTATTAAAAGCATGCATATTTATTTTCATGAATAATAAAATTACCTAATAAAAATTTTGATTACATAAATATTAATACAGGGTAGATACGAATGGCCGAAATACATCTAAAAAATCCAAAATACACCTTTCAGTGGATGTTTTAAACTTTTAGACCGTTTTTGTTTTTACTTAATGTCTAACTGGATATTTTTGGATTTTTCGATATATATTGGATCTAATAATTGTTGAGCACCTACTTGCGCAGATGATGTAGCGCTTATAGCCAACTAATCGCTTTAAAATTGTCACAGGTACATATGTATTACAGTCCCATAGAGCAAGCTACTCCAAAACTGTTTCTACCACAGTTAGTAATTAACCCTTTTTAGCTCACCTGGCCGTCGTCCGTCCGTCTGTCTGTCCGTATGTCAACATTTTACTTAAAGATCTTCTCCTCTGAAACCATTTTGCCAATTTAAATTAAACTTGGCAGCAATGGTCCTTAGGTGGCCTTCTTTCAGAATTGTATCCGATGACCCGATCCATTATCCATGATGGTCATTATAGCCGAACACGGTTTAACATAGGATCCTATGGGAAAATCACTTGCAGATCTTCTCCTTTGAAACCACCTGGCCAATTTAAATAAACGTTGGCAGCAATGGTCCTTAGGTGGTCCTCTTTCAGACTTATATCCGATGACTGGATCCGTTATCCAAGATCGCCATAGCCGAACATAGTTTAACATAGGATCCTATGGGAAAATCAATTGCAGATCTTCTCCTCTGAAACAACTTGGCCAATTTAAACAAAACTTGGCAGAAATGGTCCTTAGGTAGTCCTCTTTCACAATTATATCCGAAGACCTGATCCGCTATCAAAGATGGTGGCCATAGCCGAACATAGTTTAACATAGGATCCTATGGGAAAATCTCGCAAAAAATTTCTCCTCTGAAACCACTGAGCCAATTTGAACCAACCTGGCAGCAATGGTCCTTAGGTGGTGCACTTTCAGAATTGTATCCGATGACCTAATCAGTAATCCAAGATGACCGCCATAGCCAAGCATAGTTTAACATAGGTTCCTATCGGAAAATCACTTTAAAATCAACTTGTCCTATGAAAAAAAAAAAAAAAACACACAAACATCTTCATCTAGAAATCCACTAAATGGATTGAAACCACTTGGCAGAAATGATCCTTTTGAGGTCTTTTGCAAGTGTTATTTATGGTGTAGATTTCTGAAAAAAACATGGCCATTCGGGACTTTTCTACTCTCTGATTGATTGAATCTGTTAAATACTTCTACTCAAAGAAGCACTGCCTTGATTGAAACCAAACTTGATAGTTGTGTTCCTAAAGATCCTTACTAAATGTTAATTCTGTACCGATTAATAATCCAAGATAGCTGCTAGCAGAATACAGGTGAGCGATACAAGCTCCTGGGAGCATCTGGTTCCTAATTATATATGCTGTGAATCAGACAGTAAGTCAGCAGATGTTATTGGTCAATTCCTAGAACCAACGTGTAGACAGCTACTATATAAGCTCCATAATAGAAGATACAAGCAAGATTTTAACAGAAAAAGAGAATATTGTAACGTGGGGGGGGGGGGGGGGGGGTGTAGCGTGGACTGGTTGGTCCTGCACGTCACACAGTGGGAATATATCTGTGGGAACGTATTGGAGTTAATTCTCCAAATTCGGTCTTGTACTAGGATCAAGAATAACCGTGCACCTTGAAATACGCACAGTGCTGTCCCTCTTGCACCTAAGCGATCCAAGAGTTACAACAGGGCTATCTCCGAACGTCAAGACGCACAGTCTAATAATTAATGGATGTAGCAGTGCCCTGCACACTTCTTAACCAGTGCGCTTCTTGGTTGACCAATGCGCTTATTACCAGGTCTCTTACAACACTTCTCCAATACGCATTAACCTGTGCACTGCACTTGTGGTACTGACGCCTCTGCGCACTTGTGGTACTGACGCCTCTGCATCAGGTCAATATCACCTTTCCACTCGATTGCCTGATTGGAATTAGGCTATAAATCCGGAAATCGTATCCGTCTCTGATTTCGTATTACTAACGCTAAAGGTTAGACTCCATAAATTAATAGTACTATTTTCTATGTGAAGTGAGCGAACAAATGTCATGGTCTTGTGCCATCTTCAGAGTAAATATAATACCCATATATATATATATATTCTGAAAGGCCATGTTAGCATTGTTTCAATCATGATAAAATAAATAAAAAATATCCATGGAAACCTAGTTGGCATAGCAACATTTCAAACTTTTTCATAAAAAATGCTTTAAATTTGTTAAATTTCACTCCACTTCGGCTTAAAATTGAGGTCTGATGCAGCGTTTCAATACAATTGAGACTTAATTTTTCGGATTCTGCATAAAATTCCATTACATATGTGGGGAAAAAAAGGTTTACTTTTCCGGCTCTTTTTTTCGCAATTTTACTTACCAGTGCAGGTGCCGATTATCACTGTCAAAGTTTTACACACCACATGTCAATTCACAAGTCCCAGTTTATTACCTCCCATTACTTGTCAGAAGCAAAATCAGTTAATGTTTTCGTATTTTTTTAAAACTAAAATCTATCCTCCTTCAGTCAATATTACAATATTGAGGTTAAGACATTTACATAAACTTTACCAACTCTAATAATAAATAAAATTCTAGTATTAAAATAGTGCGTTGTATGTTTTTCCTGGTATGAATTTCATTACAATATTAAAAAAACTCGTAAGAAGAAGTAATAGTGTGTTTCGAAAAGTATCACGATGCTTCTGAAAAGTATCCCGATACTTATGAAAAGTCTTCCGATACTTTTTAAAATATCTCGATCCTTTCGAAAAGTATCCCGGTGATTGTGAAAAGTATCCGGATGCTTTTGAAAGATATCCCGATGCTTTTGAAAAATATCACGATGCTTTCAAAAGGTATCCCGATGCTGGTGAAAAGTATCCCGATGTTGGTGAAAAGTATCCCGATGCTTGTAAACAGTACCCCGATGCTTTTGAAAAATATCCTGACGCTCTTGAAAAGTATCCCGATGCTTTTTAAAACTATCTCGATGCTTTTGAAAGTATAATGGTGATTTCAAAAGTATAAGATATTTTCTAAAGTATATGGATGCTTTGTTTAAGTATCCTGATGTTAGTCTAAAGAATCCAAATGAATGTTTAAGGTATCCCGATATTGCTTATATGTATCCCGATGTTTGTTAAAAATATCACGATGCTTCATTAAAGTATCCCGATGGGAAAATGCATCACGATAGAACCATCCTTATTATGACATGATCCGCCACTCATAGTATATTTGATAACCTGTTGCTTCATTTCTAAAAACACAAGAAAGTAAATTTACGTTTGTTTAAACATATAGTCGGACACAATTTTTGTAAATAGAAAGCTATTTTCTGTTTTATGTTCAGGCTAACAGTTTGGAAAGCCCAATTAAATTATCAAAAAGTGAAGATATCAAATTCACCGGTGATAGTAGTATTGATTCTTATATAATTAAAATTTATATATTTAGGCAGAAAAAATGTATGGTGAGTTGTATGGTAGCGAAACGAATTCTGGTCAAAGAATCCAACCTTCAAGAAAGGTAAGCTTAAAATCAAAATAACTGATCCAGAAATAAAAAGAGATGCATTAATTTTTAAATTTCAACATATAACATTAGGACCAATAATTAATTTCTTTGAATTATGAATGTAAAATATATTTGAGATGTTCAAACATTTAACCGATTTTGTTGTATTTGAAAATAATTTAAAAATTTCTTAAAATCATTTTATATTCATTTTGTTAATTTGTGACAACGTAGATATTTTAATTTTAGATTAAATGCACCAAAGCAGTTAAAAATCATACTAAATTTGAATATTTTTTCTGCTATATAACAGTAAAAAATATTCGATTGATCAACTATATTTTACTTATATAAGCAGGGTAATAACATGAGCCATCCAGCAGCTTATTCGGTATGCGGAGAATGTCATTTGAAACAAGTAGAAAAAGATGCTGTTGTATGGTGCTCGGATTGTCAAAGAGGAATGTGTAACAGTTGTAAAACTCATCATGAACTATCAAGATCAACAGATCACCATCACATGGAAAGTATCACACAGCATGAGACAGAGGCACCACTGGCATCAGACTTGTGCTTGTTTTGTGATGAACATCGGGAAGAAATGACAGCATTTTGTATAAACCACGATGAACCATGTTGCAGAAAGTGCATATGGACAATCCATAATGATTGTACTGATGTGCCATTACTTGAAGAAATGGTAAACAATTCTCAAGGGTTGAGGTCAACTGAGGAATTGGAGAAGGTGCTAAAAGCAACTAGAGAAAATATTCAAATTATTTGTAAAAGAAAACAAGAAAATTTAGCAACAATAACTGAGGCAAGGATGAAAATAGAAAAACAAATTCTAACTGTGCGGCGTCAGATCAATGATCACCTTGATAAACTCCAAGAAAAAGCTATTAAAGAATTACAAAAAACTGAAAAGGAGACTAACGAAGAAATGTTTAAACTTATTAGATCATTGAAAGAAAAAGAGAAAGATATCGAAGAATATCAGTCCCGTTTGTCCGATTTAAAGAAAAATGTTTCTAGTCTCCGAACTTTCCTTTATACAAAGAAAATTGAAACCTGCATCACAGAAAACGACAAATATATCAATTTCATGTCAATCCAGGGATTGTTAGACTTGCAAGTTCTTGTGTTTCGAATGGACACTGTCATTGAAAACTTTGATAGCAACGTCTCTGCAATAGGTCAAATTGAAGTCCAGACTAAAATTTGTGATTTAACTGAACAATGGGAAAGCACAACGGATACCAGTGCTGAAAAACTGGCTAATAATTTTACACGTTTTAAGGATACTCAAGACTTTTATTAAACCGATTCAATATTCTTAACAAAAATAACAAATTTTAGACAGATATACTGTGTAATTCACAATATAGTGAAATTAACCGTAAGAATTGTGATTCTCTATATGCAATAACATTTACCTTTTTCTCATTTTAAAGTTGTAGCGCTTTACTTTTGCATTACTTTTGTTATTGCTTTTAACGGTCTCGTTTCTTTGCCTTGTAGGAAACAATTTTTCAATGAATTTTTTATGTTACTTCCAGCTATTTCCACAGCCATTTACGGAAGAAAAATATAATATAGTATTTATAAAACACTGACAAAATCAGCAAATTTCAAAGTTTATATAAATTCAAATTCACCAGGGTGCGATGGTGTAGTGGTTAGCGCATCGAACTACCCTCGCTCCATTATCCCAACCCTTCTATCCCTTCTCCCGATATCCTGTCCACCCGCTCTCGTCACTACCTTTGGTCTACAATAATGTTAAAATAGCATTTATAGCCGAAATATTTTATATATGGAGTTCGCTCTGACATCTTCGCAGACCCAGTTACTTCTAAAATAGGCCGTTTGGCGTCAAAGGAGACCACGGTTCTATTTCCTCTGTAAATTGAGAAAACTCTTGATTATTTAAAGCAAACATCATGCAAATATCCAGTAAAGGTGTTGTACAAAAATCGATATGTAAGATTATGTTTTGAAGGTTTTTTTCAAGCAATGCATGATATGTTGTGACTCATAATAATAGAGAAATAGTGTTCAGTTTTCATACTTAAACTTAAGTCTCTCTCGCTTTCAGTCGATATTACTTTTTATTCATTTACACGTCAGCTTGAATAGTATGTGGAGTAAATGGGATATGCTGGGGTAAACTAATTAAATTTAATTTCATCGTAATTTTAATATAATTTAGCTCAAATTAAATAAAACTAGCAATTAATAAATAGCTGGGCTTGTATGCATAAAACTTCTGAACTTACGTCTTTCTTAAACTAAGAATTTGCTAAGCAATGTACTTAAGTCATATGCACAAACTTACTTAAGCTTTTACTTAACTTAGAAAAAATTAAGTTTACATTACATCGGAAACCCTCACTTTATATCATATCAATCTACACTAATTTGCCGTTGCTTTTAAAATTGACCATGAGGTCATGAGCGTCATGAGCGTTTTGTTATTGGGTTGACATGAGGTCGGGCGTGTTTGGATAACACTTGATTAATATTATAGAGCCTTAAAACATCCTCCCAAGTCAGGGTTTTGTATCCACGTTCATTCTATTTGGAGGAACGAACTTGGATACAAAACCTTGACTTGAGAGGATGTACAATAAGTTACGCCAAACAAAACTTTTTAGTTTGATCTGTAGTTTTAAAAATTCACGAGCGATGTAATGTGTGCTCAACTGAAATTGCATTCACGCAAACTATTCTTCCCAATGTATGAAATTAAAATATCTGATGAAAAATTATGATATATTTATTTATATCTATAAATTTTAAAGTTAAAATTGAATATTTAGTGAAAAATTTAAGAAAAATATTTTTCTCGAATATTACCAATGAAGTAAATGTCACTTTTAGCGGAATAATAAACTTTAATCACAAACTTCGTATAGAATGAATGTAAATAATTCGCGAAACAACTTTTTGAAAAAGGTAGGGATTTTTGGAAGTTTTTTGTAAAATATATATTCTGAATCTACTCCCCTTTATATTAATAAAGTAATTTTGTTCTTAAAAAGGTGTCGTCTTATCGTCTTAAGTTAACGATATAAAGGTTCATATTATATTAGTGTAAACATATTTTATTATTAATTCATCAGGTTAACATACAATATGATGATAACAATACATTACATACAAATGAATTACTAATAGGATTCGGAAACAAGTTAAGACAAAAAGTATTAATCCGTCTCCTAATATTTTGGAATTTACTTAAAATATTAACTCAAAGGTAAAAAAAATATAAAAAATACTTAAATATTTGTAACAATATTTCCACTAATGTAATTTAAAGAAATACGTTACATAATAGTAACATTTTCTTGCAATAAAATTCGGATTGTATAAAAAAAATTTTTAAACACTGATGTAACAAGAAAAGTTATATAGGGGTAGATACATAAATAATTAAATGTATCCATACACTGATTGTTTCTTAGAAGAAAGGGGAACAGAATGTATGGTGAACATAGGTTAAACTTATTTCTGTCAAACCACTTGCTATAGATATTATAAAAGACTGCACTGCCAAGAAGATTTCCATATTTTGTTCGGTACAAAGTTCAGGGAATCCAAAGAGTAGACTTTCATTTGGTACCAATGGATTATTAAGAAGGTGTCAAGATAACACCATAACGATGACATTGCAAAAAATAATGATCATATTATATTGCAAATGTGAAAGACGTTTCACTCAGAAATCTGCCTTTATCATTTAGACACAGCGAAATTTTAAATATCAGACACAATTCAGAACTGTTTATATTATATATTGTATAGTTTCGTATTATTAAGATATCAACATTTTGAGTTATCATTTGTAAATTTTGTACAAACATCATCCTTTTTACGGAATAATTCATTAATTGCATTCATTTCATGCACGTCATAATAGTAAGCACTTTTTAATCAGATAGCACATGTGTAAAAATATTTTGAATATATCTCTCAAATTTACGAGAACCTTTTTTTACAAATTTATCTTATTTTATATAGTTCTAAACTTTAGCACATGTTAAATGTGCCTATATGCCTTAATTTTATGCCAATCACACAAAACAATACGTGTATAACTTATGAATAAGCAAATTATGATTTCTTTTAAATACGCCTCACTCCAAGTTTAAATTAAGTATTCATAGATTAGAGAAAAAAGCGGGAAAGGGATAATTTTATTTTCAAAAATATTACAAAATTCATGTCCCTTACTTATACTGTAAGTATTAAATTTTGCTATTTATTAGGTAGCTTAGTTATATATGATTTAATTGGTTTTGAAACGACTTAAGTCACCTCCATAGGTATCTAAGACTTAAGTCAAATCTTAAGCATTTTCTTAACTTGGGTTGTTTTATGCATATGATTTAAGTGCCGGTTTCAATAAACCGAGATTTTGCTAAGCAAATTCTTAACTTTAAATCATTTCTTAGCAAAATCTTAACTTAAGGAAACACATAAGTTAAGGAAACTCCGCCCATTTTACTTAAGTGGTATTTATAAAATATCTTAAGTATTTTCTCAGTAAATTCTTAAATTAAGGAAACCCCGCCCGTCGCATTTAACTGGTATTCATAAAACATCTTAAACCAAAAAACACTTATGTTCCCCCTTAACTTTTAAGGTAGATTGGTACCTTCCTTAAGTATTGCAAAGTCAAGTTTTTCTTTGTTAAAAGTGTTCACAAACCTAAATTTGTAGGAAGCATAGTATAACTATATTCTAAAACACATATTCCCACATTTCACTACATTGAAGATTACATATGAAAAATTTTTAATACTGAGTAATTGACAATAATCCTCTTAGGCATATCAAGACATTCATATCTTATATTGAAAAAATAGATCAGGAATTATGTATTTTTGTGTGATGTCTTTTAAAGATTTTTTTTTTATTATTTGTTTTTAATTTGTAAAGCAATAATATTTCGATTTATTCGGGGACGGGAGGGGGATAGGAAGATTTTTCAAAATTGTAGGCTCGGAAATTGTAGGACATTATGTATATTGGAATCAAATAGTCGTACATTTTGAAAGAAAAATATTGTACATTTATCCACAATAATGTAAAGGTTGATGCAGAAAAACTTCCAGTATCCAAGAAAAAAAAAATCCATTCCTTTGTTATCTAGACTTTTTTTCGCCCTTCAGTATTTATTTTCGTTGCTGAATATCAAGGATAAATGTTTATATCTTGAAAAGTAATATTTTGCTTTTGTACATGTATAAATATTATGTCTTTTTTTGTATTTCTTTTCTTTCTCCGAATGGTTAGTTTAGTTTAGTTTAAACATATTTTATTTGCAAAGCAAAAGGGACTAGACACAAGTTATTCCATCTTATGAAGTCTTTTCCCAATATACAGTACATTAATACATTTGAATTTACTTTGAGCATGCGTTACAGAAACAAAACATGTAATTGAATTATATTTACAATAGAAAAAACATAACATATTTAAATTGAATTTGCATGTGTGTGAGTTGTTTGGCAATCATTTGGTAATCGTTGAATTAAATCAAGTCAGAAGAAATCGCTCTGACAATCTTATATACCTGAACACGGTTCTAAATATAAGGATATTTTCATCATAAGTTAACGTTGAACTCCCTTTACAAAGCAAATGCGTGTCAATATTAATATGATTTGGAAACCAATTCAGACTTTCAAAAAGCTCATGTCTGATTTCACTGTACTTTGGGCAAATAAGAAAATAGTGATTTGTATTCTCAACAGATGCTCCACAATTACAGACAGTGTCGGTTATTATATTAACAAGAAACAAGTCATTGTTCAGAAAACAAGCAGAACATCGAATTTGTGTAAGAATGACATTCAGCTTTCTTGGCCCATATAAATAATATTTTGGTATCAGTGGTTTCCGAGATTCTCTGCGAATGGCACTTTTAAATTTAGACAACGTGTTGACTTCACGAATAGAATTCTTCAAATTATTCCAATCTCTTATTGTTGATGGTAAAAAAGAATTGGTTGTAATAGATAGTCTGCAAAAGGGGACAATAAGGTCGTCTCCATTCCGTAATGGATAGTATGTTGTACTTTGGATAGTTGGAGGAATTAAACTTGTTAAATATTCCGGAGCATTACCATTTTTTATATTATAAAACAATTGTAATTTTCTCAAATTTATTCTGTCATAAAGTGTTTCCCAACTCGTTTCATAGTACAGAAGTTCAGATTTACAAAAAGATGGTAGTCCTGTGACAATTCTTGCAGCTTCTAATTGTAATTTTTCGATTTTGTTTATATTATTAACACCGCAATTATTCCAAACTTCACATGCATATTCTAATATCGGGCGAATATAAGCTAGATATATTTTTTTCTAAATTTTGACGATTTAGCCTGTACTTTAATTTGCGTAAAATTGATAGATGCTTCGATACACTTTTAAATAAGTTTTCAATATGTTCATTCCATTTTCCGTCGCAACTTAATGTAACGCCCAAATGTTTGTGACTGCGGGAAATTGGAATACGTTTCCCGTTAAATGAAAAATCTATATTTTCAGGACTACCTGAACTTGAGATGATCATGATCTCGGTTTTGTCTGAATGGTTGCCGAAATATCCTTTTTCATTTACTCGTAAGAAATACGTGTAGATTTCATGTTAGTTAGATTTATCAGTGAGTGGGGTTCCACTAATTCAGCGATTATGTTGTATTGAACATAATTTTATATATAAATCAAAATAAAAATTTTTAGTGCTTAAGGGGGTAGGCCTGGGGTAAGGAAATAACTCCTATTGATTCAAGCATTAGACGAAGTGAAGAGGTTCGGGAAGGGGCATCTCCGTAACGAATCTAAAACTTTTTCGAAATATGTGCAATCGATAATTACGTAGGATTTGATATATTGATGAATTACTGTTTAACATCCTGTGGCAATTATGAAATGGATATCACGACGAACATAGTATTTTGAACTGTTACATGCAAAGCATAATAATTCCTCTTTCCAGGGATTACGCTAACCTGTTTACTGACCAGTTATAAACTGACAATGTTTCAAGACATGTTTTATTCCAAATAAAAATTAGATACACCTGAGCATTACCGTAATAATTGCGTTCTGGTCGTCTTTAATTAAATAGTATGGATTATTTACCCCCACCCCTAATGGAATGGTCTAGCTTTTTTATTTATTTTTGTAAGTAATCAAAATTTAATGAAATCGATTTTTTTCTTTTGGACATTTGGTCATTTGGTCAAAATGTTCAAGTGGATATATTAAACATTGAAATGTGATGGATTATCAAAGTGAATGAGGACAACTTGACTAAATTTAATCATATTAAATTGAAGATTTATAATTTTCAGGTATATTTATATTTTACACCTCAACGGCAATACTTACCCTTGCAAATCATATATTTTTTTTAATAATAATAAAAAAAACGAATTGTAATACATATAAAAATATTATATAACAATGGATTATTTGTTGGTAAAAGGTTTTGCCAGTCAGTATCTTTTTGCGTGTGTTTGCTGCGTCCGATTTCAGTGCCTTACAATGAGGGTCCTATTTAGGGGTGTTCCCTGTTCGAAGCAGGGAAAATACTATTTTATGATTGAAATAAAAAGCGTTTCGTAATTTTCATATGAACTTGTGCTGAAAACAAATTGATGGCTTGCGAATTAAAACATTCCAATTTTGTAAAAGTACTTAGTTAACTAATAAAAAGTTTTGTTTAATATTTTTCTGAACGGAAAATAATGCACGCCATGTACGTTGTACATGAAATAAATACACCCTCGTTCTTCATATACGATTCGCACGTCTTGTATGGTTGTTTGACTAATATAAAAGATCCAGTACGATGTACACTTAATTAGATTTGCCTTGTTCGTTATACGGAAATAACGATTGACTATCCCTTACAATGTGCAAATCCAGCTTTCTTACGTCCTTTGATTTGGCGCGGCAACTGTTCGCCCGAAACACATTCTATACTTATTGACTGGGTATGAGGGGAATAGTAAATTTATTGTCTCCGAGGTACTAACTATTGCACCGAGGCGTAACCGAGGACGATAATTGGTATCGAGTGCATACTCACTATTCCCAGAATATGTAGTCAGTAAGTGTTTTATTATACCGAAAAACATTTTACCGGTCAATAATTTCCAGAACTATTGACATTTCAATAGTAGTATATACTTATTGACTGGGTATGAGGTGACAATAAACTTACTATTCCCGGAATATACATGCAGTTAATAGGTGTTTTATTATACCGAAACACTTTACCGGTCAATAGTTTCCAGTACTAATCACCGGTCAGTATTTACCGGTGATTAGTTTTGGACACTACTCACCGGTAAACAAATAGTAAAATTATTGTCTCGATTTTTATATAGAAAAACATACTGAGGTATAATAATGGAAACTATTGACCGGTCAATAGTTTCAAGTTTAGAGACAGACAAAATAGTAAAATTATTGTCTTACTTTTTATATAGAAAAAAAAACATACTGAGGTATAATAATATTCAGTGGAACAATTCGGGAAGACAGGCGTATGCCGTTGATGATAAAAAATCCACAAATTAGGGCTGGTAAATTCGTCTATGTGAGACAAGGTGCCATTTTAATGTGCAGCTTTTGCGAACCAGCTCGTAGAAAGCCCGTGCGTATTTTATCTGTTGCAAAGTCAGTCAAGATGGGAACAATAAACAGAAAATTCAAACCTTTGCAATAAGAACATGGGTGGTCTTGATTTATCTGATACGATGTTTTCATTCTATCAAAGTGACCGAAAAACAATGAAATTGTGGAAAAAATTGTATTTAACATTCTCCATAGAATGGTGATAGATACCTATATATTATATCAAATAAATTTAAAGCGGAAGGACACGCGAGGAAGAGAATTTGTAAGAATTAAGCTCCAAACAATTCCAAACGGTAGACAGCGGGAATGGTCAGCTTGTTCGGACTGGAACGGGATTCGAAGAACCAGAAAATTGACTTAACTTTATACGTAAACGCAAATTTTATTCTTCAATATATAAAACTTTTTTTTAATTGTAGTCACTTTTGTCCACTAATTTGAAAAAATTGGAAGGGTTCCACGTAACCCAGTGTCTCGCCTGCCTTCGCTGTTGTCTATGTATTCAGTGTAATATTTAAATGTACATAATTTTTCTCCACGTTATTTATGGATGATGAAAAAGCTTCGACGACGACGGAATGTAGGATCGCCATGTCTCGCTTCCGCGACAAAAGTCGCATGCTCGACAAAAATGAACGGATAAGAAACTGTGCGCTGAATGCAACACCCAGCATCCACATTGACACACCAAAAAAGGTTACCCAGAGTTTATCATTTATATATATATTCTCCTTCTTGTAATTTGGTGCGAGTCCGATCAACTGTTTTATCGCGAAACTGTAGTTTTTAAATTTTTCTTTAATTAGACAAATTCAATATATATCATTACGGAAAATATCTAATAAGTTCAAAATGATACCTTGATCACAACTGATGAGTTAAAATCTACGAAATGCGCCGATCTTATATATAGATGTATTAAGGAATATTCCATGAGATTAAAATCTCCAATTTTTTCAATATTCGGAATCAATGTTCCCTTATTTTACCCCATTATGGAGGCTGAAGCTGCGCTAAATTGTTAACGTCACTGGACAATCGGCTTAAAAAAAAAAACAGCTTGGCACTGAACGAAAATTTATGTGAATTTCTCGTGGCACTGAAAATGTTGAGGATATCTGATTTCCCGATTTTCGTGTGCATTTGACTGATATTTGCATCATATATGACGTCACCACAGACAAGTTTGACGTTGTAGAATATGTGCAAGTTACATGTACGTCTCCGATAGTTTGATCCATGTTGAAGATTAAGACACACCGAATTGTTATATTTAAAGTACAGAATAATAGTGAGGTCTGGTGTATTTCGTGTAGAATTCAAATTGCCGAAGTATATATGAGACGCACAGTAGTCTGGGATTAGGATCTAGTTGTTATGCTCCCAGCTCTAGTTTTTGCTAGTACTGATTCGTTCAATTATCAAAGTTCAAACATTATTCCAGTATAAAATTCCTGACAGATTTTTGCATGGTATCATATAAATTCGATCCGACATTTGATTAAGATGATGGAAAAGCCGCTCGAAATGAAGACAATGCTGAGTCAATATTTGCAATAATTCATAAATCCTTACTAGAATTTTCTACTCGTCCCATAAATTCGTAATATATAATCTAGAATTACCCCCCCCCCCCCCCCCCACCTGAGAAATGTATGTCTGTAGTGTGTGCTTATCTCGTCCTCACCTCAGTGCGTGGTTGCTTATATCACATTATCCTGTTAGTCTTATACTGTAACAGTAATAGTCCATCACTATGGAACGCCATAGCTGTCTTCCGTTGTTCATATTTAGTATACGCTGTGATCATTTAATTATTTTCAGCGGTTTTTTCTCGATTATCAATGGCCTTTTTATTATGTTCAGTAGTATAACAATTATGTTGAGCAGTAACATCGTAATGATCAGTAGAATAATCATTATATTGTGCAGATCTGGTATTATATTCAGCACTTTAATCAATATACTTAGCAGTTTTGGCTTTATGTTCAGTAGGTAAATTATTCTATTGAGTAGATTTGTCTTTATATTCAGTACTTTTGAAAATATCTTCTGTGGACATATTTTTATATTATGTAGATTTCTCATTATGTTGACTACAGAAACCGAAATATTCAGTGGTCAAACACTCTTTATAATCAGTACTGTTATCATTATGTTGAGTGAAATAAATATTATGTTCTGTAGACTAATCATTATGTTCCGTTAAATAGATATTATGTTCAGTACAAAAAACTTTATGATCAGTGGTCAAAATGTTTTATGTTCGGTTCAAAAAATATTATACTAGGTGGTTAATCAATTATATTCAGTGCTTTTTTCATTATGTGGTGGTGGTAAACTTCCGAAAATAACCGAAAACATACGAAGCCGGACATTTTTTTCGGTTTATTTTCATACTGTCATAACATGTCGTCTGCTTTTTTCATCATGTGGTGGTGGTAGACTTCGGGTAAGTAAAACCGAAATATTCCGAGTTGAAACGAAGTCGGGCAATTTTGTTGGCATATTTTTCCAAAGGGTTGTTGATGTTTTGGTTTTTAAAATGGATGAAATTCTCCAAAGAGCTGGTTTGAATAATTTGAAGCAGAATTTTGAAAGAGAAAATATAACTCCGGACATTATTTCAAAACTGTCTCAGAAAGATTTCCTTGAACTAGGTCTTAGTAGCCGTGCCAAGATGATGGAGTTGAGAATCATGTGCTGCCATTACAGTGACATTGTATTGGAACATAATGACAAATTTATCATTCCGAAGGAGACACTAGAATCTTTGTTAGAGATAGACTTTAAGATCAAAGACATAAGTGGAATGTTCAATTTATCGGAAAGCACGCTCTACCGACACATGAGAGCTTACAATTTGAGCAAACAGAACTTTTCCTTAGTTTCCGATCATGACTTAGATACGTCAGTACTGAGTATAACCAAAGAATTCCCCAATTGTGGAGAGGTTCTCTTGAGGCAGCTTTTGTCGCAACGGAGTTTAAAGGTAATTGAATAGCTATTTTGATATTGTTATGCAAACTATACATTAAAATGTTCCAAGTGATTATTAAAATAATACATGGTTTAAGGTAGATCGAGTCATTACACTCCAAGACATTGGGCGTGTTTTATTGGTCTCTCCAGAAAATCTTCTGTGTGTCTTTATAAGAGCCTTGCAAAAAAAAACTAAAATGGATGGAAAACCCCTTCTGCTGAACCAGGGACTATATAGAAGTCCCTGGCAGAACCAATAAAACACAGTACAGAGACAAAATGGCGACCACTGAAAATAAGCTCATCCATATAGCAAAAAATAAATAATAATGAAAGCAGATTTGGAGACTTTTTGTGTCGCCTGCTTGTAGAGCAGGAAGACATATAGCAGACGACATGTTATGACAGTATGAAAATAAACCCGAAAAAAATGTCCGGCTTCGTATGTTTTCGGTTATTTTCGGAAGTTTACCACCACCACATAATGAAAAAAGCACTGAATATAATTGATTAACCACCTAGTATAATATTTTTTGAACCGAACATAAAACATTTTGACCACTGATCATAAAGTTTTTTGTACTGAACATAATATCTATTTAACAGAACATAATGATTAGTCTACAGAACATAATATTTATTTCACTCAACATAATGATAACAGTACTGATTATAAAGAGTGTTTGACCACTGAATATTTCGGTTTCTGTAGTCAACATAATGAGAAATCTACATAATATAAAAATATGTCCACAGAAGATATTTTCAAAAGTACTGAATATAAAGACAAATCTACTCAATAGAATAATTTACCTACTGAACATAAAGCCAAAACTGCTAAGTATATTGATTAAAGTGCTGAATATAATACCAGATCTGCACAATATAATGATTATTCTACTGATCATTATGATGTTACTGCTCAACATAATTGTTATACTGCTGAACATAATAAAAAGGCCACTCATAATCGAGAAAAAACCGCTGAAAATAATTAAATGATCACAGCGTATACTAAATATGAACAACGGAAGACAGCTTTGGCGTTCCATACATCACACATAAAATGTCACACTCCTGACATTTTTAGGATTATTTTAATTGATGAATCGAATGTTTTAGAGATATTTTCTGCCTTAAATTATATACTAGTAACCATGATTTGTTGTATAGCATATACAAACTACGTATAATGAATGATAATGCAGCTTCAAATAGTATTATGGGAAAATCTTTATTTTTTTCAATGTCTTAATATCAAAATTGATCGAGTATTTTGTGAAAACTTGCGGTTTAAATTTCATAATTTTTTGTCATATAACACACATATATATGATATTTGTTTTAACAGTTTTTTGTAACTGAGACTACTAGTCTCAGTTTGTAAGAATTAAACTACAGAATTTTTTTTACAGTAGTGTTTGAATATTTAATGAGGCAACTGAAAATGAAATTCCTATCATTTCTTGTACTTTTTACCTTTGAATATGCATATAAAGAATGAATTTTACCACCATATTTCATTTTTTATTAAGAATATATCCCTGTTCTTCAGTTCAACAATTAAAACTATTTTTTTATCAAACATATGTCCTATGAGAGATAGTAATATTCATTAACTTGTGTCATCTCATGGAATGTAAATAAGCCCCTTTTAAATCACAAAGTGATGTGTTCCTAACATAAAACAGGAGGAAGATACAGAAAAGAAGACTGAGAAGCTCAGGTTTAATTTAAATTTCCCGCTATAAAATCTTCAGCCCTCCAATCACATGTCTCCAATCTCCGAAACAGAGGCTCATGTATCTCCTACGTCAATCAATCACCTCTGCCACGCATGCTCTTCCATTTTGTGTCAAGTCCCTCATGGCGGATAAGCTCCGCCTCCTTTTGCCCATGATTACATGATTTGCATAGGAAGTAATTACGCACCATTGAGTGCAGCGCCATAACGTAATCTATCAAGAAGAATACTTTGTTTAGCAAATTTTTTATTTAAATTTTTTCTTGAAATATCATAATTGAAAAATAATGTTATTACCATACCAAGGAAATAGTGTTTTGATGAAACAGATCATAAAGCACTACATTGACGACATTGTATACGTGGCAACATGGCGCAATATTTGTTTAGGTTGGGTAGGGAGATTAACTGTCTGAAACCTCTGCAGGCAGAGGTTATCGACAGTGTAATCAGGTGTAATGAAACCCTTGGGGTTTTGCCCACAGGTTATGGCAAGAGCTTGACTTATCAACTCTTGCCATACGTACTGAATGGTACGGTCTTGGTATTTAGTCCCTTGTCGGCCATCCAAGAACAGCAACAGAGGCAACTTGAGACATCAGATCTCAAGACTGTTATTTTAAGTACAA
This sequence comes from Mytilisepta virgata, assembly GCA_028015205.1. Lineage (NCBI taxonomy): Eukaryota > Metazoa > Mollusca > Bivalvia > Mytilida > Mytilidae > Mytilisepta > Mytilisepta virgata. The sequence goes on from CM051520.1 coordinate 23,296,275, forward strand.
AGGTTTGATTTACCGTATAATGAATATATCATTTATGTACAGTCGATTTTTGAATTTTTAAACATTTTAAATCCTGTTTATACCATGAAATTTTCCCTGAATGCAGACAAAACTATGTAATTTTAATCATTTTAAATCCTGGCAGCACCTATAGTAGATATATACAAGTTGTATTCATTTTGTGTTTTAAAAAGAAAAAAAACTTTTGTGGATTTTGCTAAACATTTTCTTTCCTTGCCACAGGTGGTGTAAAAATAAACAAAGTCTGATGAAATCTTTGATATGGTCCCCTCTGAGGTAATTATTGTATTGACACTATTGTATCATATTGATTGATATGGACAATAGAGGGACAATAGAAATCTACTCACAACAAAGGTGATTTAAATAGTGTAAATGAGTGGACTGTATCAAAGAAAACTCAGGTGTTTGTTTATTTCACCATCTTTTGTGGCAAGGAAAGAAAATGTTCATCAAAATCAATAAAGTGTTTTAACTTTTTAGAACATAAATTGGATGTAACATTTATTTATCAAGGTGCTGCCAGGCTTTAAAACTTTTAAAATTACACAGTTTTGTCTGTACTCAGAAAAACTTTCATGGTGTAAACACAGAAATTTTTGTTGAAGTGTATAGATGAACCTTAATGCATCTTTATCGAAACTTTGACCATTCGGCTGTTTTGTCGAACAGGGAAACTGAGTCAATACGATGAACACCTTCTAATCCCTTCAGAGTGCACACAACAGTTTTTCTTAGAACTTTTCATGACGTCATGAATTGAAGGAACATACTCAAAAGATTGATAGCTGGACAATTGGCTGTATCATATAACCATAGACAACCACATATCAAATAAAACATATTTCTTCAAGCTTTCACTGTACATATATAAATATTTTTAAGGAATTCCTTTCCAAATTCTTACCATTACAGAAAGATAACTGACAAAAAATAGGCCTCCCCCCTTCAAATATTTCAAAAACAGACCAACCTCAGAGCATCCTAGCAAAGATTCCTTCGTAATTAATAATAATTTTAGCCATATGTCATTTTCTATTTTAAGACTTCAATGATGTATTTAAATGGGTAATTATGTTTGCAAACTCCATGAGAAATTTGAATAGGGATTATGACCTTATCTTGAGGGAAAGAATTTTTTTTTTGGAAAAAGGGAAAGGTGGGGGGGGGGGGGGGGTGAAAATTTAGGGAGTAAATAAGAAATTGTGGGGGGGGGGGGGCAATTTTTCTCATTTCAGATTTCAGACATTAAAAAGAAAATTTCTTCAAACATTTTTTTTTGCCAAAAAGGGTTGGGGGGGAATAAGTTTTTTTTTTTTTTTGGGGGGGGGTCAATACGCAATAGCATAGTGTATTTTTTTCTCATCTCATATTTCATAAATTAAAAAGATTTCAAATTTTTTTTAGGAAGAAAAGGGTGGGGGGGGGTTACAATAAATGTATTTGTTTTTTGGGGTTTTTTTTGGGGATGGGGGGTTAACGTGCAACTTCATAGTGTATTGCACAAAAGCTAAAAAAGTGGTAATATGGTACTATTTTTGGCAGCTGAGCAATTTAATAAAAAGTTAACAAAGTCATTTACAAATCGAAAAAACAAGGAAACTTACATGTTGATAGATTTTAATATAATCTGAAGCGTACAGAATTCACGCAATATCCGATTTCTTGACTGTGACGTCCGTGCAGCAAATTTTTGCGGAATTTTTTAAAACGCAATTTTTAAACCATTTCTCATTAAATTTTAACTATATGTTAGTATCAACCTTTAAATTTATTCTTTTACAGCATTCTTTACATTTAATGTCTCATTTGAAACTTTTAAGTAATCAAGAAAGTGCATGAATATACTTGCAAAATATGGGTTTATCGATGTATATAAACTTTTATGATTTTGTCCTTTTGACCAATGAAATTCTTATATTTTGTGATATGCAAATTAAAATGGAATAACATGAATATTTGAAAAAAAATAATTCAAAGACAATAACATTAAAATCCATCATACGTTCATTAATTGTTTATAATTTTATTTGTATTTCTTTTGACAAATTTCTTTGAAATCAGTGGTAAAATTGCTTCACAATAATTTTGTTGAAAACTTGTACTGATACATGAATATGGCATTTTACAGTAAGGAGTTATGGTCCTTTCCCATTTTAATGACTGATCACTGATGAATGTATGTACATGTATTTTAGGGGAGAGTAGTCACAGGAATTGACCTAGAGGAAGAAATTCTTGACCTTCATGTAGACTCTACCTCTAGTGACATAATGGCTGCAGATTTAATATTTTTGCATCCTGAGGCCCTTTTTTCTACATCTGAAGGACACCAATTGTTGGAGAATGACAGGTACTGCCTCATCATTAATTGAAATGTGTGCAGTTAAATATCGGTGGTCTTTTTGGATGTAAAATGCAAAAAAAAAGGTATTGTCATGACGTCGTGAATAACCCCCTAAGTAGAGGTTAGTCTGACAAATTATCTTAAAATAATTTTCTAAAATACAAAATAACTCCGAATTCAAATATTACCTGTTAAAAAATTCAGGTATTACCTTAAAATGACTGATTATAAGTTTTAGTAGAACAATAGGATAACATATTGTGACGTCAAAACCTTTGGTAGATTTTACACTTGCATAATTTTGTGAAACTGACCATTTCATGGCATTGATAGTCTATTGTATATACACAACAGCCATGTAGAATTTGACTTTTTCACCCTCTAACATGTCTAAGGACGATTGCTGCCAAGTATGGTTCCAATTGGTCAAGTGGTTTCAGACTAGATTTTTTAATGAATTTTCCCATAGGGACCTATGTTAAACTAAGTAAGGCTGTGTCGGCCGTCTTGGTTAACAGTCCGGGTCATCGCAACTATTTCTGAAAGAGAACCTCCTAAGGACCACTACTGCCAACTTTGGTTCCAATTGGCCTTGTGGTTTCATAGATTTTTTAAAAATTTCTTCCCCAACCCCCCTTTTTTCTATTTTTAGTCAGGGATGCTGGACATGATTTTGGAAGGGGGCCACCCAAGGACCATTCCACCAAAGTTTGGTCACAATTGGCCCTGTGGTTTCAGAGAAGATCTTTAAAGGAAAGTTCACCCTGGATGCCGTCTTTAAATGGCAAAAACTCCTATAAGGGTCAATCAGTGATTTTGGTTATGTTGACTTATTTGTAGATCTTACTTTTTTTTAACATTTTTGCTGTTTACAGTTGTCTTTATCTATAATAATAAAGATAATAACCTAAAACTTAAACTGTAAAATTTTCCTTAAAATTTACAATTCAAGGGCAATAACCATTGATGGATCTGTCTGAAACTTTCATGGCAGGTAGATCTTTAACATTATTACCCCATATCAGTTTTGTTCTAAATTCTATAGTTTTTGAGATATAAGACAAAAACTGCAGTTTACCCATATCTATTTTTAGTCATGTCGGCCAAGTTGGTTGGCAGGCGGGGTCATCAGACACATTTTATGAACTAGACACCCTAATGATGCTTGTGGCCAAGTTTGGTTCCATTTTGCCGAGTGGTTTCAGAGGAGAAGATTTTTGTAAAAGTTAACGGATGACGACAGATGATGGACCCTAAGTGATGAGAATAGCTCACTTGACCCTTTGGGTGAGGTGAGCTAAAAAGTAATAAAAGATAATCTAGTATTGATTATATATTTCCTTTTTTTTGGTGGATTTTTGTTTCTGATTAAAGCAGCTTGCACTCTTTTTTACCTTAATATCTCACTGAAAATATTTTTCTTTAATTCTTTTGTAAGAAAACCCTTTTAGCTGTCTGAAATAACAGAGTTGAACATTTGATTGTTTTCTCTACTACCCTAAAAAATGATATGAATTTAACAATAATCAAAAACTAAGACTGTTTTAAACAGTTGAGTGATGATAGGACTGTTGCAATGGAGTGTCTGCAGTGTATAGGTCATGTACTTATTAACAGTACATGTATTATGTTTTAGTTTTAGATCAAAAGTTAAGGCAGTAGTTGTTGATGAGTGCCATAAAGTAGAAGATTGGTATGTTATGATGATTTATTCCTTTTTATTGCATTTTCAGATTTTTCAGCATGGTTTTTTTTATGAATTGTTTATTTTGGAACAAATATATAATGTCTTTTGGAATACTGTTCAATTAAATCAGTATTTCATTGATATTTTGTTGTTGTATCCAGTTTGGTTCAACTTTCCTTTTGATGAAGAGGTTTTAGTTATTTGAGAAATTGTGTTTTGATGTGATGCTATCAGGGTTTTAAAGTAGTAAGTATAAACAACACTTCCAAAAAGGTATGTATGCTTTATTATACTTGATTCAATATTATAATTATCAATTATAAGCGTATTTATATAGAAAACATATACAACATATATTTACCAATAGTTCACTCTCATTTACACATAATGCAATCGTTTGTCAAACCAAAAAGAAACAAACATATAAAATCTATCACTGGTATCAGAATACCTATCTGTATTTGAACAAAACTAATGTATTTGAAAGTAAATTTAGAATTTAATGCTACACACTAAGGCGTACATGTGTATTTTATGCATTGAAGCCAATTTTTGATCACTTGTAATTATGCTACATCTGCCATTTGTAATGCTGGTTGAGTGAAGTTAAGTCTTTATTTTTGCACATGACACCAGTTAAGTAAATAATACAAATAACCCCATAAAATCAAAAAAATTTGTCAAATTGAAAAATAGTATTTATAAGCAAATACATGCATGAATCATATGAAAGATAAAAACAAGTATCATTACATACAGTATACGTATATTTTGTGACAATCTTCAAAATAATCAAACAAATAGAGGATACTAAAAATGTGAATTCTACTTTGTATCTGCTATTTCAATATACAAAGATTGACATACATTCAAAATAAGAAACTTTGGAATTTAATTTTATTTTTGTAATATAATTATTTGTGTTCTCTCTTTTATTTGTAGGGGTAGATCATTTCGTAAATCTTTCCAGCACATCAGGAATATAGGTGCCTACTTCCCAGGAATACCCAGATTGGGTTTGAGTGCTACAGTCACTGTACAGGAAGAGAAGGAAATCATTTCATCTCTGGGTATGAAACACCCCAACATTATTAGGGAGACCCCAGACAGGTCAAATATATTTTTAGAAAAAATTATAAAGGAGTCTAAAAGTGATGTTCTAGAGACATACGAGGCAATTTTTAAGCCACTCTGTGATGACCTTAAATCAAAAGGTGAACAGTTTCCTGTCACCTTACTTTTTATGCCACAGGGTTACTTGGGGTATCCTGCATCTTATTGCAGATTTATTTTTGATAACCCAAAACCTGAAGAGAGCTTATATGCTACATTATGCTCTGGGATGGAGGCAGATACTAAAGATCCCATCTTTCGCGATCTGTGTTCTCCAAAACCCAAGAAAAGATTGATTTTTTGTACTCCTGTTTTGAGTATGGGATTTGATGCCCCTAACATAGAAAGGGTAATCCATGCACGCCCTCCCAGAAACATTTCCGATTATCTACAACAAATAGGTAGAGCTGGGCGTGCTGGACAACAAGCTGAAGCTATTTTGTATTTTTGTGGTAAAGATATTTCAAAAAATTTAAAAGATTTGAGAGATGATATTGTAAGTTATTGTCATGAAAAGGGTTGTTTAAGAACAAATTTACTAAAACATTTTGGTTATGATAAAAAATTTGATAAGCATCCACATTTGTGTTGTAATTTTTGTAGGAGTGAATGTACATGTTTTGAATGTCAATTATTTAGGATAGAAATATAGGGTAAAACTTAAGATAAAACAAGTAATAATTGTAACAGTGAACTGTTACTAAGTCTCCCAAACATAACTCCCACATATTATTAAAAGATAAACTGAAACATAAATCACACAGTTGTCATTTTTGCACATTCATGCAATATCAATGACTATTTCATGAGTATCATTTTTCAGTTTTCCAACATGTATATTGATTAAAATATATAAATTTTGTCTTTTGATACAGGCAATGTCTTTCTAATATTGTGTGGTGTAATGGAGGTTATAACTTTTGATCATTTTAGAAGTACAATGTTTCGTCTTTTCATAAGGAGTAATAATATATATGGTTATAGGGTGGGGATCTCAAGGTTTTTCAAGATATTAAGGGTTTTGTCAATTGAGGGGGGTGGGACATGACCCCCTCAGACCCCCATGTGATACTAAATGCTTCGTCTTGTCATGAGGAGTAATAATATATATTGTTATAGGGTGGGGATCTCAACGGTTTTCAAGATACATATGTATTAAGTCTTTTGTCATTTGAGGGGATGGGGCATGACCCCCTCAGACCCCCTATAGTACCGAAGTCTTCGTCTAATCATCAGGAGTAATAATATATATGGTTAGAGGGTGGGGGTCTCAATGGTTTTCAAGATATTAAGTCTTTTGTCATTTGAGAGGGTGAGGCATGACCCCCTCTATAGTACCGAAGTCTTCGTCTAATCATCAGGAGTAATAATATATATGGTTATAGGGTTGGGATCTCAATGGTTTTCAAGGTATAAAGTATTTTGTCATTTGAGGGGGGCGGGGCATGCCCCCTCAGACCCCCCTTAGGTACCAAATCCTTCGTCTTCTCATAAGCAGTAATAATATATATGGTTATAGGGTAGGAATGTAAACTATTTTTGACCTATTCAAAAAATATCAATTTTTGAGGTATTTGATGGGGCGAGGCACTGCCCCTGGGGCCCCCTACACTTGAAAAATGGTTAGAACCAACATCTCATGGGTTTACTATCATTGTGCAAAATTTGATTGAAATCGGTCAAGTATAAAGTACAAAGTTGGCAGTGCAAGAAAGAATAATAATAATAATAATAATAATAATAATAAGAAATTCAACAAAAACAATAAGTCTCCAACCTTCGTTTGGGAGACTTAAATATTAGTATGGTATGGAGCACATCAATGTCAGTTGGTCTTAAAAAATCTGTGTTTCAAGTTACTTTTCTGTGAACTTTACTTTTTTTTCAAGTATCAGTTTTGAAATGTATTGATGTGATTCTTCGAAAACATAGGTTATGATTTTTCAAAATTTGACTGTAAATATAGAACATCAGGCACTTTAAATTAGAATATCTTAATACCCCATGCAAACAAAGACTTGTGGGGGGGGGGGGGGGGGGGTAAAATAGTAATCACCTTGTCTGTTCACATATCCTGTAAGTGCAGCTCCTCCTAAACCACTCTGTGTATTTTGAATTTTATATGAAGGATAGGCATCATACTGTGGATTAATTTATTTTCGTGGATATCAATTTTCGCAGATAGAGAAAAAAATGCATTTCATGGGATACGTAACTTCGTGGATTGCTGGCTTAGTAAGAATTTATATCAAACGTTGTTGAAATACTGAAATTCGTGGCTTGGCACATCAGATATCATGAACTGCGACAAACTGTGGCTATCAGACATTGATATTGTACAGTAAAGTAGTGATTTTAAGCACTTATAAAACAAAAGTCTAACAAACAGATTCTTCAAATTTGAACGGAACAAAGCTTGTCATGCATTTAACAAGATTAACAAAATCCGTAATTATTTACTTGTTAGGTTAATCAGGTGTGAAATATATATTGACAAAATTGCAATCACTTGTCACCAAATACCTTTGGGCATATACATCCATATTTTTAATCCGATTACGATAATTTCAATAATTTCTGCTTTATTAACAAGATGTTATTACTGTAATTTATGAGAAATTCTGTATTGTTTAGGCCTACTTATGATTAATATTTTTCTTGAATGTTTGAATTTTCAAAAAACCAGAGGTGAATTCTGCGACAATTTACAGTCTAAATATTTTTAAATAAAATTGTTTGAGCGTTTATATGTTACCAAAGACAAAATTACTTGAAACGCTGTATCCTCTGTGGATATAGCTGACTCATCATATGTCAGTATCCAAGTACATGCTGTAAAAATGCTATTGTTTAATGTTGTCTCAGATAGGTACATCAAACTTGGTGCATTTAAGCTCAAGTAAAAATATTATTTTTCGTTGGATATTTTAATTCGTGGTTTACTGGGACATACGAAAACCAAGAAAATTGGTATACAACGAATTTTAATGAATCCAAATTAATAGATGTGAAGAGTAAAGATAACTAATGTCATGACACTGCAAGGGGCCATAACCCAAGTTATTAAGTCAACTTGAAGTGGGGTTTTTCTTTATATGAGCCACAGTATTTCTAGTTATCTTTGAAACCATACTAATATTGGAATGTGTAAAATGATAATTGTCTATAAACACAGATTTTTTTTTAAAACCTAACACATGTATGGTAGTTGTATCAAACAGTATGAAAAATTAAAAATAATAATGTTCTTATCACAGACAAATATAATAATTTCTTAATGTAAACTTGCAAATAATGAAAAAAAAAAGCATTTTTTTTATAATGTTCAACATTAGATTGTAACTATTTATCATAAAATACAATTAATTATTTATCAAAAATAAGTAGACAATATTTTCAGTTCTATGAAAGTGTTTTGAATAACCTAGTTCATGGAAATGGTTTAAACACTCTTAAGAACTTAAAATAATATAAAAAAAATGTTACTGTCAAATGTAACAAGAGAACTAGCATCACCAGTCTACCAATTCCGTTGAGTAAATCAGATGAACAATCAAAAATTTGATTGAATGTATTTTTAACTACAGTTGAATCTCATTATCTCGAAATCGCTTGAATCGAAATTTCGGTTATGTCGAACTTTTTCAGGTCCCAACCAGCCAACAGTATAATAAATGTGTTTTAATTCATTTTTATCTCGAAATTCGATGAGTCGAAATTTCTGTTGTTTCGAAGTGATATTATGTACAAAGGAAATATAATTAGTGCAAATATAAACTCGTTATGAGGAATTTATTAACCATCTGTAGAGGTGAACAAAATTTTTTAACCTGTCAAACAGTATCTAGGAAATAGATAACGCAAATGTCATGTCATGTTAATTATGTTTTGATAACAATCTTGTTAAGACTTCAATGCTTTATTATGTTTTTACAATTACACAATATATCGGATTTTTTGATAAAAATAAATTTCTCATCAATAAATAGCAGTTTTCTTACAGTATGTGATCGTTCTATTTATTAACACTACAGTTGTTATAAAATTCGGACTATGTTAATAAGGCATGACTTGCCGAAAAAGAATTTATAAAACCAATATTGTTCAACATGAAAGGACTATCAATTTGTGATTTCAAACAAATTATAATTAAAAAACAATAAAAATTTACGAGACAATCATCATTAATCAAATCATTGGATTATGCTAACAAGTAAAAACGATCAGTGGACCGATGGAAAGGAATATAGAAAACATTTCATGTTTATCTCCTTTGTCCAAAACTCTTGCACTTCGAGTGAACGAGATTCAGCTGTATTTCACAAACCTTATAGCATATAGGCAAGGCAAATTCTTATCATTAGTTCTATTTTATTGGTACATAAATAAGCTAGTTGCCTTTTTTCTGATTGCCTCCAATAAATCGGGCCGTTTTACATTTTGTCTTGGGTCTTTTCCAACTTTACTTTTCTTCATACATCTACCTTTAACATATGTGAAAGGTTTGATTTCACGAAAAATTTTTAAAAGAATTTCGATGTCCTTGTTTGACGGTTTTTTTGAATGTCTTCCTGACAGTCGGTGGATACCCATTTGCTTGTTCAAATTTTCAGAAACAGCAAAACAAGTATCTGCTGCCATACATGCCCTCTGAACAGCCTTTTCAGTCTTGTTAGCACCTGTAATATAAAGATGAAATAAACCATTTATTTTTTCTAACAATTTTCTCTCAAGTCTTTGAAATGTAATCGGGTTAATGTTAATTTCAAACACAAAATGAGCTGTTACAAAGTCTCCCAAACAAAGTAAGTAATATCTTGAATGCCCTTCATTGTATTAAATTAATTATTTGTTTTTCAGAGACTGAAATGGGGAAATTGTTCCTATAAAGTTTATGCATACTTAATGGAAAGGTTGCTTGTGACTTGAGTTTTATAGTCATACAGTGTCACACTTGATCAATTTTTGCTTGTCGACATGCTGCATTGACAAAGATATATCACAATATTTCTGAAATGTTTACGATAACTGATTTTATTGTATGGTGTTATAAAATGCATTTGGTCGCATTAAATAAAAATAATAAAAAAGACTTCTTACTTGGCAGCATTGGTCCTTAGGAGGTCCTTTTTCAGAAATGTGTCTGATTTCGTGGACTGTGAACCAAGATGGCCGCCACAGCAGAACTTAGTTTAACATAGGACCCAATGGGAAATTAACTCAAAAATCTTTTCGTCTGAAACCACTAAGCCAATTAGAATTAGACTTGGTAGCAATGGTCCTTAGATGGCCCTCTTTCAGAATTTTGTGAGATGACCTAGACTGTCAACCAAGATGGCTGCCACACCCGAACTTAGTTTAACATAGGGCCCTATAGAAAAATACATTGAAAAATCTTCTTGTCTGAAACCACTTGACATATTTGGAGCCAGACTTGGCAGCATTGGTCCTTTGGAGGTCCTCTTTGAGAAATGCGTCCAATCACCGGTTTGTCAACAAGATGGCTGCCACACCGAACTTTGTTAAATATTGGACCCTATAGGAAAATTCATTTAAAATTATTCTTGTCTGAAACCGCTTAGCCAGTTGGAACAAACATTGATCTTTCATCGTGGAAAACCTCAGATCCATATCTCCGACGGTTATTGAGAACTCAAACAAACAAAATTGGAGAGTAATAAAAACAAAATGTCGAAAAAAGTGTCTGTGTTTATCTCCTTTGTTTAGGGTTTGATAGTTTAAGGTCATAATGGGCTAAAGTGTTTATATAGAAATAGAAGAGCATTATAAATTTTACGTCCATTAGTGTATACCAATAGTTTACACTTAAAGGTTTTAACGTACCCAAAGACCGGATCAACTCTTTCTTGTTCTTTATATAATTTTCCTGTACAAGATCTGCCTCTTTATTTTTTCCAGGTCTTCCACTGATGTTGACAAAAGCACCCTCCAACATTCTCACTCTTTCCATTGGTGAGAGCAAGTACTCACTCTGAAGGATTGTGTTGACACATTCAGAGAAGTACTTGCTATGGATTGAATGGCCATAAAAGAAAGAGATGTTTTCTTTCATATTTATGACCATTTGCTCCATGTCTCCTTCTTTGGCAGTGTCATTCATGACCAGAATTTGCATTCCCCATGCAATCAGGTTTGTGAAGTAGTTCATAACCTCATCTTCATCACCAAACTGCTCACCTGTACAAAAAACCAAACAGTATATTTTGATATCCTCATTTATTTCAGCACGGCATGTGAAAGTGCAAAGTTGTGTATTGTTGTAGGTTTTTGAGCTATCCATCAGTCAGTAAGTCTGTATTTGTAAGTTTAATGAGTTCATCCTGGTGGATTTTTTATGAAAATTTACACAGAGGAACACAATAAGGAGTTGTGTATGTTGCAATATAAATATGTTTTGAGATTCCAAAAAAGGGGAGATATTTGATTGTCTTAACATCTTGTATGTGCAACTTTTTCTAAACCCTGAACTTCAATTCAATGAAACATAACATTGGATTTATATATATCTGCTTCAAATAGAGTATGGTGTATGTATTAACAAGGCAAAAAATAACCCATTATTAATTAGTCACTTAATGTTTACCATAAATTGTCTTAAGTGTTTGCTTAAGAACTTCATCCCTGCCCATTTCCTCAGGAGTCGGGAAATCCTCAACTACATGAAATATTAGTGCTTTTACAATCACAAGCAAGAGATCTTCATGTGCCTTATAGTTGCTCTTGACATTTCCGTTTACGTCAGCCCTTCTTAGTATTATTTTGGCATGGAAAAGGGTCCCTTTTTGTTCCATCAAGTCTTGATGGTACAATGCTGTGTATGCTTTCTGGAAAAAAATAAGTTCTATATAAATTGTACTTCATTTTTGTAAAAGAAATTTTGTCTTTTAAACTTATATCTGTTTTGTTTCCTTTTTTTTCTATTATTAGCTCACCTGGCCTGAAAGGCCATGTGAGCTTTTGTCATCACTTGGCGTCCGTCGTCTGTCCGTCCGTCCGTCCGTCTGTCCGTCCGTCCGTCCGTCCACAATTCACATTTTAATCTTCTCCTCTGAAACCACTGGACCAATTTCAACCAAACTTTGCAGGAATGGTCCTTGGGTGGTCCCCTTCCAGAATTGTATCAGGGGTCGCAATCCACCAACAAACATGGCTGCCGTTACTAAAAATAGAAAAAAGGGGGTGGTTTCTTAAAAAATCTTCTCCTCCAAAACTACTCAACCAATTTATGTCAAACTTAAGTGGAATGGTCCTTAGATGATCCTCTTTCAGAATTGTATCCGATGACTCCACCCGCCAATCAAGATGGCTGCCACAGCCGAACTTAGTTTAACATAGGACCCTATGGGAAATTCATTAAAAAATCTTTTTGTCTGGAACCACATGCTCAATTTGAATCAAACTTTGATGGAATGGTCCTTAGATGATCCTCTTTCAGAATTGTATCCAATGACCCCGCCCACCAACCAAGATGGCTGCTTCAGCCGAACTTAGTTTAACATAGGACCCTATGGGAAATTCATTAAAAAATCTTCTCGTCTGGAACTACTTGCTCAAATGGAACCAAACTTTGGTGGAATGATCATTAGGTAGGTCTCTTTCAGAATTGTATCCGATGACCCCACCCGCCAAACAAGATGAATTTTAATGTCAACTTTGGCAACTGTATGCCAGGTGAGCGATTACAGGCTCCTGGGAGCCTCTGGTTAAAGATAGCAGATAGAGAAAAATGTCATTGAAAAGAAACATGATATATATTAATTGTAATAATTGTGTTGTCATCTTTCTTGGTACATGTATACATTCATACTGACTGTTGTTAATTGCTTGATATTTTTATTTAAGGACTGTTTTCAATTTTTGACCAAGTTATGCAAAATAACCAACTTTGGGGCAGTTTACACTTGTTATTTCGAGTGTACCACGTGATTGAGGTTATTTCTTCATTGACTGAAAAAAAAAATTATGATCAATCCTTAATTAAATTATTATCAGTTGACTGCACATTTTGTAAACAATAACTCTAATTTCCATTTACAAATGTAACGTCATACTGACTGTTACATGTTCTATAAAAATATGAACACCATTTTTGAAACTCTTGACTTAAAGTATGACCAGTATCACACCAAGTGTTATCAGTTTTGCTGCGATAATGGTGTTATTCTATATATGGAGTTTGCATAGTTATTAGTCTCCTACCATCTTAGTCTTAAAATTGTCAGAATGATTTCTTAATAAAATAGATTTCCCATGTTTTCCCATGTTTACATGTGCATTTATACCATTAGTAGATCTTGTTTGACATGCCATAATTCAACAACTATAGGGTGTAAATGGTCAAATCTGCCTTCTGGTGTGTTTGCCAGGTGGCAAACATTCTTCATGTTTTGAAGTCTCTCTCTACAAAAGTTAATGTAAGAATTGTTTTCAAATATAAAAAAAGATTGTAAAAACAAATTGTATAATGGTTTGTACAAATGTAGGTTACTAAACAAAATATATAATCCAGTGAATGTTTTTTTTAAGTATTGTCATTATACCCCCTGCAAACATATTTTTTTGGGGGGTACATAGGAATCAGCATGTCCGTCTGTCTGTCCAGAATTTTTTTGTACCCGCAGTTTCTCAAATATGCCTTATCAGAGGTTAATGAAACTTTGCATACTGTTAGATCCTAGTAAGTACATGTGCGCATGCAAAGTATGTCCTGGTCCAATACCTTTTCCCATAATTTTATACCCTTTTTGGACTTAGAAATTCTGTCTATCCCCAATTTTTTTTGTACCCATTTTCTCAAACATGCCTTATCAGAGGTTAATAAAACTTTGCATACTGTTAGATCCTAGTACGTAGATGTGCACATGCGAAGTATGTCCTGATCCAATAGTTTTTCCCATAATTTTATATCCTTTTGTTCCCTCAGTTATACCTAGTTGGACTTAGAAATTGTGAGACAATTCACCATGATAAGGATGCTCTAGTCCATTAAATTAACAGCAGCGGGGGGTATAGTTAGTAAGGTCCCCTCACAGTTCTAGTTTTTTATTAACTTGCCAAATAATTATTTATGCAATGATTGTAATCTGTATACCTTGTCAACTGGTCTCCACCTAAAACTACTCTGTGAGTATCAAGTTCATCTATATTCCCTGTAGAAAAAAAAGCAAAGTTGAATTTTGATACCCTGATTGTTATGTAGCACTTAGCAAAAAAGAATTTTATTAAATATTAAACTTTTAATGTAGATTAGGATGAACATGTAACTGTAATACAAAGTTAATGCATTGAAAGCATTACTTAACTATGAATGCATTATAAATATCTACATGTACATTTATTTAGTATTTTTAAAAAAAATAAGTTCCTATACCTACCATAAGCTTCTCTAAAGATTTTTATTAAATGCTTTTCGTACTGTTTCAGAATCTCTAGACAGTCTTCATTTTTTGATTCATTTTTAAAAAATACTGGAAGGCTGTACAATTTAGACTTTTTGGTCATGTTCTCACTGAATCTGTTTAAAAATATAAACTTTTGCACAGGTTAACAGTATCTTTATTCTTCTTTAATATTTGTAAAGTCTTTGATTTATGCAGTGATTAAAAGACATCTATTACTACTCAAGTACTTTTATATGTATTAATAGTATCTGACATGCCTTGCTAGAACTTAAGAGATACAGGACATATTATTATTTATGTGTATTACTCATGTTACTAATATGTGTATATAGCATCTATCTTGGCTCATGCATCCTCCAGTTTTAGTGGTCCGTGTTGATTTTTTGTGTGTTTTCTTTCATTGCACCCCATGCAACAAAGTTGGGAAGGGTACTAGAATAATGTTTTTGACGTGTCCGTCCGTCCGTCCGTCCGTCCATAAGTCCTATTTTTTGTCAGCACAACTCATCTGAAACTGCTCAACTTCAGGAAACTTAATAGGTAGTGAGGACACCATAATGTAGTTGTGCAAATTACCAGGAAATTTTGTGGGAGTTATGCCCCTTTGAACTAAAAAGATTCCAAAAATTAGAATGGAAATGGGGAGTGTGTCAAAGAGAAAACAACCTAACCAGAGAGAAAAATACAGCCCAGGGTGGCATAATTTTTTTATTTGCATTATCAATTATGACAATATCCAACCTTACACCTGCCCCTCAATCATTAATGGGGGCATGGGGGTATGTGAGCTCACTCACGAAGTGCTCTCATTTTAAATGTTTTTAACAATGTTTTAATTCCAGTCTACTGAATTTTGTGTAGGGGTCTTTCTCTGTTATTTAATATTCTAGCTTTCACAAATCCCGTATACCATCAGGCTGGATATGGAATTTTTGCTTTGATATGTGGGCCAATATCAAAACATCATTTAAAATATATATATTTTTTCATATGGAAAAGATACCTGTGTTTAATGTGGATTGGAATTGAACCTTTTAACCAATTGTATTCTTCCTTTTCCGTTAGTAGCCTTCCTATCAAGGCTTTCTTGACTTCTCCAAGGTGGTTTTGTTCTGCTTGGTTTGGCAAGAATACATTTGGATTAATTTGGTTGATATGGACCTGAAAACATCATATTCTAATAAACATCGCACAAAAAATAATTTTATATCAATGGCATTACAATTAAATTTGCATCAAGGGAGATAAAAGGTAAAAGCTTCTCAGACGACCATAATATTGTTATATTCCATATACTTGTATACAAATCCTTTGAATATCTGAAGTGAATTTTCATGAAAATGGTTGTATGATTATAGTTTTGAATCTAATGAAGCATGCATGAAAATTCTTTATTTTCGTATATATGAAAGTATTTGAAAAATCATAATGGTTGAATTTGTATTTCTTTTTACCTGTGGTTTTTGATTTGAAAACATAAAGTAATTGATTCTTGAAAAAATCAAATTACTGGCAAACCAATGTATATCTTTGTTATCATTGTCCACTCGTTGGTGGTTTGTTCTAATATACATATCCAGGTTATCTCCAGTAATTTTCACTTTGGAATTTTCTTTAATTTCAGATATTGTGTTTCTCTCTGTTGTCTCCACAGCTTTGTCCAAGATATGCAACTTCTGTGTACATGACAGAGTTAAACTTAGTTTGTTGAGTTGTCTTATGCACTACAATAAAATTTAATAAAATATAAATCAGTAAACAAATTTCACAAATTGTTAATACCAGTAATATATTATTCTTTTGTATTATACAAGATTATACGACAATAAACGTTGATGAACTACTCTCTCTGTCATGCAGTAGCATATATAGATTTTCTATAACTGAAGTAGCAAAAATGGAAGGAAAGTCAATGTATCCTATTCTTGAGCGTTGTCTTAGAGTAAGTATGCTGACCTGTACGTTTGCCATGGATACATCTTGTGTCAAAACAACTAACTGGCTTTAATTAGGGCCATAAGGACACAGAGATCCAAAATTTTTGTGTTCCTCAAAATTCTTAAAAAGGAATTTCATCATTTTTTTCAAACTCATCTAAATATAAGTGCTATCAGCCAAAAATAAATAAAACAAGACAAAAAAAATCCCTATTTGAATACCATTATGGCATTAATTCATATTTATTTTTTTTCACTTAAACAAACTGCCTTAATTTAACTCTAATTATTAAAATCACAACCCGGTACTCAAAGTGTCAGTGTTTTGATGTATACATACATGAAGACATATTATGGCTTCTCCTGTCAATTTAAATATCTAACTATTTGAAAAATTTGATAAAAAATTTACTAATTAAGAGATTTAAGAAATGTTAGAAAACAACAATGCTACGACTGATAGGTATATAAAACAATCATGCTTTTGTGTGAGAAATGGATGAATGAAATTGTCTGCGTGATTAGTTCAATATTCATGAGATTTGTATTTTTGTTAAATTTTTACTTTTGTACCCTTATGATGTTTCGCAAAGTAATTGTAATTTAATTAATAAGGAAATTGTGTTTAGTTGTGTTTAAGATCAAAAGTCTTATAAATTTTTTGCACTAATTTTACATTTCAAGTTTTGTATAATGAAGAGAAACATAATATGGTAGCAACCTCGTCACTGACATTGCCTTTGACTGCCAATAAAGTAGTCATTCGCTGGAATGCCGAGTTTTTATTGCATCTTGCAAACATAAGAATGCAATAACAAGTTACAATACTCATCAGCTGTTTCATAGTGACTGTTGCTGAACTGCTTTCAATGGCAGTGTTTGCCATAACTTGGAGTAGGTCTGGACATCTAGGGAAAAAAGAACATTTTCATGATAACTTTCAAATTGTGACAGTGTAAGTAATAATTGTGGGTGATATGTTTAATAAAAAGAATGTTTCATGAATCTTACCACGTTATGAATTTGCATATCAGTTCAACATGCATGTTTTTAAGGTAAAATTCAATCATCAAACAATTTCTTATATCAGTTATCTCCCCTTGATAATAAATTAAATGCTTTAAAAAGGTATTGATATTTGAACTCTATGGAAAAAATTTTTGTCTTACTTTTGGTTCTTCAAGTTGATATTATTGTTGTTTAAATTTTCTCGTATATAACATAATTCATTGCAGCATGTTTAGAAATATTGCTTAGTGTAATATACCCTCTAGCTATTTGAATAAGTTCACAAATTTATTTCTAAAAATAAAATTTCGTAAAAAAAATTGCATCAACCTGGTGGAGGCACAGAGCAATTCCCTCCGTTAGCACCAGCAGATATTTTGTGTACAAAATTCAACCTTGATATCATATATTTATACATGTATCACTTTATTTTTTATTGTCCTGCATTAACTTCTATATCTTATAATAAACACACATTTTTTTGTGAAATCAAAATAATAAAATTAACTTGAAACTCATAAAAATAAAAATATAAAAGAAGATTCATTTAATTCATGCCAAACGTAAACTTTGTACACAAGAAATAATAAAGCCCTGGGTGGGAATCGAACCCACATACCAAGAGATGCAATGGATGATAAATGATAATATGAAAAACTTTATGAATGTACACCCATGATGAATGAAAACAAAAGTTGAAAAGAATTAATAAAACTGTATCTTGATGCAACCGTTACCCGCCACAACAATATGGCAAGTATGGACAATATTTTAAAGCTTGACCCATCTCTTAATTTGGATTGTAATTAAGTATTTGATGCAGCAGAGCATAGGTTTCTGGCAGAGAAAAAAAAAGAGTATTATTTAAAAAATAAATTAAAAAATACAAAAAAACATACAACTTTTGGGCCCCTTCCATAAATAGTCAACCTTATCAACAGAAAACACTTGGCATTCATATATTAGTCATATCTAAACTAAAGACATTAAAAAAACCCAATTAAAATTGGTCAAGAAATAAGCAATTTATACTAAGCTTTTATGAAAATGTTCTTTTTTATCCTTTTGTAACCTTAATTCCTAACCTTTTGAAATCAATTCACAGCTTCATTTATTGTGTTAAAATATACAAATACATTAACATATGCTAAAGTTATTGAGATGCAAGCTATTAATAGAAAAAATCAATCCCAATCTTCTGCTTTATAGAAAGAAACTATGGATAAAAAGTGGTAAAGTTATGAAAGAATTAAAATGATTTTTACATCGTACTATTTCCATTTACTAAGATTTGAAGACATTTAAAATTAATAGTAATGATGTTAATGATGATGATGATGACTACAATGATGAATAGGAACATGATGATGACAACAATGGCAATGGTACTGGTGATGATGAAGCTATTTTTTCTTGGTATGAATGGTCTGACAGGGCAACTCATGCAGGAAGAAAACTAAAACAAAAAATATAATATACATGTATGTAAACCTGGTTTTCATTTCTTCCATTATTGGAATAAATAAATCTTTGGATGCAATATCATCCAAAGTCATCGACTTCAATATAGAGCCTGACTGATATCGTGATTCGTTATAAAGGGTTGGTAACATTGCTTTTATCTTAGACATTGTATTGTTTTTGTTGTCATCAAACTCCTCATCTTCAACATCTTCATCAACAACTTCACCGTGAAGGTCAGACACATACTCATGGTCAGTTTCTCTTTCCCTTTTCTGGTTATTAACATAACTATGATCACTAAAAATACAAAGTAACCAGAACCAAATTGAATGTGCATGGTTTTAGGGTTATATTAATGGGAGTTGGCTACAGAAATTAAGCATTGTGGTGTCAGGACAAGCAAAAGGAAACAAAAAAATGATACACTTATATCATTCATATTTCATATTTCCCTCTATAGGCTATCAGAACATTTCTATCCATATATATATGCAAAGACACAAATTTCTTCTTTATAATGTATTATGAGATTCTTTTTTTTTTTAGAGTTAATTTACACAAAACAAACCTCATAGTCAAAGTTATCTTTTCATGGTATTGTGCTTGTTGAGTATGATCTGTCCTGTAACAACTAAAATGTAAATGTCTGTTCTCTCATCAGACTTATTAAAACTTTTCATTTTACCTTCATAAATTAAGGGTGTTCGACTTTCATAAATTAAATATGCAATTATTTGAAAACACATGTATAACTATACAGGAATTCTGCCAAAACAATCCTCAATGACCCTTACATGATTAAATTCAGTTCCAATCTAACATGCGAAAAGAATGCAGTGTGATTGTTAATTGTTTATTATTAAGTTTCAAACCTGCTGCATGAATTTCTGTGAGTGGTTATTTTATTCTGGCATGGCCTGTAAAATATTCAAAATAGTTATAGTTATTGTTACCACTGAACACACAATATCAGCATGGTAAAAAAAAATCTTCTTGTAAAAATAACTTGATATTGCTTAGAACCTTTATGAATTGGCAAATAGTTAACTTGTAATTTAATTAAACATACCATGTACATCTGATTATCAATTTATAACACCAGAATACAAAATAATGCACATTTCAATTCATTCCCTTATCAATTTCTACAAACAGACATTACTTATATGTTACTTACAAAGCACATGATGCATCTCCACCTTCATTTACCAAGCTGTACCTAGAAGAGGGTAAAGAAAAATGTTGACTAAAAACAAACATGTAGTTTAATTTTTTTTTATCAAAAACATGGTAAAATAATTTCATTTTTTCAAAAAACATTGAGTTAGCAAATAATTAAAAATGGAAACAAATATGTCATGCAATTGTATAACTAATTGTAAAAAGTCAATTATGAGAGACACATTTTCTTCATGCATTGAGTACAATCTCACATTGTTTTTAGAATGCATCAATGAGAGTATTTCAATACCATCATGTTATAAGAGCACAAACATTTATTTTGTATAATGTGACATACAAATAAAAACTTGAAAAAACATATTTGAGGATCAATCTTTTTAATATTAAAACAGTTCATGCTTTTCTACTAGTAGGCTAGTATAAACAAAAATTAATGTGCAATTTCTCATACCCACAATCTGATTCTCCTGATAAATTCTCGCCAGTTCTTTCTTTTTCCTGTCCAGGTGTATTGTCTGTTTTTGAATTCCTGTATCAAATTAGAAATTATTAAAACCAATATTATCGTTAAGGAGGTAATTAAGTGAATTCAGTGGAGTTAAAGCAAGCTGATAAAATTTAGAGATTAAGCATGATAAGACAGATAATAAAAATTAAGAATGTGTCCAAAAGATCAGAAGGTGTTTTAATGAAAGTGGTAACATTCCATTTCAAATTGCTATGAATAAGGAGGGGAAAATTGTCTTCTGTGATTAGGATATACACCTTTTACTTTAAGCAACATTTTATTTTTGTAATAGTTTGTGGTAAAAAGGGAAAAAAAGAGATATAAAGAGTTTTGTGGGTACCAAGAATAGGAGAAATATACAGAAACAAGTAACAAGTACATATAGCATTTACAGGGCGGCTTTTCCGCAGTGTTTATATATCATTAATTTATTTCTACCTGGGTTACTGCGGCGGTTCTTAAGTCTAAGACTCTGTAGCCGCCTCTTTTTAAGTTTCGTTTATATAAAGTTAACTATAATAACTTAGCTGTGCACATTACAATTAAACACAAATATGGTCGAAATGATTTCATCCTGAAATTGGTTCTAAATCACTGTTAAAAGTACATATATAGTAGTAAAAACGGTTTAAGTTGGGTTAAACTTATTATTATTCCAGTTTTCCTCATTTATTCTTCTTTACACAGATACCCTGTGGTGCTCCAGATAGTGGGAACTATTTACTAAAAACAAATAAAAAAAAGTATTATGGGCATTGGCTTACGAAGGGTATGGTTACCTTTTACCCTCTATCTTTCTGGTAAACTCAAAAAATCTGGCAAGACCACAGTAGCATGTGTTGCATATCTCATCAATAACGATGTCTATTTTCACAATATGTTTTGTGTAAACAAAAACAAAATTTTCAAACTCTGTAGACGATCCGAATATATGATATCGCCAACAACTCTCACTTAAACACAAACAACACTTCTTCATTATAAAAAGATAAAAAAAAGTATATAAATATATAAAGTGAAATTGGAAATATTCTACATGTAAGTCGGAAATATAATGTCAGCCATCATTGTTGTCAGGAACGCTGTGCTATGCATCATGGGAATTATGAATATATAATTAGACTATTTGAATAATAGGGCGGAGCTTATTTTAAATGTCGGAACACGCGTGGCAGAGGTTATTGATTGACGTAGGAGATACAACAGCCTCTGTTTCGGAGATTGACATGTCTCCAGCTGGCACCGGATGTAGTTACTTGACGACAGAGGGCATCACCGTTACTAACTTCCTGCTAAGCCACCGGTCGAATTTAGAATAACACGTTACCACAGAAAGATGTTTTCATTTCTTTTGCGTGGAATGACAGTCATTCAGAGATGTTTGGGGAAACATTCCAAATCACTGTCAATATGTTTATTAATTTTTGCCTTAATATCGGAGTCAGTTGGGATTGGAGAGTTGTTGTGGGCTGTAAACGCCGGTGGGGATTCACACACTGATGTTCATGGAATCAAATATGAGGCAGATCCTTTAGAACAAGAAAAAGTTGGCATTGCTTCAGATTATGGGAAAACTTTAATGATAGGTCGAGTGAATCCTCAAGACCAAATCTTGTATCAGACAGAACGGTATCACATGTCAAACTTTGGTTATGAGATTCCAATAAAAGGAAGTGGTGATTTTGTTTTGGTTCTTAAGTTCTGTGAAGTATGGTTTACATCTCCAAATAAGAAGGTAATTTTGTAAATGTTGATGAAATGCATCAAGTTTGAGATGAATTTTTGCCACGATAGAAAATCTTCATTTATGAAAATGATTTAGCTGGCCAATGACAGGGTAATTTCATTCTCAGTCATTCAAATGCTTCTACACTTCAGCAGTGCTGAGGTAGATGTGAAGCTACAGGTTTAATTTTTTCCTATTCTTGACGTGTTTAATCTGTGGGATAAAAATACATAATATTTTTAACCACTTCCCAGTGATTAAATTTCTACGTCGGAATTACTGCCGTTTTTTCCACAGTTATTGGAATGATAAACTAGAGAAGTCCTAAAATGAAGTCTATGTAAACAAACTACATAGGAATGACATTTTCTTGAGGTTTTTGTCGCAAATCATAGGAGCAGATTTTCCTTCAATTTACTCGTGAGTTATGGAATTTCTCCACCCTCAATAGTTAAATTTTAGATTTGAACAAGCTCACCAAAGCTCACGTGTTGAAAATTTAAAATTTAACTATCTCGGGTGGAGAAATTCCATAACTCACTCGTACCTGAAGGAGAATCTATATATCTATCTTTTGATTGGAATATCTTGACATTAGAAAATAACCTATTCTGCTTTTTCATTCCATTCTACTTTGTATTTATGTCATGTTAATGTTTGATAATGCTGCCAACCCTTCAAGTTATTAAACCTGATATCATGTGGATTTTTAACTATTGAACTGGTCTCAATTATTAGTGACAAGAAGTTAAATTCTTAAATCATTTTTGAAAAGGAGGGGAGGGGGAATCTTCATCATGAGTGGTAATTTATAGCAGGTGGAATAATTGGTGGCACTTGTCATACCTGTGTAACAAGAGGTGGTCTATTGTTTTTTTATCTTAATCCAATTAGCACCTTTTGAAACAGGTTGAGAGCGTAATAGAAAAATGTATATTGATCATATATAATTTAGAACTCTTAGCCACACTTGCAACAAATGTGTTAATTAATATTTCTATTACAGATCTAGATATACAAGATAAAAAGACAACAAAGACAGTTGATTGTAAACTTTGAATAAAAATATGTTTTGTTCTTCTTCGATAATTTTTCAGGTTATAAAATATAAAAAAGTAACTAATGAAATGGTAATTTTCTTTTTAAAAAACACCAATTTTTGTATTCTTTAACTTCTTGTCACCAATTTTCGCCTTCAATACATACATTGTTCATAAGAAAGTAATAAAACAATAATCTTTATTTTAAAAAAAACATTAATTTGTTGCTTCTTGTGGCTAATTGGTGAGACCCAGTCCCCCCCCAAAAAAACAAAAAAACAAAAAATCTGAAGTTCCCTGTCAATTATAGAAAAGTGAAATTTTTTGTTTCAGGATTTTACATCTTTATGGTATGAATGTATCTTTAGATATTAACTTAATTGATGTAATATATTAAAAGCATTTTATTGACGGAAGATTAAAAAAGCATGGCTTGTCATCAGTCCTGACAGTTTTGGTACTTGAATTAAAATGTTTTCCCAAACTACCTACCAAAGTTTTTATTCTGATGAGGCCTGAAAGCATATTACATGCATTTTGGCCTTCAGTTAACCTGCTAATTTTAAAGAAGTATACAGGAAGAGTCATCAGTGTGCAAGGAGCCAGACCTTTTTAGCTCACCTGGCTCAAAGGCCATATGAGCTTTTGCCATCACTTTGCGTCTGTCCTCCGTCCACATTTCATGTTTTCATCTTCTTCTCTGAAACCACCAGTCTGGAACCAAACTTTGCGGGAATGTTAATTGGATGGTTCTGTACAAAAGGTATGTTTTATGTGCCGATTGGATATTCAACATGCCAGAATTAATTCGTTTTGAGTGGACTTATCTTTAAAGCTCTTCTTGTCAGAAACTGCAAAGCCAATTGAATTGATTTGTTGCATGAATGATCCTTGGATGAACCTCTACAAAATTTATGTTTTTGTATCGATTGGAAATTCAGTATGGCTGCCACAGCCAGACTTAGTTTAACATTGAACCCTACAGGAAATTTGTATAAAGGTCTTCTTGTCAGAAACTACCAATTAAACTGAAATATTTTTATGTATGAACTAGCATTGGATAAACCTCTGCAAAATGTATGTTTTTTGTGCCAGACCTTTTTAGCTCACCTGGCTCAAAGGCCATATGAGCTTTTGCCATCACTTTGCGTCTGTCCTCCGTCCACATTTCATGTTTTCATCTTCTTCTCTGAAACCACCAGTCTGGAACCAAACTTTGCGGGAATGTTAATTGGATGGTTCTGTACAAAAGGAATGTTTTATGTGCCGATTGGATATTCAACATGCCAGAATTAATTCGTTTTGAGTGGACTTATCTTTAAAGCTCTTCTTGTCAGAAACTGCAAAGCCAATTGAATTGATTTGTTGCATGAATGATCCTTGGATGAACCTCTACAAAATTTATGTTTTTGTATCGATTGGAAATTCAGTATGGCTGCCACAGCCAGACTTAGTTTAACATTGAACCCTACAGGAAATTTGTATAAAGGTCTTCTTGTCAGAAACTACCAATTAAACTGAAATATTTTTATGTATGAACTAGCATTGGATAAACCTCTACAAAATGTATGTTTTTTGTGCCAGTTGGAAATTAAAGATGGTCACCACAGCCAGAATTAGTTTAACATTGGACTATATGGGGAAATTTGTACAAAGGTCTTGTCAGAAACTACTAAGCCAATTGAAATGTTTTTATGTATGAACAAGCATTGGTTGAACATCTACTTTTATATGTTTTTTGTGCTAATCGAAATTCAAGATGGATGCCACCATCAGATTTAGTTTAACATGGACCCTATGGGAAATTTTGTACAGAGATCTTCTTGTCAGAAACTACAAAGTCAGTTGAAATGTTTTTGATGTGTGAATGATCATTTGATAGACAACTACAAAAGATATGTTTTATGTGCTGATTGGAAAGTCAAGATGGTCACCACAGCCAGACTTAGTTTAACATTGGACCCTATTGGGAAATTTGTAAAAAAGGTTGTCTTGTCAGAAAATACTAAGACAATTGAAATGTTTTTGTTGCATGAATATCCTTCGATAAATGTCTGCGACAACTGTTTTCATGGCTATCAGAATCCAGCTAGCTGCCAGAACTGGACTTAGTTTAACGTTTTTAAATTTGGACATTGGAAGAATTTGTTATATATATTAACTAGAAGCACTGGACACTGTGGAACAATTCGTTACCGATAAAATATCTAGAAGCACTTTGTCAGTTGTGATTACCTAAAATCCAGGTGAGCGATCCAGGCTCCGTGGAGCCTATGGTTTAAATTTGTCACCAGCTATGGTCCATGTACGTGCTCTCTGTTTTGTGGCAATCCCTCATCCTCTCAGTGCTTTACAGCTCTTTACAAGCATTGGTCCATATAATTTTGTTGGGTGACGAAGTGATCAGTATACTGTCATTTGACTTCTGTTAAATATTATGTATAAGATTATATTTGATGAAGTACATGTATCTTTATGTTTTAGGTATTTGACGTAGCATTAAATGGAGAACATACAATAGTACATGAATTAGACATATTTGCGAAAGTAGGACGAGGTGTGGCACATGATGAGATGATACCTTTTTCTGTGAGGAGCGGAAAGCTGAAAGTAAATGGTGAAACATCTACCATTATCGATCAGAAAATTAGTTTAGATTTTATCAAGGTAATAGCTATAGTATCTGCGTATCTAAAGACGGATACAGAATTGGTTTGGATCAAATTCAAAGATAACTACAAAATTAAGGGACGGTCAAAAGTGCTTTGAGATGAGAACCTAATGTTTTCAGAGCTTGTATTGGGTGTTCCTGCTCCTGTTGAAAACATACCATGACCGTTTGATGCAATCATTTTTTTCCTGTTTTCAGTCTAACTGATATTGTCACATTGGTGCTTCCCCATGATGAAGGCATGGTCAAAAGTGTTTTGAGATGAGAACTTAATGTTTTCAGAGCTTGTTTTAGGGGTTGTTGCTCCTGTAGAAACCATACCATGACCGTTGTAATAATTTTTTTCCTGTTTTTAATCCAGCTGATATTGTTACATTGGTGCTTTCCCTATATTTTTTTGGGCGTAAAAACTTTTTATTATGTTAGAAACAAGAGGGAGAAGGCATAACAATAAATTTAAATTTTTCCCAAAATTCTTGATTTCAGGAAATTGTCAGAAAATTTCTCCTTTTTTGAAATTTATTGATCAGAATCTTAAACATGTTTATAGCTTACACCTTGGAGAATCATTCATCCTTTTGCATTCTTCAAAAAGTTTTATTTAAAAGTAACGTGGAATATCACCCTTGATGATTTGTTATTAATTTCATGTATGTCCTGTCAATACAGAAATTCTAAGATCAGTACTAAGTAAAATACAGTGCAAAAGCATTAGACAAAAAATATTTATTAATGGAAATATTTTGGAGACTGGAGAACAGAAGAAACTAGATTGTTGTGTAATTTGAAGAATTGGCCTAAAAAGATTTTGTGTCATGTTTGTAATGAATTTTAAGTTGTAAGCATGAATTGATTAGGGAACTACCATTTACTTTAGGGAAAACACTGCTGTAAACAGTATATTTTTGTATTGAGAGTCATTGGAAAAACATGTAACAGAAAAGGTTTAATGTTTGTAGTACAAGGGTAAATGCAGTTCATCTATTTTCTTGTCTTAGATGTGTTTTCCAATACAATAATGATAGCAGTAGTTTGACACAAGACACATTTTATAAGCTGTTATTAATTTTTATCTTATATTTAGTAATTGATATTACTTAGATTTTGAATGTTGGTGCTTAGCTGAAACCTGTTTCGCATTTCAAGTCTCCAGTTGAAATAAATAAAGTGAACAATACATATAAAATCTTTATAATATACTTAGTACTAAATAAAGGAAAATTGCATACATGATACTGAAAGAACATTGTCAGCTGAATTTTCTACCGTGATGATATTGATATCATACCACTTAAAATGATATTGGTCATGTGACCAGAAAAAAAAATTCTTCACCACTGTTGAAATATATGATAAAGTGTATAAAACATGTCAAAATCCATATCACATGATGTATCACCCCATGATGATTGAATATTATCCCCTGATATTGAATTCTCGATGTGATACAGATTTCACATGTGGTATCAACCCTCGGCCGTTATTGGATCTCTCTGTCTGATATTGGTTACTTTGATTGGTATGTCATGTGATATGGATATTGCCATGTATTATTCTCTATGTACACTTTGTAGAATTAATTTGTAATATATGTTAGTTTGTAAGTAATTTAAATTTATTTTACAGGGAGATGCTGATAATCCAAAAGTAAATGCAATATTTGTTATGAAAGGAACAATTGATGGTAATGTTAAAGTATAATAAGTTAAAGTTATTCTTTTGCTATATCTTAAATATATTATGGTGTAATTATATTCTTGGAGAAACTGTCTGGATTATTTTCATAACTAGAGCATGCAAAATATAAAAGCACACTGTAAGGCCAAAAAAAATATATTATTAGCTTCTCTGGCCCCGCCGCGTGTCCCTTAAACCCGCCGCATTCGTCATTTTTTATCATGCAAAAAATAAAATTAAAAATCGGCAGTTCCGCGTCCCACCTGGAAATTTTTCGCGTCTGTTTCCGTTACCGGTAATTTTTAGGATCGCGATCTTAATCAGCGAAACGTTTTCGTAAACACGCTTTATCACGTGGTGTGGTGATTTAAATATACATTGTTTGTTAAACCTCCGTCAGCATGGCATCATCTTTAGTGTCATGCCAAGTCCTCTCTGGAGGAAAAACCGTCGTACCATGGACGATACATTGCGATTACATGACTGAGTGCACATTTGTCCAGTTGCTAGAATTGATTAAAACGAACGATGAAGCAGCCTTTGGAAAATTTCAGGGCTACACCGCCAACGCTTTTATTGGAAGGTCGAAGATTGAATTTGAAAATAATAAAAAAAAAAAGAGCCGCCCTACCTCATTAAAAAATTTCAAAAATGGCCTGAGAAGCAACACATTTTTTAAGTAAAAACAAGGAAAAAAAAAAAAGACTCCTCCCTGCCTCATCAAAAAATTTGAAAAGTGGCCTGAGAATCTAATGATTTTTTTTACATGGCCTAAGGTACAGAAATGTTTATAATTTTTTAGGTATTTAAGAATTGTTTAAATGGAGTTTATAGAATAGAGAATAATGGTCTAAGCAAATAATGAATAGAGAATAATAATGTTTTAAGAGGTAATTAATAATTTATAAATCTAGAACTGTCCTGAAAGGGACTAATACCCGCCACAGCAACATGTCTGTTTTGAAGGCGACAAAGTTAAAAATCATATTTTTCAAACAACTCACCCACAGAAAATCATGACAATATGCACTTCTCCATAATGTGATCTAACAATTTATAAAGTTTCATGAGAATCACGCAAGTAATGTAGAAGGGGTTGCAGACAACACTTGAAAAAAAGCATTGTTAAAAAATGCCTAAGTCCAAACAGCTATATCATTTGCATTTCTTGTCTAAATTGAAAATCCTGACAATATGCACATCTTCCATAATGTGATCTAAAATTCCATAAAATTTTTTGAGAACCTGCAAGAAATGTAAGAGGAGTTGTGGACAAAGTTATTTCGGACAGATGGACAGACGAAACCCATATACACTCCCCCAAACGAATATAAAGATAAAAAAAAAATTTAGTAGAATAATTTATAAAAAGATAAAAATCTGATAAATGAAATTTGAACTGGACAGAATAAAGAAATTTTGAAATAAAAAGACCTTGCGTTTCATTAGTACTTTATAATCTGACATTTTCACAAGACATACTTACCTTACCAGATATATGTTTTTACATTTTTTTCTGCAACTTTGAACTTCAGACCCAAAAATTTTCGCCATTATAATATATTTTACAGAATAAGCCATACATGCCATACTTCAAATGAATGAACTAAAAGGGAACAGAAATATAATTCAAACCGATTTAGTATTCCATGAAATGGATGAAAATTTTAACATAATAAATAAGAAATGATTCAAAGGAGAATGTTTTAGCCTTCAGTCAGTCTAGAAAAATTTTAAGGCACAGAATCTTTGATGAAATTTCTCATTTTTTTTTGTGCAGTTTGCAAAAATTTTACATTGAAACATAATTAATGCCATTTTTTAAATCCGTTTGATAAAATTAATGTGTCAAGATAGAACTAATGCACTAAAAAAATCTTTAACTTTGACAAGAAGCGAAAAAATACAGCCCACGAGTGCAAATTTAGATGGCACTTTTATCTGTGAAATACAACTGGTAAGTTAATCTATGTAGTAGCAACCATCAATCTCTACAAACCATGTTTTGTGGTTTATATTTATTTCAGAGACATAGCATTTTATCATTCTATTCACCTTGTATTACATAAAATGACATTCAAACTAAAATTACAGTTGAACAACTCAGTAAGGTAAAATGTATTATCATTTTAGATGTTCCAAAGTTGCCCCCCTTGCCGGGAACAGAATCTCAAAGAGATTTTGATGACGAAGAAGAGGAAGTTGAAGAGGTCGACCAAAAACCAAAGAAAAGAAAACCATCAGGGCCAAAAGTGAAAGATCCCTATGAAGCAGATGACACTAGTAGTATTTTGTTACCAGTTTTTGTTGCTGTAGGAGCATTTTTCCCTTTACTGTTTTGTTTATGTAAATTGTGATGATACTGTTATTAGGTTTTAGTGAAATTTTAAGAAATAATTACGTACACTTTGTCAGGATTAAGCTTATCAAATTTTCTTTAAATAAGAAGTTTTGGTAGTCAAGAAAATTTGTGTACAATTATTTCCCTTTGTCCAGTTTGATACTACATACAGTCAAACCTGCCCTAATGGTCACCTTTATTAGACAACCACCCGCCTTCAGCAGTCGTCCTGGAGTCTGCCCAAAGAGTTTTACGTGTTAGGTTAACTTGAATATGAATATGCGTTCACCTCTCTTGCGCGGCCAGCGGTCACAAAAATAATCTCCTAGCTTGAACATTTACCTGAAATAAACGGTCATTTTTCTTTCTAGACATGTTAAAAGCATCGTTAATTGACTTTCAAGTCATCTTTGATTAATTTCAGAGCTTGAGTATCATTTAAATTATCAATTGCATCGTTCATTTACGGTTGATTGTGGAAAAAACACTGTTTCACCTCATTTGACTAGCCATGTTTTTATGTTTGACAACGATAATATCTAGACCGTTCCGGACCAGAAACCAAATTCCGTATTTGCCGCTCAGTGTAAAACTTGATTAAACAGTCACCTGTCTTATGCGGCCACTTTACCCTTGTCCCAATTGTGACCGCTAAAAACAGGTTTGAATGTACTTGAGAATCTTCGTGAAATAAAATTACTTTGATGATATAGAGCTTTACTGATGAAAATACATGCACTTATGTGCATGTATGTAGATTTTTGTTGTCCTGATTTGTCAACAGGATTCAAAATAAGAAGACGATGACTTGCCTATATGTGATTTCGATTGTAGGTTCACTTTATGAATAACCTCTTTATGTCAAAGTTTAAGCTTGATTCTGACAGAGTATTCAGATAATGAAGATGATCTTATATTTATTTAAAAAAATAAATATACTGTCATTTATGTCTTAAAATTGATGTATGTCACTGAAAATGATTTTAAAAATTGAATTGTAGCTATACAGACTTAATATTTTAAATATTTCTTCTGATTGGTTGGTGGTAAATACACAGAAATAATCTGGGTGTAAAAATTACATGGGCAATTTTTTTGTGAGGTAGAGAGAAAAAAAAACAGTGTCACTGGATGATTTAAATTGTTACATTGTCAGAACTATTAAAATTTATTTGAGCAATAAATAAATTTTAATTGTCAGTATCCATATGTGAATTTTCTTGTTATTATATTTTTTTCCAAAAAGCTACATTATACCATTTTTATACAGAATACAGGAAAGTTATTTGATTATTTTTCTATGAAG
Organism: Mytilisepta virgata; assembly: GCA_028015205.1. Classification (NCBI taxonomy): domain Eukaryota; kingdom Metazoa; phylum Mollusca; class Bivalvia; order Mytilida; family Mytilidae; genus Mytilisepta; species Mytilisepta virgata. The sequence continues at coordinate 23,327,725 of CM051520.1, forward strand.
TGGATGTTAAACCTATGGAACAAGAAATCAAAATTTACAAGTGTTTTTAAGGCATATTATGTCCATTTATGAATCTTTAATCACTCAAGATGGGTGTTTTCAATTGTGTGTTTGTGTGTTTTTTTTCTTTATCAAATTCTGAAGAAAATTATTGTGTAAATATGTGTATATGATTTGTAAGCATATATGTTGAGATTATTCAACAGCAGAGACACACACATTTTGTAACATGCTGTTACAATAGCTTGTTTAAAAAAATAAATTTTTTTGTGCAATATTGTACATTTTCATACTTAAGGAATTTTCACAAACTTGTATGTGTCTGTGTTTGTTAATTGTTAAGCTGCAAAGAGTTTTCATAATAAAATGTGAATTTTCTGGTGCTTAGCAAACTATGCAGTGTTGGTAAAAAAACTTGGTTTATTTTTGAACAAATATAACAACATCGGCCTTCAAATTCTAAATCATTTTTTAGGAAGAAAATAAATTTCTTCCTTATCATTTGCAAAATAAGAGCTTTCAGAAGTATTTAACTGAAGGGTTAAATCAACATAGGATAACACCAATATCTTTTTTACCAATCATTGATAACAATGTACCTGTTAGTAAGTTTATCTGTAAGTTCCATCTGTTTAAATGATGTTGATTATGAGAATAACTGGCAAGCGAGAATGTGAATCATTGATATTGTACATACATGTATGTGTTGTTAAATCTAGTGTTATTATGGGGAATATTTGGTATCACTCTGGTGTCCATGGTCATTATTAAATTTATTAATATGTAATATTAGGCTGTGAAAAAAAAGTTCATAGATTCTCATCCAGTCTATTTGTAAGGATTGATAGACAGTTATTTTTTTCTTTTATTAATCAAATTTTAAAAAGAAAATTTGTTAGTTAAGGGGCAGGCAGGAAGGCAGATCCAAATAGTGGTGAGCAAAAAAACTCTATGCTTTCAGTTTGATAGTTTAATTATGGGAAAAATGGGGCAGGCATAAGGTTGAGAAAATATGAATTGATTTTATTAGGCCTGTGTTGATCTGATAATGCTCTAGCTGTATTTATTTAAGCTTATATAAAAGCACAGTATATAGATTTTAGGAATTGAATACCATTAGATTTGTGAAGTAAGGTTAATGATTCCCGGACACTAGATTGTATCCGAAATTCACTTTTCTTATACTTCCCGTTGTTTTTATTTCTTTTATTATACCCCCTGCAAACGAAGTTTGGGGGGGGGGGGGTGGGGGGGGAATATATAGGTTTCAGTCTGTCTGCCTCTCTGAAATAACGTTCGCAACTCCTCCTACATATCTTGCAGCATTCTCATGAAACTTTCTTGAGTGTTTGAATACTCTTTGGAGATGTGCATATTGTCAGGAATTTCTGTTTGGACAAGAAATGTAAAGCATATGGCTGTTCAATGTGTTGTCTGCAACTCCTCCTACATTACTTGCATGATTCTCATGAAACTTTATGGAGTTTTAGATAACATTATGGAAATATTATAAAAATATGATGATTTGAACTTTGTGTAGGCTTCAAAATAGACGTTGCTGGCATGGGTATTTGTCCCTTTCAGGACAGTTCTAGTTACTTCAGGGCAATTCTGTTGGAGAAGCAATATAAGTTTTTCATGTGAAAAGGTTGTTTAGCTGACAAAAATATTTGAAGTCTTGGGGAGTAAAAAAAAATATATTGCAGTTTTTCTTGATAATAAATGTTAAAGTGATGACTAATTTTTAAGAGCTTGTAATATAAAATGTTGGTGGTAAATGCATAACTTTAGATGTATGGAAGATTTAATTACTTTGCAATTTGGAGGAAATTTGTTGTCTTGGATCTTTTTTTATATATATATTTATTTATTTGGTGCAATTTTCAGAAAGATCCAGATTTTTTTTTGTAAATGTCAAATGGAAGAGTGAAAAATGATTTGGAGCTAGAACTTGTCTTTTTGGAAAATTGAAGTAAATATTTCTGTGTATTAAAGAAAATACATTATGTTAAAATTAGTTTTTTGGATTTTTTTTGCATGGAAATTGAAATGTACAATGTAAACACTCATGAATTTTTTAGTATTATTTTATTTGGGTACACAAGTAAAAAATGATCATTTTTACAATAGGTACAAACCAATAAATGTACAAATAATCTAATGTGCGGAATGATTTTTAATTCTAAGGGCTATTCCATCAATAGGTCAGTACCAGGATAGAAAGAGATCTTCATTTTATTAGATGGATTGTGGGTTATTATGAATTCTGTCCTTTTACCCCAATGTAACCATAATGGAATAGTCCAAGGATCATGTCCATATTAAGCAATTAAGAATCATTTTGTAATAATTACATGAGTAGTTATACTCATTATGAAACTCTAGGTTTGAAGTAGACTGTTTGTTAAAATGTTCAAACTGTGTAGAAAAATTGCGTAAATGTTGGTTGTAGATGTGATGTTAATGATGTTAAGTATAGTGTGACAAGATATGTATAAAATCTGAATGTGGGTTGTACATGATATATGATTATATAGCTTTATTGTATGTAGATAACAATAATATTGTTTTATTATTCTACCATTTCATTCTTAAAAGGCGAGGAGTCTGCTTTATTACCAGTAAAAATTTAGATTTTCACTTTTACATATATATTTTTATTAAATGTTTAAAATTCAGAAACCGCTAGCATAGTGTAATTCATGAAATTTAAGTAGCCCTTTTCAGGTATATTAACTGAAAGATTGCATAAAAAAACAATGAGCTTGGTCGGTTGTCAGCATAAATTTAGTTATTTCAGAGTCAAATATAATAGGTCAATGAAAAAACCTTCAGGTCTTGCTGCAGAAATAGGGAAATTTGGCGAATTATTATTTAGAGTGGAAGTAGGAAAATGTATAGCTTTCTTTTGTAGGAGACTTACTAGTGACTAGAGTTTTATATTTTACTAATTTTAACCCTATATATAGTTTTGAATAATTCCAAAGTTTTGAGATGATATCATATGTTCATGCAATATTATTTGGAGTTCAAATTTAAATGAAAAGATAAGTTGCATATGAAATTAGACTTCATGATTGACTCCTTTGATTTATAGAACAGTTCAGGGCTCACCCTTGAGGGTGATTCGGGCAGAGAAGTCGCCTTGTAGTGTTTCACTTGCCCAAACTCTCGTCAAAAGCGAAGTTGAAATCGCCATGTAAATTGTTAAATCACTTGAACTTGTGTCAAAAGCGAAGTTTGAGTTGACTATAAATTAAATTTCTTGCCTGATACATTTCAATGGTCAAAATCATGCAAAAGACAGCTGTTATTTTAAGGAAACTCCAACTCGAGTTATGTAAATAAAAATCCATGCTGCCATTTTTTTTCAATCCATAACAAAGGGAAATAATACATTAAGAATAATATGGGTTAATTCGGCCTGCTCACAACTCCGACCACGGCAGGTCAGACCGTAATAACAATGATTAAAACGACCCAGGCCGCAGTGACAATGAGAAAAACAACGGGAAATATACAATGAATGAAGTAATGATTAGGATTTATGATCTTCAGAAGTCTTTATGTTGACTCTGTTGTTTACATTTTGTAGACTGGCGTAGAAGCTTAGTTTGCCATTACAAAATGCACTTAGTTGAATTGTAAATCAGAGAATGAATCTGAATTACTTTAAAAAAAAAAACATTAAAAACATTAGAATAAGACTAGCTATTAAAAAAACTCGTAACGGGTTCCACGGAATCCAGTGTCTTGCCTAATTTTGCTGTTGTCTATGTTTTCAGTGTATCAGCGGAATGTACATAATTTATCTCCACATGTTATTTATTGATCATGAAAAGCTTCTATCCAAGTTTGGTAAAAATCCAGCATGGTTTAAGAAAGTAATTAATGTTTTACAAACTTAAACTGCGGACTGTATGTAATGTTAACTGGGAGAAAGACAAGTCCATTTATAAGGAAAATACGGAAAAAATGGGAAAAAAATTATAAAATTTTCCTCTGGATACTACCTTTTGATCATGAACAATCTTCTTTCCAAGTTTGGTAAAAATCCAGGATAGTTTAAAAAAGTTATGAGTGTTTTAAAAACATTAACCGCAGAGTAAATATAAATGTTGACGCCGATGACGCCGGCTATGTCTCGCTTCCAAGACAAAAAGTCGCAGGCTCAACAAAAATGTAATCATTGTGCAGATTAGTGCTTTTAGATAATTTCTCCATGTTCTATCTCCACTTCTCCTTGTCAGCTTCAGAGAGAGAAGTCACTTCTCCCTGTCATCCTGAAGTAGGGTGACACTTTGTAAGACACATGTTGTGATATCATTTCTTAAAAATTTTGCATTTGATGTTCAGAAGTAGATATTATAACATAACATTTTTCATATCACACTTTTTATTAGCTATTGTTCTCTATATCGGATAGTCTCGGATAATTTATGATAAATGGTGTGATATGAAAATTGTAATGTTATGATCTCTTTAAATACCTCCAGCCAAGGAAAGATAATTTGGAAATGAAGAAATAGGTATATGATAAAGCTTCCTAAAATTGACAGAAAGACATGAGACAGTTAACAACCTGCTTAGATATTCTTACAAAATAATATAGCAAATACTACCGGTATATATTTGGAAAGGGTAAAAAGTATTTCAAAATTAAAAGTTTATGGGTTCATTGATTTATATATGTCAATATTCATTACAAAATGATGGTAATGTGTTAAATTCTGTTGCTCCAGATATTAAATAACTTCGCTATATAATAGTAAATGTTCTTTGGTTTTCATATTTTAAAATTGTTAATTGACTGGTATAGTCAGTATTAATCATTGTTTTAATTGACAATCAGAATTAACTTGTATATTCCAAGAAACTAGGGTTTGAGTAATGAATACAAACTGTATATGTGACAAAAAAAGCCTCACTAGAAGCCACATATGTTAATGTGTATGGATGTATGTAAACTTATTTTTTTCTAACTGGTTGAAATGTTCTCACTACTATAGCATTCCTGTTAAGATTTCATATATTTTTTGTCAGATTATGTGTTTTTAATATTTTCTCATGTTTGTTGTGTGATTTGTGAGAAAGCTACATTTGTAGATTTTCAGATCATTTATTAAATGAATTTATTATTATTTTGTTTTTATTCAGCTTTCAAATATAAAAGTATGAGTGCGGGACTAAACACTCTTGATGGCTTGGTAAGACCCCTTATTGATTTACTTATTTTTCCTTCAGTTCTCTCATCTGAAAATAAATATTGACTTATATTGTGTGTATAATAGACTACCGTAAATGCCCTAATAGGACAAAAAAAGTTATCAAACAGACATTGTTGCATTTATGTTAAGAACAATTTTTATGTGTACCTTAGAATATAAATAATAGCTGTAGTTTTTGCTTGGTCTGTTTCTCTTTGATGTGCTATGATTTTTAAAATCATTTGTTATTTTTTCGCTATGTTTGCTCTCATATGCTGTTTCTCAGGATTTGGGTGGTAGAGTATTCTCTTTTATCTCATTTCTTTGATTATCGTAATGTTCTATAATTATTAGGCTTAAAATTTATCCAAATTTTCAGTCACATTGTGGCATGAGACCGACCTAAATGTTCACATTATTTTGGGATACTGGTTAAAATGTATTACCTCTCCCCTGACTCCCATTTTCCTGCAGAATTTCAATGTAAAGAAGGGAGACATATTTTTTATGCCCTGTCCAATAAGGTGGAAGGGGCATATAGATTTACCTTCGTTTGTCCAGCTTGGTTAATTTTTCGCATTTAGGCCCATTTCTCACAAACTCATTGCGATATATGGCCAACTAAAATTAATTAGTAGATTTTCATCCAACTTTTTGAAAAAAATGGGGCAGGTGGGAGGATTTTATTTTTTATTTCATATGAACTATTTTGTAAGGTGTTATTAATATGTAAACGTTATAAAATGGCTTATATATGTTTTTATTCCAGAAACATGCACAACAGAAATTTCAACTCCAATCTCTGCAGACTTAAGCTGACCAAAAGACATCTAATGGTCACAAAAATAGTCGAATCACGAAAACCATGTTGAATACAGGAAGATAACAAAAAAACGAAATTATTGACACGGATACCGGTAACGGAGATGAACAAAATTCGGAAATCGTAAATTTTAGAAAATAAAAAAATCGGGGCGGCACGATTTTCGAGGGGCGGGCAGGGATGAAAATCTATCAATTAATTTTAATTGGCCTATGAATGATTTTATACCAATACAACTCTCTTGATAAAACTGAACGCATATGAGCAAATTTGGGTCACTTTGACCTAAATTAAATGAATGAGTAACTCGGGTAAAGTTTTGCCTTTAATTTCATTTCCTATGAATCCATTGGGTTATATCAATGATGATACTTCACCACTGTAATCCTCTTACATTTTATAATGCATTTCTGAAATGGCTCATGATGACCCACATTTTGTGCACGAGTGACTCAGTTAAGATTTTGCATTTCTCAGAAACCTGTTGAGACATTTAAATGAAATTATGAAATTTCATTCATGAAAAGTCAGCAACATTTGACTCATCATGACCTATATTTTATGCTTGAGTGACTTGTAAAATTTTTGCATGAAGGTATATTTTTAAAGAACCTGCGGTAATATATTGATGATATTTCACAATTGCCATCGTTTTAAACAGTAAAAAAACAACTCAGAAACATTTTTGTCAGTACGACCTACATTTTATACTTGTTTATAACTTTTGCCATCACTTTGCGTCCGTCTCCACATTTCACATTTTTATCTTCTTCTCTGAAACCAACAGTCCAAATCGAACCAAACCTGGCAGGAATGTTAATTCGATGGTTCTGTACAAAATTTTGTTTTTTGTGCTGATTGGATATTCAACATGGCAACCAGGGGCAGATAATTCATTCTGATTGGACTTATCTTAAAGCTCTTATCAGGAACTACTGAGCCAATTCAATTGATTTGTTGCATGAATGATCCTTGGATGAAATTCTACTAAAGGTATGTTTTTTGTGCTGATCGGAAATTCAAGATGGCCGCCACATCCGGACTAAGTTTAACATCGGACCCGATGGGGAAATTTGTATAAAGGTGTTGTCAGAAACTACCAAGCCAATTGAAATATTTTTATGTACAAATAAGCATTGGATGAACTCTTACAAAAGTATCTTTTTGTGCCGATCGGAAATTCAAGATGGCCGCCACAGCCTGACTTAGTTTAACACTGGAGCCTATATGGAATATTGTACAAAGGTCTTCTTGTCAGAAATTATTCCGAGCCAATTGAAATGTTTTTATCTACGAACAAGCATTAGATGACTACAAAAAATATGTTTTTTTTGTGCCGATCGGAAATTAAAGATGGCCGTCACAGCATGACTTAGCTTAGCATTGAACCCTATGGGAAATGTATACTAAGGTCCTCTTGTCAGAAACTACCCACCCAATTGAAATATTTTTATGCATGAACAAGCATTGGATGAACATCTACAAAAATGATGTGTTTTTGTCCGACCGGAGATTCAATATGGTTGCCACAACCGGACTTAGTTTAACATTGGACCGACCCTATGGGGAAATTTGTAATAAGGTCTTCTTGTAAGAAACTACCAAGCCAATTGAAATATTTTTATGTATAAACAAGCATTGGATGAACCTCTACAATAGTTATTTTTTATACGGATCGAAAATTCAAGATGTTCGCCACAGCCGGATTAGTTTTGCATTGGACCCTATAGGGAAATTTGTAAAAAGGTTTTCTTGTCAGATAATACTAAGCCAATTGAAATCTTTTTGTTGCATGAAGATCCTTGGATAAATATCTGCTACAAAAGTTATGTTTTCGTGCCGATTGGAATCCAAGCCAGCTGGACTTAGTTTAACATTTTTAACATTGGCCACTGAAAGAATTCTTTACATATCTAATATAAAAGTGCTGGATACTGTTGAACAATTATGAACTACATTTAAATTTTTATGGTAAAGTGACTGATTAAATATTTGCAATTTAGTCTTTTAAAAAAAACCTGTGATGATTTACAACAAGAATCGTGTTCTTTAGTTCAACACATATCGCGAATATAATTCATAATAGTCTTCATTTCATGGTTGATTGACTCCATTTAATCCTTATATCAGAAGAAAGGATTTAGTACTGTGGATTCATTTGTAATGAGGTAACCGTAAAAGTTCATGTAAGCAGAATATATTATAAAACTTTAATATATATAAAATAATTTTCCAAACGATTTCCCATCATAAATAAACGATGGGAATTCTATGTACAGGAGGACGGGGCGTTTAGTCTAAAAAAACGCTTTAATTTTTAATGAATCTGTTTATTTTGCTTTTGACTTTTTTGCTGTATTAGCTGGAAAAGGTAAAACAAATCATGCATATAATATCACCAGTATTTCTCGTTCTTATTTGTGAAAAAAGAATATGCCAAAACAAAAAGATACTGCAAGGAAATGACATGGACAACAAGTTTAGGAAAAGCTTAACACTGTCCATTTATTTGAAACGCATAGAGTGTGCAGGCCTACTTTTAGTAATCTGGAAACACATCGCATTTTATTGGATACATTTTGAAGATATGTATCTCCACTTTTGACGGATTTATTATATATTATTTATTGTATGATTCAATACGGTTCTATAAACAAGTGCAGTAAAGATTTTTATCACCGTGCCCAAAACTTTATTGTTTTAAGCAAAATAGTACGTATGTCTTTACTCCCGTCATCTACATTGTTTCAGTAGCTCATTTGTGTCAACTCGGGGTTACCTAGATTTTGCTGTCCATTTTATAGTCGGTGTTGAATTTTTTGAAAATTTTTCAGCTTAAAAAGTTGTGATAGTGAATATTTTCAATGAAAGTAAGTTTGGAAACGCGTGTTTTTGGAATTGTCATGTAGTACATGCTTAACATTGTTTCTCTGCAACCTGAAGTCTTATCACAGCTGTTGGATAGCTCAGGTGAAGTATTATGTTCTTACATTTATTGTCGCACTATTGATATCGCGTTTGACATTACAAAATGATACCAAGAGCTGCTTTCATTTACTTTATGAAGATGGCCAAATTTTATAAATATCAGCGTATAAGTTGACAAACGTATTTAGACAAAACAACTCCGATGTAATTCCGACAATATGAAAAATATCTACAACGGTACCTATCCAAAACAATGAGACAAAATACCATAGATATAGGACGTGGCTTGTTTACACAGAGTTCCAAAAGGTTCTTACCGGTATACTTAAAATTAGTAACACAGAAATATGTCATATTATTGTTGGAATTCCAATATTTGTTTAATCTTCATTAACTTAAGATTTTGATTTTCATAAAAAAGACAAAACATCAATCATCTTTCCCACTCCAAAACGTTTTAAGACGTCATCACCAATAACTTATTAATTTATTTCCTGTACTAAGTGTATTCTAAAGTAATAAGAAATATGAAGAATATTTCATTTCTGTAAGACATAATAATGTAATATACTCATTTTTTTTTTCATATATAGTGATCTGAAAATGCTGTATCACTTTACTTAAATTATTGCTAATATGACATGTCTTGAAATTAAAGGTTCAGGCATAAGAAGTTATGTGTACACAGAATATTCAATTCTATCCTTGTACATAACTGAAAGATAAGTGGTCTTGATCTCCTCCCTCAACAAAATCTCCTGTCGGAAGTGTAGTTGTAATGTTCTTCTTCTTCCATATAAGATCTGGGTTCCTAACGAAACGTTGAAGCTCTGCGGGACTAAGCGTACGTATGGTGAGCAGTAACAAATCTCGTCCCATAACACTAAAATGGTACAGCTTAAAACTATGTACATCGTCAAGTCCTGTAAACCAGCCTCAAGCGGATGGATGAATGGATGAATTATTGTTTAACGTCCAGTGGCAACCAGGTGCATATCAGGACGAGAACATGTTGATATGATAATGAATATGATCCCTGCTTTGTACTAGACCGACACGCTAAGTCGGATTTTTAATGTGCTAGCTCACGAGGTAACTGTCCGCAGGAAGACATATCACCTAACTCGGACACATTATACTGACTCCGAGCCGACCAGTCTTTGCTCTTATTCCAAGATGCCGCGTGCTTGGCGGAGAAGCAGCAAATACCAATTTTAATGTCTTTGGTTTGACCCGGCCGGGGATCGAACCCGCGACCTTCCGCACTCGGGCGAGCACGCTACCACGAGACCACCAAGGCGGTCGCCTCAAGCGGAAATCCTCAAGAGATCCCGCTTCAGTGACGTTGGTAGGCAGGCTATTCCACTCTCTGATTGCTCTGGAAAGAATGAATTTCTATAGATATCACAAGTGATTCTTTGTTGGTAGAACTTGTGACCTCTACGGGTTCTTCTATCACCACATCTTAGGTAATCGGTCCTGTTGATATCTATTAAATCCTTTTCTATCCGATAAAGCATTGCCAGTCTATTGTATTGCTGTCTTGATTTCAGTTAGTCCCATCCAAGATGTTTCATCATGTTGGTGACACATCCAGGCGTTCTTGAAGACAAACCTAGCATACCCTCCTTGGATGAGTTCCGACGAGTCGATGCTGGACTGATTGGTTGGGTCCCAGACGGTTGAGGCATACTCTATTACTGGTCGAACTAGAGTTGTATAGCCAGCGGTTTTTACTAACTTCGAACAGTTCTTAAGGTTGCACTGAACAAAACCTAATGTTCTATTTCCCTTTGCTGCAATGTTTTCATATGTTTATTCCAGGAGAGGTTGTCAGATACGGTAACTCCTAGATACTTGGCGCTGTCCACTGTATATGTATGGATCTTTATTCTTTGCGTATGACGTCTTTATTCTTTGCTGGTATTCTTATTACATTGCACTTAGTCGGATTAAATTTCATAAACCATGTTTTCTCCCAATCCTCTAGTCCGTTTAGATCTTTTTGGAGTTGTTCACTATCTTTGGTGGTACGTATTTCCTGGTACAGCAAACTGTCATCAGCAAAGAGGCGAACATCTGATTCAATGTGGTTAGGCATGTCGTTAATATACGTCTGGAACAAGAGAGACCCTAGTACTGTGCCCTGTGATACGCCTGAAAGTACACCATCTTGATTAGATTTTGCCCCTTCCAGCACGACTTGCTATTTCATATTCAATAGGAAAGATTGTATCCAATTGTTGGTTCGTCCTTTCACACCGTAGTGCTGTAACTTATACAAGAGGCGGGAATGTGACACCTTTTTAAAAGCCTTTTCAAAGTATGAGGTCCACTTGGTTACCATTGGCTATGTTCCTAGCAATCTTCTCGATGGTGGTAATTAGTTGTCTTTCGCATGATCTACGCTTCCTAAAGCCATGTTGATTGTCACATAAGATGTTAAAGTTATCAAAGTGTTACATAATGCTGCTGTGGACAATGTGTTCTAGTAACTTGCAAGTTATAGCTGTAAGGGAGACTGGTATATAATTAACTGTTATATGTGTACCACCTTTTTTGAATAACGGGACGACTTTGGCGTTTCTCCAATCTTGAGGGACTTCACCTGTGTCTAATGAAAATTGAAACAATCTTGTCAGTGCTGGTGCTAGTTCTGCAGCTGCTGATTGTTAAATCTTTGTTGGTACTTCATCTGGTCCTGCTGCCTTGTTGATGTTAAGGTTTTTAAGCAATTTGTATACTCCATTCTCCGTCATAGTGATGTCTGACTTTGTGCTGAAGTTACTAGGGTCTTGGTCTGGAAGCGGACTGCAATCTTCTTTAGTGAAGACTGAGCTGAATTGTACATTAAGAATGTTCGCTTTGTTCTGGCTATCGCTCTTAAGAAAACCCTGCTGGTTCTTGGGAGGAGCAACTCCAACAGATTCCTGTTTTTTGCTTTTCAAGAATGACCAAAAGCGTTTCGGCTTCTCAGTTAGACTGAGACTTATAATGTCATCCATGTATTTTTTATGTACTCTCTTAATCTCCAACTGTGTCTGTTTTTGGAGTCGTTTGTACATGTCTTTGTCTCTCTCTTGTCTGTTGATCTTACCTTCTTGTGAAACTTTTGTTTCTTCTTATTAGTCGCTTGATATCTGTATTTATCCATGGGTGGGTAAATTTTGTAGTTGTCATTTTCGATGGTACTCGTTTTTTATTAATATATAATAAGGTCTCTTGGAACCTTTCCACATGCTCTCGATATTGGTGAAAGCCTTCTTATTGAATGATTGTACAAAAGTTGTAATGTCAATTCTAATTTCTTCAAGGTAAGCTCTCTTCCATAATAATATTTTTCTCTTCACTGGTTTAGGTCTTTGTGCTTTTATGGTTGTATCAAAGAGTACCATGTCATGATCACTATTACCGATAGACGGCATCGGTTTGCACCTTTGTATGAAGCTCGGATGACTTGTAAATATAAGATCCAGTGTTTTATCTTTCCATGTTGGAAAATCTACAATTTGTTCCATTAAGATTGTTATCCGTCTATATATTCAGAAATGTCTAGTTTACTTTGTGTGAATATTGGGTACCATTTATAGAAAGTTGGTTCCAATTGATGTCCGGGATGTTAAAATCTCCTCCTATTATCAGGACACTGTTTTTTAGTGTTTCGTTGTAATACAGCGAACTCTTCATTTGAACTGTCGAGATACTCGTAGTGGTTATCAGTTTTATTTTGGGGACTGTAGTACGCTGCAATGGTGATTTCCTGCAGTCTGCAGTAATAACTCCGCTTATCAGTTCTAAATCTTTACTCTTTTGGATGTTATGGAGGTGTTTTTTGGTTTTTGGTAACTGCGCTAATGTGCGAATATGTCCACTACATAAGAGTCAACTACTTAACGATTGATATCGTTATGTAATTGACTGACCATGATATGTAGTGGACATAAATCATTCAAAATTAAAAAAATATTTTAACTTAACCATGTTAACTTGTCCTGATATTTTAAAAAATAACATTGTATATATCGTATATCAAATCTATGTTATTAATATTTAATATTGCTATAGACTGATGTCTGGATTACAGTATTAAAAATCTGTGTATATAAGGTGTTTCAACAAAGGTGGCATTTTATCTTTCAGATTATTTTAACCCAAAATTCCACTGACTTCAAAAGAACGACAACAAAGATTCAAAGAGAAATTAAAGAACGATCCAGACAGATATGGAGCCTTTAAAGAGAAAGAGAGAAAATGATACCATGAGAACAAAACTGTTGGCATTGTAAAACTCTGAAAGAGAACAGAGGTTACAAAGGAGGCGTTGGCGAGATTAAAAAACAAAGACAAAAGATAAAAGATGTGGAAAGAAATGTGATATAACTCAACTCGCCCCTGCATTATGAGACTGAAAATCCACAGGTGATAGTTAGACCTTCATCTTCACGTCAAAGAAATCAAAGTCAACAGAAACGTAACCGTGATAAAGCTGAGTGTTACAGAGATAAAGTCATTTTAGAGAACAAACTAGAAAATGCTCAAAGAAAGGTAGAGATGCTGAGGAAAAGACTGAGTCGAGCTAAAACATATGATTCACCAAGGTCAAAAACAAGGAAGCTTTTACGGCATTTTCCAAAAAGAGATGATAATGATGTGAGAAAGACATTAACCTTTCACTTTGCTGTAATCAAACAGTTAAAAGATAAGTATAAAAAATCAAAATATGCTAGCAAAAAAAATGATAGTTGATACTATCATAGGAAATATAACCAGAAAGTACAAGTATGTTTCCCATTTAAGTAGAGAAATAGGAATAAAATGTGAAAAGAATAGAGACAGGAGAAAAGGATCAATGTGCAAACGTCTTAAAAAAGTAGTACATGCTTTCTTTGTCAGAGATGACAATCCGAGAATAACAACAGGATTAAAGCAAACAATTACAAAACAGAAAGTAAAACGACAGAAACGATTTATGCTTGACACATTAAGAAATTTGTACATGAAATATAAGTCTGAGAACAATGACAAAATAAGTTTCACAATATGTTGGAGACACAAACCCTTCTGGATTAAATGTCCTTAAGAAAAAGAAAGAGAAACATGTTTGTGCAAAAACATGTGAGAACTTGTCCTATATGGTGAAGGAACTTTTTAGAAAGTCATTTCTACCCCAAACACCGATGTTCTAGTAAAACAAGTTGTATGTTCAACAAACAGTTTTGAAACTGTAATGAATGTAAAGAAAAAAACAGATCAAGACAAAACAATTTGACCGAAATCTCCTTGTAGTGTTCAGTCAGTGGGTTACAGAAAAAGAAAAAAGAGAGTTTAAAAATGGTGAAATCAAAGAAGTCGTTGTCACCAAAAGAAAGGAGGAAGAGATTCGTTTAGGGGACCTTCTAGACAGGGTCCATGATGAACTATGGTTAAAGTACCGGAGACATGTTTTCAACATCCGGAACCATTTCAATCATTACAAAACAGTCAGAGAAACACTGAAACCAACAGAGTGTTTAATTCACATAGATTTTGCAGAGAATTATGTTGGGAAGATGAACAGAGAAATCCAAAGCAAACATTTCGGACCATCCCAGGTACAAATAAGTCTTCACACAGGCTACTATGTAAGTGGGTCTATGGAAACAATACAGTACTTTAGTGGATTATCAGATAGTCTTCAACATGACCCAGTTTTAGTATGGGCATACCTAAATCCAGTATTGAAAAAGATCAAATAACACCAAGAGGTGGAGACGTTACATTTTTTCAGCGATGGCCCTACCTCTCAATATAAACAGAAATTAAATTTTTACTTGTTTAGTACAGAAATATATCAGCATGGACTCAAGAAAGCGTACTGGAATTCCTTGCTGCTGGCCAATGGAAAGGTATCCCAGATGGGATTGGACCCTCATTAAAACGATCAATGGCCCTTCGAGTCAGACATGGTGCAGATGTAGTAAACGCCTCACAGTTCATTCAAGAAACCTGTGTATCTGGTAGTAAAGTTGAAGTTTACCAAATACAAGAACATGATATTAAAGAGATCGAAAAAAGATAAAGGACAAAAGCCTCAAAGCAATCCTTGGAACGATGAAAATTCACCAACTCCTCACAGAACATGTTGAGGAGGTAAAATACAGAAACGTCAGTTGTGTATGCCATAAACAATTTTGCACTGGTCATGAGATGTGTACTTTCAAGTTTCAGAATTATTCAGAAGAGTCAAAACAAAGTTGTTTGAAAGAAACAAAGGAAACAGTGAATCCACCAGTTCTGCAAAACAAGGTAGAATTGAATTTGAATGGATATCAGATAGAGAAACATGAAATTGATCTACAAAAAGTATACATGTATTAGAAAAAGACAATGTAGTCAGAAGAAAAGAAGGAAAGTACAGAAGGTTTCTGAAGTCATTACAGAAGTGTAAGACATTTGAGGAGCTAAAATCAACATGTGCTGATATTTATGAACAGATAGACGATATAACAGGTTACGAAAGAAGTAGCAGGAACTAATCTGTTGAACCAATGTCAGTAACGAATGTTGCCAGAAGTTTGACAGATAAGGGAGATAAAACATTCAAAGTAAGAGCAGATGGTTGTGGCAGTGTATATGCCTTCGGGAATGATAGGCATCTAACAGAGATCAGAACAAGAATTATTATCAAACAAGCCCTAAATTATAACTTTTATTTAAATGAGGAAAACCATTTTTAAAGATTGGTTGGACCGTGGGGCCGTGGGACCAGTCAATCTATAAAAAGACAGTGAAACGTCAGAGGAATCGCGGACTATTTTTATCTTGTTACATTTTTGACTGAACTGCATATTGTTATTGTTTAGTTTCATAGATTTAGTCAGTTAGACAGATGTTTATTGTTCATTTGTTTGGAATTCTAGTCATCAGAAAAGAAGAATTGCTTTTTTTGTCCTCTACATAACATTCTTGTCAACTACAAAACACAGTTGTCCCTTACATAACACAGACCAATTTTGATTTTCTAATTTTTTCCATGCATGATCCAAATAATTACATTTTATGATTTTGAAGCATTAAAGACAAATGTGTAGATGTGCAATTGAAATAACGAAAATCTGCATTGTGCAGGAAGTTACGACAAGTGTAGTTTTGCTATTTTTGAACTTATTCAAAATCCAAGACAAAATTAATCTGAAATATTTCATAGATTATAATTCTAACCATATTGATTACAAAAGACACCATTATCTGTGTGCATTTCAAACATTTAAATCCAGTTGTTTGCACTTTACAGTGAATTATCAGTATTTTTCCTATTGTTATGTAGTTGACATTTTTTCAGACCCATTTATATTATTTTGTATCAAAATGAAAGTTGTAGGTTTCATTAAGATTGCATATTTCAGATATTGTTCATTTATATGTTGAAGAGTTCATTTGTATTATTAAAGTTCCTTTCGATCGATATTTATTTTATTTTAACCACTGCCCGGAATATCGGCATTTTTTAAAAATGACCCATATATTTTCCAGTTATGAGTGTGCATTGAGTAAAAGAAAGATTATAAAGTTTGAGCTGGTGCATTTTTTTAATTTGACTTAATGCTAATATGAAAATGCACTATGAAATAATTGTGGTCTCGGGCCTCCTGTCTGTAAAAACACTAAACATCTACATTTTTATCGCGACGTCGTGACGACGTTACGCTTATTTTGGCTTTTTGACGCTTATTTTCACTCTTCATACAGTAATCAATCTAATATACTTGAAAATGAATCTAGTCACCCCCAATAAATTTTACATCAATAAAAAGAGAATTTAAATGGCAATAATATATCATTCAAAATAAAAATTCTAGTGACTGGATTTTGAGAAATCATAATTTAAAGTCTAAATATTTGATTTTTTGAAGCGATAATTGCGTGGATTCTATGTATTTACCCATCTGTTTGCCAAAACCCGAAACGACATATTTTGGTAAGTATTAAAGGCACCTACATTATTTTTTTTTATATTCAGATGCAGTTCAACGTACTCTAGTTGCATGCTAAATTTATAAAAATCTGAAATATAGCCCAATTAGGTACCTCCTACCTTAAAGTCTGTCTAACATTTCACTCTTCTCATATGATACCAAAATAAACTTAAATCTTATAAATTTTGCAATATGACCCACTGAACGAATTGAACAAATATTTTCAAAAACTGAATAACCAAAGTCACCATAAAGTTTGAAAATTTATCTCGTCGTGGATAAAAACGGGGAATTTTCCTCGCAAAAAAAGCCAAATTGCTCCCTTTTGAACTTCTTCGTTACAAGGTTGTAATGTAAAACATGTAAACCCCATTTCTACTTACATGTATGGTTGTGCTTATTAATGCATTATTATATCTTTGACCGGTTCTCCAACATTTTGATCTCGAGTTGTCAGTCAACGAAATGGCCATACACTGTATCAATATACAGTTGATTAATTCCGCTTAATCGATGTTTTTCGAAATAATTTAATTATGATCGAATGAAATGTATATATAACAAAATCATACTTTTTTACTTTTGTAGTTAATAAGGAAACATTTTTGTTGGAAATATAATCATGCTATGACTTGTTATATTCCCATTTTCTTAATTGCATTTTTTCTGATGTCATATTGTTTTTTTTTCTCTCGTTTTAAGTTTGTTGAACTTATTATTTGATCAACCAGTCTTATAACTCTTTCGTTTATAAGACCTGATTACCTTTATTATTCCCAAGTGCTACTGTACCAAAACAATCAAAGCCGTGAAGCTTGGTAATTAGTTTTAATTAAGAAACATTTAATTGACATTCAAAATACAAGGATATTTGTGCAAATATACTTCATTGTACTTAAAAAGGTCAAAACATTACAATTTACATTACGAAAATAAGTCAGCGTAAATTGTTATGTTATGCCTTATGTAAATTTTGTTATACAATCTGTTCGATTAAACTTCAAAAGTCACTGAAATGTATCAAGAAGCATATTCTAAACGACCCTTCGGTAAACTACCATCAGAATACAAATCAATTATTTATACTTTTTATTTAAAGTTCATTAAAAATTTAATTTTAGATAATGGAAATCAAAGGCTTTATCTTCACGCATTCAACGAAAGATGCGTTAGCCGAGACTTACTGATTACTGTTTTCAGTGGTGGCGTTAACAACAGCATATAAGCCATATATGCATGTACATTAAACTATGGTGACAAAAATTATTTAACCTTGATCTCATTTTCACTCCCCCGGTGGTAAGGTTATGTTTTCATGGTTAGGGCCGTTCCATGATAGCTATTTTTAAAAGATCAACGTAGAAATATTCATTGCATTTGTTGGATGGATGGATGGATGGATGGATGAATTATTGTTTAACGTCCAGTGGCAACCAGGTGCATATCAGGACGAGAACATGTTGATATGATAATGAATATGATCCCTGCTTTGTACTAGACCGACACGCTAAGTCGGATTTTTAATGTGCTAGCTCACGAGGTAACTGTCCGCAGGAAGACATATCACCTCACTCGGACACATTATACGGACTCCGAGTCGACCAATCTTTGCTCATACTCCTAGATGCCGCGTGCTTGGCGGAGAAGCAGCAAATACCAATTTTAATGTCTTTGGTTTGACCCGGCCGGGGATCGAACCCGCGACCTTCCGCACTCGGGGCGAGCACGCTACCACGAGACCACCGAGGCGGTTTGCATTTGTTGGAATCTGTGTACCAATTACATCAAAATTATATATTATATTCTCAAAAATGTGTTTATCGTATACTCTTCTGATCATCAAGTTAACCCAACACTCTTAAAATCATAGTTTGATACTGTCAAATCGATGGGTTTCGAATTCAGACCATAAATAAAACTTTGTAGAGTTCCATGATTGAAATAACAATAAAAAATTAAAACCATTCGAATCGATAATAATTGTACTTTAAATATATCAATAGTTTAGATTAATTAGGCAGTCATATTGGTCGGCTTTGTCATCAGCAATGCAAATACTTATGTAAAGTTGAATTTAAATCTGCCATATCGGAAATGGTTCTTGACAAATTAGTTGTCTTTATAATGTAAACAAACTCGACCATGATCATTAACAAAGCTATTAAATACCACGAACAAATAATCGAAGAGTTACAGGGGTTAATTATTTAGAAATATAATATTTATAATTATATTGCTCATACATTGAAAGTTTTTAAAAAAAATGATTTTTTAATTCTAACAATTATTTCAGCTCAGTTATCAGATATTGTTCACTTTCAATTAGGGAAATTGTATTGGGTTTGTGATATTTTATTAAACATTTTGTTCATAAATCTAATTAAGTAACTAGACTCAAAATGATAATTAATTAAAGTTTTTAGTTTCAGTACAAACAGCTGTGTACAATTCTCAGAATTATATTCGAATACTTATACCAAATAATAACAACAATAATATCAATGATAATAAAATGCTAATTCCTATGAAAGGAATCTTGCATGTTAAATCAGTCGTTCCCTTAAACATTTAAGAGAACAAACTTTTTTTATTTACATGAAAATCACCGGTTTCATGCCATTTGTTTTCACCAGAAACATGCAAACTTAGCTCTTTGCGTCATTGTTAAGCATAGTGATGTATAGAATCCAGCCTCCATTTTAAGATGTACTTTTGAATTTATTTAGGTATACTAGTAAATTGTATTTGTGTTTAAAAGCTTTTATGTTCTGACACAAAGGGAATCAATACATTAAGTTGATAAAGTAATATCTATCTTCTATCTTATAATGGATTCAATTACTCTGATAGTTAAATTAGATAAATAGTATAGTTGAGAAAAAGTGTATAATTAAACCAGTCATTACAAAAAAAAAAAAAAAAAAAAAAAAAAAAAAAAAAAAATAAAAAAAAAAAAAAAACGTAAGTGTATATGATAAAACACATCTTTAAATATTTAATGGAGGCACCGATTACTTGCACAATAATTATGTATAAAAAAGAAGCATATAATCGTAGAAAGTAAAGATATGTTCATAACAAGTTTTTTCTGTCTTATTTACAAAATTTCCAGGCGCTGCAATAATTCACCAGCTAGAATGACTTAAAACGGATAAAGCTTTCTCTATTATACAAGTTACCTGGCAGTGTCATTCTCCTTGTAAGATGAAAATTATACATGTTATAATACCATCATTTTAGGTTTAATGCCGGATACGTATAGTGCAATTATTCTAAATTGACCTGTTTGGTATCTTTGTTTAAATAATAGAACATCGGAGATTTTACTTGAATACCGACCTATTCTTGTTGACATTAATAATTAAACGTCGTGGCAGTATTAATTGAATAGAAATAAATAGTCTTTTAGTTGGAGGTTGAACGGGTACGTGTTTTATTGAATTGAATCCAGTAACTACAGGTACGTATACGCTTTAACAACACTGTGTTAAAGCAACAAATTGATGAGTATAAAGTAATTCCGTCATATACAATTCTAAATTTGGAAATTCACCATGACAACAATAAAACTACAGTTATGTATATTTCCAGATAGCCAAAAAGCCAAATAGACGTCAAAAAAACCTTTGGATTGTATTGGCATTTGAATACACTCGTCAACATTCTGCGCCTCGGATAGCACGATCAACAGCTTTTTTAAGAATTGGCCTGAATTTTAATAGCCTACTTCATATAATTTGCCGATTCTGTGTAGACTCGGCATTTGTCAGTGTATGTCGACATTCACATGTATTTTCTATCAAGAAAACATGGGCGGACGTGACGAGTCGTAATTCGACGAAACATGCATATGTTGTGTTTTCAAACAACCTTGTAACAGAATATTGATAAAAAAAACGTGTATTTGGTTATAACATAAAAGAATACATTGTCAGCTATATTAATGTAAAAAAAAATCAAACCATAACATCTGTCTTAATGAAGAAAAAAAACTTTCAACAAACTGTTGTTACCCATTTTTATTTTTTTGTAATATAAACTGGCAATATGTATGAAGGCGCCAAATATTACCAAAGGGTATAACCAGATCAATAGCAAGTATTTAAAATTAGCATGTAAAATTGATAGTTATGAAATCGTGCTAACATTTATTCCGAGATGGATTTTTCTTCCGTAAATGACTGGTTTCAGTGCAAATCAAGCATCTACGAGTTCAAATATTAAGAATTGGAGCATTTATAAATTCGCTGCACTCCACTCGGGAAAGACGTGAATTAAAAAAAAACTCGTAATGCTGAAGAGTCGGCTCACATGCCGAAAAAAATCATGAAACTGACCAACAGAGTAAAGCCAAAAAAAAAAAACAACATCTAATGGCAGAGCTATACAGAGGGAGATACATGTACTTAACTTTAACATTTTTACGACAGTAAATTGTAAAGTATAGAATTTATATGTTCAAGCTAATATAGAAATACTAGCAACTGAGGTGATGATACACTCGGAGAGTTGGCCGGGTCCAACAACAGAGTCATCCACCCAGCGGCAATTATAGGAGACATTGAATAACGATACGCAAGTTGCCTCAAGACGGAAAATATGCGACTTAATTTTAATGTCTGTCTACTTTTGTTTAACTTCCGACCTAGTTTTAAAGGTAGTTTTGAGTTCTTATAAACGTTATGGTCCCCGACATGCTTATGCGTATATCAGATGTCAGAAATCTGTATTTTCAGTGGTTGCCATGGGTGTTAGTAAATTATAATAATGTTTATGCCAAATGGACTGTTGTCTATTTCACGTAAATACCTGATCATTTCATATTCACGTATGTGGTATCTTATATTTTATTTAAATCTTTTTTGTTGTACGTATCTTTTGTGGTATTTCTCTGTTATATTTCCAATATTTATTACATAAAACAGAAAATTTAAGGGCTCCGATATCCTGTACAATGTATGTTCTTGGTGGTAATGCTGTCTCTGTATACAAATTACAAGATGCACCACACGCACAGTTTAATAAATAATAATGAAACATGAGAATCATAATTCGCTCAAATATTTTCGAGGGAAAAACAAATACAGTTAAACCTCAAAATATTAAATTTGTTTACAATATGATTTTTATCTCCAAATTTAGAGACAATTAATTGACCAATTTCATATTTAATATTTGTTTTATCTGCAATACTGTGATGTCAGTGGACTTATTATTACAATTTTTAGATCAGAAATTTTATTCGCTTTTAACATCTTTCTATTGTATGCATTTTTCAATATATTTTGACATTTACTGTAAAGTTATGTAATATGTTATCACTGAAGCAAAAAATATATTGCATTTTATTATGTTTTCTATCTTTTGCTCTATTTATTTAAGCAATATATTCGCGTGTTATTGCAAATGAATGACACGTTGAATGTCATCAGATACTGAACAACTCTCATCTCTACGTATACATAGTATACACCATGAAACTTACCAATATATCCAAACATGATATATAAGTTACACAATCATTTATATGCGAGCAAAGCTCGCTCTATAGTGTATAGGATTTCAGATTTGGATATCGTTGTTCTAGTTTCATCCTTCTATTTTTTTTCTGCAAGATGGCGGCTTTCAAAATCTAACTACTTCCTGTGAGAACACGCGTAATTTCGAACATTTATTATTATTTTTTTTAAAGTATTAAATCAATAAAATATTAAGAAATAAACATTAAGTGTCATGAAATTAAAAATAAATACGAAAGAATCCACCTGGGATCAAATTTGATATATCATAAGAAAAAAAGATGCAAACGCAAATGTCACATTTGCCCGCCATTACGATGGTTTCACTAAACTCCGACAAAGCAAACGTAAAAACCTTACTCTTCGTTCGCTTTCCAGGTCACACCTGCTTCATATTATTCTTATAAACGAGGCTCGCAAAGGTAGAGGTGTCAAAATACTATATGCCATTAAAAAAAGTTTCAGAAACATGGCGGCATCCATGCGAAATCTCGTTCAGCCATTTGCTTCCGGTGTTATTATTCGTGAATACAGAGTATCTTGAACAATATAAATTATTTATGGACTTGCAACAACTTTTTAAACTATGAAAATGTACACAAAATAAAAGAAATATGAAAGAAACCTCTTGGAATCAAATCTCACAAAACAAAAAATATGCAGACGCACTTTTTCCCGCCATTCCGAAGTTTTCCCTAAATACCGAAACTCGTTTCACTCGCTTTCTAGGTCACATCCGTAGATGTGTCGTCTGATTTCTTATTGCAAAAAAGTAATTGCTTATACTTGAGAATCACTGAAGCATAAGGAGACTTTAAATATCTTTAAATAACACAGAATACTTTGTTTTTAAAACAGGCTTACACAGTTCATGGCTATATAGTTAGATTTTTGATTTGATAATCCGACATAAGGAGTTCCCATTCGTTTCTCAGAAGAATCGCGTTCATATGATTTATGCATTATTGTTTAGTTCTGTGCAAATGTCCAGTAACAATAAGTCGTCTCCTGATATGTACGGAGATCTTCCACTTAGCTTAATGTCTTTTTTTCCTTTGTCAATTATAGTATCTAAGTGGACGGTTAGGATAACGTTTTCAAACAACTGAAGAAACCACAAGTTTTAATCACACTCAAGATTGGCTAAAGGGTTGACTCTGATGATTTCATGTATCGAGATATTTCGTATTCTGTTGGTAAAAATGAAATATTTGGGGAACTCCTTACTTTTCGAAGATCTCTTAGATTGTCCTCACATTTTAAAAGACCTTCATTTTTATTATTTTCTTCAGAATTAGAATGCGTACATTCAATTTGAATTTGATCCGTAGAAAGCGGCAATTGCTTCTCTTTATTGAAAGTTGAGGAAGACATCATTTGGTTATAAATCTTTGCTTTAAAAGTCGTCAAAGGCACTGTTTGCGCTTTCTTCTGTCCTCGCACAGCTCCTCTGGCCAAAGAAGTAACACTGTTTGATCCATCAGGTTGATTTGTTTGTATGCCACTCTTATTAATTAAATGTTTTAATGACCTTAAAAAGAAATAATAGTAACATTTTTATCATCTAAGCGACATTCACCTTTTATTTCGACATTGATTATTCTGACCGTGAATATTAATTGTCAATCTGTTGCAGAAAAAGATATTTATTTACATAAAACTCTTAACCCAGAGACCCCAACTCTATACAGCCGACGCAATACAAACGAAACAGAAGGGGAAGGTTTGGATTCATGAAAACTTGTTTAATCCGGCTGCATGTCATTTACACCTGCCTCAAGTCAGGAATTTTTATCCATTGACATGTACTGCCTGTTTAAATTCTTTCCTTTTCCAACCACGTTTGATAACTGAATATTGCATTTTATCCTACAATCAAGCCATTTCCGGTCTAATAACAGGGGTAGAATAAACTTTAGTCGTATTAGGTCAATAACCTAATAATTCCATTTTAATATGCATATGGTAAAATACAAGAATTTCATTGGTCGGAACGGCAAAATCATGAAAGTTTATACATCGATAAACCCGTATTTTGCAAGTATTTTCATGCGCTTTCTTGATTATTTAAAGTTTCAGATGAGACATTAAATCTGAAAAATGCTGTAAAAGAATAAATTTTAAGGATGATACTGACAATAATATTTAAAATTTAATGAGAAAAGGTTTAAAAATTGATGAAAATTGCGTTTTTAAAAATTCCGCGAAAATTTGCTGCGCGGACGTCACAGTCAAGATTGCAACGTCATATTTGTAAACAACGCAAGTTGGATTCTTCAAACGGATTAAAAAATTGGACATTGCGTGGATTCTGCACGCTTCAGATTATATTAAAATCTATCAAAATATAAGTTTCCTTGTTTTTTCGATTTGTAAATGACTTTGTTGACTTTTTTATTCAATTGCTCAGCTGCCAAAAATAGTACCAGATTCAAGATGAATGTCGCCTGAAAAGGGCAAAGTTATTTTTTTTTATTTCGGTTAGGAACAACTTTTCGATGTTTGAAATTGAATTATATGAATTAAATACGATTTTGTATGAGTTTATCGATGTGTAAACTCGACCTTTTCACTCACAAACTCGACATAAAGTCCTCATCCTATAATAATCTCTAATTGTTTACATGAATAGCAAATGTAACAGATGAAGTCGTGCCCGCGTTTTCACGGCAGTTGGATTCAACTTCAAACGTAATTCTAAGGCATTTTACGCATCTAAAGCGAGTTGCAGGATAAAGACAATACAAAGTCATTGTCTGAATATATAAAATTTATTTGGGCTCGCTGCGAAACATGGGGAAAAGGCTCTCTAAAGCTCGCCTTTTCTCATGTTTCTAAAGATCGCCCAAATAAAATTTTATATTTTCCGACAATGACTATGTATTGTATATGTACATTCGGTTATTTTGTACTTGGTTATTCTGTCGGAAAAATTTAGAGCTCACCATAATGATGAGGTGTTACAACTGTATTGATAATCGTATGGAGATCCCTCAGTTGTTTATTTTTGGTCATTTCACTTGGAAGACGAATTTTTATCCACTTGACATTCCATCGATATCTGTTATTTTTCATACCTATTAACTAAATTATGTGTTAGGGAGATACTCGATGTTCACATCTATTACTGTAAATTTCAAACTGCTACCTTTATGTCATTCATTAGTATCATACCGTTGGAGATTTGCATCTTGCATCATAGATCAGTAAAGGTAATTTTCAAATGTCCTTGATTATCTCAGAACGGACAAGAAAGGATATGATGAATAAATTCCTGAAAATCATCTGAAATCCGCATATCCAAATATATTTAGGAAAGAGAATATTGCAGTAGGCTTTTCATATAGCGAAACATCTCGCATTTTTTACAAGATTTAGATAGCTCTCGCAACGGCTTGAGAGCAATTCATTAATATTTTCTTTGTATGTGGACAGTGTTACTCATTTGTGCAATACTAGTATTCTAACATCAATATTCTAGATTGACTTACTAGTATTAAACAATTAAACAAATATGCTTACGCTTATTAAATTTAATTTACTGATTGATTTCTTGTTTATCAATAAAGTTGGTTCTGTAAATGGATTTACTTACTACATAAAGGCTGGGTAATTATGATGGAAAACAAACTAAAATTTTACAATAAATCACCTAAGGTACCACCCGAAGAATTATTCGACACTCTTAAACAAGCTGTTTTTCTCCGTTTGTTATGCCCGATACAACAAGTGGAGACAATAGAGGACAACATAAATTTGTGCAGCAAAATACCATTTGATATATATGATATAAGCATCATCTAAGCAACACCTATAACATATTAATACACTCTACAAATAACCACTGAATGATGGATATATCATGTACAACAATTTATACCTGATAATATACCACTATATAGACCTGCAAAAAGTTAAATACTTTTTTCTTTATTGAAAAAAAAAAAAAAACAAACAAAAACACAAATAACATTTTTAACAATTTTACCTAAAATATAGCGCATGAAATCAAAATAACATGTCTTATGTTTTGGTCTTCTGAATGTTTCGATTTTAATGTTGCTGATGAGAGGTAACTCCTTGAAATTCGTCCTATACAGCATAGTATAAATTTACTATATCTTATATTTGTATCTTTGGATTGTTATTTTTTTATACATCACGTGCAAATTTGAACCCTAAAACTCGAACGTGTATTTGCATGAGTTCAATATCAAGTGACTTTCAAGCAAAGTAAAATTAAGTTTTATCCCAATCTTTATTACCGTTTACATTGTTAATGTTATAGTAGTATCATTTACGTGGGAACGTCAGTGGCTGTCTGTTCCTGCAGATCTAAGATCTAAACCTTGTCACTTTTTGCTTTTATAATTTTACACAGATAAATATTAAATCAACAAACTAATTAGAAACGTATCAGAAGGATCAAAATACAAAATTATGTGTATATCGCTCTTCATTGAATGAAATGTAAACTGACTCAAATATATATAATCATGATAAATTTAGGAGGAAACAGATGAATTTGGGTAAGGAAATGGAAAAAAATAAATTCTTTAAAAAGGTGCAGTATTTTTATGAAGCTGAGTATTAAATTTTTCTCATTTTTAATAAAATGATAAATACCTGGATTTAGATGGTTTGCCACCTCTTTTTTCTACATACTGATAAAGGTTAATCAAATCCACCCCAACTATAAAGCCAATGACTAAAACAAGGAAAACCACTCCTACACTTCCTACAGCCTTTGCACTTGGTCTATCATCTTTGGCACTTGTATGCTTACGAACGTAGGAGCTTGTTTTTTGTTTATCAACTTTAAGAATTTTTTCCAGTTCCCTTAATCTAGCCTGTAGTTTATCTAATGTCACATTGAAGAGTCCCAGAGGACACGGGCAGTCGAAACCACACACGTCCTGTTTAACAGTTGGCATGTATGTGTGAGTATTAAAAGAACTTGTTTCCTTTTCGGATGATGTGAACTCTGTTGACCAATCTGTATTTTGGATATCGGATGTACCTAATGTAGTATCTTTAGTCAATGTCGTTTGTTCACGTGTTGGCGAGGACTCTTCAATGGATGATGAAATCATTTCTGAACTCTGTTTTGATGTCCTTGTTGATTGTGCAGATTCGGTTGTCATTTTATCACTGGTTTGAGTTGTTGTTGTTTGTTGGACATATTTTGTTGTTTGTGAGGAAACAGGATTTGAGTCGGTCATTAGAGATTTTAATGCAGTTCGTTCTGAAGTTGTCTGCTGGACATATTTGGTTGTTTGTATTGATGAAACCGTAGCTATTTGAGACTGTAATGTAGTTCGTTCTGTAGTTGTTGTCTCCTGGACGTAGTCTGTCGTTTGTGTTGAAGAAGAATAGGTTATACGAGATGTTACTGTAGATTGAGCGTCCATATTTATTGCTGTGGTGATATATGCATTCAAATCTTTTGTTGTTGCTTCAGCAATCGCTTGAACTTCTGTAATTGTTGGTAAGCACTGAGCTATAATAGTTTCAGCATTTGTCAGTGCAGATGGTTCACTTTCAATGACTATTGAGGCTAAAAATACAGATATTAATTCAATTTTTAAATTAAAGCAAACAGATCAAACAGGTTATTGTATAGGAAATTCTGTAATATGAATTACAACAGCCAAAGATTAATATAGTTCTAATTCCTCTGACGTCAGACTTTTATATTATTGGATTTGGCTGTGATAACCAACCCAAAATTGGGACTTATCAATCTTTTATGACTAACTCATGCAAGAAAACGCATATAGATAAGGTACAGCTATTTGTGTTGTCTACTTTGATTTTTCCTTATCAAAATTTGTCGAAAGCAATGTTTGGAGATAATTGTATCATCCATTAAAACTGTAAAATTTGTCAAATGACCTTTGCTCTTTTTCGAATTTCAAACAAAATTTTATGGCAAAAATTAGTTTAAATTTCGAAGAAAGGGCAAATGTCACTTGACAAATGTTATAGTTTAATAAAGTGTTATCTAACATGTCTAATGTTTCACGACCAAAGTCAACACGATAAAAGGCCTTGGCGTCCGAGATCTTTGCCTATTTTTGCCGGTAGGCTACACTTAAAGTAATACCCAACATATCGCAGAAAATGTAAGAATTTGTATTATTGGGTAACGAGATATATTAATTGGTTAATAGAAGAATATTACAAGTTCACCCTGGTACCTCTCATATGTTAAATTTATGTAATACGGTAAAAATGAGAGGTAAAAGTGAACTCGGTAATAGTCATGCTAGTACTGCATTTAATCTAACAGAGTATACTGTATTGATTTCGTCAGAGGGTCTCGTCGTGTTTTTTTCTCTCTCTCTTTCTTCTTTTAAGACCAGTATTATGATTCCGCCTGTATCTGATCTTTGTACTCTTCTGGCTAATGCGTGCAAAACAAATTTTACCCGACGCACCAAAGCGAAAATATCGAAAAACCAAATAGATAAGTGGAAAAGTCAACAATTACATACCAATTAATAAAATAAAACCCCACTGACAGAACTCCGGAAGCCTTATATGGTGCTGATATAATTGAGTAATCTTGTTCTACCCTACTGGCTACGAATGTGTGGAAAATTTGTTTACCTAACGTTCAAATTAAGCGAAACATCTAAGTCTAATTTGGTTGAAATATAATTGAGTAACATTATGTATGTATGGGGACTCTTTTTATTTTCACTGTTGTAAATATTGCGGAACATAAATAAAACATGGGAAAATGCCAAATTTCTGATCCATATTATCGTGACTTTACATCGCAATCTCCAATCAACTGACGATGACCACGAGAGACCGCATTATCTTACTAATGTTAACTTGTAATAGCTAAGCTGATGAAAGTATATCCATTTAATTGCGACGTATACACTCATTTGATAGATATGTGAATATAATAACCGAAATGTGAAAACAGTACCGGTCGGCAGTAAATCTTGAGGGTATCATCGGGTAATAAATCGGGTAAAATGCGTTCTGTATCTATGTAAAAGAAAAATTAATTTTGCGATTACCCGAAAAATTGTCTGCAGGATATGATATTTTGGAATACATTCTTTGATACCAAAATTTTACTTTCTAAAGTACTCTGTACTGGTGCTAATGTTTTCTTTATTGTTTGGCTGATTGTTGATACCTTCAGCAAAGGGGAAGGTATGATTTCAGCCCATCTCGCATGAAAAAAATAAAATTAAGATTGTATTATTTTTATTGTATAATGATCATCTAGGCACCTGTGACGGATCACGGGAGCTAAACTCATAGCAGATAGGGGAGATCTTCTCGTTGGTTGGGGGGGAGGGGGAGGGGGAGGGGGAGGGGGGATTGTCACGTCATAATACGAAAAGCCTGACCGCGGACCATATTAAGTAACGTGTTTGAAGAATGCCACACTCCTTGCACGATAAAGACCCCTCCTGTAGTTTTCTAAAACGTAACTGATTGCCGCTACAGAAGGCAAAACCATTCTCCTTTTACAGTGGCAGTCAAAAATGCCCCCCCCCCCGAGACCAATCCCACCTCTATTTGAATTGTTTGATAAATTGAACTGGCTCTCGTCCTGAAGAAGCATGAAATATTTGCAAACAATCATTCAAACAATCGAACTTTCACATCATAAAAGTCCTTCTCATGATGCAATAGCAATGCCGTGAACGTCTGCTAAATCAATGATTTGAAAAAAATTGAGTGTTTTCAAAGTATATTTTGGTAAAAACAAATATGAGCAAGTCAACATCCTTGCCCAACAGATTTTTTAATCTAATGTTTGACTGACAAAAAGACCCATTTCAGTGAAATATTTTTTGTGGCAAGACTGTTGCTTATATCAAATTGTTAATTCAAAGGTCCAATATGAGTGAAATCTGTCCTTTTTCGTAGATTTCTTCACAACAAGCCTTCTTTGACAGCATATTGCCGCTATTACAACCATTTCTTGTTGAAAACAAAACATTTTCCTTAAAATGAAACATTTTAAGAATACTTAATGATAGCTGAGAGCAAGTTTTTCATTACATTCTGATTTTGGAATTCAAAAGGCCAGAAATCAGGTCAAATCATACCATGTACATTCAAAGAAAAGAACAATAGTATAAGCACTGTTTTCTCGCTTTGTGCTTGTGTTTCAGTATTGCAATAAAATGTTATCTTATTACATATAAAAAAATACTATAACTTACAGGAAAAACACTCCCTTGTGCTATAAAACAAGTTCTGGTTGCTATTTGACTTTGTGGACAGATACTGTGTTGGGTTAACTGACACATACATGTAACACTTATTTGCAGAAGCTTGATATTTTATAGCCCAGCATTGTGTTTGTCCATTTTGATAGTTGTTACATAAAGTCTTGCAGTCATCTAGTGTTGCAGCAAAAACATCGCCCAAAGGGCTCAGATTTTTACTGATTTCCATATTCTGATCGTCATATGCGCAGTTACCTGCAAGGTAAAACTTTTTGTATTTTATAAAACCAACGGCAAGTACTCGTTTTTCGACACTAAACCTACATAAGATATATAAGTATAAAAAAGACGACATAAATTAAAGTAAACTTTGAGTTAGATGAAATGGAAAATTTAGTGAAATTGAAACTTTAATTTTTTTTTTTTATAAAAAAAAAAGTTAATTTTAATTCAACCATTAAATATATGTAAGTAATAAACAGCTGTCATTCTGTAAGAAAAGTAGGAAATTTAAAATCTTTGAATGAGCCAGCTTTCGGTATCCAACCTTACTTTCTATCCACCCTTCTGTTAACCCAACTGGCATAGTTGGCTGAGTGTTCTAAGTAGTTTGTCGTAACTACCAATAATCACAAGGCTGTCAAACGCCGATTTCCAGTCTAAACTCTGGTAAAGTTTGTTCGACTTAAAAGGATTGCAAATTGTACTGGTGGAGGTCAGTGGTTCTTACCAGCTTCCGCCATCAATAAATACCATTTCGCTGAGAGTTGGGCAAACAACAGTTATTTAATAAACGTTTATTGGAAAACTTACGAAATAAAAAGAAAAAAACATTGTTAATTATTAAAGATTATAAGGATAAACTATATCAATAAAAATGTTATAATACCGTTGGCTACTTGACACACAACAAAATGTTTATTTGCACAGTCATCATAATGCCATTGTAAGTCACTACTGTCCATATATAAGCAAGGTGTACTCGGACTGTACGTTTGACTTCCTGCCAAAAACCAAAAATCTGCAGCAATACACGTTCCTTGCCAATAACTAGAACTGGAACTAATAGAATATAGTCCAGCCCAGATATGTTTATTCCTAAAAATAAGAAACAAAACATGTGTGGTTACCTAATATTATCTGCGTAGGATTGTATATTATTATTATTACATATATTTAGTTGGCTGGTATTTCACTAATTGGCTTTCCTTTCTTTCCACTTTTAATAGTTCAGTTGCTGTAAACAAACAGATAATAGGTCAAGAATTAAAAAAAAAAACAACATTCGAATGCCGAATAGCGATAATTATTGCATATACCAGTATGACAATATATGATAAAGAATTAGAATTATAGATTATCATCTACTGAAAAGTGTTTGACATATTAAGTCATCCTCCCAAGTCAGGGTTTTGTATCCACGTTCGTTCCTACAAAGAAAGAATATGGATACAAAACCCCGACTTGGGAGGATGTATTAACTAAATTGATTCATCTCTGAAACGCAAATATGTAATAAATGGCATTTACAATTTTGGAGGTTTAAATGGTCTAAATGGCATGGTAAATAATAGTTTTGTTTTCTATTACTTTTTTAATTTACTTTCTAGAGCAAGCTGACCCTTAGATATAAGTATATTCCTTTGCATACGCGGTACATTGAGTTCGGCTTCCCATTCACGTCAGGTTTGTCACACTGGAAGAGTCTTTAGCGAGTACACACTACTTTTGACTTACATGTTCTTGCTGCAGTCTGAAGCTATCTTTTGGAAAGCTTGTTACAGAAAATAGAAATGAACACTTCGAATTCACCTTAACAAACTAATTTTATACTATTTACACTCCTTAATTACAATATCATGACGTGCATAGAGGAAAAAATTCCCCTTCATATTATACTAGGTGGTCCCTGTTTCATAATTATCCCCAAAGATTATATTTTACCTAATATTAGGAAAGATTGGCTAATAAAAAAATAATATTGGACTAATATAGCTTAATATTCTTAATTACATAGATAAAAGACAGAAATTTTGTATGTGTCAGTTGAATATATTTCTTAGTGTTTATAATCTTATAACTTACATGTAGTACAAGATGTTTATTGATTGCTAAATATATTTAATTTGAGCTAAATGAAATTAAAATTAAGATTAAAATAAATTTAATTTAATTAACCCCAGCACACCCTATTAACTCCTCATACTATTCTGTACACATATATGAATGTCCCTTTTCAATTCTAAAAGTCTTTACTTGTATATCTTTTGCGCATGCTTAGTGGATAATGGATTCTTATACAAATTAGAATTTTAAATACTTATCCCATGTAAATGAGCCCCACTTAAGGTGGTACCTAACACTACAGGGAGATAACTCTGTAAAATCAGCTAAACGTTTTAATAACGTTGTGTTGTTAAGGGAATATTAAGCTTTTCAGTGATCAATATTAGTGTTTGTCAAACTGCTATACAATCAGTGTAATTTTTCTGATGAATTGGTTGGTTCAAATGTTTTGAAATTTTAAAATTTTTGTCAATGGGTCAAAGTAAATACTTTGTCAAAATTTTATGAAAATTAAACGAGCCAAATTAATTTTAGTGAAAGTGTTGGGTACCACCTTAAATCACAAAGTGATGTTCTACTAAAATAACAGCAGGAAGTTACAGAAAAGAAGAAGCAGCTTAAAAATAATAATCGAAACGGGAACCAACCACGGAACTCGGATCACGGATATTTTGGGTTTATTAATTTAAGCTACGATAATTAAAGCAAACACTATATGAAATTAGAAAGTATATTACATATACTAACTATTTATTGTTATATAATATTTCTAACTATCGTCGGCTGGGATGTAAAACGGCTAGCAAATTTCAGTCCGCAAATTTAATCAAATCAAATATCGGAAGTTATCATTTATGCTTTACACCTTGATTTCCTCTGATACAAAGACGATAATGGTCGATTGACACACGTGGTGATTTTAATTTTAAGGTTATGAAATTTCCTTTGTATTGAAATATCCTCATTTTTCAAATTCCACACTAGTCGTTTGAAAGTACATGTACATGCAACTTGTCCAATGGTATCAGGCAAAATCACTGTCATATCAACATTTAAGACAGAGTTATTGTTCAGACTCTGTGAAAAACGAGACTAGCTAGTTATCGCGAGATTATATCATGCTGATACTTCTATAGTGGTTTTAAAGTTCTCTACTCTCCAAACTATTCAAACATTCGTAATAATTTGCATTGTAATTGGACCAAAAACACTACTATCACGAACATTTACTGTAAACATGGTAAATAAATTTATATTGGGTTGCATACAAGTAATATTTTATTTTTACCAGATGTACTCCATATTACAGAAGTCTTACCACTGTGAGTTCCAGTCGTTATCTTTATACCATTCTATCATTAAAACCACTGACTGTGAGTCGACTGTAACTATATCCCCACCTTTCATTTGGCACCAAGTGGCCGCACCAATCCAAGACATTTCAGTTGGATTAAAAATCAACCGGTAATTAGTATTGACGTTACCTGAAACTAGTGTCTGATGATTATTTTAACAGGAAAATGAATATTAAAGGTTGTTATATAAAATGTATATTTCCGACGTTACCTTCATCAGGCTTATGTCTGTGACCCAAACTTTGGTATGCGATGACAGCATCAAATTCTTGTGAAGAGTAGAATCAAAGGGGTCTAAACAGGGTAAACAAATTCCGGGTAAGACCAACTTTGTTTGAGGGAGTTGAAGTGTTACCCTAATGGGAGGTGTAATTAAATCAACTGAAAATATCAGCAGGTGTGTCTAAATATCGTGTAACTGTATATCTTTTGTGTAACAGAATACCGATGGCAATAACAAGGAAACTGTATTGCTGTCGTATTAACATGATTAAACCAAACCTTTTAAATTCATTATGAAAATTTAGTAAAATTATTAACAATGTGTATATTCAGGTGATTTGTTTCTCATATTTTTCTTAAATTAACTTTGTAGGAAGCCTTTTTCAAAATATTTCAAACAAATGAAACGTTCGGAGAAGTGGATATAAAAGAAAAACTTATAACGATGTCTCTAAAGTTTAAGATTTCTAAACATTTATTTAAAAATCTGTTAGTCTTAAAAATACAATGCCTTATTTCATTTATTAAAGTTTGATGCATGGTTCGATATTTTTAAAACACTTGATCCTATCACAATTAATTTCAATTCAAAAACATCTAATTGACGAATGATAGAATCATTCGAAATATAAGAAGATTCAATTATTTTAAAATAGTAATTAAGAATTTGTCTAAATCCTAATTAGCCGTTGTATGCTAAGTGAATTTAATGAGTGGGTTGAACAAATAATTTAAGTTCTGACAAAATCGTCAATGTAATCAATTCCTAAAATTACAGCTAAATATGAGTAGGTAGTAATTAAATAGTTGCTGTTTAAAGTATTTTTTGAATCATATTTAATAATAATTAAAGGACAGATTGATGAAATTTATTTACACAATACTTACTGATGATGAGGGCAATACCACGAAATATAGACTGGGCGAGGGGTGTGGCATGGACCAGGTAAACTGATATGGCCCACATCAGTTTTTCTAGTCCATACCATGGCCCAAGGATAGTCCATATATCGCGGTATTGTCGGCAACATCTCAAGTTACTATTGTGTTTATTGCATTGCAGAACATAGACCCATATAATATGATATTATTAATTCACAATTTCCGCATTGGCTTAGTTATTGGTCTGAGGCTTGCTGTATTGGCCTGAGGCGAAACCGATTGAGAGAGAGCAAGGACCGACAACTCTGCATGGGAGATTGTGAATTTTAGAATTTTAGCAATGGCGGACACTACTGTCAACTCCGAACTCGGGTATATACTTGAAAAAAGTACGTTATTCGGATGATCTGCTGAAACTTCAGAGTTTGTAGATGGGATTTGTTTAATACGTAAAGGTATAATAATTTGCATTATGTACGTAAGATCGTCATATATATTAAGAACCTCCAAAGGAATAGTGCTTATCTCAACAGATTTAAGATATCAAACAATACTTTATGCAGCGGAATGGGACGTAATCCCTGCCTATTAAATATATAAAAAGTTAGGTTGTATATCTCATTAGTTAACAAGATACTGAGTAAAATAGTATTTGAGGAGATGAGACGTGAATCCTGGGAAACATTTTTAATAGTACTGTCATGCGTAAAAAGAACATTTATGGTTCAACAATTTCGAAGATAATCATCAACATCATGGATGTAAAATCTTTTGAAATAAACTTATTATTCTAGGCAGACACTTTATTTGGTTGTGCAACTTGAGTAATATCGCTGTTTAAATTCTTGGTTAAATCTTAGTCGAAGAAACACAATTAATTTTTATGTATACCGTTCCCGATCTTTCAATCAAAATAGATTTTTCGCTCTGTAAAAAGAGAATGGGAAATGTCTCATTAAAATTATATAAGAAATTATTTGAATCAGTGAAACCAATATTGATGTAAAACTCTGAGATTTGGTATATGGACTTTTATGATAAAGTAATAAGAGCGTCCGCTAGGGCAAAACATATTAATTTAAACAATTTTGATTTATTAGCTTCCATAGACCAAAGTTTTGTGGAGAAACCACATCTTAAATTTTGTAAATATGTATTAGGACTAATCAGGCAGTCTGTAAATATAGCTGCTAGAGCAGAAGTAGCTCAACACCCTATAGATATTTATATAAAACTTCAATGACTGAAGTATTTAGCGAGATATTCCAGTGCTGATAATAATCCATTATTATATGATGTCTTCTCCCTGTCTAAAAACCTGAATTCAATTGGTACATTTCATTGGTTTTCATATGTTAAAAAAAAGCGAATCAAATAATTTAGATGTAGATGATGTTATGGAAATTGATTATACTGCAAATAAGGCATCATTTGGTAAAAATACCAAACAAATACTTAAAAGAATTATGAACATTTATTTAAAAAAAAATTAAAATCGCTCCCAGAAAACAGTAAAATATTTATATATGGTCATATTAATATTGTGGAGAGTAATTTTGAGACTAGGAGACTAATGTGTAAAAAGAGAATTAGTGACCACTTCATAGAAATTGAAAGAGGAAGATACGCAAGATTAAAACGGGAAAACCGTATATACAAACAATGTAATTTAGAATTAGAAGATGAGAATAATATTTTCCTAACTTCTCCTAAATATAAATATCTTCGGCAAAATTTTGAAACTAAAATCGATAAAACATGTCCAGAATTTTAAAGACTTTGATAAATAAAAAAAAAAAAAAAAAAAAAAAAAAAACAGAAACACTTCTTTCTTCATATTAAATTATTTAATTTACAGCTCCATTCATCAGAAAGTCTTTAACATTGAGGAGAGTGGACCCTCCTACTGCATAGTTTATAGTACATCAACTAATGTTCTTGATTAATTGAAGACACTAAAATTGGTATTTTCTGCTTCTCTGACAAGCACGCCGCATCTAGAGTAAGAGCAAAGATCTACTGGTCGGCTCGGAGTCAGTATAATGTGTTCAAGTGGGGTGATATGTCTTTCTGCGGACAGTAACATTGTGAGCTAACACATTAAAAATCCAGCTCAGCGTGTCTGTCTAGTACAAAGCAGGGATCATATTCATTATCATATCAACATGTTCTCGTCCTGATACGCACCTGGCTGCCAGTGGACGTTAAACAACAATTCATCCATCCATCTTGATTGATTGCTTTTGTTTGTTTATTTTCTGTATGACTTTGATGAATGCAATCAACCCTTACAGATATAATTGTGCATTTATTGAATAAATATAAAAATAAAATATATCACAGAGATATCTATATTTACACTAAATACGATGTAAAATCCATTTATTGTTCTCAACAAACACTACTTCCTTTACACAAACTCCATACGTTAATAGTAATTATTATGACAATTAGAATATAGGTTTGAAATCCCCTGGTATAATTAGTTTTAATTATTTACAATGAATATAATGTGAAAATCCTTTCAAGTGCCACAGGAATTGTACACGTGTTATTGAAATATCATTATATTTGGATAATAATTGAAATATTTGGTCCTATTTGAAGTTTATAATTAGATTCGCCGCATTGGAGGACACGTGTTCTTTTCAATAACACTTTATGGCTTCGAGAAAGACATACTCGTAATTATAAAAAACATTGTCATTTTTTTCTATGAATGATCTTTGTCAAAGGTATCTAAGAGCCAAAGCATGGAATGACAACAAAATTCAAAATATTGTAGAGTAAATTCCGTTGAACACACAATTACAAAAAGAGAGAAGATCAAGCATTCGGGTAACAGGTCCGTAAATGACTACTCCAAGGATTTTTTTTTTAAATTTTGCATAAACATTTAACTTGACAAACTCTTTCAGAAAATAAAAAAAAATATATACTTCACCGAGTTAGTTTCGGAGATGCAGCCTTTTGAAAAAGAGGGTAAATTGACAGAAATAACATAGACATTACTTATAAATTTACACCAAAACCCAGTAAATATACTTCAAATGGAGGTTTAAAAAAATCCGTCCAAGGAATTTGCTATAAAAATGATATGTTAACAATTACAGCTGTTGAAATTTCCCGTCGAATGATTAACTGTTTACTATACCTTAAGAACCTAGTTTTTTCTGTAAGGCCCGAAAGGCGTCCACCTTGCAAAAAACGTCAAAACGGTCTTATTTTACTGACGACGTCGCTGTTCGCATGTAAAGACATTACGTTAGTTCTCAAATTCAGTTGTTTTATTTTTCATAAAACATGAAATAAACCAGCTGATATATATGGTATGAATCATTGTTCAAGCTTGTTTTTTGTGTTTTTGTTTGAGCAACCATTTCTAAAAATTTTAAATAAAAACTTTTTAATTTGTTCAAACTTTTAAAATATAACAAGTTTCACAAAAATTTTCGTAAGGATGTAAGGATAGTTATGTAACAATATATTACCTACAATATTTTACAATTATAGCATGTCGATATTGTTGTTCTTGGTCAGTGCGATAAATGTATTGGCCGAAAACAACATGCTACAATTGCTTTATTATTTTTTAACCTGCAATATTGAAAAATTATTTTTGAAAGGACTTAATTTTCCAATTAAGTCTCTTAAACAAAAAATTAATGGATACTTAAGTGACAAGTTAACAAAACTTAACAATAAATTTCTAAACAAAATGTTTACTTGTTTTGCTCGTTTTATTTCAAATAAAATTGTAACATTATGAATTATGTTATGAATTACGCCTGAAACTCCACAATTCGACGACCCTGTCGCCAATTTTCATTAGTCACCAAGTCTTCAGTGCAAGTGTCTTCTCTAGCTAGGTTGTTATCTACTTCTTTCACCACAGATTCATCCTTTTTTGCAAGTTTTGAAGAAATGATATGTATTATTTCCCTATAAATTTTCCATTTTTATGATGGTTCGGCAACGGGTTCGGCTGATCTACCGACACATTTGAAGGAAATAACCTGTGAATCACAAATGCGACTTTTAGCGCTTGGAACCATATACCATATACCATATACCATGCACATGTACGTGGTAAGTAGTTCAAATATTCAATAGTCACATGCGAACGAAAATGCGTAAACTGAACCTATAATTAATTCTTGAAACTGTTTTCTTTTTAATTCGAAGCTTGTAAATAAAATATGGTGAGGAAACTTCCGAAAAAAAGTTAAATTTCATATCTGATTTTAAGTTAGGTAGACCTTCTACACTCTGAAAATGTGAAATTTACGATATATATATATACCAACTGACTCGAGCATACTCTGCATTTATTTACGAAAATTGAAAAAAAATGAAGAAAAAAAAAAGAAACTATAAATCATGCCGTTATCATCCTCCAGACCTCTGAATGGGCATAGGTACCACACGGCATAAAAACGTTATTTATAACGAACTGGTTTCGCAAAATGCCGATTAGAACAGAAAGAAAGAAGTATTTCCTTTTGTTTTCATGCAGGAATCATGCGAAATTTCATTGAAATTTACGAAGTTACATTATATATAATTAGTAGAAACAAAAATGGTTGAATTCAATTCGATGTACGCGCGTTTTTTTTAAATTATCTCCCGTTGCCGACGTTGCCGATAGACGGCGTTCATTACGAACCTCTTCCCTTAAATTGATTAATTTGTGAATTTCTGTTATCCAATTAAAATGAACTGTCCTGAAATCGACTTATACTTCCCACAGCAAAAATATCTGTTTTGACGCCTACAAAAAGTTCAAATCATCATATTTTTTAAACTACTCACCCAAACAGAAAATCTCCATAATGTGATCTAACACTCCATAAAGTTTCATAAGAATCATGCAAGTAATGTATGAGGAGTTTCGGACGTTATTTCGGACAGACCGACGTACAGACAGATAGAATGAAACGTATATACCCCCCCAACTTCGTTTTCGGGTGGTTATAAGTCAAGATAAAAAAATGGTTGGTTCCAGTTACCCTATCTATTTTGCACCTATCCTACAGATTTTTTGGACAATTTTCTATAAGTATTGTCAAAATGTCTCTACCATAGACTCTATGTTTTAAAAAATGTGTAAAATAATAATAAAAAATTCCCTACCTACCTACCCTATTTTGTTTTATCTTCATGCAACAGGAACCACACTTATTTTTTACTTGACCTAATATCGAAATATTAGCAAATGAGAGTGGACGATACTGTCAGTGACTTGAGTTTAACGGCAGTAGTATCGACTCAGTGGTATTAACAACTTCTTTGATACAATAGATATTAATATTTTAGACAATTTTTAGGTCTCTATCAGGGACTTGAAAAAAGGTTCAATGCATATTTTTTCAATTCATTCCTCCCCTACACTGACCCAAGGTTGAAAATGGAGGGCTTTTCTTTGATACTGGCCAGTAAGTAGTGGCGAAGAACAAAACATCTAAATTGTTGCAGATGAATAAATATATAATTAAAGCCTAATCCCATCTGCGGCCGTTAGTGATATGAGGGGGATATCTTGAAGAATCGAAATAGAATGAAAAAAGCATTCTATAAAGTAAGTGGCCCTCAAATATGTATTTTTTGCCAGTTTTATCTGGTATCACTCATCTCAATACAGTACGATTACAAACAAGGTGAACGCTTGCTTGAACTACAAAAACTGGTTGCACGGTACATAATTTAGATATCTGGTTAAAAATTTACAATTATTTCAATTTTAAAATGTGTTTCGTAAAATTTTATGTTTTTTTGTGAAATGCACAACACTTGCCACTTGTAAAAAGTTCATATTAACAATATATGAGCATGCTGATAATATAGATTTTCAAAAGTGGATATATCAGAGTTAATGCTAAAGCAATCAAACAGTATCGAGAACAACTGAAATCATTTATTAAGTATTTAAACTTGGCTTTTAATGTGAATATTTCATGATAACAATTGTGACACGATGTGCACATTTGGCCGATTTAAGACTCATCAGTTGTGCTGAATGCATAAAATATTGCAAGTCGAAACAAAAACTGTAAAAAATATTTTAAAAGTACAAACAATTTGACCACTGCATGACTATGTATGGATAACAGAAAATAAAAAAGAAGTTTCATCTACCTGGTTTCATATTCCCGGTTATGCATCACTGATTCAAATCACATAAGATTACATTGTAAAATATTCATATTGACTTAATAACCTTTTCCCAAAATAATTATTGTTCTCGGTTTTCATAAATATATAGTTAAAACGAACTGTCTTCCCACATTATGTTTTGTAAAATTATGAAAAAATACTTTCGTATACTTCTAAATTCATAAAGCTATGGGAGAACCATCTGTTAAACTAATTCTTAAAGGATAAGGGGCATTAAGGCCCGTATTTTGCCTAAAATATGGCCAAAAATAAAATCTCACG
This sequence comes from Mytilisepta virgata, assembly GCA_028015205.1. NCBI lineage: Eukaryota > Metazoa > Mollusca > Bivalvia > Mytilida > Mytilidae > Mytilisepta > Mytilisepta virgata. The sequence goes on from CM051520.1 coordinate 23,369,325, forward strand.
CAATCTTTATTCAGATAGTATACATCTCCCATAGAAATATTTTTTTGATTCTCGAATGCGCGCAATGTTTTCTCAAGCAAAATGTGCATGGGGAAACTGCTAAAAATAAGCTATTTTCAAGATATTTGGTCAATGAACCAATGGTATGACATCATTTTGACGTCACAATCCTGGAAATTAATCTGAATTGATTTATTTTTCAAGCATCTTATATTTTACCAACTTCAGGCTAATTTGGAATCCATTCCTTAAATGTCCATATTTGTAGGTAAAAAAAACGGGCCTTAACGCCCCCACTGCAAACGTAGGTATTGAGTGGCTAATTCAATGCAATAATAATATGGTATTATTAAGGAATAATAAGAAACTTCATTCAAGACAAGAAACAAAACGATATATTATGATGCACAGAATGAGCACATTTCCACACCTCGTGTGTTATCCGTTGTGTTCAACAGCACAAATGGGGAAACATAAACAATTACCCATGATATTTGAAACCGACAAGACCTGTTTTTTTTTTAGGTTTACAAACTCACCAATACTTGTATAGTTTAAGTGAATCTTTATTTTTTTTGTTTTAAAACTTTATCAGGTCGTTATGTAAGGTGCCCAAATCTTTTATGCATTTTCAGGCTCGTATCAACACATAATAAGACATTTTTACAGGAAAAAATCACATTAATCCTGAAGTTTTTTCGTCGTTTTACTTGACTGAAGTAAACTTAGCGCTAAGTTTATCTGATGTTGCTGTTTTCAAATTTTGTGAAAAGAATTATGTTCTCATTTTCCAGAATGTTGTTTTCGTCAAAAATATAACCTTACAACACTGAAAATCATCTAAGCAAATGGAAAGCAACAAAAAATCCCGTGTTTTCTAATCGATTTGAGACAGACAAACCGTAAACGTATGCGGTTTACAATGATAGTCGTTTTTGGAATCCAGATCTTTTTGCCTGCAATCGGCAGTCCTCGGCAGATTCCGCTACCCTTCATCTAAGAGTAGTATAATCTGCCGAGGAGTGCCGAACGCTTTTGCCGGGTGGCTAAAATTTTGCTAATCGTTCGTGGCTTTCATCAAAGAGCAACAAAAACTCTCACGGCGTAAAAAATGCTTTCGTTAACAAACTTTTCTTATAATACAAACTCAATTAAACCACTGAATTCATGTAACAGAATGTCTAGTCGCACTATTCAAACAGCTTAAATACGTTTAACCAGGTAGAAAACTATGAATGATTTATGAAAAATATTATATTTTGTTGTTTCTTCCAACATTGCATGGGTTAGGGACCCTACAATCGCCTTATTCTTCCAACATTGAATGGGTTAGGGACGCTACAATTGTCTTATAAAGAATTTGTAACATCTTGGACTTGTATGTAAATTTATGTCCTCAGACAGAGGTGTCTATTCTATTGGTTTCAGTAAACATTATAAACAATTTTAATATATACTATGAATGTGCACGCAGGTCAATAGCATTCTCATTGCCAAATTTTTTAAAGCCGAATCAGTAACCAATTTTTTTTTAATCATACTAAACAGCTGAAATAATAAAAAAAAAAATAAATGCCTATACTAAACTATTCACACTTACATGTATAATAAATTTTCCGAGGTACACTATACTAGTAAAAACAAAATTTCTCTTAGACTAAACACAATATTTTGATTGTAATTTGCTGAACTGTTGCATAAACACGGAATGAGAAGAAAAGTTTGGCAACATTCAAAATTACCATTTTGAACATTTTTCACTCTTAAACAAAAGATTTTGTAAACGGATTGAATTAAACATGTTCTAACTTATGAGCACACAGATTTGCATCATATCTGAACTCGGGTATTTTTTCTTTATGAAGATAAATTTTCATCTTTTATTGCTTTCTTAGTTTTACCGTTTATATTGCTTATTATGCCTCTATTAGCTATTTAATTTTGTATCAAATTGCAAAAATGATGATGGATAAAATTTAAGATTTTGATTCCTAATTCTATCCTTTTCATAAAAGTTAAAGTTTAATAGGTGAAAAAATATAGGCTGAGGAATCACCATAGATCATGTTTTTATTGGTAGATCTATAGATTTTCATGAAAAAAATTAGGATTTTTTTATGGAAACAAAGGTTTATACGTTGATAAATAGAGTATAACTTATCTCTCTAACTTATCTATATCTTGCCCTTGTTAGAAATATGATCAAGAGCTGGAAAGCAGTTTTCAATATGGCAGATATGCAAAGGTAAAACAGGTGGCAAGCTGAACAAAAGTCAAAACATTGAAGAGCAAAATTAAATGGCAAAATGACTAAAAAGAGTAGTTTAAAATTAGAATCACTGAACCATGAGTCAAGGTAAATTTATAAATTTAGATGCCATGCCATTTCAAAATACTGGTCAATCAGTAAAGGGATCGACTCGTCCATACCCATTTAATTAGAAAATAGGTACTGGTGTTGACAACTTAAGATACAATACAATTTTATCTGTTATAGATATTAAGTTTTCAAGTACCTTAACCTTGCCAAAAGTCTGTGCATGTTAATTTTTTCTAGTCTAGTTTTTTCAGAAATAAACTACAAAATCTCTATGATATAGGTATTTATACCAACTTTACTTTATTCGATAAAAGCTTATTTATTTCTTTACTATTATAACAGAATTTTGATAGAACCTATTCGGACGTTTTAATGTGAGTTTTATTTATCATACTGAATTTATCCTGCGACCAATAGTTTCAATAAGATTAGAAATATAGAAATTTGAATTGTGGTAAGGAATGTAGCAACTTTAGTCATCTGTCAGTTTTAAGATAATATTCATTAATCAACACTTAGATCTTGATAGTTGCTATTACTTTATATTTCATTGTTTGTGTAATGATAAGAAATGATTTGGCACATAAATTCTTGACAACAAATCCATGTACGCATGCAAATTACAAATGTTCAAGCAAGGAATAGCGCTTTCATTGCTGTTCTAAGACTAAAACGTTGAGATAAAATTATACAGATTGTGCCCACAGATGATTGAAGTAAAATATTTCAAATTCAATTTTAACTTGGGTTGAAGGGTCAAAAACAATATTTAACAATTTCTATTTTTTTTTTTGCGAAACAATACTCAAGTTATGTACGGAAACCTTAATTTTAACTATTTTCCACATTAAAAGGGACATAACTCGAAAACGACAGCATTCGCAATTTTTCCCAACATAACGAGGCAAAACTCTGGAATGGTACCATACTTTAATGCAAACCGATCTGTTTATTGTATTAAAAAGCATTGTATATGAGTTAAAAACATTTGGCCAAGGCAAACTTAAGTCAGAGTGCGGAAAGGCCAACTGTGACATTTTTTCCATTTATAAAGGGACATAACCCTTCGAACTCCAAACTCACCTTGAGCACAACTGATGACTCGTAAATCAACGAAATGTACACCATCTTGTGCATGAAGGTTAGTATCAAAGAATTTATTGATAAGCGTATTATGGAATAACCAGCGCCTTTGTTGCTGTTCTTCACCCTAAAATGTCGCTGCTACATGTATATTTTCAACAATGAGCCAAAAACACACATATAAAAGCAAGATAACAACTATCTCTTGAGTAGACTTAGACAGTACCACTTTCCATTTACCGATAACCACTACGTTTCTGAAACCAGTATGAACAAATCTTGGCAGCAATTTTATTTACATGTAAGATGATCTTGTATCAAATAAATTTCCATTGATCCCAATCACCATTCAGTACTGCTTATATGGCCATTGATTGGCAAATTGAATCCAGGTGAGTTCTACAGGCTCAAGGGAGCCTCTAGTTTTAATAATAAATGCATTTATTTGGTCAATATGTATAAAACAATCATTTTGTGGTTTCAATTCAGTTGCTAATAACACACATCACCATTAAAAGTTTGTGGAATATTAACAAATACAGTGCTATCACGTTTTGTACTTTTCGCTTTTTGTTGTAGAATGTTGTACTCGCAATTCCCTTTTATTCCTATCCAAAACTATTTAACTATTCATAGATATATGAATAAATTTGCATCAATGTTAGTAATATTATTTAAAATATTTGCATTATCTAGATTTTTAAGATAACGTCATTCCACTTTAACATTGACGTAAGTCTCACCACTTTCCACTTTTCGACAATTAAAGCTTAAAAAACTCTTGAATTAGTAGATAAACCATTAAATACAATGCTGTTTATCGACAATTTAAAATGTTTAATTAACGTTTTTTGTCACTTTGCAATGTAGGCACATACATTATTTATATATACACAAGAACAGGACGAGAATTATAAAAGTGCGAATGCATAAACTTGGAATAAAAGAAAAAAAATATTTTGACGCACGTTTTCAACTGATAATTCATTTGAAATTGTAGAAATTAGTATAGATTTTCATTGAAATAAAATAATATAAAAAGAGCAATCCAAAATACAATAAAACATTACTTCCAATCCAAACCAGACTGCTCCAGAAGAGCAAGCTGTTCCTGCTCCATATGCAATACCCATATAGTTGCTGTAGGAAATCCATTGAGCAACATGACCAGAGGAAACAAACAATTTTGATATTGGTTTATTTTCTAAATAAATCAATTTGTGATGATAATCTTGAAATTTCAGTCGTGTTGAAAAAACAATATGTATCTGATAAAGTGTTGGCTGACTAGCATAAATTGCAGCAAATTTTCATTTTTTTCTAACAGTCTCTCACCTGAATTGTAATAAACATGGCCCTTGCGGTAGAATAAAATTATCAGTCCATAGTTAGTATAAGAGAACGTTTAAAACGACCAAACAGAATATGATGAAATAAGCATGATTATCAAATGTGGTAAAATAAAATGTTTATTTAAAAGCAATTCTCAAACCTGATATTTCAGTAAATTAATCCGATTTGCAATAAGATTAAAAGGGTATGGGTTAATAAACTTATTTGGAAAAAACATATGCAGTACTGTAACAAAATACAAAAAGCAAGCTAACAGCGCTTTTGTTGATTACAATGTTTTCAACATTGTAACCAAAAGCTCGTACATAAAGCAAAAGCAAGACTCAGCTGAATCGCCACCCGCGATTTTAAGTCATTGCTGTTCCTAGAGTAGACTTAACCAGTACTACTTTCCATTTCCGTACAATTACTACGTATGTCCTATGAACTAAAAACATTTTAAAATTTACCTATAATTGTTTCGGAAGCTCATTGGTATAGCTCTGTAATGAGATGGGATTGGCTGCATGTGTTTAAAATCATTTTGACCGTTACATTTTTCTCTACAAAATGTTTGGTTTTTGGTTGGCTTTACATACTTTTTTCCTCTAGTAATACTTGAAAGAGAAAACTTGTCGAAAGGCTTCGGCTACACCAAATTAATATCACAGATATTAATTTGGTTTGCTTGGTATGTTAATATGCATTACTTGCCGTCGATTTTTTTCTAAGCTGACCCCATTTCCGTTTACGGAAATAATCTTACACCCTTGACCTTTGACATAATTTTTGTACCATTCATGGTCAGAATTGTTTCAATGAAAAAGATGATTTTAAAGTGATAGCTTTCGAACAGGCTATTTCTTTTTCCAAATGTTCTATTTGAACAATTAGTGTCAATAAAACAATTTGTTCAATATCGGTCTACAAATTGACGTGATAATTAAAACCATTCTTGTAGACAAATTAACAGGACTATTAAACAGATTTCTTAATTAGATATCTGAACAGAAAAGCGATTTACAACGGTATTATTGACATTTAACATCGTGTTTATACAACGTTAACCATGTGCTTCGACAGGAGGTTCTAAAATTATATTTTCATCTTTATGTTAGTAAAGTTGATACAGGGTTTGGATATAAAAAATAATTTGGTATTTTTTGCTCTAGAATATCAATAATCTAAAAATAGTGATTAACCTCTTTGAATCATATGTCTGACCTAAATGAAGTTATTGTTCACTATCGATGTATAAATAGTGATAGTAAGGACGAATGAATAATGAATGTATGAAAGCAAAGGGTGTGTTAGGGATGAGAAGGTTATACCTAACTATGTATCGTATCGTTTTCCTTTGCAAAGCTCTTGTATGCTTGTTTATTTGATATTTTCCAACTGTGTGTCTTTTCAAAACTGCAGGTCGTCTTTTCATGAATATCTCAAATATTTCATTTAAAATCAAAATAAAAAGTATTATTCTACCTTTTTTCCAAAGGTCAAAATTGTCTTTTTCACTGCTGAAACTCAGATATTTAACGAAAGCGGATTTTCCATTTTTGTGTGCAATTCATTGATTTTTGTTTTAAGAATGACGTCACCAAAACAAATGTGACGTTGCTGAATATGCACAAGTTTTGTTTCCAAGAGTCTGGACGATGTTGGCTTTTGGGATATACCACATATTTATTTGAACTATAAAATTGTTATAACATCTGGAGTTTTCATCAAGAAATCAGTTGTTGAAGTATGTCATGTCCACATGTTTCAAGATTCCTCCTACATTGTTTAATTAAATTCTATATTTTGCAGATTGTTTTTTTGTATGTTTTAAACATTGTATTTACTTCTATATGATTTAATATTGGATCTAACACGTCATTTGATTGGTCAATTTTTTTTCGTCTGTCATATCATAGACTAAATATTATTTTCTACTATGACGTCATTAAAGGGAATCCCGACGTTTTAGACGTCAAAACAACAGTTGCAATTAAATTATAAGGATTGACAGTAATTTTGTTTTCAGTCTATTCGAAATAACCTCAATGCACATGGTGCACACTTTCAAATAACACGCTACGAGGGTTATTAAGTGAGCACCACGTGATTGAGGTTACTTTTCATAGACTGAAAAAAAAAATTACAGTCAATCCTTAAATATATGAAATTACCGTATATGGCTTCACTGTATTAGAAGTTGTGAACCTGGAAGTTTTTTGACATATTGCATATTCTATAGTAATACGTCAGTAGTTTATTTGTTCGGTGGTAGCTGGTCGAAGCCACTTATTGTCCCTCGCCGCAACGCGACGGAGGGACTTGATAATGGTCTGCGTCCGTCTGTCCGTCCGTCCGTCCGTCACAATTACTTGTGGACGCATCTCCTCTGAGACAGCTGATTGTATTTCGTTAAAATTTTGTAGGACTGTTAGTCTCCATATGTACTTGATCCTGTCGCACCGCCATTTTAATTCGACTAATTTTACGGGAGTTATGAGACTTTAACTTTTTTCTGCATACAACACTATAGGAACACTCTGTGGACGCAACTCCTCTGAAGACCAGATTTTGTTCAAATTTTGTAGGATTGTTAGTAACCACATCTACCTAATCCACACCACAATTTTGATTCGAAAAATTTTATGGGAGTTATGGGACTTTAACTCTTTTGTGCATGCGACACTATTCGAACACTTTGTGGATGCAACTCCTCTGAGACCGCTGTTCGAATTTTGTTCAAATTTTGTAGGATTGTTAGTCACAATATGTACTTGACCCTATGCCACCATTTCAATAATACACATTTTGTATATCTTGTTTTCCTTAGGGCCAATATCGATACTTGTCCTCTTAAACCCGCTAACCTTCTATCAAATTTAGAAAAAAAATTATGCACATGATTATCGGCATGGAACTTAGATTCATATTATAAACCAACTCCACGACTGCTTACATTTCACATGACATCACAAAAGGATACGAATAGCTTATATTTCTATTTTAACTACACAAAAGTTTGGCACGACTCGGTTTTAAAATTGAAATATTGTAATCGTTTGGGCCAGTTTGCAAAATGACATGTTCAAATTGTCTGAAGTGTAGACTTTTTAATGGCTTATAATAGCACAGACTTCAAATCAAGATGAAAATATTCAAAACCAAAAAATCACTAATGTACTCTTGTATAATAAAGTCAGTTGTACTAAATTTCTTCCATATAAATACGCTTGTCTGTGATGACCAGCAAAAGATACGCTCGTGATCAAAACCATTGGAAAACTAAAAATTCATCAAAACATTGTGAGCAGTAGAAATAAAAGAAAACTGATTAAAAAAGGAAGCAAAAATCCAAACAAGACTAATTAGCGTGGGGAGTTAAAACCTAGGTTTCCAAAATTAATCAATTGAAAACAACAAATACTGTAATTTTTGTCCTCTGAGTTTATTAATGTTATAGGTATATTGATCTTAAAATCGTTCTCACATTACACTTAGCTTGATATCGACTGTATTTGATAGAGACCTAACCAGAAACAGATTAATTTAACTCGTTTTGATCAAGGACTTAACTGTTGAAAGCCGAAACAATAACTCAAAAACCGTTGAAAACCCCGATTAAATGGCTTAATGCCCAAAAGAAATGATGTAATAAAAAAATGACATAACGTATTACATGAAACAAAAAGACTTAGAATAAGAAAGCACGCCAGTTTCTAATGCCTTTGTAACAAAAATCGGGAATAACATAAGGTGTTCCGAAAGGGTAAGCATGTTCACTAACGGGGCCACATCAATTTGCATGTAGGTAAAATCCAATGAATTATCAAGTTTGATGAGATTTCAATTCGGCAAGACTTGAAATGTAAACTGGTTCATTTGTGAGATAAAATTAAGTACATGTACCAGACAATTAAATTGTTACTGTAAAGCCCGTAAAGCGTTAAGAGTGATGATATTAACAAGGGCTTAATATACTCATGTCTCGGATACTTATCTACCAATAAGTTTGCTCTCTTCATAAAGTCTTCGAAAATACTATTAAAGAATGGTAAGAAATCAGCATTGAAGTGTATACACCAAGCCTCATGAGACGTATAGACTATCAGGATTTCTGCATATCTTATATCGTAAAATATCACATGCCAGACACATCAGAAAGTGAGCATAGCTTATCATTACAATAATATGACAATGGCTTTATCGTATTGTTTATAAAATTGCTACTTAAATCTAGTTTTTCATGGTTTCCAAGCTAACCGGAAGTGATCTTGATATATTCTGATCAAATATGATAACATCGTTGATAAAGTCGATTGAAATCTATGCCACGACATAGTGACGGAATACGGGAACTACTGAAGGTCTGAGCAGATCGAAATATATTTGAAGACGTATTGAAATAAGACAAGTTGGTATATTTTAAAATGGAAAAGCACACAATTTAAAAGTCAAAATCATCACGTTTGTCACAGAGTTTTGCTTATCATGAATGTAGGTATGGATGTTATAGTGGTAGTAGACATCGTGGATAAAACGTAGCTACAATAATGCAGCTCCTGTGACAATATTTCATCGGCAGAGCTACAAAGAAATAAATGCTCCCTTTACTAGCAATAGAGTAGCTCGATCCGCCGAGATAAACAAAACTATCAGCTACATCATTGTGGATAGGATAAGTAGCTAAAACAGCAGGACTATGGCAAGTGGTTTTTAATATTTATTAAATTTCAATATATCTTATAAAGTTAATAAGATATCTTATAAAGTATATAAGATATCTTATAAAGTATATAAGATATCTTGTAATGTTTATAAGATATCTTATTTAATTTGAATTTAATAAGATATCTTATACATTTTATAAGATATCTAATTAACTTTACAAGATATCTTTGAAACTAAATTAAATATTTTATGAAGTTTATAGGATATCTTGTATCTTTTTAACAAATATTTTATAAGATATCTTGTATAGTTTATAAGATATCTTTAAAAGTATACAAGATATCTTATTTACTTTACTAAATATTTTATTTACTATGTGAGATATCTTATAAGCTGTACAAGATATCTTATATGATTGAAATATCATATATCTTATTTAGTAAATATCTTGAAATTGAATAAATATGTTATTTAGTAAATAAGATAGCTTAAGATATCTCAATTCGTTTATAAGATATCTTAAAAAGATAATAAAATGTACTTTTGAAAATCTCAAATATAAGATATCTCATTTAGGTTATAAGATATCTTATTAATCTTCATAAGATATCTTGAAAGTAAAATAAATATAAAAACGGCTTGCCATACAGGACAAACACTAATTCTTGAAAGACCAAAAAGGCATTTTAAAAACAAATATGTGCCTTTCCATTGTTGATTAAATTCAAACGTAGAATACCCTCGGGGTGCGCTACATATTGCTCTCTGTGGATTCGAAATGGCCATCTTTGTCTTCATTTTACGTAAGTACTGAAAGAATAACTTATTAACTCGTCATAGTAATAGATAATTTTACAAGCTAGTGTTGTGATCTAAGATGTTATTCAAATGAGTACCCACAGTAAGTTACAAAAATAATTATTACACACCTATCAGAATAGAAGCAATAATATATAAGTTAATTTTTCGACAGTGATTAAACTTCAAAAAAAAAAAAAAAAATTCAGAGTAATTGCATAATTATCGCTGATGGTTTTATGCAAAATTCTGTATATAAAAATCTATATTTGAGATTTTCCAAAGTACATTTTCATCTCAGATTTTCCATTCTCACTTTTTGAAGTTGAAATGGCGTTCGCGTTATTATGAAAAAAAAAATTTTGATATTGATTTATCTTTTCAAAACTGTGTTTTGGTAATATATTTTGTTTCTGTTGTTACTCGTGTATCCGTACATATGTACTTTTTATTGTGGTTTTAATTTGTATTGATCACGCCTATAGTGATGTGTTAAATATTTGTATATATCGAAATTAAATTTGACATGGACATCAAAGATCCAAATTTTGGTTAAAGGCTTAATAAATACACATGGAAATGCTGGGAAACACGAGATAATTATTCTGACATTAAATATTTTAATTTCAAGGAAGTTGAAGGAAAACACTTTCTTGGGTATCTAACATTCGCAGCACTGAAAAAGTATTTGCACATATCAGATAAAAAGTTAATGTTTTGAAAAACAATTTTTATCTGGTCAGGCAAGATATTTTCGTTGGAAAAGAATTTAGAGATCAGCCTTCATTTAGATATTCAGTTCAGTCTTTCATGATGCAAAACTGTAGACCAACGATTTCCTTTTATCATAGGCAATAAAGTAAATGTATTAAATTGTGTTTGACGTGTGTTTAAATTACTCAAACTCTCATACACCACGTTTGTAACTTAGTTGGTCAGTGATCTCCATCGTTTGGTCGATATCTTGGCGCAGGTCAAAACTTACTTTAGTGTCCCGACGTGATACCCTTTAAAACATTAACCCAAGTATACGTCATGTATTCCATATGGGATGGATTTAACAATAAATTTCAAATAAATAATTAAATAAATCCATTTAATATGGAAGATTTTTTTCCACCCATAAAATGGGCACTCCAAGCATAAAACATTTGTCCTAAAACACAGCCATTTCAGTTCTATTGTAAAAGAAAGAAAAAAAAAACAATCCCAGAAAAATAACTATGAGATTACTACTTCTACAATGGTAATTAAAATTAAAAACAACATTCACAATATCATAATAATGTCCCGTAAAAGAAAAGGAGCCACTAGTTAATGTGATAATGGGACAGGATTACAGTCCAAAAATGCCGCCCTTCAGGTTGGTTATATTTAGATTACAGTCCAAAAATGCCGTCCTTTAGGTTTAGTATATTTAGTATGGGCATCTTCAATATGTGCATAATCAACGTGCAAAATAAAAACATTTTAACTTAATATTGTAGATGTTATCCTGAAAAACCCCAATGCTAATTTCACCCCGACAATGACTTATTTCAGCTAGCCATAGTTTTTGTGAAAATGGACAGAAAGAGTATGCATTCAATTGTCCTACATAATAAAACAACTTCTACCTTGAAAACTATAGGAGTTATCTGTACAAACCATGTGCCCTCATGATAATTTCACTCAGAAAATGACTAAAGTTTAGCAGGTTATAATTTTGTAAAAAATTGCTGAAAATTAAAAAAAAAATCCTTAAAGAAAATAAACAACAAAACGGATAAAAGGAAAGCTCCACAATGACACATCAAGCAAATAACGCCGTCAAAACGATAAAAACAGAAGATCCCAAAACATAATTATCGAATCGACAGAGTTAGGCTAGTTTAACCTGGTAGAGACACTAAACCGTGGTGGTGTTAAACCGGTTTTAAAGGGCCATATACCTTCCCATTTTCCATGTAATCCCTCTGAGCCCAGTTGTTCAACATATTTTAGGTGATTCTCTTTCAGAATTGTATCCGATGACACCCAAGGTCAAATTTAACCGAGGGTTAAACTGCATAGAAAATTCGATATTTATCGTAGACGAGACGTTAAACAATAATTAATCATTCAATAACAATAAAATAATTTATTATTATTCATTGATATAATTATATGGCAGAGCTTTAATACATTTTTATCCTTAACTGAACAAGGTTCTACAATGAGCAAATCACAGTAAATTGAAATAGTTTTCAATAGCCATCCACTTGTCTAGGATGATTTAAAACAAAATGTAAATTGTTTTTGTAATATTCATTTGTGGACAATGTACAACATGTAATGTGGAATGACTGTAATTAATATTAGAAAGAAACAAAATGAAAATGTTAATCAATGATTTGATATTCACTTACAAAGTAATTACAGCATGTTTATATAAACGGTAAAATGTTGCGAATCTTCCGCACAAACTGCAAGTTTGTTTTTTGTGGAGGATGTAACTAACATTTTCCGTCACTATACCTTAAATCGTAATTTGTTATTCCCTTTAAACTGTTTTGATGCTTCCAATTTCAGCAGATTTTCCGTTTTTCTGTCTATTTTACATTTATTTTTCATCGTGAAATCAGTGTCTGAACAGTGTTGAACGTACGTACAGTAAGCATAATGCAGAAAAGACACCCTAATCATCCCATTTTTATATAATGCGAATATATGTATTATATTTAAAAAATCATAAACACATTTATAAATTTGAAACAAGCTATATTCAAGTTAAGTGTGTAGTTGATGTCTTCTTTAGAATCGCAAGAATGTCTCTTTTTATATGAAATTAACTCGTTATCGGCAAAATAAAGACTGGAGCCGAAGTAATAAGTTTGAAGTTCATAAAGTAAAAATCCCAAACCAGGTGAAACTATGATTACAGTTACACAGAGGAAAAATACTACAAAAGCATGAACTGTCCATCCCTCTCTTCCAAAAGCAAGAATTGACATCAATTGATCCGAATAGTATGCATGTCTTGCTCGCTTAACGTCACTTGTCATAGTGACAGTACAAGATAAATCATTCTCTGTAGTAATCCCCTCAAAAAGCAAACATAATAATAATTTTATGAAATCTACAATCGCAATTTAATTTCTTGTACTTCAAGAAAAAAATAAATTAGAAAAAACCGACAACCATTAAAAATATAAAGTAATATCTTACCTTTATATAATGAAATAATAATACACGTCTTAAGATATAAAAAATATATATCCATATCAAGTAAGTAATATTAACACCTGTAGGTTTATAACAATATGACACTGTTTTCATTTTGTTTTAAATATATAGATGTATTGATCGCAATTTTTCTCATGTTTGATCCAATAGGAATTCGTTAGACGTCGATTGTGTTTGATATGGCTTGTACAGAATAGTTAACGCTCAATTTGTAATAATAATCTTACTGATATCATCTAAAAACACGGAATTAAGTACTGACGATAACAATTAAAAATCTCTTTTACTTAATGTTCTTGGAAGTATTATAAAAAAGATAAATGAATTAGAATAACATCGTATTTACATGATGCAATATAAGTCAGATTCATTAAATGCAAACGGAACTGAGAAAAAATCGGCTTTTCGATTAGATAAAAAAAATTACATTAATATTGACTAAAATAAACTAAAAAAGCAGGAATACGTAGAAAATCAAATCTAATCTCCTTATCACTCTGTCACCAGTTTTAATTAGTACTTTCTATCGTTTTTCCGTGAAGGAATCTGTTACCTGGTACTTCCGTATTGAGAATTCCATATAATATTTTACAAACTTATCAATGCACATTGCATTGGCGGGGTACATCTGTTATGTTAACCTTTCCTTACGTATCCCGAAACTCTGGTGTATAAACAAATCATTGGATACCTTAATTTAGGTATTCATTAACAGTTTTTAAACATGTTGAGGTTTGCTTATCGGCTTCGTATTAAATAACAATAAGGAAGGATACGTGTTAACTTTATTGGATGTCACGTTTCAAGTGAAATAATAATAATAAAAAAAAGAACATGCAAATTTTATCATTTCAAACAGAATAAAAAATTGAAAGGAAAATAAATGAACAAAACTAATAAAGTACCAAAGCTGAAGATTACATTCATCACGTTATATTCAAACATTTAAACAAACGCAGAACTGCAGTAATTTGATATTAATATGACATGTAGCTATATATACAAATGATACTTGTTGTCAATTAAAAGTATCACACGTGAGCAAATTCCATAATTTTTTTTTGTTTATTGAAAAAAATTCTAAGTCATAAAATATCCAAGGTGAAAATGCTAATAAACTTGTTCTAAATAAGTATGTCGGCCTTATCGACAATATTTAGAAATATGTGTAACAAAATTCAGATTTTCAGTTCATTTTTAAAGTTTATTAAAAGAATATATGTATATAATACTACATCCGGGGTGTTTCTCTGTTCTTCCCTCTTCTTGCATACTTCATTGGATTGATGATAAAATGTGCCATTCACTTTTTTTATTGTGTTCTGGTCATTTTAGGGTTTTTTTTGTTCTGGTTGGAATTGTATTGTTATTAACCTAAATATGAATATTTTATTCTTTATAGGTATTAAAATTCACTTATTTTAATATTATACATACTTTTATAGCAAACTGAAAAGGTGATTCCTTTATATGTTTTCAGGTAAGTGCGTTTGTAGTACATATTGCATCTAATACATGTCCGTGTGAATATTTATATTTGTTGAGACTATCGTTCAATTTTTAAATATTGATTGTTTTATTATTGGGAATGATACTTGTGGTCTACGAATACTAGAACAAAAATCTAAGTAATCATCAGGAATCCACGCACAGACGGCGAAAACACTATTTTCAGTATCCAGACCATTACCTTTGACCTAATGAGCGCAAGATCACTAGTGTTCTTTTTCTTAATAAAGGTTGTTTGGTTTCAATGCCACAAATATATCTTCAGTTATCATCCGCATTCCGGAAGGGCGGTCCAGGCGACAACGGTATGCTTCTCCTCTTGAATTTTCGGGGAGCATAATTACGACAGAGAAACATTTGTATTCTTCCATTGAATTGTGATGGTAAATTTAAGTTTTACTATATATAATGTACTATCGGTAATGATACATAACTATGTGAAAAACACAATTATTACATAGGTGCTTGGCTTTATCATATTCTTTCACTTTTTTCAAAGTCAGCAAATTGACAGTACATTTGAAATGGTTAACAGTGAAAAAGGATAAAAAATATAATTTCACATAGAATGAAAGGAGAACATATAAATGAAAGATATATCAAAACAAAACAGGTAGCATATTATTTCAACATGGTTCATCAGTTAAACAAAGCTCTTGTTCCAGTAATTAAATTTTATTGACAAGCTCCCATCATTTAATTAAAACCTCTCAAAGTAAGCAAATTCAATGACTTTATTTCTGCTAATTGAGGTGCTATTCCCAAATCATAAAATACTAATATTTTAAAATCTAATGATTATGTTTTACCAGATATAAATATCCATAGGGATATGTATTAGATGCAATATATATTACAGACATATTCAGCTTTTTATTACGCGCATGTTTAAAAACATTCCCAGGGTTTGTGCATGTTATCAAATTTGGAGATTCTAATTATTAATAGAATTAAAAAAATATTCATATCTACGTGAAAAACATTCAAAGACACACAAAAACCCTAAAATGATAAGAACACAAAAAGAAAAAAACAAAATATCATCAATTTCATAAAGAAGAGGACAAAAATACTCGTAAAGAAATTTTAAAGTAGTAAATAAGTGGATAGAAAAATCCGGTAAAACAAATGATGAGATACTGATGACTAAAACCCCCCAAAAACAATAGAAACATGAACTCCTTGTTGTGAACCAAGTGGCTCAGGAAATGCACGTAGTTCTCTCTTAGTACACGACGCCCGCCATAGTGTCTGAGTAAATCCGTTATATATCTATAATGTATTTGTATGTTTTTTAAGCTTTGCGTTAGTGACATCTTTCTCTGTAAGTGACATGATGACGAGACATCATATGCAACACGTGCAAGTAGTCTTCCATAACTGGATAGAATTGTCAGTAAAATGTGTCGATAAATCATGACGCAAAACACTGATGTAAATTGTCACCGCATAAAAAATGTCTACCCAGCCATAACCCCGTGTTGAATTATCAATTAAAAATGTTTTAATCATTGTTTAAAAGGGGAAAGCATAGATAAAAAAAACATTTGCGGCGATTCTTAATATTTTTGCCTTTCAATAGGATATATCCCATGGATTAATAAAATATGCATTTCACGATTAAATAGATATAACCTATTAATATGCTTTTATAACTTCTAAATTAGTGGATACCAAAATCATTAATAAATAAAGAGGTAGGGCAGGTTTAACAGTTTGTGCTCACATTTTCCATTCGTTCACAATAAAAAATCACTTCTTGAACTATAAGGTAAATTAAAATAATCATGATAATGAGAAATACTTTTAGAAAAAATGTTACGTCTACCACATAAACAAATGATAAAGGGCGAAAGGGGACGAAAACAGAAAATAAAAAAGGACGTTCCGACTTAGTAGCTTTTATCACGAGCACATGAAAAAGGCGTTAACTATTAAAAATCTCATAAAAATAAAAAATCGAAAAATCATCTTTGTTCATGTTTTCTCTTCTTCGAGAAATACATCCGATGATCTTTTCCATTATTCATGATGAAAACTACTGCTGTCGAAAGCTTAAGAAAGAACCTAGAGGCTATGAATTTAAATCGTTCATGGGGAAATCACTAAACAACTCAAATCGCCTTTATAACATGTTCCTATGAGCAACACATGAATCGGTTTGGAGGGCTGGATTGTGGCAAAAATGGTTAAAATCGAAAATTAAAGAAAAAATATTTACATTAATTTTTAATATGTATCAGGATATCAAAAATAAATAAATATTCAGACTTTTTTTATTTCATATGCCGGTGTTAAACAAGGAGAAATCTGTAACCTTTTCTATTTTCATTATTTTAAATGACTTAGAGACGTTCTTTACAGCAAACAATGTAAAAACACTTGTGATTTATCTCTGTTATGTCAAGAAAAATTGCAGATATTTGTAAAAGTGTTCATTATATTATATGCTGACGACACTGCACTCTTGTCCGAAACTGCAGAGGGGTTATAATAATCACTTGATGTTTTTGAAAAATATTCTGAAGAATGGCGACTTCAGGTAAAAATTAGTAAAAAAAAGCTGTTGTTTTTAGAAAAAGGAAATTTAGACCCAGAAATGTATATGAAATTAATGGAGCAGATACCGAGATTGTAGACTCTTACACTTATCTTGTAATACTCTTTTATTTTAATGGTGATTTCTGTAAAGCAAGGAAAAAGTTGGTTGACCAATCCCAAAAGGCTTTATACGCTCTCCACAGAATAATTAAAATCATTTCCATCCCCGTCGATTTACAGTTGAAATTATTGACTCTTTAGTTAGCCCAATTTTATTATATGGATCAGAAATATAGGGTTTTGAAAATACAGATATCATCGAAAAAGTACATTTACAAACTTGTAAAAACATCTTAAAGGTGGAAAATAGCACTCCAAACTACATGGATTTTCAACGATTAAAAATGAAAAGATTCATTGAAATTAACAAAATTTATATGTAACATATCAATGAAGGTAGGTGTTGTATAATAGCCTTTTAGTGAAACATTCTTTGGAATGACGCTCAAGTGCAGGAAAAACATGCTTCATGTAAAATTCAACTAGTTTAGGTAACATTTCAGCGTCAAAGTACACTATGTCAATACAAATAATATGCTGTCCATAAAACAAATTCGTACCATGGTAGACACATTACGGCCATCCCACCCTGTACCTGAGCATAGTACGTGTGCTTCTTTTTGAGCCTTACTCCCTCTGTGCTTGATTCCAGACAGAAATCTGGATTGTTCATTACTACAATTTCCAAAACTTCCATTTTATTGACTAATTTCCCCTGAACAGAGTATGGACACTTTATTTCTAGAACACCCACACTATCGTCTTCTGTCAACCTACCATCACTGGATACACCTATGAAGGAATGACTTCCACACAATGTCAAACCCGTTTCATCCACTTTCAGATTTTCACAAAATAGTTTTCTCAAATCCATGTAGTCTACCCTTGCTTTGTATTCATTGTCCACTCCCCACTGTACTGCTGGAGGTAGGGTTTTATACCTAGATTTAATAACAAAAAACTTATTTCATTTTAAAACTACAATTCACCAATATCTGAAGAAAATATTTGTAAAGTTTTATTGAAATCCTTTCAGTTGTTTATGAATCGTTATGGACCTTTCTCAAAGTACAGTAAGCTAGAGAGATATCGTGACAAATCACAGAGATGGACATATCACCAACCTTGGTGAAATGGCTATATCTCTTTTTCTATTTTATTTATCTTCTTTATTTCTTTTGTAAATAAAATGATGAAACCCATCCCTTTAAATACAAAAGAAATCAGAGAGATAGAACAAATAGAAAAAAGATATATTAATTTCACTCAGGTGGAAGACAAGTCTATCACCGTGATTTCTGTACTATATGTAGACTTATTTGAGAAAGCAAGAACTGATAAAAAAAATTAAAAAAATGGTGGTGCATCATAAGTTACACAGTTTGTTAGTGACCTAATACATTATATAGTGGGTCAGTAAAATTCATATGGGGCTTAACTGAAGCTTGAGTGTCCATATGGAATTTACTGACAAAACATATACTATATTAGGTCACTAACAAACTGTGTTGCATTTATATCCTACCGACTATACTTATATGAAAGTAAACTATTATTTAAACTAGAGTAATGTCGTGATTGCTTTGTATTGATTCTACAGACTGTTTATAATATATATTAGGTCTTTCACATGGTCTTAAGAGAAGGGAATACCCACCGAAGAAAAAATGATAAAATATCCAAACTATTAATTTTACTAGCATGGGTAGGAATTGCATCAATAATTTTACACCTTATTAACTATTTCACTGAAATTTTTTGTGAAAATAATGTCTATCCATATTCAATTTCCCACAATTATGGACTGATTTTATCATTATAAATCATTTCTTGAAATTAACGGATCATTAAAACATACTTATCAAGACTGGATCCTTCCACAATTTACCGCACCAGAGATGATCCCCCGAACTTAGTATAGCACCAAATGAAGAACTTGTCAAACGACCCATATGCAGCTTTTTCCACATTTTTGACAGTCTCTGGCATCTGGTATAACTTTCAATATATTCCACCAGCTCCTGGTCAATGGTCAGTGGGGGCACTATAAATATAATTAATAATGATTGAAAACATTTTGAGTGAAAAACTACATACTAGTAAACACATTCAGAATGACAACTGCAATCCTCAAAGGTTATTCCCTGCTAACGGAAATACTGTAAAACCTTTAGTAGTTTGATCAAGAAATTTACATTTAAGAAAAAGGTACCATCATGATATCTCAAAATTATGAAATTTTCTTACAAGATATCAGCTCTCTAAAGCAAAGCTGACCTTAGATGGAATTTCACGGTTTTAAAAATTTTGTGCTTCAAATTATTTGTTTGCTTTTCCAAAGTTTTGGCTGCAAGTGTATATAGGAGAGCTTTTAATTTGCAATAAATGTGTCTCTTATTTTTATTTGTTCATGCTTTCCATCATTTTCGTTTCCATTGCAATATTGGCAATCTATCATCATGTACATATACAATGACTTATGTGCATAAGTTTTATATAACAGTGGAACTGAATTATGCATGTTTCTTCTTGAAGAGTGAGATATAGCTAGCTAAAACAATAATTAGCCTTTTTGGACTATAATGAAACTAGAAATTGTGTCTGTAAGACACGGATGCCCAGCCTAAAATATCGGTTAACATGAATGAATGCAAGGCACATCCACTGATGAAGTTTCCTTGATACACTATGCTTAGTTGCAAAGAAATGAACATAAACTTAACCAGAGTCGCTCAAGTCGTAATTACCCCTGTTATTAGACCGGAAATAGCTTGATTGCAGGATAAGATACCATGAGTGATGTCTAATTATCGATTACTGCTTGAGATCAAGAAAAACTGCTAGAATTTAACACCAAATATTAGTTGATAAAGTATATTTTTGGGTTATCTCCCCTTTCAAGAATCACTAGTGAAACAAAAATGCAGTGCAGGAAAAACATTTGCGGCGATTCTTCATCAAATATTACCTTTGTACATTATTACAGTTCCAAATGTCAATAATTAATTGCCATTTCCTTGGATTTTTCCATGTTACAGTTGATAAAGTTGCGACAGCTTGATTTTAATATTTTGTACTTGCCATAGTATACCTTCATTGTTTTAATCCATTTCAAATATTTTGAAAAATACATCTATGAGATTTATCATTGTTGATTTTATTATTCATATACCTGTATTAGGGAAAATGTCCTTTATGTTCCTCAAGTGTGAAGTGTCTGGTAATTTGCATCGTTGCGATCATCTCTGTGACGAGGATCAAAATTGGAAAGGACACCTCTTTCTTAGGAAGCAGCAGCTTCTGGCATTTGCAGCAAAGGTTTTTTTTTGGATTCAGCTCACTCATTGGTTTGGGTTTCACACTCAGGCATGGGACATTCCACTCACACAATTTTGATGTGCAGCTGTGTTGGTCCTTCTGTACATCTGTAATCTTTGCATTACTTAATGCAAATAGGAGGCTGCCTATATGACTGCATGCTTGAGCTAGTCTGTAATAATTTAAACACAAATTTACAGTCAACTTACTTCATTTGTATATGACGGATTGGAAAAATATAAATTTTAATATGCATTTAAAAAACAGAGAAAATATGCAGAAAAGAATAATTATAATACCTATCCATATAAGTATCAAGTTCCAAATTCAGGTTTTTATTTTTTTTTTTTAAATGAAAGTAATGGAACAGTTAACTACTTTTACATGAGCTATCTTCATAGAGTTATCTCCCATGATAAAACTTTGTACCAGTAATTTACATCTTCAATGAATATGGCTAAGGAAAAAATCTCTACAAATTTGTATTGACTTTTGAATTCTGAAAATCGCACTCTGGATTTTAGATGGACCGGTTAACTTTATTGACCAACATATATACAGTGAAGAATTAGGAGATAACAGTATTGTATTTTATTATCTGAATGATTTAATTGATGGTCAAAAATTGAGTTTTACTGGCGAAACACCAGGAAAGCCATTATAGGGGTTCATAAAGGCAGATCTGCATGGGAATGTTTCAAATTTTAGCTTGTTGTTGGAGGTAAATTTCTTTAGTCTGGGGGAGAATTGTTTCAAGTTCCGACCCTTGATGAACCACTGGAGTAAGGACGGACACTGGAGTCTGAGACGTTAAAACATCATTAATTATATCTTCTTTCTTCTTCTTTTTCACTTCTATACCATACTCAGTGGCCAAGGTTTTTAAGTGAGTTTAAATTTAACTTGTTTAAACTCTCCCGCGCCCGCTTTGCCATTTCTACTTTCGATTCTAAAGCCGAAAAAGAAGGCTGGAATATTTTCAAGGAATCTAACGATATCTGTAGATCTTCTTTCATAGTAAGGAGTGGTACATATTCACAGCAATAATGTTAAAATATGTTGAATTACACTTTTTGAGGGAGGGCGGGGGTTTCCAAAAAGAGTGCTCTTTGTAAACTTTCGAAAAATGTTGACAATTATAGATGTCACCTTATTGATATTTTTATTTGTGATATTTTTCAGATTTTGTCACTATAAGTTAATGATTTGTATCAAGTTTTACTGCTTACCCCCTTTAAAAACTTTACTTTAATTTTTAAATGTGTATTTCCTTTTATGAACTTGTTTGTTTTTATTGGTTTTGTTTTAGTAATAGCCATAACGCCCGGATTCGATATTTACCATTGACGTTACAATAAACAATAATTAATCAATCATGCAATACAAATAATTTTTAAATACATTTTTGTCGTTCTAAAATAATTAAATCAGAGTTAATTAAAATATTTTTCAATAGCCACTCACTTGTTTAGGATGATTAAAAAAATATGTAAATTGTTTTTGTAATGTCCATTTGTAGACAATACATGTGATTTTGAATGAGTGTAATTAAAATTGAAAAAAAAATCAAAATTTCATGGAATTCATTTCATGTTAATTAAAGGCATGTCGTCATTTGATTTTATATTCACCAGCAAAGTAATTAAAGAACGTTCTCGATATAATCAGTAATATGTTGCTGTAATTTTTTCTGCATAGAGTGCAACTTAAATTTTTTGTGAAGATAAAAATCCTTTAAAAGAAACCGTCACTTTACCTTAAATCAAAATTTATTATTGCATTTTGCACGGTTTTGATGCTTCCAATTTCAATAAGGATAATTTCCCCGTTTTTCTGTCAATTTTACATTTATGAGAGAAACAAATTATTCATCGTGAAAAAATAAAAGATGTAGTTACCAATATTCAGAAAACGAAATGTCAGAAGGAGACAGCAACAATAGGTGTATGCAATTCAAGTCAACAATGTCATCAAGCTAACCCAATATTACAAGAAATCTGTGTGTGTGAGGTAGTAAGCTAACACGAACTCACACAGCAAAGACTACCATGGATAGTTGAACTTTCGTAGCCTTGACTTGAACCCCGAAAGGGAGAAATCAGATGCGTCGACACAGTAAGAATTTCCTGTCATGATAGCATCACATGTGATTACCAACGAAATATTCATTCATAGATTGTCCGATCAGGGGAAAAGTAGTGAACGAAAGGGAAAGAACTATGATAAAACGTGTTAGTTGAGACATAGAAACAGTATATCAATTAAGCAACTCGTGATGTCGTTCGACAACTTTCGATGAGACAATTCAGTCTTCAGACTGAATAACTTCCGTATAGTATCTTATTAATTGTGATGCGAAGACACCATAAAAAAAATAGGAGGTTGACAGTCTGAACTGTGTTGAACGTATAATAGGTCTAATGCAGAAGAGATATCCCTGATCGTTACATTTTATATAATGCGGAAAATATGTAATTAGATTCTAAAAATCAGAAACACCTGTATGAATTTTTAAAAAAGTATATTCAAGTTAAGTATGTAGCTGATGTCTTAAAATTTCCTTCGATAGAATTGCATAACATTTTTGACATGGAATGTCTCGTGTTACATGTAATTAACTCAGTATGAGCAAAATAAAGCCTGATATAGAAGCAATAAGGCTAAGTACATGTCCATAAAGTAAAAGCCCAAAACCTTGTGAGTATGTATAGCACAGCAACACGGAAAATACTACAAGGATATGTTAAAAAAACATAACATTCACACCCTCCCCCCAAAATGCAAGAAGTGACATCAGTTGATACGGAAGAGAAATGATATCCTGCTCGCTTAACGTCACCTATCATATTGCAACTATAAAATTATTCATTATCTGTACTATTTGCCTGCTGTGTTCCCCGGAAAAAGCAAATTTAAGAATAATTATATGGAATCTAGAATCGCAAAGAATTCTGAAAATATCGACCAATAAAATACAAAGTAATGTCCTACTTTTATGTAATGAAATAATACTGCAGATACTGAGGTAAAAATAAAATATATCCATAACAAGTAAGTAATACTAACACCTGCAAGTTTATAAAAATATGACCACTGTTTTCATTTTGTTTTAAATATATAGATATATTGATCGTAATTTGTCTCATGTTTGATCCAATACCAAACTTGTAAATTCGTTAGACATCGATTGTGTTTGAAATGGATTGTACGGAATAGTTGACAACCTTACTGATATTACCTAAAAACACGGAATTAAGTACTGACGATAACAATTAAAACTATGATCATGTTTAATTAACGTTCTTGAAAGTATTGTAAAAAAGATAAATGAATTAGAATAACATCTGATTTACATGTAACTAATGTCATATAAATCATGTAAGGCAAATGGAATTGAAAAAAAAATTGCATTTTGTAATAGAAATCCGATTTTAGAACGGTAATGGTATTGAAAAAAAATCGATTTTTAATGAGATAAAAAAAAATCAATTAATATTGACTAAAATAAACACAATAACCATAAGAAAGTAGAAACTAAAATCCTTGATATCACTCTGTTACTAGATACATGTATACATTTTTAATTAGTACTGTTTCCATGAAGGAATCTGTTACCTGTTACTTTTGTATTGTGAAATCCTTATTTATACAATAATTGACTGCCCAAGGGACTGATATTGCCTGAAACATTGGTAATGCGGCTCGGGGCATTATCAATGTTTCAGGCAATATCTGTCCCGAGGGCAGTCAATTTATCTTGATAATGCCCTCTATATAAGCAACTATTGTGTTTATTTCATTGAAGAATATAAATTTGCTGGGTGTGGGTTCCTTACATGTACATGTATGTTGAATACCCCATGATGACCTCTGGATGTGTGTTTATGTTTCTGTCATTACTTTTGGTGCTATGCTGGTATATTGTACATTCATGGAAGTTCCTCATATATATTCTTTTTTCTACTTCAAACATTACTGACAAGAATTTATTTATATTCGAAATATGCATACCTACTAAGTACATAAAAAAGGCACCCTGTTATATAATATTACAACAATACTATTTGAGCAAGTATTGTTTTTATTTCATTGAAACCAAAATTTCATCTAGATTGTCTAGAATATAATTAACAACTGCTGCATCACAATTGTGTTTTAAAAAGATGACGTAACTAATTGCAAGGAGGCATTACCGTGTGGTAATGCCCACGCGGATTATCATGATAATGCCTGCTTGGCATTTTTACGCAGATTAATGTAGGTATTCATTAGCAGTTTTTAAACATGTTAAGGTATTATCGTCTTCGCTTTAAAAAGAGTAAATTATGATACGTTGTCAACTTTCGTGGATGTCACGCTTCAAAGTGAAATAATAATAAAAAAAAGAACATGCAAATTTCATCGAAAAAAGATATAATCATTTCAAACAAGGAAAACGTGAAAGGAAAATGAATAAACAAAACTAATAAAATAACAAACAGTACAAGAGGCTGTCGAATGACAGCAAACCGGATTTTCCTGCATGGAAATGATGTTTGCAAATCTGGATTCCCAAACAGGATGAAGTAAAGAAATATAAATGAATTTTTGTAGGGTTTTGTAGGGTTCAGAAATGGAAAGGCAAAAATCAATCTTGACCTCCTATTTATAGTAAGTGACAAATATTGGAATTTTTGAGAGTATATAAGTACACACGCGGTGAAAGTGAAAATCGTCAATATCGGAACGGTGAAAGTGGAAATCGTCAATATCGAACTTGACCTCCATTTTGTCATCAGTAACAACATATTAAGATTTGAAAAGCTTTGGCTGAACAGTTCATAAGTTATCACAGGGACACCACTGGGAAAGCCATTTTTCAATCTTTCAAGAACCATAACTCCTGAACGGTGAAAGTGAAAATCGTCAATATCGAACTTGACCTCCATTTTGTCATCAGTAACAACATATTAAAATTTGAAAAGCTTTGGTTGAATAGTTCATAAGTTATCACACGGACACCACTGGAAAAGCCATTTTTCAATCTTTCAAGAACCATAACTCTTGAACGGTGAAAGTGAAAATCGCCAATATCGAACTTGACCTCCATTTTGTCATCAGTAACAACATATTAAAATTTGAAAAGCTTTGGTTGAACAGTTCATAAGTTATCACACGGACACCACTGGGAAAGCCATTTTTCAATCTTTCAAGAACCATAACTCCTGAACGGTGAAAGTGAAAATCGTCAATATGGAACTTGACCTCCATTTTGTCATCAGTAACAACATATTAAAATTTGAAAAGCTTTGGTTGAACAGTTCATAAGTTATCACACGGACACCACTGGAAAAGCCATTTTTCAATCTTTCAAGAACCATAACTCTTGAACGGTGAAAGTGAAAATCGTCAATATCGAACTTGACCTCCATTTTGTCATCAGTAACAACATATTAAAATTTGAAAAGCTTTGGTTGAACAGTTCATAAGTTATTGCACGGACACTGTTTGGCAGCCGCCCGTCCGCCCGCCCGCCGTACATCACCAATTTAATAACCGATATTTTCCTTGGAAAATCCGGTTAAAAAGGGCTGAAGATTACATTCATCACGTTCATGACGTTATGTTCAAACGTTTAAACAAAATCAAAACTGCAGTAATTGGATATTATTGGTACAAATGCTCTTGTTGTCAATCAAAAATTTCGCAAGTGAACAGATTCAATAAGTTTTTGTTTATTGAAATACTTTTCTTAGTCATACAAATGCTAAAAAACTTATTATAAATAACTATTTCGGTTTTATTGACAATATATAGAAATATATGTAACAAAATTATTAAGGTTTTCGGCTCATCATAATCTTTATGAAAAGAACACAAGTATCTAATACTTCTTTCGGAATTTTGCTCTGTTCTGTTCTCTTCTTCGTTAGATAAAATGTGTCCTGTACTTGTTGCTTTCTATTGCATTATTATACTGATCATTTGATTTTTTTCGTTTTGTTTGGCAATATTTTTTCTAATCTAGATATTGAATATCTTAGTGTTTTAAATTCTTTATAGATATTAAAAATCACCAAGTTTAATATGAAACATATTTTTATAGCAATCTCAAAATTTCATATCTTTAAACATTTGCAGAAAATTGGGGTAGCTGAGTGCGTTTGTGGTACATATTGCATCTGATAAATGTGACTGTGGATATTTATATCTGTTGAAACATAATCGTTAGATTTTTAAATACCGATTGTTTTATTATTGGGAATAGTACTAATGGCCTACGAATAGTATGGAACAATTGATAATAAGACATTCGACGGTTATAAGTCCGACTTTGGTTTAACCAATAAGATTCATCTGTCTTCTTTAGTTAACTGATTCTAGTATACCAACAGATATTTGAAATTGTCAACAGATTCTTCTCAAACTGCCCATTTATTGAGAAAAGCGACAAATGAGTAGCTGGTGGGATCTGTCTTTAATTTCTGGTGAGCAATAGCCTTATAGACCAGGTGATCTAAAAAATGAACTACCTGTCATATTGAGAATATCTAAAAAAAAAATTAAACATCCTACAAATATTAAAGCTGTAGCTCCAAAACTGAAGGAGGAGTCAGCCGGACAAACCATGTTCCCTTTATGCTGCTGGTACGGAAAACATGACCTACTAAGTCGTACATACAGTCATTTTGATAATATTTATAAACATAGCACTAAGTGCTTTTGTCCAGCACTGATGCTAACATCCTACTGTAAAAGGCATTAATATTTAGTTGATTGGTAAAGAGGATTTTTGAAACGGGGAACCAATTTTTTTTCTTCAGGAATTAAAAAATGGATGTAAATGAATTATGTCAGACATACTTATTAGCAACTGATTTTGAATTACTACAAAAAGATCTATAATTGTTCACTGGGTTCTTTATAAAAAAATTCCCTACCATTTTGCATAACTTTAAGACGATACTAAACGTATTCACATATTAAAAAATACTCAAAATTCAGATATAATTATAGAGTGGGAATCTCAATGTTTTCAAATATATAAATACCAATCTGTTTTGAAGTGCAGAACATACCTCCTAGGTACCCCTCATACATCAATGAATGTGCTTCTCTTATAAGGAGAAACAAATTATGTTTAGAGTTGAGATCTCAACCATTTCTTAGTTATTTGAAAATAATTGAATGTTAAGGGGTTAGAGAGAACGGATAAAGCTCCTCTTCTAATATAACTGCAGACCGTCAACTTCCACTTCTTTTAAATTGGGAGACTTAATAATAAAAGCGCAAGCATGAATTATGACTTCTTTTACATACCCATAGTCATCTTAATTTTATTGACATCAAAACACACCAATATTTAATAAAACTGGAAAATCGTCGAAAAAATAGAATGTGTTCGTTCCGTCCTCTTTTTTGACCCCACAATTTTGGCACAAGATCGACCTGATATATGCATGTTAAAAATAGGAAAACGTAATAATACGTCATAATTTCGGCATCGTTATTTCATTTTGCTTTTAAAAAATTATCTTTCTTGTGCCTTCAGATAGCTGTTTTTATGTCAAAAACGAAAACGGCAGCAAACTGTAATCGACCCACCATACTGACAAATTCGCAATACGTGATCCGGATCTTACTCCAGTTTTGCCCATTTTTACTACTCGTGTTCAACGTTTTTTTGACATTCGTCTTGTTTGAATATATATAACCAAAACTTCTTAATATCTAATAACAGGATTTGTTTTCTAAAAAAAAAATTCATTTCATTTAAATATTTCAAAACGCGAATACACAAGTCCATTCCGAACATATTTCTTATTTCTTTTCGAAAGATAACTTCCAGGTAAAAAAAAATCAATAAAATATATTTTAAAATCGTTCTCATTACAACTGTTTACAGTAAATAGTTGAGATGGTTAAGAATATGGAAATGAACTCTCGATGACAAACTATGTATCTATATCCGGACGGACGAACGGACGGACACGGTTAAATTAATATCCCCCCCCCGACTTTGCCTAAAAAGGACAAATTGGTAACAAAGATCAGTGTTGGCCAGAATAAGATCTGGTACATATCCCTTGAAAGTGAAAAAGGACGATACCGAGGAACCCCAGCTTACAGGCGCTTCTGCAAACTGTGCAATGACAATTCTTCCGTAGAAGATGATACACACTTATTGGTGCATTTTCCACCAAACTCTATAGAAGAAAATGATATTTTCATAAACTTTCAACTACGAAATAATATTGACTTCTCTGATCTCAGTGACAGCGAAAGTTTAGCTGAAATTGGGCTTCCTATTTCGGTATTTTTGGTTGAGTACTTCTTGTTTAATATAAGTTTGGTTTTTCGTCTTCCAAATGTTTCGGTTTTAATGCTGCTGATGAGAGGTAACTCCTTGAAATGCGTCGTATACAGCATAGTATAAATTTACTATATCTAATGTTAGTATCTTTGGATTGTTATTTTAAAACTCCTGGGATGATGCCTCTGCTGGTGGACCCTAGGTCCCCGAGGGTATTCGCCAACCCAGTCGTCAGACTTGTCTGACATGATTATTCATTGATTTGTTACAGAAATTACCAGTATTTAGCAAAATTAAAAAATAATAGAAATACTAAGAGTTCATTCCTTGTATTGCACATGGTAGATCTCCTAAGCTGAAATTTGGCTTCCTATTTCGGTATTTTTAATTGAGTACTTCTTGTTTAATATAAGTTTGGTTTTTTGGTCTTCCAAATGTTTCGGTTTTAATGCTGCTGATGAGAGGTAACTCCTTGAAATGCGTCGTATACAGCATAGTATAAATTTACTATATCTAATGTTAGTATCTTTGGATTGTTATTTTTTAACTAAAATTCTTAATATTGACTGATATTTAACGGTACGTTTCATTGTTAATATCTCTAATTGCCGATTACAACTACTTGAATCAAACTAATACAGTCTCCTCATTTGTCACTATAAACTATAATTTCACCAAACAAGTTATAACAAGACAGTGCTCATAAGCATGTCTGATTCAATATGTAAATTAATCCAGGTACCAAATTTGTTGTTATCAGGATGCACTTTAAAAACTTTAAAATGAATATATATATTTTACATCGTGTTGAAATGTCAATTGAAAATGTATGAACAAAGTTAAACAGCAGAAACGCAAAAATAAAAAAACCCATTTGTTATTAGCGTAAAGTACATATTATACCCCAAGGATTACTAAAATATGAATTCACGATTAAATATATATAACCTATTAATATGTTTTAATGACCTCTTTGTTTTCTGAATTTTAAATTATTGGATACCCAATCACAAAAAAGAAAAAGGTACGGCAAGTTTAACCGTTTCTGCTCACATTGCCCATTCGTTCACAATAAAATAAAAATATCTTTTCTAGAACCACAAGGTAAATTAAAATAAAAGAAGAGAAATAATGTTAGGAAAAATGTTACATATACCAAATGACAAAGGGCAAACGGTAAATAATCTAAACATATGATTGGGAAAAAAAAGAAAAAGAAAAAAGGACGCCTCGGCAACATGGTCTACGTGCAGACGAAAAAGGGCGTTAATTGTTAAAAAATCTAGCAAACATCTTTGTGCCTGTTTTCTCTTCTTCGAGAAATACATCCGATGGTCTTTCCCATTATTCTTGATGATACTACTGCCGCCAAAAGTTTAACATAGAGCCCCGTGGCTAGGACTTGATATAGTCCATGGAAAATCATTATACAGCCAAAATGACAATAAAATACGCTAAAATCCACGCACTCAGAAGCACGTTCCACTTATTATGACATTGTCAAAAATATAGTACATTATTATATATAAGTACATGTACATAAATCACTAAATTGCTTGTGTTTAAAAGACGTTGGGGGAATAAAAAAAAATCAATAAACAATTGCTAGATCTAACAGTTTAGTAAGATTTCAGTTGTCTGAGATTGCTTGATCTTGCATTTTCACTGCAAATACATTCTATATTTCTACCATGAAAAGTATTAGCTTCTACAGTGGTTTCAGACAACGTCATTAAGGAAATATTGTCTATAGAAACCAGGTCAAACAAATTTTGGTTCGGTGTACGAGATAATTAATTAATATTATAAAATAATGATTCTAAAAAAAATTGGCCAAGGTGAACTGGATCAGTAAAATGACTGCAAAATCCCTTTTATAAATGAAGTCAAGAAATACCAAAGGGGTATTCGAAGTAGAGAAAAATCGTAACAACTGACAAACTCCGGAGAACAACGAAGACAAGACCAAAACAATACATGCACTACAATTAAAAACTAAAAACATATGAACAACATGGACCCCACAAAAAAACCGGGGCCAGACTCAGGTGCTCCGGAAGAGTAAGCCGTGTCTGTTTCCTGCAATGCTGCCCATGTCAAATCCGGTATGGGGAAGGGATAATATCAATGGAACAGGTCCATTTTCATTTGGGAAACGGTGTTTTCATACCTGTCAACCAAGTCATGTTGACGCCCATAAAATTTTAATAAGGATGACTTTAGCTTAGGAGCAACGTACCCCTGTCTGAGCATCTTTAACGCATGAGTTGTGAAATATATACTCCATACGCCGGCACTTCTGGAATATTGCCGCTCAAAATGCGAAGTTGACGATTGGAAAGTCAAAGTCATACCGTTTGTCGTAAAGTTTTGTATTCAACCTTCCTCTGACGTCAATTTCGAGGTGAAGGTCAAGATAAGATGCAGACTTGACAGTGTCTGTGGTATCCTTAATTTTGAGCTCACTGGGATAGATGAGATATAAAAAATTCCCAAAAAGTGAATTGTTGAGTGATAAGACATCATCTATGTAGCGGAAGCTGAAATTAAAGGTACCGGCTAACTTCTTCTGTTTTTTCTTAAGAAGCCCGTCAAGGAAGTCTACCTCATATGAGTAAAGGAACAAGTCGGCCAGTGGTGGCGCACAATTATTACCCATAGGAATGCCAATTGTCTGTTGGAAAACACGTCCACCAAATTGAACAAATATGTTGTCGGTCAAAAATTTAATCATCAGGCTGAGGACAATTTCGTCCTCTGTATATTTTTTATTAGATTTAGAGTGGTTGTTAACAAAGTATGATTTATCTCTACCAATGAAAAGGTATGTGTATCTGTTGTTGCCATTTTTATTTTGAAAACATCGATGGATTAGATCTTTCAACTTCTCCTTCAGTTGAGAATGAGGAATGGTGGTATAGAGGGTAGAGAAATCAAATGCTATTGAAATGGAGCGAGTTCGTAAAATATCCTTTAAGTCTTTGGAGTTCTTTAATATCCACATCTGATTGATACCACTTCTTGAATAGCTTGTCTCACAATAACTTTGGAGGCCCATTTTGACAGCTGTTAAAATAGAAATTAGAAGTTGAGGCAATGGTTTGGTGGAAAACTTGCAGATCCAGCTATAAAGCGTTGTTTGTATGGACACTTATGTAACTTGGGTATACAGTACAAGGTAGGAAGATCACAATCATCATATCTGATGGAAATACTAAATGACGATAAGACCGATCTATGATTGTCGGGTATTTCTTCCTTTGAAAGTGTAGTAGCTTTATAGGTAGGGTTGACAAGTGAACTAGCAATCCCTGGTTCATTCATCAAGCATTAAATGTAGTAGCTTTTGCATACAAAAACGATGTTATTAGGGGCCTTGTCTGCAGGAACATCAACATATTTGTCATGCATGGCGGTCAATATCTTGGCAGCATCGGGGTTGCTGTAGACTGGTGTTCTTTTTTTTTACAGCAAACAATCAAATGATCTACATGTATTGATGAAAAATATTACCTTACCTATCAACTTTAAAAGCGTCAGAAGTACTATCAACAGTTCGAATTATTTTTCAATAATTTATTTTAAATACTTAAACTAGTTGGGTTTCCTAGGTTGTCGAATTACTAAGAAATATCATCGGAGTTTTGTGAGCAACCATGTTTATGTTTTAAAAATAAATGTTAAAATATAAAACTAATGAAGTAAGGAACATTAAAGAATAAACCCATCAGCTCTATTTAGCAATGCTGTGCTTGTTGATCTTAAACTGTAAATATCAGATCTCAAAAGGAATAGATAATTTCAATACCCCCAACTCTTAAAAATGTCTCTTTATGTATTAGTTAAAATCAAATCACATTAATCATTAATAAAAATCTGAGTTTTGAAAACGGATTGGATTTATTCCCAATGTTTCCAAAAAACTTTTGATTTGTAAAAACATATTAATTTTAAAGAATAGTGTTTGGTCTTTTTAATACACCGCAGACATATAGCAAAGACTGAGTTATATCACGACACAGTGAGTAGGCATGGTTCGACAAATCTTATCTGATCACCAATGTTCCATGGCTAAAATGTTTTGAGATAAAACCAAAATATTCAAGCTCAGATCTAATGTCCAAATAATTTCTAAAATATGATCAAAACAGTTAAAGCCAAACCATTTTGTGACAGTAAAGTTAAAGTATTTACATTGCATCTCACTAACATATATTATGTACAATGTATATAGCTGAGCTGGTGATAATCTCGAGGACGAGTGCCAGAATAGGCATCCCACTAAGTGTAACATTCCGATATCTGTTTACCGAACAAGTTATTAAAAAATGACAATGTACCAAAATCTTCACCCGGAGAATAAAAAACAAGACTATGTATGCTTATAAGCGGCACCATTAAAAGGATGTATACCTATCACCACAGTTCCATTCAGTTAAAATGACAATCATCATAAAACAAGAGCAAATATAAAAAAATTACAGAATCAATTCCAAAGCTAAATGCGTAAATTCCATTTAAGGGTGTGATATTTATTCCTGCAAAAATCACCTTTTTCAGTAAGTTGATATTACAATATAAGGTTTCTGCTGTTTCCTACCCATGCTTTCGTCATGATTCTGTTACTTTTTTAATTGAGAAGGCAATACGTCACCTCCAATAAAAAATAACTTCGGCACGGAGATTGGCATTTTTTAGGTATTTCTTTTTCGACAATAAAACATGGAACATTGGTCATATTTAATAATCATGTTTATCAATTAAAAACAAATACGTATAAAACAA
Organism: Mytilisepta virgata; assembly: GCA_028015205.1. NCBI lineage: Eukaryota > Metazoa > Mollusca > Bivalvia > Mytilida > Mytilidae > Mytilisepta > Mytilisepta virgata. The sequence continues at coordinate 23,403,236 of CM051520.1, forward strand.
TATAATAAAACAAATAATATTGTTTTTGTCAACAAAGATTATCGATAACAATTCTCATACCAAGGAGTCCGAGAAAAGTTTGCATTTGAATTAAAACCCAATGTTTGAATGAAAAAGTCATTTATTCAAAAAATCAAATGATTGAGTCATGATATTATATAATCAGATATAACACAAATAAAGAAATGACAAGAATAAATGCAAAGAGACTAATAAAATGCCAAGCACCCCTGGCAGGGAACCCTACCCGAGGACTTCTGAGCTTCAACACATAAGGCTTGTCGAGGTATTCATACTCGACATATATTAAAATAGGAAATTATGAAATGTGTCCACCTTCTAAATTCACTTTATAGTCGTCAAAATTAAAGTTATTGACAAAGGTTATACAGCAAGCCATGTTGACCTGAATTAAGTACTCAAAAATAAAAATATTAAAAATGATTAAGCAAGCCATGTTGACCTCTATCAAATACACAATTTAAACTTACTGACAACCATATAGAGCAAGCCACTTTGACCTCTATATATGTTACCTAGAAATTATTAAGCCTGATATAATTCTGAAATGCATTGGATTTCCATCCACCCATATGTTGAATTATTGCAAGAGAGACACATCTGGCTGCGCAGCATCTATTCTGAAACTGTGTCCGTTATACCATTGTGTGTTAAGACCAATAAACTTAAGAAATAATTTAAGGGATTAAAGTTAACAAAAATCTTCATTTTTTTTATCCTATAGAGGTTAAACATATAATCTATTTATGGGAAATTTAATTTTAATGAATGGTAGGTGCTATCTGTTTTTTTTTCCTGTATTAGATTGTTTCAAGTCTATCTTTAATTACTTTTCGCTCTTGTAATTATGCTATCAGTTTAGCCAACACATATTAATAATCAATATACATCAAGTAAGCAAAACAATTAAATAAATGCGTGACTTTGTTCGATCAGATCACCCAAGAGCGTTGGTATTTTTATCATTTTGCTATAGGATTTTCAGATATTTAATTAAACTTTCTGTTCTTCTGCTACTGTTAAATTAAACCATGTTTGCTTTTTGAAATTACTTTTATCAGATAGAGATCAAACATAAATTTTTGTGCTATGTATTAATCCCAGACAACACTTTTGAAACTTAATTTAAAAGAGTAATTGCTTGAACCCTGATGACGTAATAAAAACCAACGATTAATTGGTATCAATAAAGACATGTATTACACTGTATCACAAAGTCTGCTGATTAATATAGATTATTTTTTTCTAATTTTCCATTTCCTACCACCAAAGCATTTAACTTTTTCTTCAAACTTAAACTTTATATGAAGGACAGGTGTCATGCCAGATTGAGTAATCAAGTCTTCGATTCCGTTGAAAAAATACTTAAAGAGTTAACAGGCTTCAAATTTATTGAAGTTAACTGATATGGTATATGGGGCTAGGAAATAAGTATATGCAAATTGTTGCGAGAGAAACTGGAGTTTTGTAATCAAAATATGATCGATTAATTCAAAGTCACTGGATTGTACTATGTGAAAAGACGTAAAGCTATTAATCCTTTAAAGTATGTAACAACAAGACTGATACAAGTTTCGATATTTAATTACATAAGGGAAGTACAAGGAAAGGGGATGGCTACGAACAATATGTCGGATATGTCCAAATACCGATTTAACAAAGAATGATATTACAAAGTAAACAACTGAATGTCTTTTGTTCACAGAAATATTGAGAGTAGGATTTCATTTACCTTTAATGTTTATTAATTTTTATTCCAAAACTTTAAAATTAATCAAGCTTATTTAAATAGTGTTTGCTTAAATTAATATCCCAGGACTTCGAATGAAATAAAGCATATAAATCCTTCGTTCGTACGTCCCGCTTCATATGTCAAAATAGCGAGTACTTTGGTAATTTGCATAGCGGCCATTTTGGATTTCTCTGACGACATTCATTACAAAGCATTAAACTTGCCCCAAAAAATAAAAATGCAAATATTCAAATTCTTATAACTCATAAGCAATTTGTCCGCATATAGGTACATTCTACACAATATTAGCTTTCCTTTCGTGTGCAAATAAACATTGTCAGCATTGAAAACTTTCGGCCAATTCAGTTTAAAAAACTGAAGCGTAACCGTAGTATAACTGCTATATGAATTAACAAAAATTAGTTAAAAATCCAAATTCAAACTACAGATACAGATACAAGGCGAGATCATACATAAATTGTCCGCATATAGAGAACAACTTTGGAGGATGAATTTAATGAGGAAATAAGTTTTATCTCACCTGCTTTCACAACTTTTCGGCCAAAATGTTTTTAAAACATGATAATTTCAAGTCTCCCATAGCGTAATCCTTCAAATATGAAGCCTTCCCCCTCAGAATTAAACAAACAATTTGTAAATACCCGCCAAAGGAAGTTTTCATAGACACATTAGTTTAAGAGCCGAGGCGGAAAAAGACTCGATTATCCGTAATTCAAACAATTTTATTATTTTCGATCTACAACTAAGGGAGGTAATTTGCTTAAAAGGGCTGAAGTCACGTGATGCAAATTCCATGAATAATGTACCCAGCATTTTGCCATATGTTAAGTTAAAGTTTAGATTGAAGGTAAATGTAGTTTAATATAAACTAAATGTCATATCAACATGAAACTGTCACTTAATGTCTTATGGGATCTATTCAAAAATTAGGTCAAACTGAAGCAGGGCACAGTGTCCATTTATTCTTGTTTCTTAATATTTTCTTCTAAACATTTACTAGTATTATCTCATATATACGCTGCTGATTCCACGATTACGTTACGAGAAATATCTGGGTGTCCCAATTTCTTTAAATTGTATAAGTTAGTATGACAATCTTGCTTATTCTGCAATGCACTGTTATTATCCCCGAACTTCGAATGAAGTTCAGGGATATTTTAATCGGTCCGTCTAGATGCGCAGTAAGGTTTTAGAATTTTGATTTTCAAAAATTGGGGCCCACAGGGGTCAATGATTAAACAATGATTAAAAAATAATTATTTTATGCCATAATTCGCATAATACACAATCACCATAGGAAAAGGTATTGTATAACAATGTAATTATTCCTTGTTAAACGCAACAAAACATTTGCGCCAATATTCGGTTAAATCATCGGTAGTTTTCTTGGTTGGTTGGAAGTTCTATATTGCGTTGCCATGCAATAAAGGAGATGTTGCATAGAATTGGGAAATATCGTCCGTTCGTAGAATATTGTATTCCCCCCCCCCACCCGAAAGCTCCTGCGATATTACATTCTACACCGGACAGTATTCATGCAATAACCCCATATTATAGTCCAATTAAGTATATATTGCAACAAGTGACTGTACAAACTATTCGCAAGTTCCCGTACAGCACACACACAAGCACCTATACAGTAAGAAAAATGGTGCGTTCTTTGTTCGCAAGTTATTAATTTACTTCATTTTATGGGCAAAATAATTCGGTAAAATTTTTGTTTTTAAGGTTTAAAAATGAGTTGCCCTCTAGATAACTTAAAGTACACCTTAAATGTATTACCGTTGTTTACGTATTTAGTTCTAAAGTCAACATTTCTAACAGTAGATTTAGGAAGCATCGTGATAAAAGCTTGATAAAAGAGAAATGAATCGTGTCTGTTAAAAGATTTTCATGTAGTTTTATGTAGGTATGTAAACGACCAAGGGTCAAAAGAGGCATACACACATGAACTTTTAAAAAAATATGCGTAAAATACAAAAATATATTATTGAGTACCAGCGATCTCCGTAGCATGGGATCGATTCGCCGCTATACAAAATCGCAACTTACCAAACAAGTGACCAACAAATATTCATCTCCACTCCCACAATGTGTTAGATAAAGTTCATAAAACACAATACTAGTATCTCAGATTCTATCTTCCTTCGACTTGAATTTTGTACTTTCTCTACTCTGTTGATTTTTTAAATGATCTTTTCTTCTCAAATGGAAGTTTGGTGATTAAAAGTAGGCAGAAAAGAATCAACTACTGAAAAATGTAATGAACAGTATTATACTTCCTCAGTTGACCTTCTTCAGTTGACCTTCTTTATGCAGATATATACCTCACATTTCCAAGAATGTACTACGTATAATCACCAGTTTATAAACAATCAATGTCACAGTACCAACTGTCTGCATTGTCAGACTACATCTGGTTCTGCTGCTTCATTTTTGAGCAAGCCAGTTGTCTGTCTGAAGGCGAGTCATCGTCATCTCTTATTTCTTGTTGCTGTCTCATACTGTCCGGGTGTTGTTTTCTTATCTTGTGTACTTTTGATCATTCTAGGTCTGGCACCAAAACGTAAATTGGGAATCCACCCTATGGACAAATGTACCAGTCTAAGAAAATGAAAGCATTCGAATCTAATTATAAATGATAAATTTTTAATTATTCTATAGATACATTATTCCTGTCTTTTGTCCTCATTGGAATGATTTGAAAATACCGTCGTATATTTAACAATTTTTATTATTATATTTCTTACTTTTAGATTCCCAATCAATGTTCTTTTAAGTGAAATGTAATAATCAGTCCAAAACCGTCGTGTAATATTACACAGCTATTTAATGTGTAGCCAGGAAAAAGACCCAGAATATTTTTCCCAAGGAACTGGGAACAGCTTAGTCTTCCATTACCGAAGCCAGCGGCTGAGGGCAATAGAACACTTGAGCTGCTCCCAGTACCGAGGGAAAACATTTCTGGTCTATTGCCTGGTTACACATTAAATAACTGTATAATATTAAACGGCAGTTTTGGGATGCATATTTTTGTATTATCAGAGTTGCCCGATAGACAAATTAGAAGTGAAATATGTTTAAAACTAAAATACCCCCAATAGAAAGGTAATTAATATACTTTTATGTAATAGCACGTTTTATGGACCACTAAAAACAATATTGCCCTCGGCCGTTGCCACTCAGTTAAGTGCCATAATTGTATAATGTCAAATGTATCATCAAGGGGGGTCACGATCAGCCTGATTTTCTCCTTTTGGGTTAGATAAAACCAGTCTGGCACTGGATCAGAGTCGGCCTGCAGTGCTGCTGGTTCCGACTGAACTATATCTAGTACTGGGTCAGAGTGAACCTTCTTTTGTCGGTTAAAGGTCAGTGTAAGACATGCATATGAAATGCATGAGTTCATAACGCTTTATGTCTTTGAAAATAACAATCCAAAGATACTATTATTAGATATAGTAAATTTATATTATGCTGTATACGACGCATTTCAAGGAGTTACCTCTCATCAGCAGCATTAAAACCGAAACATTTGGAAGACCAAAAACCAAACATATTTTAAACAAGAAGTACTCATAACCAAAAATACCGAAATAGGAAGCCAAATGTCAGCTAAGGAGATATACCATGTGCAATACAAGGAATGAACCCTTAGTTTTTCTATTATTTTTGAATTTTGCTAAATACTGGTAATTTCTGTAACAAAGCAATGAATAATCATGTCAAACAAGTCTGACGACTGGGAGGGCGAATACCCTCGGGGATCTAGGGTCCACCATGCAGAGGCATCGTCCCAGGAGTTTCAAAATAACAATCAAAAGATACTGAACTGTTCTTGTGTAATAATGTTTCCTTTATCTTTCAAAGGAATCACAAGCTGGCAAGAACGGACCTACTGGTTTCACGAAATACAAATAGTGATGTCCATCTTAGTTGTGATATGATGGTACAGTTAAGATATGATACGAATTTCAGTTTTGACGGCGAATGTTCCAAAGAGGAAATTCTGATTCTTTTGTCTTTTATGTCTTTATTTTATTACTGCAACGTCGAAGGATTTTATTTGTAGAAATAATTTAATAATGATGTTTATCCATTTCTGCCGGTTTATATACTTGTACTACAGAAGTTCTGTACAAGTGAGATCACAATAGCCAAAAGACTGACACACTGTTTAAAAATTCTTTAGCTTACAATATAATTTCAATGTGTTGTTTTCCACCAAAGCTAAATGTTTATTTATCTTATTATTGTATTGCTTATTCAAGTATTAAGCATTTGAAACCATTCTTTATAATAATAACATCATTGTGGTAAATTTAAACTTCAAAGAACCGATTGATATTTTTCTAATAATTGATTTTTTTTATCGATTAATAAGAAAATGAAAAATTATTAAATGTTTGTACATTTCCTATCCATAGAGCATAAACGAATTTGTAAGTAAAATTCAAAATATAAATTAAAATTGTTATCGGTATCTGTAGGATTTATTCCATATTATGAAAACAGGTGGGGGGGGGGGGGGGGGTGAGTCATTAAGTAGGACGGACTCGGCCGTACGTGCACTTAGGGCGATACCTGCATGTACCTAAGAGTAGTATAGTCCAATGGAAGTGTCAATACAAAAGGATATATAACATTATTTACATTCAAAGAAATTCTCATGTAATGCTGTCTTTCTTTTCTTTTAAATATACATTTGTTTTCTTCTCAAGGGCCTATTCAGAATAGAAATTCTTGTATGAAAAGTGATGGGATATCGTATTATCAATTGGCCAGCATTAATGCATAGCAACTAAAGTAAAATTAAATATTTAAAAATGAACCAAGTGGAAAGTCAGACAAAAGATAATGTAGACATGCTTTAAGAATTAAGAAAATGAGAAAAAAAGAAAAATAAATAGTTACATAAAACAAAAAAAAAAAAAAAAAAAAAAACAAAAAAATGAAATATCAAAATATAAAAAATTAAAATACGTCAAAGACAGAATAAATGTCTCTCAAATCAAATGGTGCTAGCACAGTAGATTATGCCTTGGCCAACTTGGACCTCATTAAATCTATTAATTATTTTGAAGTTAATGATCCAACTTATTTGTCAGATCATTCTCAGATTTCTGTTCATCTATATTGTAACATAGTTAATGAATCCTCTTATAAAGCTTAACATTTTAAAGAAATACAATACACATATAAATGGACATCTTAATCCAAAGATAAATCATTGAGTGTCTTATCAGAAAGAGAAACAATAGACGAAATAGTAGTATCCTTCGAAAATTTGAATTTTGAAAGTGTTGATAAAGCCAGTGAAAAAATATCAAATGTTTTTCAAAATTTAGCCAAAACATCATGTAAAATTGTTAAAGTTAGTCGAAATAAAAAGAAAAAGACTCCATGGTCCGATGGAGAAATTAAAGACCTTAAAAAACTGTAATTGATCTTGGTAAAAAGATGAAACAGCAACCAATAACTTACAAATAAAAAAATATTTTTTATAAACATTGCAAAAATCTAAAAAAAATGATAAAAAGAAAAAAGTATTTATATAAGAAGTCAATTATTGAAAAACTTTTACACTGGAAAGATCCAAAACTATATTGGCAGATTATTAATAATTTAAGATTTGAAGAGACTGCAGGAAATAACTCAAATGATTTCAACTTAAATTTGGAACAGGTAACCAAACATTTCCAGCCTCATTGTAATCTAGAGAGTATTACTGATGATTTAACTTCAATAGTAAACGAATACATTAAAAATCATAAAAATACTTTAGCTTTTAATGAAATAACTGATAAACCATTATGTATCGCAGAAATAAAGAACTGTATTAATAAACTTAAAATTTGTAAAAGTGCAGGGCCAGATCTAATTGGCAATGAAGTAATAAAATTTAGTAGTAGCATTACTTGTAAAGCTACAACAAAACTTTTTAATTTTTTATTTTTAATTTATTAGAAACTGGACAATATCCAGAACAGTGGAGAAAATCATATACAGTTCTTATATTTAAATGTGGAGATAGATCTGATTTGAATGATTATAGAGGTATTTCTTTACAAAACTGTATAGCCAAATTATTTAGTACAGTATTGAATGATAGATTAATCAAACATTATAAAAAAGCCTTGCTGACAGCCAGTTTGGTTTCAGAGCCAATCATAGGACTACAGATAGCATTTTTATATTAAAACCTTTAATATCAAAATATTTAAAGAAAAATAAAGGAAAAATATATGCATGCTTTATAGACTTGCGCAGAGCTTTCGCTTCGCTGTGGCATAATGGAATTATGTATAAAATGATGACCAATGGCATTAGTGTAAAATTTTTAAACATTGTAAATAATATGTATAATGTTAGAGAGAGGGATAAAACAGGGGGATAGTTTGAGACCTTCCTTGTTTAACTGTTTTATAAATGACTTGCATGATATCTTTGATAGTACATGTACCCCCTTGTCCTAGAAAAATCTAAAGTGCTAGTCTCAGCTTTGCTGATTATCTTGTTATTCTTTCAGAAACTACGGAGTGTTACGGCCGAAATCACCTTTAAAATGTAGCCAACAAAAGACACAAATCAATAATAAAATTTAACAAGATTTATTATATATACAAAGTTTACAAAAATATTACAAAAAAAACTAAAATGTCAACTTAACTGTTCAAAATCCTGTTTTTTCTTGATCCGGAATTCTGGTCACTGTTGCCTGAATCCAAACGGAGTATTATATCCAATCAGTCACAATCTAGTATGATGTAATGAAAATAACAGTCTGTCAAGTACGATGTATGAAACGTAAATAAATCCAACAGCTGAGAACACAAGAATGTCTATGTACGGTCCAATATGCTATGCTCTGCAAGTTTAACTTTCGTGTCCATATATATACTGTAGAACGGAAACTTCTGGAATACGGTAGAAGTTCGAATCACACCATAATTATTACGTAAGTCAAATAGAAAGTTCTAGTCATTCCACCAGTATCCATTATTGTTCCAGTGATTTCTAAACTGCGCAGTTATAACATTATTTGGTAAACAACTATAAGTATTATGTAAACACATTATACACGTCACAAGGCCACACAAAACAAACCAGGCCAAGATAAATAAATATAATAATTACAATATCATAACACCTCCCCCCTTAAAAGAAGTTTGAGTGTAACGAGAACTTCATGAACAATATATACAAAAATATATATATATAGTATGTATACAGTGTTTTAATAAGATCTAGATAAAGCATCTGCTATTACATTATCTTTACCTTTAATATGTTTTACAATAATATCATATTCCTGTAACAATAAACTCCACCTAGTCAACCTCTGGTTCTTGTTTCTCATTTTATGTATGAAGGTGAGAGGATTATGATCAGTATAAACCAGAATAGGATGCGTAGTGGGATTTAAATATACATCAAAATGTTGAAGTGCAGACAACAGTGCAAAACATTCTTTTTCAATAGTGGAATAATTTTTCTGATGTTTATCTAATTTCTTGGAAAAATATGATATAGGTTTCTCAACATTATTATCTGTTTCTTGATATAAAACGGCTCCAACTCCTACATCACTTGCATCAACGGCAAGTTTGAATTGCTTTTTAAAGTCTGGAGTGATAAGAACGGGACTGTTAATTAAAAGTGATTTGCTTTTTTCAAAAGAGTTTTGACAATTATCACTCCAGATGAATTTAGAATCTTTTCGTAAAAGATGAGTCAATGGTTGAACAACAGTAGCAAAATTTGAACAAAATTTTCTGTAAAATCCAATCATGCCTAAATATCTCATAAGTTGTTTTTTATTTGTAGGAGGAGGAAAATTGGTAATTGCATCCACTTTAGCCATAATAGGTTTCACTTGACCTTGGCCAACTGTGTGCCCTAAATAATCAACAGTGGCCTTACAAAATTCACTTTTAGCAAGATTAACAGTCAAATTTGATTGTGACAATCTATCAAAAGTATCATATAATAATAACAATCCAAAGATACTTATATTAGACACAGTCAACCTACACCATGCCGCATACGACGCACCCCAAGGAGTTACCTCTCACCAGCAGCATCAAAACCGAAATATTTGGAAGACCAAAAACCAAATTTATATTAAGCAAGAAGTACTCAACCAAAAATACCGAAATAGGAAGCCAAATTTCGGCTAAGGAGATCTACCATGTGCAATACAAGGAATGAACCCTTAGTATTTCTATTATCCCCGAATTTTGTTAAACACAGGTAACCTCTATAACAAATCAATGAATAATCATGTCAGACAAGTCTGACGACTGGGTTTGCGAATACCCTCGGGGACCTAGGGTCCACCAGCAGAGGCATCATCCCAGGAGTTTCAAAATAACAATCCAAAGATACTTATATTAGACACAGTCAACCTACACCATGCCGCATACGACGCACCCCAAGGAGTTACCTCTCACCAGCAGCATCAAAACCGAAATATTTGGAAGACCAAAAACCAAATTTATATTAAGCAAGAAGTACTCAACCAAAAATACCGAAATAGGAAGCCAAATTTCGGCTAAGGAGATCTACCATGTGCAATACAAGGAATGAACCCTTAGTATTTCTATTATCCCCGAATTTTGTTAAACACAGGTAACCTCTATAACAAATCAATGAATAATCATGTCAGACAAGTCTGACGACTGGGTTTGCGAATACCCTCGGGGACCTAGGGTCCACCAGCAGAGGCATCATCCCAGGAGTTTCAAAATAACAATCCAAAGATACTTATATTAGACACAGTCAACCTACACCATGCCGCATACGACGCACCCCAAGGAGTTACCTCTCACCAGCAGCATCAAAACCGAAATATTTGGAAGACCAAAAACCAAATTTATATTCAGCAAAAAGTACTCAACCAAAAATACCGAAATAGGAAGCCAAATTTCGGCTAAGGAGATCTACCATGTGCAATACAAGGAATGAACCCTTAGTATTTCTATTATCCCCGAATTTTGTTAAACACAGGTAACCTCTATAACAAATCAATGAATAATCATGTCAGACAAGTCTGACGACTGGGTTTGCGAATACCCTCGGGGACCTAGGGTCCACCAGCAGAGGCATCATCCCAGGAGTTTCAAAATAACAATCCAAAGATACTTATATTAGACACAGTCAACCTACACCATGCCGCATACGACGCACCCCAAGGAGTTACCTCTCACCAGCAGCATCAAAACCGAAATATTTGGAAGACCAAAAACCAAATTTATATTAAGCAAGAAGTACTCAACCAAAAATACCGAAATAGGAAGCCAAATTTCGGCTAAGGAGATCTACCATGTGCAATACAAGGAATGAACCCTTAGTATTTCTATTATCCCCGAATTTTGTTAAACACAGGTAACCTCTATAACAAATCAATGAATAATCATGTCAGACAAGTCTGACGACTGGGTTTGCGAATACCCTCGGGGACCTAGGGTCCACCAGCAGAGGCATCATCCCAGGAGTTTCAAAATAACAATCCAAAGATACTTATATTAGACACAGTCAACCTACACCATGCCGCATACGACGCACCCCAAGGAGTTACCTCTCACCAGCAGCATCAAAACCGAAATATTTGGAAGACCAAAAACCAAATTTATATTAAGCAAGAAGTACTCAACCAAAAATACCGAAATAGGAAGCCAAATTTCGGCTAAGGAGATCTACCATGTGCAATACAAGGAATGAACCCTTAGTATTTCTATTATCCCCGAATTTTGTTAAACACAGGTAACCTCTATAACAAATCAATGAATAATCATGTCAGACAAGTCTGACGACTGGGTTTGCGAATACCCTCGGGGACCTAGGGTCCACCAGCAGAGGCATCATCCCAGGAGTTTCAAAATAACAATCCAAAGATACTTATATTAGACACAGTCAACCTACACCATGCCGCATACGACGCACCCCAAGGAGTTACCTCTCACCAGCAGCATGTGTTAAATGCTCTTCCCAGCTATCACTACATACAATAAGATCATCAATATAAGCATAACAACAGTCTAAATCTTTTATAACATTATTGATCATTCTTTGAAACGTAGCTGGAGCATTTTTCATACCAAACGGCATGACAGTATATTGAAATAAGCCGTCTGGTGTGACAAAAGCTGATATTTCACGAGCTCTCGGTGTCAGGGGGACCTGCCAGTAACCTTTTAATAAATCAAATTTGCTTACGAATTTTGATTGTCCAATGTTATCAATGCAATCCTCTATCCTTGGAATCGGATAGGAGTCAGATTTTGAAACTGAGTTGACTTTTCTGAAGTCAGTAACGAAACGAAAGGTTTTATCTGGTTTGGGCACAAGAAGACAAGGAGAGCTCCATTCACTGTTACTCGGCTCAATAATATCATTGTCAAGCATATATCTAATTTCTTGTCTCATAACATCAAGTTTAAGTGGATTGAGCCGGTAAGGATGTTGCTTAATTGGAGAAGCATCGCCTACATCAACATCATGACAAACAGCAGTGGTTTTGTTTGGCACATCTGGAAAAAGATTTTTAAAAGAAAATACCAAAGTTTTCAATTTTTGTCTGCGATCGAAAGACAGATGTGCAAGTTTTGAGTCTAAATTTGACAAAATTTCTGAATTTTTCAATCTAACAGTTTGTTCCATAGTCTTCGAATCAAAAGATGGTTCAATTATATCTGGTTTGTCATGATCGTTCTCTGATTTAACCATGGCTAAAGTGGCAACTGGTTTACTCTCACCTTCATTAGTACGCTCAAAATATGGTTTTAACATATTAATGTGACACACTCTATTTTGTTTACGCCGACCTGGAGTTTTTACAATATAATTCAAATCATTGATTTTACTGTGAATTGTATAAGGACCACAGTATTTAGCCTGTAAAGGATGCCCAGGGACTGGCAAAAATACAAGTACCTTATCACCAGGCTCAAAAACTCTGTCCCTGGCATCTTTATCATACCATATTTTCATCTTATTCTGTACAGTTTTTAAGTTTTTCTGAGCAATTTGACAAGCAGTATACAATTTTTCTTTAAATCTAGATACATAGTCTAGAAGATTCAAGTCAGTGTGTTCAGTAAGCCATTTTTCCTTAATCAATTTCAAAGGTCCCCTTACAGTATGACCAAACACTAACTCAAAGGGGCTAAAACCAAGGGATTCTTGAACAGCCTCTCGGACCGCAAAAAGTAGAAAGTGAACACCATCATCCCAGTCCCTGTCAAATTGAAGACAAAAAGTTCTAATCATGTTTTTCAATGTTTGATGAAAACGTTCTAAGGCACCTTGAGATTCTGGATGATAAGCACTTGATCTATACTGAGCAATCCCTAACTGGTAAACGACCTGCTGAAATAAACCTGACATAAAATTTGAACCCTGGTCGGACTGTATAGACTTAGGAAGTCCTACTAATGTGAAAAATTTGATAAGAGCTTTGACAATAGTTGGTGTCTTGATATTCCTTAAGGGAATAGCCTCAGGAAAGCGAGTGGATGTACACATGATCGTCAGTAAATAAGCATTTCCTGTCTTGGTCTTTGGTAAAGGTCCAACGCAATCAATAAGCACTCGGTTGAAAGGTTCTTCAAAGGCTGGAATTGGCAGAAGTGGTGCTGGTGGTATTTTCTGGTTAGGCTTGCCAACAACCTGGCATATATGGCATGATTTGCAGTATTCTGTGACATCATTTCTAAGTCTGGGCCAGTAGAAATGTTGTAATATCTTAAGGCAAGTCTTCCTTATACCTAAATGTCCAGCCAAGGGGGTGTCATGGGCAAGACCAATAATTTCTTGCCTATAGACTTTAGGCACCACCACTTGGTATACCACTCTCCATTCCTCCTCTGGGATAGCATCAGGGGGCCTCCATTTCCTCATTAAAATGCCGTCTTGATGGTAGTAACATTCGGCCACTTTTTCTGCTTCTTCTTGTGGTAGAGCCCTCTTGCAGAGTTGAAGAACCTCAGGGTCTTTATTCTGTTCTTCCCTAAATGTTCTTTTGTCTAATGAATGGCTGTTCACGTCTGGCCATGGCATAATTACACGTTCGTTAGTACCAGGTGGTCTTATTATGGCTTTTTCTGAAGTACCGGGACCTTCAATGTCGGCAAGAAAAGTGTCAGAAAGGTCCAAATAATCATACTGGCCTTCTTGTAAATCCTCATCTTGTTGTTTTCTTGCCATTGCCCTAGTAACAACACAAGCTGGATACAGTTCAGCATCATCTTCAGGTGATTTAACATCCACCACCGGTTCACTGGTAACAATTGGTTCAGCAACCACTTTGTTCCTAGCTAGATCATTTCCTAGCAATAATGAAACACCCTCAACAGGGAGAGTAGGACGAACACCCACAACAACTGGTCCAGTAATTAAATCCGACTTCAAATAAATACGATGGAGGGGAACATCTATACAACCTAACTCCACACCTCGTAACAAAACGGAGGCACCAACGGACGTCTCCTCGGACAAAGGCAACACACCTTCTAACAACAAAGACTGAGAAGCTCCAGTGTCCCGTAAAATCTTAATAGGCTGAGGAGTAGTATTATTAACAATAGAAACAAACCCATCAGACATAAAGGGCTTATAATCCTCCATGTAATCACAAAAACTGGACTTAAAAGCCTGACTCGCAGGACATTCCAACTTATTGGTAACAACGGGTGTCGTACAAGCACTGGACTTGGGCTTATGATCTCTTTCATTCTTCTTCTGGAGTCTAAAACAATCAGCCATCAGGTGACCATTTTTCTTACAATAAGCACAAGTTAGTGACTTCTTCTCAAAAGTATCAAATTTTGGACCAGACATGTTATAACTAGACGGACTCTTATTCTGTGCAACAGGCTTAATATCAGTACGCTCAGTGCTTTGATTTTTGTAATTTCCGCTTGAAGTATTAAAATTGTGACCTTTGAAACTCCTTTTATGTGAAATGGTATAATTATCGGAAACAACAGCTGCATCTTGCAATGTCTCAACAGTTTTGTCATCTAAATGTGTTTTTAAGTCTAAATTAACACACTGCTTGAACTCTTCTAATAACATTAATTGTCTTAATTTATCAAAATTTTTATCTATTTTCTTTGACGTAAGCCATTTATCAAATAAATCTTCTTTTTCCCTAGCAAATTCAACATAGGTTTGTGTTTCAAACTTTTTATAAGACCTAAATTTCTGTCTATATGCTTCTGGCACTAGCTCATAAGCTTTCAAAACTTCCTGTTTAACAGTGTCATAATCAGAACTTTTTTCTGAAGAAAGTGCTGAGTAAATTTCAGCGGCCTTGCCCACAAAAACACTTTGCAACATTGTAGTCCAATAAGGCTTTGGCCATTTCAAATTTTGAGCAATTTTCTCAAATTGTGGAAAAAATTTATCCACCGTTTTTTCACAAAATTTGGGAACCAAACGTATATTTTTTGCTGCCTCAAATTGTTCTGATTTTGACTTAGTGTTGCTTTCTACTTTAGCTATTTCTATTTTTATTTTCTCCATCTCTAACCTTTCTCTCATTTCAAGTTCTGCCTGTAATTGTTTTTCTTCTTTTTCTAATTGTTTTAATTTAAGTTCGTGTTCTAATTCAAGCTGTTTTAATTTTAAAGCATCAACATTTTCGACCTTGAGGTCAAGAGCCTCTTCACCAAAAATTTCTAAATCAACTAAATTGTCTATTACCAAATTTTTTATAATTTGTTTTCTCATAGATGTTCTAAAATCTATTTTTAGATGTTTAGCAAGCAACACTAATTCTTCTTTCTTTAATTTATCAAACCCTTCCAGGTCTGGCGTTTTCAAAAATTTACCAGCATCAAATTCCATTTTGTAGAATTTTGTTGGCTAATTCTAATAAAAATACTGAAAAAAATTATTAAGATATTAACGTTCTCCCGAGACGAGCCCCCAATTTCTGTTACGGCCGAAATCACCTTTAAAATGTAGCCAACAAAAGACACAAATCAATAATAAAATTTAACAAGATTTATTATATATACAAAGTTTACAAAAATATTACAAAAAAAACTAAAATGTCAACTTAACTGTTCAAAATCCTGTTTTTTCTTGATCCGGAATTCTGGTCACTGTTGCCTGAATCCAAACGGAGTATTATATCCAATCAGTCACAATCTAGTATGATGTAATGAAAATAACAGTCTGTCAAGTACGATGTATGAAACGTAAATAAATCCAACAGCTGAGAACACAAGAATGTCTATGTACGGTCCAATATGCTATGCTCTGCAAGTTTAACTTTCGTGTCCATATATATACTGTAGAACGGAAACTTCTGGAATACGGTAGAAGTTCGAATCACACCATAATTATTACGTAAGTCAAATAGAAAGTTCTAGTCATTCCACCAGTATCCATTATTGTTCCAGTGATTTCTAAACTGCGCAGTTATAACATTATTTGGTAAACAACTATAAGTATTATGTAAACACATTATACACGTCACAAGGCCACACAAAACAAACCAGGCCAAGATAAATAAATATAATAATTACAATATCATAACAGGAGGGACTTCAAAACCCCCCCAATAAGCTGGAAAAGTATTGCTTTGACTGGCAGCTTACAGTCCATACAAAGAAAACAAAGGTGGTGGTTTTTCAAAGTACTCAATCACCTTCCCCAAACTATTACTACAAAAATATTCTCTTATCTGAGGCCAAAGAATACAAATTTCTTGGCAATGTCATTGATTTTAAAGGTAGTTTCAAAAAAGCTACTAAGGAATTGAGCAAGAAGGACTGAAAGGCTTATTTTCACTGAACAATAGATTCATGAATTTTAGCTCAAGTCCAGTAAATCTGTCATGTAAACTATTTGATATACTTATAAGACCTATTTTAACATACAATAGTGAAATTTGGTTCACGGATGACTATTTTTCTATTAGTATAGCTCTATCCAGATCAGAACAAAATGGCTGTAACTGTGATATATTATCACTTGAAGATAGGTTTTATTATGAAAAGATATATACACAATAAATTTTGTAAATATATTTTAGGTTTAAAAAAGACTGCATGTAATATATCAGCTAATTCTGAATTAGGAAGATTTCCTATAACAGAATTTATAAAAACCAAAGCAATACTTTATTTCTGTAGATTACAAACAGAACCATTAAAACCTCTGCTTGAAGAGGCACTTTCCATTTGCAAGTCTATTGACTCAGATGGAATCTATACTTGGTATAGTTTTATAAAAAAATATTTTTAAAGAATTTGATCTTGAAATTTCAGATTTCGAAGATTTGACCAGGCCATTTACTTTTATTAAACAATCACTGAGAAAAAAATTGAGAAAGTAATTAATGACTCATATAATAAAAATATATTAGAAAAAAAATTCATCATTCAATAACACCTCTAAATTATATTTGTACAATAAATTAAAATCAGAGTTTAAGCTAGAAAGTTATTTACTATTTTTCTTTAACTTCAAAACAAAACAGTTATTTACAAAATTAAGAGTCAGTGATCATAATTTAGAAATTGAAACAGGGCGATATAAAAATATAATAAGAGAAGAAAGAATATGTAAAAATGTGATTTAAATGAAATAGGTGATGAATTCCAGTTTTTCTTAAAATATACAGCTAATCATTCTCTGAGAAACAATTTATTTGACAAAATAGTATTAAATAAGCATGACTTTCTTGAAAAAGAACCATTAGATCAAATATTTTTTTTTGTTAAATTGTAACTCTGAACTTTTGGCAGAAATAGGAGACTTTATAAGGCAATCTACAGAATTGCAAAAATGAGGTCCTTGTAGGTCAAAATAATAACAGTATTAATAATAAAAGGTGATTTATCATGTATTTTATACCATATATTCTCAATTTGTGATTTTATATGTTTGTTTGCTTTCTTGTTCATGTATTTGCTTGACCCACATGGGTGTAATTTTGCGAATAAAGAATTATTATTATTATCATAATACTACATCATATGATCGCTGTTAATCACCCGGTTATGTAAATATAACAGACGAGGGAAGCTGAACCAAAAGTTTTCCTAGAATTTAACACCATGTTTTCTTTTTTAAACCACGCCTGGTGTTAAAACACGAAAAATTTATAACTATAGCTAAACCTAATTAAATTATAGCAATTGTACGACTCCATACTACAAAGAAACATTCTGCATTTAACCACACGCACCTTATATAGCAACTGAGTATCACCAACACACCTTATATAGCAACGGATTATCACCATACACACCTTATATAGCTCATAAAGCACAGGACTATCACCATACACACCTTATACAGCAACGGACTATCACCAAACACGCCTCATAACGCACAGGACTATCACCATATACACCTTATACAACAATGGACTTTCATCATACAATCTCATAAAACAAAGGACTATCACCATGCACGCAATATAAACCAACAGACTATCACTAAACACGAATAATAAAGCAACGGACTATCACCATACACGCCTTACACAGCAACGAACTATCACCATACACACCTTATACAGCAAAGAACTATCATCATACACACCTCATACAACAGACTTTCACCATACACACCTTATACAACAACGGACTATCACCATACACGCCTTACACAGCAACGAACTATCACAATACACACCTTATACAGCAAAGGACTGTCATCATACACACCTCATACAACAACAAACTTTCACCATACACACCTTATACAACAACGGACTATCACCATAAACACCTTACAACAACAACAGACTATCACCAAACACGCCTCATAAAGCAACGGACTAGTGGAGGAACGCCCAAAATTACAATTCCGACAAGTTTGTCTTTAGGCAAAGCATCTATTCCAGAAATCAGTAAAGAAGGATACGAAACGCATGAGCTGAAGTACTATATTTGCCATGAAAACTACATATCAAGACTTGAAATTTCAAAATTTCCGCTAATATACCAACTACAGATACTATTCAAATTTTACGTGCGAACACAAGACACTTATTCATAGCCATATGAACTTATCGGACATTAAATGAAATAAAAAACTAAGTATGTTGCGACTATAGATAACAAGAAAAATAAATGGAAATGGTGAGCTGTCAAAAGGGGCGTAAGACGACTAAAATGTATGAAATACACATGTCGAACAAAACCAAATATAAAAACGTAAAAAACAACAACAAACTCAAAAGTAAAAAGTAAAAAATACTCAACGTTTCGACCACTATGGTCTTGATCACGAGTGTGTAAAAAATAAAAATAAAAATAAATAGGTGTTGACTCTTTGAAACCCAGAACAAGACTGAGTCCGTACATAAAATGTAAACAAAAACAAAAAAAATACTTGACGTGGGTGTCTTCAGTAAACGTACTTCATAGAAAATACATAAATGGCAAGGCAGATAGTAAAACTATATAGTAAAATTAAGTAAAATAATATATAGGACGTTGTGATGTATAGAAAAAGTACCGTATATAAGATAACTGTACCGCAAAAAGTTAGTGTGCATACTAGGTAAATGAATAGAAATGAAGAATTTTTTACATTGATTCCATGGGGTCGGAGTGTCCCCAGGCTAAAAATTATTTTCTGCTCAAGGCGTTGTCTGTATTGTCTTCCTCCGTTAACTGCCTCAAGACCTGCAATGAACTTTGACCTGAGGGATACGAAAGAAGTCCATTAAAAAATTAGAATTGCACCATGATATATGGACCTACTGTAACAAAACCAACCATGATAAATGAATAGCTAGTGTTGTTTTAAAGGCGTATTTACCTGAGACATTTGACATAGAAATATTGAAAGGATTAAATGAATAAAACCAAGAAAATTTTTATTCTACATGGAGAGCATGAAAGAGGTACATTTTACTTTGCGGAAGGAGACTTTTTTTACCATGGCTCGTGATTTCTCAAATTACGGAAAAAGTAGACTGACTTCACACCCCGAGGTTTTAACTGGATATGTACCATTGTATGGAGATCGTTTTGAGCCATCTCCCATGTTTCAACGAAACGTACAGACTTAATGGCAGCCTAATATTTCATGACTTCTGTAACAGGAAAACAATTGCGCGGCCTGACCCAACTTGACGTCATGATCTCAAACGTGTGTAAAGGAATATTTTGTGATGCTGATCCATCCTGTAAACAACTGATGGAGAAACTAGGGTCGGTATAATTCCTTAAGTATGTATTTAACACAAAAAGTATAAAATATTTGCATACGGTCCAAAACCTTAATGTAATGCTTTAAAAAAGAATGCAAATGAGGTGAAAATGGAGTTTTCTAAATTTGAACAGTCCATATGTAATGTAAATCTTGTGCAATAATTTTTTTTACATATATTATAAAGTAAAATGAAAAAATATTGTTCTTTTTACTAAAATCTTTAAAAAAATGTCATTCCTTAAAATTCTAGAAACCCAAATACCCCCCCCCCCAACCGGAAGTTGTAATATGTATGATGTAAACATTGAAACACATGTGTTTGTGTGAATGAATACACAGGGATTTTGCATTGCTATTAATAATATATTACAGGTCAGTTATTGTATGATGAAAAATTCTCACTATAAGCAGAAAACACATGCTTTTTATTTAGATGTATCGATTTTGGCGAGACTACATACATGTCATGTAACAAGGACAATTGTAAACACGAACAGGTGGTTGCATTGAAAACCACAATTAAATAATTGTAACATTAAACGAATGTATTTAATGGAAATAGATGCAAAGAGACCTATGTCATCCACAAATTCCTTTGAACAAGAATTTTAAACCAACATTTACCAATAACAGGTTGAATAAATTCTTGTGATTTAGAATTTGCAGTTTGTCAATTGTAAAGGGGAGTAACTCATTATGACAGCATGTAACTTAAATGTACATGTCTTACTGAATTTATTTGGTTTTTAAACTTTTAATACCAGGCAGCAAAATGGACTGTCCTATTGTTCCTGTAAATTTATAAGCTTATACACTTATACACATACTGATGAATTATTTAAAAGTGCACATGTGATTGTGTAATGGAAAAAAATTCATTCTCCTTGGTTGCTATGCACTTTTTCCTCAATGCAAATCCTTGGTTACTACTTGCAGATTAATATTTTTTTCTTTAATCATTTATCGTTGAAATGTTAAGGATAGGACTAATTGTGTTTTACAATACTTGGTGACGTCATAAAGTTATGACATCATAATTCATATAACATCATAATTTGTTCGCCTTCAAGATGTTTACATTTCTCAGACATAGAAACTGCACATTTTTAAATAGCTGTAAAATTGTTAATACTGGGCAGATTTTGACAGTTGACCCCATTTTAGATTTGTCTTTATATAATCTAGCTATTAGTTAAAAATATTGAACTTTTTTGTGAGCATGTGAAAATTTCAAGCTGAAACTTTTAAAATGACGGATAATAATTTTCAAAATTTGCAATATTTCAGCCTAAAAAAATATAAAAAGTTACCTTTATTTGTCTGTTATATGATTTTTTTAAAAGTATAAATATTAATGATAATTTTAGAAGGCATTAGTGAGTTCCAAAGAGTAAACTGAGGCTCTAAATATATCAGTAATGAATCTTGGTTTTTTCACTGATTTTTGGTTTTTATTCATGAAATAAACATGTTTGCTTTATGCCCAAATTTATGCTGAATCTTTCTTATTTTCTTTCCGATCTGAAAAATATTGCACAGTTATGTTCAGGAAAAGCTTCCGCACCAACCAAATACCATAATGTAGAGAAAATTTATATGTCATATTTCAATATGGCTGAAGACCTGCAATGAACTTTGACCTGAGGGATACGAAAGAAGTCCATTAAAAAATTATATTTGCACCATGATATATGGACCTACTGTATCAAAACCAACCATGATAAATGAATAGCTAGTGTTGTTTTAAAGGCGTATTTACCTGAGACATTTGACATAGAAATATTGAAAGGATTAAATGAATAAAACCAAGAAAATTTTTATTCTACATGGAGAGCATGAAAGAGGTACATTTTACTTTGCGGAAGGAGACTTTTTTACCATGGCTCGTGATTTCTCAAATTACGGAAAAAGTAGACTGACTTCACACCCCGAGGTTTTAACTGGATATGTACCATTGTATGGCGATCGTTTTGAGCCATCTCCCATGTTTCAACGAAACGTACAGACTTAATGGCAGCCTAATATTTCATGACTTCTGTAACAGGAAAACAATTGCGCGGCCTGACCCAACTGTCCTTAAAACGGTTACGCGGACGTCTGACGAGCTGTGACCAGTCAATCGAAAGTGATTGCCAACTGGACAATCAGTTCCATTTTTTATAGAACGCAAGTGTTCTGCAAAGCGGTCACCAAGGCGACGACATGTCTCTCCGATGTATACCTTATCACAATTCGTACAGACGATTGCATAAACCAAATTATCGGTACAGCTATACCCATTTTGAATTATGTATTTGTTGTCAGGGCCCAAGATCTCTTTAGTATCCATGGTGTAGGGGCATGTCACACATCTGGACCTTTTACATTGCCTGGTTCCCCGGTAGTCAGTTTTTTCTGAGGTAATGTTCGACTTGATCGAACTACTGACTAAAGGGTTTTTAAGACTTTTCCCCTTACGGTAAGCAGTGATGGGAACAGCCTCAAAAATTTCGCACATCAACGGATCTTTCATCACTATGTTGTTAAAATTGTTCATTAGGATGTTACGGATGGCGACATTATGGGGATGATAAGTAAGGACCAAATGGAACACGTTTGTTGTTAGATTTCCGACCAGACTTTAAGGCGTTGGGTCTGGTCACATTGGAAACAGATTCAAATGCCCTGTCAATGACCGTTTGGGGATAATCTCTCCTTCGGAAGAAGGTGGACATCTTGTTACACTGCTGTCTGAAATCCTCTTCATTGCTGCAGATGCGTCTAAGTCTAAGAAACTGAGATTTAGGAATGGCATCTTTGCAAGACTTAGGATGACAAGAGGAATATGTCAGGTAGCAGTGTGCGTCGGTATGTTTATAAAAGACCGAAGTTTCGATGCTGCTGTCAACCAATTTACATGTCAAGTCAAGGAACGACAATTCCGTTTCACTAACAGAGAATGTATATTTAATTGATGGATGGTAAGACGAAACGAAATTGATGAAAGACTGGAGTTCCTCGTCGGAGTCATCAGACACTCCCAAGACATCATCTATATACCTTTTAAATAGACGAGGAATGGGTCCATCAAATTCCGTAAACATCTTTTCCTCCAGATAGCCAACAAACAGACAAGCAAAACTCGATCCCATTTTTGTACCCATTGCCACCCCTCCCGTCTGTGAGAAGTAATCTCCATTGAATTGGAATGTGTTGAGTTTGAGTACCAATTCAGTCAGCCTCAGAATTATATCAGTATTTACATATGGATTGGGTCTCTTGTCCAAAAAGTGTTTAACAGCAATAATGGCATCTTTATTAGGGATGCTGGTGTATAAAGCTGTTATATCCATGGTGAACATTTTCGGATGTGGGGAGACAGCTTTATAGTTATCGAAAATATTGAGTGCATGAGTAGTGTTCTTGACATATGTAGGTAGATTCTCCACAATGGGCATAAATATTTCATGCAGAAAGCTAGAAATATTTTCTGTAGGACAGCTACATGCAGAAACTATGGGTCCTCCTGGGTTCACTGCTTTATGAATTTTAGGTAACATATACAATCTTGAAGTGCGTGGTTCAGAGGTGATGAGATTTTTGGCCAACGACGGTAGGATTCCTGCATCGATAGAAGAGGATATAATGCCTTTTACATGTTTTTGATTATCCTTAGTGTTGTTAGAAGATATTTTTTGATAGAAAGTATCATTAGATAGCTGAAACTCTCCTTCTCTAACATAAGTGTTGGCGTCCCAGGCTACAACAGCACCCCCTTATCAGCCGGCTTAATGACAATGTCACGACGGAGCTTAAGCTGTTTGAGGGCTGTTTGTTCTTCTGGGTTGAGGTTATGCTTTTTAAGAGGACGAGTTTTGAGATTTTTTATCTGGCCTAAAGAAGTAGTGATGTAACCAGGAAGACCAGGAAGACTTATGTGTAAAACTTGAATTACTCTTGTGAAATTTCGCAAGGAGTCCATCAACTTCATCAAGACTTGATGATAGGTCACGTTGGCTATCCTTTCCAAAGAAAAATGCTTTCAGTAGAAGTCGACGGAAAAATGCCTCTACGTCAATGTGGTTCTGAAAACGGTCGGCAGTAGAGGTTGTAGGTACAAAATTTAAACCTTTGGACAAGAGACTTTTTTCCGCAGGGGAAAGGTTGACTGTAGATGGCACACATCGGACAGTTTCTTCAGTAAGTGAACTGGATTCGGAACTGAAATAATCGTCAAATGATATTGAAATAAATGATCTGATTGTAACATATACCTGAATCATTTAATGAAGTTAGTTCCAGTATAAGAGCTTGTTGTTAACACGTCCGTTAAAGCCACAAAGGACAGTAAGGACTAGTGTGCACAAACCTGTCGAAGCCCCAGAAATTATATGTCCCTTACTTGGGATTCAAAAGGCATCCAGTTATCCAACATTAAGGTAAGGGGAAAGTTACATTTCCTACCAAATGAAGGACTTTACAATATAGTTTTTGTTTTTGTATACGTCTGTCAACCCAATCGCCTGTTATGAATTATTATTTTATCTGTGCTTGAACAAATCAGACCCATGCATGGTAGAAAGTTTAGGCTCAAACATAACATGCTTGCCACCAAGGATCTTTTTAGATTC
This sequence comes from Mytilisepta virgata, assembly GCA_028015205.1. Lineage (NCBI taxonomy): Eukaryota > Metazoa > Mollusca > Bivalvia > Mytilida > Mytilidae > Mytilisepta > Mytilisepta virgata. The sequence continues at coordinate 23,427,806 of CM051520.1, forward strand.
TTGTAGTTTCATTCATTACAGCTATGTCAACACGATTTTCTAGAGTTTCTGGGAGTCTTTAGGGTATGCCTCGGCGGTTCGGAAATATGCATATGCGTTATATATACACGTGACTGTAATATGTTCCAAAATAGTTGCTTAGAAGTCAGAATTAAACGTCTTAAAACCCCTATTTATATACCAAAGTTGTGGTAACGTGAATTATCAGTAGATTCATCATTATAAAACAAAGTATACATATATACACAAATATATATAAGCTCATGCGGTATGAGATTAAAATCGCAAAATAAATAACGTTAATTACAACATTTTTAATTAAATTTTTATGTAAGGAATCATTTAAATAAAGTGATAAATTCAGGGTTGACAATAAACATAAAAATTCTTCATTGTCTCGATTGAAGACTATTTCCTTCATTTAATGCGTAATTTGTAGTATTTTTTTTATTGATATCGATGATATAATGTATGAATTGATAAAAGGGGACTAACTCTAATGCGGAATTTCCCCCAAACCTAACAATACTCAATCTATAATTCAAAACATCAAAGAAACAAATGCAATAAATATAGCAGATAACAACTCAATAATCGTATTGATCAGGTACAAATATAGTCCAAAATTATAATTGTGGAACAAATTTTAAAAGTCAATTGAAAGTAATTCATGTAAAGAGCCAATAAGACATTGACTAAACGATAAGTGGATGTTAGTTCAGCGCATAGATGAACATGACGGTTGCTGTTGCTATCCCATTTCACAAGTAACTCCCTACACATTTATAGAATTCATCCGACAAGTAATCAATTGTTCATATACAACATGACACCATGCATTCCCCTGTTAAAAAGTTTGGCGATAATCATATCATACGATGACAGTGCAAGATTTCATTACGAAAGCGGACTGCCACGAGTCGGAATTTGGCAATTTTAAGATTTATCCGGCCACAGTTTGTGTTTCCTCCATAAAACACCACCGCATCCATAATGATATTTCTATGCACATGTACTTAACTAATCTATTTTCGCTATCCATGACGTTAAAGAGGAGATAGTATGTATATACTACATGCGCAAAACATCCCAAATTGAATCTGTTATTTTAAAAAATGCGCAGAAAGAAAAATCAGAAAAATCGGTTGAGGTTTTGCTGCTCGATGGTAATTTAAAGATATTGCTGAAACTTTTTCTAGCGTTGCTGAAAATTCCATTTTTATCTTTTGAATTTTATTTCTAATTTCTAAAGAGTCTCGACTTTTCAGTACATTTTTGTTTTGAGTATGACCTCAACATGGACTGCACAGTTTAATCGAAAATTTAATATTTTAATGTTATACTTAAGAAAGAATAAAATTGCGGAGGGGCCTGGATTGGAGCAAACTTAGCTTAAAATTTGGCAGGGATATACCAAATGGGAATTTTTAATTTAATTTCTACATACATATTTCTGCTTTTGATTTCTAAATTTTAATTTATACACTAAACAAATCTTCAACCATCGACAACACAAATATTTTAATTTTTTGTAATGGCTTCTTTCTCATTGTATCAGTCTCACAAGAACAGAAAATCACGACAATTGTAAAATATGCAGTTGTACTCACGACAAGTTGAATCTAAGGTTATTATTAAAATAGTATCTTCATCACGTGTAGAGTACAATCAATATTCAGTGATATATATTTATATATATATAATATTTGTTCTTATCAAATAAAAATATCATATGCAAAAATATAAATTAATATATGTTATAAATATGGGCTAACCTTTCATTATTTTACAAACCACTTTAATGTATAATGTGATATTTTACCAATTGCAGTTCTTGAAAAAGATAAACCAGCATGAATTTAATATGTTATCTTAATATCTAAGAATAATTTCTAAACATGTATATTATATGTAGTTTCTTTCAATACTTCTTTTTAGCTCACCTGGCCAAAAGCCATGTGAGCTATTGCCATCACTTGGCGTCCGTCGTCGTTAACAATTATACAAAACTCTGCTCCTCTGAAACTACTTGACTAATTAGAACCAAACTTGGTACGAATGTTTCTTGGGGTACCCTGCATAGAACTGATGTGAGGATTTTTGATTCGTCGAAAAACATGGCCGCTGTTACTAAAAATAGAACATAGGGGTCAAACAACAGTTTTTCGCAAATATCTCAAAAATCATTAGGTTACGGCAAATTCTGGCAGGTTGGAAGTGTTCAGCATGATGAGAGCTACCTGTGTGCTGATTTTCAATAAAATCTGTCAACTGATGTTAGAGTTATTGCCCTTTTTTTGACATTTTTGTTTTTTTTTATGTTATTATTTCAAAAATCTTCTTCTCTGAAACTACTATTCAAAATCAAATGAAACTTGGTAAGATTGTTCCTTAGGGTATCCTACAAAAAGTCAATGCTTAGATTTTTGATCGAAAAACAAGTCCGCCCTTCCTAAAAATTGAACATAGGGGTCAAAATGCTGTTGTTTGCTATTTTTTCCTGAATTATAGAAAGAAAATGAAGATGAAAGCTACTTTCAAGGTAAACATGGTATCCCGAGTTGAATAGTGATGATGAAAGTTTGTTTTGGACGGCCATTTTTAAAATGGCTGCCATTTTCCCGCCATTTTTTACACTTGCTCAACAATATTTGGTTTTTAAAGTAAACATGGTATTCTTAGTGAATGGTGATGATGAGATTTTCGGTATGGAGCATCTATGGAAGGTCCTTTAGGAAATTCGCATAAATCTTCCCGGTCCGTGAAACAAAATGGCCGTCATGAGCATTTACATGTTCTGATTGGTCGAAATTTAAAAGTTCTTCTCCTCTGAAACCGTAAAGCCAAATGAACTGATTTTTGGTATGGATGATCTATGGAAGGTCCATGTAATATCCTACTTTTATCATTGTAAGATTTGAGTTATCTTTCTTAGTATAGATCTATGTAATTTCATATCTGTTTCCTCATTTGTTTTGTATACTATTATCACAAGGCATGTTTCCGGAATAAACTATGTAAATCCTTTGTCTCCATCTGAACGCCTAAAAACCTCCAGAATATTACAATGGCGACGAGATAAACAACGAAACTTAAGCAAAACCATGGCAGGTAGTCTTCCACCTTACCCAACATTTGATTACGCTAGTGACAAGTCCAATGCAGGTCCCAGGTGGGAACGATGGGTCTCGCGACTCGAAAATTTGTTTGTGGGTCTGAAAATTGATAATGACGATCGCAAACGTGCACTTCTTCTCCACTATGCTGGCGAAAGTGTTTATGACATTTATGATGCCGAGAAAGGAGCAACTGAGGCTTCATATGGGGCAACAAAAAAGGTGTTAACAACTTACTTCGAACCAAAGAAAAACACACAAATGGAGGTGTACAAATTCCGTTCATACAAACAAAAAGAAGGTCAGTCACTTGATGAATTTGTGACCGAACTAAGATAATTAGCAAAAACGTGAATTTACAAGTGTAGACAAAGAAATCCTATCTCAGGTAATTCAAAATTGCAAGTCTAACAGGTTACGCAGGAGAGCTCTGAGAGAGCCTGATAAGACATTAAATGACATTCTAACACTTGGTAGGACTCTAGAAATGGCTGATTTTCAAGCAACAGAAATGGAGAGGGAATCTGTAAATAAAGTTACAAACACAAATAGAACAAATCCCAAAACAAATTATAAACACAGAAAGGGCCAACAAATATCAGTCCCAAACTACCCTAGGCACTCAACCAGACAGACACAATGCAGAAATTGCGGCGGCCAATTTCCTCATAGAAATGGACAGTGTCCAGCGCATGGTAAAACCTGCAATGCATGGCATAAACAGAACCACTTTGCCAAAGTATGTCGTGGAAAACAAAATAGATATAATGGCGCAAGTAGACAAAACACAAAAGAAAGACACGTAAATGAAATTCAAACTGAAAATACTGAAAGAGAGGCGTGTCAAGACAGTTTGGACAGTTCTGATGAGGAGTACTCCTATAGTATAAAAGAAGCAGAGACAATTTGTTCAGTGAAGAAATCACCCTTAGCTACAATAAAAGTAAACACAAAAACATGCACAATGATTTAACCAATAAGTCTACAGGCTCCTAAACTGAGGTATCCTGATGTTTTCAGGGATGAAATAGGAAAATACAAAGGAGGGTCAGTAAAGTTACACATTGACACCAATGTTCGACCAGTTGCACAGAGAAATAGGAAAACCGCTTTTCACCTGAGGCCGAAGGTAGAAAAAGAGATTCACAAACTGCTTGATCAGGACATTATAGAGAAAATAGGAAACACTCCGACACCCTGGGTATCACCAATTGTCAGACCACCTAAGAAGAATCCAGATGAAATCCGATTGTGTGTTGACATGAGGGAGGTCAATAAGGCCATTATAAGAGAAAGACATTTGTTGCCGACAGTAGAGGAACTAATTCATGATCTAAATAATGCTTTAGTATTTAGTAAAATACACCTAAGGGCAGGTTATCATAAGTTAGAATTAAATGGACCATCTAGATATATAACTACATTCAGCACACACTTAGGATTATTTAGATATAAGAGACTAAATTTTGGCATATCATCTGCATCAGAGATTTTTCAAGAGACAATTCGCTGTGTTATTCAAAACGTTCAAAATGCCAAAAACATTTCTGATGACATTATAATATATGGAAAGTCCCGAGAGGAGCATGACCAAGCTCTAGATGATACACTACAAGCTTTACAAAGAAACGGCTTGACTGTAAATAACGACAAGTGTGAATTCAACAAGAACAAAGTTACATTCTTTGGGGTCGTATTCTCAAAGGAGGGTATTTCACCTGACCCTAAGAAAGTTCAAGGAGTCAAAGATGCTGAAGCACCAACAACCGTTCCAGAGCTTCGCAGTTTCCTTGGCATGACAAATTACTCATCTCGATTTTTCAGACACTATGCATCTATTTGTGAACCATTACGAAGGTTAACACGACACAACATGGATTGGGAATGGAATCCTGAGCAACAGGAGGCATTTGACAATCTTAAAAAAGAGCTATCTAGTGAGACAGTGATGACTTATTTCAACCCGTCTTTACAAATTGACATACTAGTCGATGCTATTCCAGTGGGACTTGGAGCGATTATCTCACAAAACCAACAGACAATAGCATATGCAAGCAGAGCATTGACTGACGTAGAGTCGAGGTACAGTCAAACTGAAAGAGAGGCGCTGGCCATAGTATGGGCCTGTGAACATTTTGACATTTTCATTCGTGGAACAAACAATGTTAATGTGATGACAGATCATAAGCCGCTAGAAAGGATTTGGCAAAAGGCCACAATACCACTGAGAATAGAACGATGGGGGTTACGGCTGCAACCCTATAAGCTTACAATTAAATATCAACCAGGACGTGATAATCCTGCCGATTACATGTCCCGTCATCCCATTGCCATGTGTAGCAAGAAGCGATCACACGAGGAAAAGGTTGCTGAACAATATGTCAACTTTATCGCAAATCAGGCACTGCCAAAAGCAATGACACTAAGCGAAGTCAAATGCGCAAGTATGACAGATAGGACACTGCAAAAGGCTATCGAATTGACACGCAATGGAAAGTGGTATGAGGTAAAGAAAGTGCAAGATCCAAATGTAGATACTCAAGAACTTCAGTTATATCGCAGCATACAAGATGAACTCGTTGTACATGATGAGAACATTTTACTCAGAGACAATAGAATCGTAATGCCAACTTCACTTCGTGACCGTGCTGTTAGTCTCGCACATGAGGGTCATCAAGGACTAACAAAGACAAAAGCTTTTATTCGATCTAAAGTATCAATGACCGAGTAGATTCACTGATCAAAGACTGCATAGCATGTCAAGCTATAACACGTTCAAAACTAATGGAACCACTAAAAATGTCAGAAATGCCAGGAGAACCGTGGACGGCACTAAGCGCAGATTTCTGTGGTCCACTACCGTCTGGAGACTACTTATTTGTGATTACTGATGAATACTCCAGATACCCTGTAGTCGAGATAATTCGATCTGTGTCAGGTCACACTGTCATACCAGTGTTAGACAAAGTACTTGCAGCCTATGGAATCCCTAAAACCATAAAAACAGACAATGGTAGTCCATTTAATTCGTATCAGTTTCGTGAATATGCTGAAAATACAGGATTTGCACACAGGAAGATCACACCCAGATGGCCACGAGCAAATGCACAAGCAGAATCATTCAATAAACCTCTAATGAAAAACATCAAAGCAGTAGAAATAGAGAGGAAAAGTTGGAAACAATCCATGTATCAATTTTTAAGACAGTACCGTATGACACCGCACAGCTCTAAAGGAGTGACACCATTCAAACTTTTATTTGGAAGAGAGTCAAACACAAAACTACCGAGCATATCGAGAGCAAAACGACCAGAACTAGATGAATTTGCACGTCAAAATGATGAAAACGCAAAGACACGTATGAAGACATTAGCCGATATGCGAAACAAAGCTAAACCGAGTGACATCCAAGAAGGAGACAATGTTCTGATAAGAAATGAAGTAAAGGAAAACAAAACTACTCCGTCATTCAACCCAATACCGCAAACCGTTGTCAAGAAGAAAGGAACTATGATAACCGTTTCTAATAATAACGAAAAGCACACAACACGCAATGCTTCATTCTTCAAGAAAACAAATCACAATGCTAAATTCTCAGATCAAATGGATGAAGAAGAAGAACTCGATATTAATATTCATTCAAAGGACAACGATAAAACTAAGACTCCAATTCAAGGCCGTCCGACACGTGTTCGCAAACCACCATCCTATCTTCAAGATTATGAGTGCAAAGTGAGGGGCATAATAATCCCCTAAAATATTCATTCATATAGAATTACGTGTTTAAGGAAAGTGTGATAGGGCATAATAATCCCCTTTTCAGTGCATAGGTTTTTTTGTTTAATAGTTTAGTAGAAAGTTAGTCGTAGTTGTTCAAATGTAGATTAGAAATATGTGAGAATAAAACCCGTCCGACATTTCAAATGAGAACTACAGAAAATATCCAAAGACAAATATGAACATTTGATTTTTAAACTCTATTTGACAGTTAACTATTTAAGAAACTACAAATACAATATTGATAGACAATCAGTAATTTCTATCCGTTCGATATGTTTATTTGCTTACAAGATACATGAACACTATAGACTCATTGTTTTTATAAGGGAATCATTTATTCAAAGGAAATTACAGAAGTACATTCATTCAACATTTTCAAGTTCATTCATACAGTCATTCAATATATTCATTCAACATTTTTGTGAAAATTGTTTGTCAATCATTTTTCCATTTTATTTTGTTCAATGATAATCTAGTCAAAGAAAAGATTTTCTAGTCATTTTAGTATCCATTTTTATTTTAAGAATTTATACATTTTAAAAAGGAAAAAAAAAATTATTATTTTAGATTCAAAATCCAACAAAGGGAGGAATGTAATATCCTACTTTTATCATTGTAAGATTTGAGTTATCTTTCTTAGTATAGATCTATGTAATTTCATATCTGTTTCCTCATTTGTTTTGTATACTATTATCACAAGGCATGTTTCCGGAATAAACTATGTAAATCCTTTGTCTTCATCTGAACGCCTAAAAACCTCCAGAATATTACAGTCCTTTACAGAGTTTGCATAACTCATCATGCTCCGTGAAACCTGATTCTAAAATTATAATTTGAAGCAAGTTATTTCTCTTACATCAGTTTCCGGCGAACGAAACTTTTTCTAGCCTTAATATGTAGCACAATATGGCTGCCCCCATTAAACAAGGATTTTTCTAAATGACCCATATGTAGAAATTGCATATGCTCCTATAGATCTCGCTATTACCTCTGTTAGGACCGATCGTCGAAGCGGAGGTCATCTTGTTTTACTAACATTTGTAAGGAAGATGACTGATTATTGCTCCCCTGTATGGATTTCCTTGTGGCGACCTCTAGATGTATGTTCTTTATTAGTTTATTTCTGAGATGGGATGTTGTCTCCTTGACATTAACTCCATATACAGTGGCCTACACGTCGTCAGTGGCGTGCGAAACGAGGAATATGGAATGAAGTACCAGCAGCACTTGGATGCATTGCACCCAATCTTGATGCGAGCCACATAACCTCAAAGACAATACTATAGTGGTCAACTTCATTACCACAGTGTTCCTACAAAACACAAAAGTCATCATGCACGTTGAATCTTGATTTCTTGGTCATAATAACGCAAATACATTTGATATGATGACGCCAATTGGAAATCGAAGAACTTTAGACTTCCCGAGAGATTGCTTATTACTGGGAGACTGAATTTATCACTCGCGTCACCCAATTGTTACACCATTCACTATCGCTTAAATACATAGATTGCACAGAAATGAGCAAAAAGTTCGAAAGAAAATCAATAAAAGCATTAGAAAATACAGAGTTTAAATTGAGCATGTAATTAGACTAATAAAGGTATTCAAGGTAATTGGATCGTTACATAACCGTAAATGATATATGTGCAAGAAGATCAATGCTTCTTTTTGACGCATAGTGTCGAAATTTATATGCATGTATAAAGTATTTTCATTTTCAGTATAGCAGTTTAATATTTATATTAAATAACTGTTCTTCTTTGTAATTTTCATTAAAGTTTTTCTCACCGAGACCACTGACTGTTTTGAAACAAAACCTTTACATGAAGTGTTTTGAATCAACATATCTGAGCTTTAACAAATGGGGATGTAAAATACGATGATAATAACATCGATTGCTGGTATATAATAAAAGAAGAAAAACAATTTTACGAAATAGATTGTATTTACTTAAATTTCAAACAGATACGTCATACGTTTCCGATACGGATATGATACTTCTTAAAATTACTAACTTTTAATAGGAGCTTGTTAAGTAGTTTGGTTTTTGGTCTTCCAAATGTTTCGGTTTTAATGCTGCTGATGAGAGGTAACTCCTTGAAATGCGTCGTATACAGCATAGTATGAATGTACTATATCTAATATTAGTATCATTGGATTGTTATTTTGCATATACAAATCCAATGTTCTATCCGGTTAAGGTGAAAGTACTGTAAGAATTTTTTAACACTATCATTTAAATATTCTAACATTTCCCACGAGCCGTGCAAATTGACAATCATTTCACTTGTTAATACGTCTCAATACGTTAATGTTATGTCATTAATAAATCTAAAATACAGTGATTGTGAGTTATATTTATCGTGTCACACGCTGTCAATCAGCCCTCTTCAGATCTGACATTAGCAGTAATCCTTTTTGATTAAAATCATGGTTTGACACTACCTAAAAAAATGACAAAATGAATTATTGAAATATGTTTTGACAGATAAAGGTAAACTGAAAATTAGGAATTGACATAAGAGTACTAACTATATATTAAACCAGTCAGAGTCGTGTTCCGAAACATTGCTTTTCTTTGTTAATGTTTGTCTATCATTTGTATTCGTGATATATATCTGGTGTCAGCGTAATGGAAAATTATACTGTCATACTTAATCCAAATACTAGTAGACTGTTTTGAGTTTTCTTTTGTTCGATTGCACCGTGTTATTAAACTAAAGTAAACAGTACTTTTTGCATTGTCCACATTTTCGTGACGATATACGCATGATTGAGAATTAAAAATACGAAAACGGCTTTTCAGTACAAATCAAATAAAAGTACAGATAAAATATGCAATATACAAAAATTGTTTTGTGGTTATTGTGATACAATCCGTTCTGAACATTGTAGATTTATGTTTTTTCCAGATGTAAATTTTAATGTTCGTGCTTAAGTGAAAGAAAATTCCGCTGTTTGTTCAGATATTTTTTTTGGGGAAAAAACACATTAAAAACTTTCATAACTATTCATGGTTACAAGACACTAAAGTGAATTGACAACACCAAATAATGAATGCGAAGTACCGTACAGGCATACAATGAAATACCAATCAATCAATAAATCAATAAATCGACAGAAGACAGACAAAAAACATCAAAAGAACAAAACACAAACTTAAGCTAAAACACAACACAGAATCAGGATAGTGGAACATGGTACATATATTAAACAGTGGTGGGGTTTAACCGGTTTTAAGGTGACCAAACCCTATCCCTTATCTATCATGACACTCTTTTTTATAAAAAATAATATAAAAACCAATACAGTATGATCACCAACAAGATCACTGCTTGCTGGAACTGCAAAAAGTTGTTGGACGGTACACAATTTAGATAGCAGGATCAGAATGTGCTCGGCGCCTCGGTGGCCGAGTGGTCTAGGTAGTTCGTCACGACTACTAATGATCACTAGCCTGTCAACACTGGGGTTGTGAGTTCGAATCTTACCTTTGGCGGGGTGTGTTCGACTCCGAAATAAATTGACAAGGACTGCATATTTTCCTACCGAAGGTCGGTGGTTCTCTGTGCGTACTCCGGCTTCCCTCACCAATAAACAATAGTCAAATGTGCTAAAAACGGCGAAAAAAAACCCTAACTAAAACAAACAAAATATGCTCGTTTTAACCAAAACAGTTTAATGCTGTCTCGTCATAGAGTTCCATAGAAATTAGTATTCGTGAGAAGCCAGTATAAATAGTCTTCAAGTAATTTGTAGAAAGAGCTATTTTTACAGAAAAGTTCATGTTTTTTTTCAAATCTCGATAGTTGTTTATGATGACAGTAGTTTGAAAGTTATAACAAATAACATGTATAATTTACTTATCGAAGAAAATTGAAAAATGCCACAAAACCAAGTGACACGCGTTTCTTATCCTATAGAACGATGAAGGAAGGAAAGCTGAATGTCCTTTTGACTGGTGCCGGGTTGCTGTATCACTGAACTGTATCACAGATCTCTTTTTTAAAAATGTTTTTTCGCAGTCACGCACATCTTTAAAACATTGGTTTTAGCAAATAGGGGCAGTCAGCAAATGTACATCATAAAATACCAACTTCATTTAATACGAATATCTCATTGTATTAAATTTGTGTATTTGTGTGTTTCTAGTTAATATACTGACACTCAATATGCTTTTCCATATATATTACAGGAGTTACAAGTATGATCCACTACCTTGGGCTGTAGGTGACTAAGTTACGATGCAATGAACCTGTTCGAACCGCCTTGAGATTATCATGTATTCTACTTACCTATACATATGCCTTATAGTATGTTTTCTTTTTCTCAAAAAAGTATATTTTTTACTTTGTAAAAATGATGAAACGTCAGAAGCAACAATGGATCCCAAAATAAAGCTAATTAAAATGATTCCCAGTGAACCAAGAGCTTTTGAACTTGGTCTATCATCTTTGGCACTTGTATGCCTCCGAATGTATGAATTGGTTTTTGTTTTGTCTATAGACAATAAGGTTTTAAGTTGATCTAGGCGACTTTGTAGCTGTTCTCCTGTTAGGTTTCCATTCCGAAAATCACAAGAACACGGAAATGCACATTGTGTTGAAACGTTTGAATAGGAAATCGAAATAGTAGTATTAGTTATTGAGAAAATATCTGTAGCATCAGATGCACTGGGTATATTTGTTTTAGACTTTAGTTCTGTATCATCTATGGGATTTGTTCTTGTCTTTGAAGAAAAAATGTCGTTCAAAGTTGAAGTGTCTAGGCTTATACTTTCTGCAAGAGCAGGTTGGGTGTTTGGTAAAATATCAGTAGCTAGGAGTGTACTAGTATTCATTGTGTCAGAATCTATATTTGTGTTATACAGAACGTTTTCTGTTGTCATTATAGAGTTTGTGTTATCTGTAGGATTCTCTGTTATCGTGATAGAGTTCTCCCTATCTATAGAGAATTCTGTTGTCGTCATGGAGTTTGTGATATCTATATGGTTTTCTGTCGTCGCTGATAAACACGTATCAAACATGAGTGATATATTTGAGATGATGTTTGGCTCACTGTCTTCTACTATTGAAGCTGTGAAGATAGACATAAAATTAGAAATAGTACAAATTAATCATAAATGATTTATACATAAGATAAGCAATATATTCGAATGCTTCACACTTGAAGTATTCATCTATTGACCTTGACGTGGCACAATGTTTTGGACATACAATTAATATTTGATGCAAAAAATTAATTATTCTGATATCAAATAGCCTTTTGTCATATTTGCTTTTACTCCATTTATGGATATATACCAATATGACTGTGCTCATACATACTAACATACAATGGCACGCAAGGTTTTATTTTGATATTTTGGTGGATTCAAATTTTATAGATACCCCAGATTCACAGAAGGCCATTTGATAAACCACGTTTACTTTGAGTCATCCATAATTGTCAACATTTTTCACGAGTTTACAAAACACAAGCTAGGGGGAACACGGTTTCAAATTCAAAATTGTTTTAGCGGAAGCTTTAAAAAATGGGGATAACTTTTACTTCCTTCGATATTCCAAAAACTTTATCAGGAATTGTCCCGCTCGTTAGAAAAAATCGATTTACTCTCTTAAGCATTTGACGAAGTTGAAATAATTGCCGGTATTCATGAAATCAGTTTCAACATCGATAATATAACGGCATAACCATTAGCAAATAAACCTTTTTAGGGCTCATTTCCAGGGAATCGACGGATTACGTAGGAATATTGTGTGAACACGTATGTGTCAAAGATTTCCGTCAGTTAGAGGCGGGACGAGGTGGTGATGCGGGCAAAGCTGGAGTTGAGGCGTTTGCAAGGTATCACCCCGCCATCGGTACATGGGCCTCCTGTACATGTGGTTGTACCTTGGTCGGGTTTCTTTACGTCTACTTGTAAAAGACAGAAGGTATTTATGCTAGTTATTTCAATATGATAAAGGCGAAGAACTGGCAAATTTTCAGCAGTAGTATAATTTTGTTACGGTAGAAAAAGATCAGATTGGGGAATAGAATAAATTATGTATTGAGAACATATAATATGTGTAGGAGCTCTCAACCGTCTAAAGTACTGTGCTAGAACGGTTCTTGAACTGTCACCCTGACACGTTAAGAACCGTTTATGAGAGGGTGTGTCCTAACATAGAACCATTTTGGACAGTTCTAACCTAGACCCGTATATGACAGTTTTACTCTAGAACAATGTCAACATGCTACAATGACTAATGGAGCAAAAAGTAGAAATAACTGTTGCAATTTTGTAACTTTATGAATTTCGAACTTCAAAATTATAAGTACTAAAATGATTAACTTGTTGCCATTATTATGAAATCAACTTTTAACATACAGTAACAAGTTTACATATGACGCATGCTCATGATTTGGTACATTCGTTTCGAAGGGATGTAACGATGTCTGTAGATCCTCTGTCCGAGTAAGATATGGTACCTGTTACAAAATGTTGATGTACACATTATGCAAGAAGGGCGGGGGTGGGGGATCAAAAGGAGTGCTTTATGTAAAATTGTGAAAAATGTAAATTATGGATAACCCATATGAAAATTAACATTGAAAATGTCTCAATGAGAATATTTTAATGACAAATTGCCAGCAAATGAAATGAACATGACCACACCTTGAGCGTTCTTAAACCAGTGCTATCTTTTTTTGACAAGAAAAATGAAAAAAAACACCGGATTGATTTTTTTAAAGTAATTGATAAAAAACAAGGTCTTCTACACCATGTACAAGTAAACGTAATGTTAATTAACTTGGACACCCAAGCATGATGAATCATGAATCAACAGAGCATTCTGCGAGGTTTTTACCAGTTAGAAAAATAGTTTTAGAATAATTCAAAACCAAAACAAAAGTTTGTTCAATCCTTAGTTACATGTACAAGTGTGAGCAAGGATAGTTCTCCTTTGTATTGTAACGGAGGGAGAAGTCACTTCTCCAATCCACTAGTGTCTAGATTATGTCATGTGTCAAGTCTTTTCAGCAATATAAAACCGAAGCAAAATGCTTAAAGGGAACATCCTAAGGAATGAGTTATGTACTGTGAAAGTGCTGTTGAATTCCTTTTTTCTAAACTACATAAAGTTCGATTAGTAATGAATGGCTAATGAATACGATAAATGGGTGAACCGTAAGACCAAACTCCATAGACGAGGCGATAATTAAAAGAACAAATGGCATTAACATATAATTAACAGAAAATAAAACAAAGAATATTCGTAATAATTACGAAAAGACTGCACAAAAATCATTAACCAGAAATTAAATCGGGTGCTTCATGTTAGTCCAAATTTACCTATAAAAAATTCTTATGATGAACAGTCAGATATGTCAAAAGAGAAAATATATTTTCTGAAGTCCCTTACATTTGATTTATTCGACTCTTTATTATTTGGATTATTTGTTAAGTTTTGTACTTCATTTGATTTTACGTTTTGGCCTTTCCTCCTATCTCCTATTCAAGATAATTCCATTATATTATAAATTACATGTACATCTATAAATTCAGAGGTCCTTACACCAATTTTATACAAACAAAATATTGGAATAACTTTTGCCTTAAATTTTAAAATGGGAGGGCGTGGATGTGTCATTTAAGGGAGTTTCAAAGTAGAAAAAAAGACTCAAATGTAAAAGACACCCTTGTTAAAAGTATGTTATATCATTAAATGTCTACTTACACGAGTAACAGCTTCTAGTACTGAAAAACATATTGTTATTCTTATTAGATCTAGTTGAGATATATTCCAGTGGGTTTTCAGAGACATACATATCACAGGCTGTAGATGATGCATGGTATCGTATTGCCCAACACTGTTTAGTTCCATCGAGATAACTGTTACAGAGTGTCTTGCATTCATCTAATGTTGTAGCCTTAATACCGTCTAATGGTGTGAGTGATTTATCAACTTCCATGTTTTGATCATCAAACGTACAGTTACCTGAAAAAATAAACAGAACTTTCCTAAAGTGACGAAGCAACGTAAAACATTAAACACGTATTTGGAAAGGGGGTAACAGGAAAAGCCCAAATGAAATGATATACATGTACAGTCGTTTGAATTCCAGATCATAAGGTGTATATTTGTTTGTTTAGTTGGGGTTTAACGCCGTTTTCAGCACATTTGGCTATTTCGCGGCGGCCAGTTTTTATTGGTGGAGGAAGCCGGAGTACCCGGAGAGAACCACCGACCTTCGGTAGGAAAATTTGCAATCCTTGTCAATTAAGATCGGAGTCGAACACACACCGTCACAGGTGAGATTCGAACTCACAACCCCAGTGTTGACATGCTAGTGACCATTAGTAGTCATGACGAACTACCTTGACCACTCGACCACCGAGGCCCCCATAAGGTATATAGTAGTAAATTAACTTTTGTTAAAATATTAAAGAATTAAGTTTTTGTGTATATAAAGCATTACATTCTGCATAGGACTATCGAATGATGAGATGAACTATTAGTGGCTGTCTTTATGAAGGCGACAAGTACACAAGACGTATTTTGATCTCTTGTTACAACCTTTTGCTAGATCACTGTGGAGATTTTAAAGAAATAGCTTATATGCATTCAAGTTCATATAGTATATAACATCTGTAGTTGGAGATATAAATAAAGTAACTCGAATCAAATCAGTAAGAAATTTGTTATCTCAAAGAAAATGTTGAAATTTTGATCTTTGTATAGATATAAAATTATGTTAATCTCACCTTCAGATGCCTTGCATAAAATACTATATAAATTTATATACATGTATATAAGATATAAAATACAAATAAATATAGTTTGATGAATAAAATGCAGAACAATAAAATTTCAATACATAATGCAGCAGACGACTGTTTTAAAGTTTAATTGGAACACGCGCTCTAAGGAACATTTCAATGTCGTATAAAAATATCTAACTTCACTCGTTTCTACTGTAAAACAAAGTTTTATGCAAGTTCTAGATGGAGCATGTTTATATATAATTAAATTATGGAATTATTTATTTACCGTTTTTCACTTGACAAATAACATAATGTCGAGTGCTACAGTCTTGGTAATGCCAGTACAAATTACTGCCATCAAGATATACGCAAGATGTTCCAGAATCGTATAATTGTGACGGAGCCCAGTACGTAAAGTTTAAAGGCTGACATAATCCTTGCCAATAGCTGGTCACGTTGTCAAGCGAATAAAGACCTGACCAAACGTGGTTGTTCCTGTAAATTTATAGCATTTTAATTTCATCATATCCTGAATATACAATAAAATCCATATGTAGTAGATTATCAAATAAGGCTTCAACATATTCAATAAGTACAGCAACTTTTAATGATTATTATTAGTAATTAAAGCTATGTAAACTGTTTAGACACGCTTTCTGAATGCTCGCTAAATAATTAATTACATTCAGTATGCCACAAATGTGTACAGCGTCTTCATTGCTATTTAGTATTCTGCAAAAATACATTTGCACTTACAAAATCTTTCAATTCAATTGCACGTGGAATATTTTTATTTGGTAATTCCATACACCCCACATGCATACAAGGTATCCGCTATCTGATACAGGGCTCAACCCATAGAGCTTCAGTGCGCTTCCTATGTTAGGGATAGGGAGACCATCTCATTAAGGTTTGCGAGATTAGATTACATAAAGTCTGAACATTGACCATGGACTATAGTGATGACGCGTCTGCAGAATACCAACCTCCCTGCATGTACACGCTAAAGACCGTTGCTGTAGAGTTCGAAAAAAGGTAGGCTAAATTATGTGCATCAACCCATCTTTACATCTAGGTTACCTTAACCTTGCCCGATGGATTTAAAAACATTCTTTTAACTGAATAGCAAAATTTTACAAATGAAAATTTCAGCACTTTCATTGAAAGTGATGTCATTTCCAGAGGTTAATTCTACCTTGATATTATCACAATCAGAGGCACGTGTACCGACGAGGTATAAAATAAAATGAGATTTTAAATATATTTGTTGTGGATATTGGGTAGCAATCAACCAATTAAAAATAAGTAAAATACCATTTAGAGCTCCAATCATTCTCTTTATAATGCTGTATCACAAATACTGTAGACTGTGAATCAACGTTCACGAGACATCCAGTTTTCATCTGACACCATGTAGCAGCACCGATCCATGACATAGGAGTTGGGTTAAACAACAGCTGAAAACTGGTTCCGGTGTTTTCTGTAACTAAAAGTGATCATATCAGTTATTCTTTACACATTTTATCGTACTTTATGTAGTTCAGCTATTTTTCTCTTTACTCTTTTTTTTAATTGGTGCAGCTTGAATTTGATATTTATCTTCATTTATATATTAAATCATTCCTGCTTATATCTCTCATGCATTACATATTACTTTTCTTTATTATTTAATTAATTTTTTGTTCACTATTAGTTCTTTAAAGAAGGGTTAACGGTAACGATGAGATAACATAAATATCCTGCTGATTTTCGCAGGAGTTAAAGCAAGTTGCTAGTGGTTTTTAGTTTGTATAAAGTTTGGTCGTTACTCTGTTTAGTTTGCTATGTGTTTTTGGTAATAACTTTTTAAATATAATATTGATTTGCAGTGTTACTGTATTCACGATATTGTATTGTATTTTAATCATGTTAATTCTGGATTTGTTTACTTTTCCCACTGTTTTATCTCGTTGGTATTCTATTTCACATATTTCATATATTTCTGAGTATGGGCACTGTTTCACTAAAGGTCGTAAAAGTTACGATCAGTCATAACTTTTATATATTCAAAGAATCTACGGTCAGTCGTAACTGTTACGACCTTTAGTCATTGAGGTATAAAATGTTCTTACATTTTCATTAATATCTAAGTTAATACTATTTAATGGAATATTTCATTAACATGTGAGTCAGTCAAACTCCATTTTCATTAAAGATTACAAATCTGTTGTAGGAATATCGATATTTTATAAACATAGAAAGGCAAGGATTGGAATTCCTTGATAGATTTTAAATTTTGTTTTTCAGAAAATATAAAACGTGTGTACAATTCACACGTTTGGGCAAATACAGTTTTAATAAAACGAATCATACAAAGGCAGGTATAAATGATGAATGTAGAGTTAGTATATAGCAGAAAGTTACCGAATATAATACATAATATAATGGTCGAGTTAACAGCGCTTTAATTTCTGTTCTTCATATTAAAGTCGTCTTTTATTCTTGAACAATGAGCAAAAATATCATGACGGTGTCTAATATAATTAATATATGTATACATTCTGTGATACCGATATCAATAGTATCTGTCCTTAATAATTCAATGAAAGAAACCAATAAATAGAAATGAAAAGAATTAAGTTATGTGTCAGTGAATGAGAAACATCCGTATGGATTAACAATATAGCTGCCAAAGATAAACAACACTAAATGATTTACTATGGAGATGTGAATCCATTTCTTAAGGTTTACTATTGTTCAAAATTCAGATTTTTGAAATACTAATATTAGAAGACTGGATTGATAGATTATCAGAAAAAAATCATAACCAAATCTTGTAATTTTCAGTTTGAATGCATCATTGGACAAGAGACCAGAGGTTTTTAAGTAATAGGCATCAACGGAATTTTCACAGTAGAATACTCCCTCAGAGACGTCCGTTTCGGTTTGTGGAATGTACATATACGCAAGAAGGTCCGGTTGGAATAGGGAATAGAAATCTTTGTTTAGAGAGTGACATTCTCTACATTAATCGCAATAAGACCCGCTAGACACACTACTTGGAACCTACTCTTGATGAATTTGATGCTGCCTAGTTAAATATCAAACACTAACCGTTGAAATCTGTTTAATATTGCAATCGTAAATCAACAGATTACTGTACTCAAAGTATCCGTATCACCCTTTTTCATCAATCATTCTACTTCATAAAATATCTCCTTGGGTGATGAAAAAACTTCTAATAAATATTCAAATTTAGGTTGTGTAGAATTAATCCTTTACTACAGTTGTGCTTGCGACAGAAACATTGCCCAAGACATCAAGAAATGTCAAAGACATACGTTTCCGGTAGTTTTGCTGATTAAAATGAAAATAGAATAATGCGAGTAGCTTTTCCGAACAGAATTAATACATTCAGCAAAATATCCTTTCTTCCTTGACATAAAATTGATTATTGAATTATACGAGTAATCAATTTGACGCTTCTTGCAAGTGTTAAAGCGGAAAAAAAATCAGAAAATAAAGGTACGAATTTTCTTTGAAAACACGGTGTATTGATTAAAATCTTACAGAACGCATGGATCCATTTTAACTCAGGAATAACGAGTTTATAGGTTACAAATTTGAACATTATTGCAATTCAATTTCCAAATCTGTTCCGGTTAGTCATCTGCAGTATGACATTCTAAGTATTTTTTCTATACGAATTTCATTATTTTGACATTTTCAGTCATTTTTCATATGTTTTAGGAAATTAAGTCAGTACATCCTTTATAATTATTTTCGTTTCAATCATAGCGCTATGACAACATTGCAAACGACTAACGAAAATTTTACTGTCGGCTATACAATGTATGTCCGTGTTTTCACTGCTCCTAGTTGTACACATTGATAAACATCACGACAAACATGGCCCATGATAATTATGCAATAAGGAAAACAATTCTGATTTCTGGCTATATACCCGGTGTCCACAGTTCCTGATTTTACATGTTGATTATAATCAAGATATTAGTTTTGTTTTATGTTCTATAAAACAGTCGGATAATGTACACTATATGCAGGGCTTTAAAAACTGTTATTTATCGTGGAAGTTGCTGTAAAGTCATCAATTATGAGTCATACATTGTAAGCTCACATCGTACACCAAGATGCCCATTAACTTTGAAATAAGCGATATTTATTGTTGTCAAATATATATGAAACATATTGTTTGTGTCATTCGATAAGTCTCTAATGGAAAGAGATGTTAGAAGTTTTCTCGAACATGTTCAAATAAATTCTACAAAAAATCCCCTATTTGATGAACATACATCCTCATTACTGTGCCAACACGCACACAGATAAACTAATTTTTTTCTAGTGTTGTTACATTATGATAAAGTGCATCTCAAAATTCAAAGTAAACATAATGCATATCTATTCTTTATAAGGAAAAATATATTCTGTATAAGCAAGCTTCATTACTGTGGAACTGAAATGGTTTTTGTACATGTAACCATTCAAATACGTTTTGGTTTTTGCAAGTAGAAGCGTTATGTTTAGTCGAGCATATTTTGCATTGCAAGTGTGTTTAAATTTACATTGATGTAAAACTGGAATATGGCCACATAATGTTGCATCTCAGTACGAAATGGTTCCAGAGGACGGGATCGAGTGGGTCTGTCGTATACATATAGATATCCATTAGGCCATTTTATGTGATGTAATAGTTTTATTCAAAACATAAGAGTGCTTAATAATGTTAAAATCGAAGACCATAGCTATGTTATCTAAAGCTAACAATGAAGAAAAAAAAGAGAAGGATGTGAAAATAATGTAAAAGAAAACTTACCCAACCCATGCAATACTGGAAGACATACAAAAATCAAGTAAACAGCGCTTTATTGTTGTTCCTCCTCAAGATCTTCAACAATAAGTCAAAATCTCACACTTTACAGCAAAATAATAGGACCTCGGGCATTAACTTCAGTGCAACTAATTGTAATTTACGATAGCCCAACTTTTTCAGAATAAATCATAAAATAAGCTACTAGTATGATGTTCCTGAAGAAAGTGTTATCTGTTTGTCACACAAAAACATGTTATATACATGCGTAGGACACCATTTAAGGCAACTACTTCGCACAGTCAAGATGACGGGATGTTTTAAAATTCGACCATTCCATTATATTACAATTTATTGATGTATTGCTAAAAGAAATTTGGGTGCCCACAAAACTGGTTTAACCCCACCACTGTTTAGTGTCTTTTCCAAGTCCTGACTCTCTGCTATGTTTGGGATTTATGCTCTTTTTTTGTCCAAGTTTCTATATGTGGGGTGCCCTTGATTGATTGGTATGTAATTCTTGACCTTTCATGCTATCCGTCCTCTTTATTGCAATGGTTCTTTTACGTGCGAGCAGTATTGCACTCTCAAAACAAGGATTTCAAGTCCCATTCCATCCGGATCTTCTCACGCGGATGTACATCCCGCAAAGCCAAACAATGTTGGAAAGTCATATGTCACTACTACTGCTACACTGTATAACAGGAAGATGAACCTGTTCACATCTTTCCTATGGATTTATTGTAGATTTAATATTCTTTTAATACCAGTTTCAGATCTCAAACAATTACACCCACATAACTTATAACAACGTTGTTTCTGTCTAGCACATAGAATACATATACCATTTGTTTTAATTCAATGTAAAAGTTCATTTTATTGACAAGTTATTTTTTATTTAATTAAAATTGGAGATGTTAATGGACATCACGATTTTAATTATCAGCTAAGTACCGTCGCTGTTTACCTTTTGTTTTAAAATTCATTATGTCATTCTCATTTGAGCTTTGTAGTCTATCTGTTTGAACAAAACAAATGTCATATTATTGTTTCCTCTTATCGAACGTATTGGTAAGATAATTAGTTTGTTTAAATGCATTTCAATCATGTAAATGAGTGGAAAATGTTAATACTTTGTAGAAATGTTGTTGGAAGTCCTTTTTGTTTTATTGCATCTCATCTTTTTTAACATTTTTTTATGCAATAATGCACATTATATGAATAAAACTGTGCACGATTCGACATATTACACTTATCAGTAGTGCAAAAGACAACAACACATTACAATAAAATACCTCTGCTTGAAATTAAAATCTTCAGGAGAGTTGCTAGGATCAAAATAGAAAAGAGAATAGTAGGAACAGACGATGTCATCACATTATTGGATTTCGTTCCGTTAATTGATTAAAATATCATAACTAAGTTATCTACATATGCATTTGCACGTAACTAATTTAAAACAAATCAATATATCTAAGGATATTTTGCATTCAACCTCATGTCCCCATTTTTATACCACTTTCTTTAATCTTGGATATTATCATAGAATACATTCATAAAGTGAACAACGACATTAACGGACGTCAGTAATATTCAATGGATTCCTCCTGCAGTATTCGGATATAATTTAAATTCTAGTTTTAAAGCAAAATAAATATATATGTATACGTGTACATGGTAATGCGATGTACCAAAACATCACGAATCATCAGTCGTCATCACGAATTGTTTGACAGTTACAGTATTCCAATATCTAAGATGATGTTGGACCTGTTTCCACTGTCGTAACATTTCATGTAACTCTACCGAATTGTGACTACCACCGGATTGACTTTGTTGAACTTCACGACGGGTGCCGTATACGGAGCAGGAACTGCTTACCCTCCCGAGCAACTGTATTCACTCCTGTTTTTTTTTTATATAGAAGTTCGTGTTGTTCATTGTTTTTTAATGTTCAGTGTTTATTTGATGTGCTTGTTCATTTGTCTTCCCGGGTTTGTCTGTCTAATGGATTGTGTTTTTTATTCGCTCCTTGTGTATATTTGTCCTCTTTCTTATATATACCCAACATAAAATATACACGTAAATTAGTATCTGAAAAACATGGGGTGGTAAAAACAATTGCTCTTTTTATGAGTACACCAGGACAGGAATAAATTTCTTGATACTTTTGTCGACGCAAGCCATTTTGAAAACAACAAATTAAATTAAGAAAATGAACCAAATATACACATATAATTCTTTAACGACTTTCTACACCAAACGTGTTGAAAGTAACATTAATAACAGATAAAAAAATATAATAAAATAAATGTAGTCTTGTATAACTTTAGATCTGAAAAGAGTGAACAATACTATGACCAATCTACACGAGGAAATTATACAATATCTAACGAAAGTTAAACTGCGACATTACCAAAAAAGATTTTGTAAAACTTCCTTTTAAATTGTGATTCTTTCAATACTTGTTTCTCTGGGACAGTTTCTGTGTCACGATTATGCCCTTTTAAAAAATAATGATTATATAATTGTTGTCCAGTGTACATCGTGTACATGTAAGTGTCCTACTGATCAGTATCACTGAGAATTGTTTGTAACTATAGTCTTGCGGTATCTGTGTGGTCGAGTGGTCAAGTCTTTCTGACGACTAGTCTGTCAACACTTTGGTAGTCAGTTCGAATGTAGTTCTTGGCAACTTTTGTACGACAAATATTTTAATTACGGAAGAGGTACCTAATTCAACATCCTTAGCGGATTCCGGGAAAAAGTTAATATTACTATGGGAGTTATTCCCCTTTGACTGTATTTCAAAATAAAACATGTCTGACGGCTACAGAACCTTTAATGGAGAAATGTAAGGGATTTATAGCTACACTTCCTTGTTTAGAGAATTGTTTCCTGAACGGAGATGAGAAAACAAGCTTAAGTCAATTTTCCCTCGCAGACTCGCAGATTCCCAGATTCCGAAAAATATTGCCGGGCAACACAGCTTTACTGTAGACTTTTCTCGTGCTTCCTACAGACACAGTGGAACAAATAAACGAATTGAAACATTTTTCACCATTCCATCATCAGTTCTTTCTAAGACAATGGCCAGAAAAATAGCATCGTCGGGGCTTCAACTTTCGCATCTGAAGAGAGGAAAAATGGAAGGGCTAGAACAGGTACTTGCTGAGGAACTTTCTACCGGGTCCGCACCTTTTAAGTGGGAATTCCCTGACAAGCAACTCCAAAACCAAATACATAAAAAGTTATCCTGAAAGACTGCACGACTGGTCAACTTTTGTGTGTTTCCTGTTTTGGTTCTAAATGTGCTTTTTAACGAAAATTCAATACTTTAATTAAAATACATAAACCTTTAAATAACCGATCTAAAGTACGGTTGTCATAGCTCAGTCGGTACTGTCGTTGGTTATTGAAAAACAATTAAACTTTCTGTGAGTACAAATCTCGGAGTGAACTAATTTTTTTTTGTTTCTTGCTAGATTCGCATTTTGATATTTGAACCAACAAGACACATTGTATTTATTTAGTTCTCATTGTTTATAAAAGGGAATTAATGTTTCTAAATAAATAAAGTCTGTCTCGGAGTGAACTACTTTTTTTTGTTTCTTGCTAGATTCGTATTTTGATATTTGAACCAACAAGACACATTGTATTTATTTAGTTCTCATTGTTTATAAAAGGGAATTAATGTTTCTAAATAAATAAAGTCTGTCTCGGAGTGAACTAATTTTTTTGGTTTCTTGCTAGATTCGCATTTTGATATTTGAACCAACAAGACACATTGTATTTATTTAGTTCTCATTGTTTATAAAAGGGAATTAATGTTTCTAAATAAATAAAGTCTGTCTCGGAGTGAACTAATTTTTTTTGTTTCTTGCTAGATTCGCATTTTGATATTTGAACCAACAAGACACATTGTATTTATTTAGTTCTCATTGTTTATAAAAGGGAATTAATGTTTCTAAATAAATAAAGTCTGTCGCAATTTCTCTGGGTTTAATTTAAATATATCATGTATATGTATGCAGTTCAATGGGTCATGTGGATTCTCACTGAATTTTTAAAGACTTCAGTTAAAACTCTACTCTTTGGTCGATATTTTATTTAATTTTTTATTTCAGTATTATTTGAACGGAAAATGTATAGAGTTTTAGTATATGCATTATCAACATAGTTGCAACGTCGACATCAGAAACTGACGTTATTCAAATGGACGATAAAATACCACTGAAACTCACACTTTGAATGAATAAAGCAAGAGAACGAGTCTGGTTGTCAACATTATTTTGTATCTTTGAAAGTGTTCTATAACATATCAATTTCTAAAAAAAATCGACGGAACCGTTATTGCACACGATGAATAATCTACGGAGCCCCGCAGGGGACACGACAAGAAAAAAAAATTATATCGTTATCTCGATTTATGATATCGTTATCACGGTTTATGATATCGTTATCTCGATTTATCATATCGTTATCACGATTTATCATATCGTTATCTCGATTTATTAAATCGTTATCACGATTTATTATATCGTTATCTCGATTTATGATATCGTTATCTCGATTTATGATATCGTTATTTCGTTGCAATATTGTTAGTTAAATACGTGTCCACTACCAATCCAAACACGTACCCAATTAAGTTCACCATTAACAGATAATTTCTGAGTCAATTACCATTTGTATAATTTATGATTTATAATGCCAATGCATATAGTCCAGAAAATCATCTCTTAGTTTTCCAGTGTTTCGGTTTAGGTTTTAAGAACCAAGGCATATTCTCACCAGGCACCCCTAGCCTTTTATTCATTAAGATCACATATTACTATTAAATTTCAATAGAAGAGGTATATGGTACGACACCGGTCGTCTCTTTCCATGAAAGGGTCTTGCATTTATTTCGTTTAAAAAGAATATTTCAATATGATACGAAAAATAAATCCAAGATTCACATCCCACTAGTATTTACAACAAGATATAACCCGACTCTTCGGCAATTAGGAAGGGCTATTAAGAAGCATTGGTATTATATCCATAATGATGAACAGATCCCAAAATGATGAACAGAGCAACAGAATCCCCAATAGACCGCCCGAGTTTCTAAAATATGCAAAATACATTTATCCAAAAGAGCTACCTTTTAAATTATTCCAATATATCAACTTACACGGCAGCCATTTTGAAAATAGTGGCCATCTTTGATATTTTAAAATTATTGTCTTTAGCATTTTCGATGAAGCTGAAAATTTCTACGCTAAAATTGAATCTGTCAAGAATTGTTTTCTGTTTTTTAAGATTTTTAAAAATTTGATAGCGGCCGTTTTAAAAATGGAGGCCATCTTGGACTTTTTAGTATGACGAGGCATTACCTCAGATGGTTCCATATTTTGGTTTCAATAGATTGAGCCGTTTTCTAGAACACTCTGCAAAAAAAAAACAGCTACTGAAGAAAGAAGAATAATGATAACTAGTCCTAATGAGTCCTCGACTACGCCCACGACCGTCGCATTACAAAAGAACAAACCATAATATGCATCATCAACGTCGCTCCTCTGTTAACTTTAAAGATCTACAGACAATATTAAAAAAATAATGGTCGACATGGCTTATTCATCAGATTTTGTTCCATTCCTACTTCTCAATTACATAAGATTTATCAGAAATGTGATTTTGCTTAATTCTATAATCCGTCTTATAAATGTTCAAAAATTATTTCTTCGTTTTTGGTAATACTGTGCATCGACACGTCATTGAGATTCCTATGGGTACAAACTCTTATTGCCGACTTATTTTTATATTGTTATGAACAGTCTTTCATGAAAAAACTCCTTAAGTGTAAAATACAGAATCATGATAAATTAATTGACATTTATAACAATAATTGCAGGTATCTTGATGATGTACTTACTGTTGATAACCCCGAGTTTCTTAAATATGCAAAAGACATTCATCCAAAAGAGCTACATTTGAACAAAACTAATAAGAAAAGTAAATGCTGTTCTTTTTTAGATCTTACTATAAATATCGAAAATGGAGAGATACGTACTAAAATTTATGACAAAAGGGACGATTTTGATTTTCCAATTACTAGTTTCCCCTTTCTTGATGGAGACGTGCCTTTGGTACCATCGTATAGAGTGTACATATCACAGCTTGGACGTTTTGCACGAATATGCTCTCGGCTAGAAGATTAACGAACGAAACCATATGATTACTAAAAAAAATATTTGCTGCTTAATGCTTTTAAAATGTTTTATAATAGATATCAACATCTTTCATCTAAATATCCAGCTTCCAGAAAAGCACTTATCATGAACGGATTTTCCCATCCTAGTCTACTGCAATATCGTGAATAAATGCAGAAGTCTCGCTAGTAACCCACAGAAACTTGGGAGTTACCTAAGATTTTTTCACAGTAAGGGCTACAAATATGAAATTATGTGTAATTCTGTAAAAATTGCAATTTCTCCCAATGGCTTGAAGACTCTAAATTCATAATGGCCTCTCACGAATACTGCCGATTTCTATTGAACTCTATGACTAGATACCATTAAACCCTTGATGGAAGTGTTATTTCAGATTTTTTCGTTCAGTACAGAAAAGTATCATACCTGCAGCTATGAGAGTCTTAGCTAGTTATAATGTTAAACCCTCCACTCTAATTTTCATTTCTAGCAAGCGGTCACCTTGTTGGTAATCATACTGTATTGGTTTTTATAGTGTGTTTTATACACCAGATTGTCATAATAGAAAACGCGGGAGGTTTGGGTACCCATTAAACCGGTTTAACCCCGCCACTATTCAGTGTCTGTACCAAGTTAGATTATCCTGACTCTGTTGTGTTCATGTTTGTGTTTTGTACACTTTTATTTTTTGTCCGGCGTTTTGTCAGTTGGGTTGCTTTGATTGATTGGTATGTTATTGTTGACTTTTCCTGTTATCCATTTTGTTGCTTGTTTATAGAAATATAAAAGATTATCTCACAGAATACACTTAAATAAATTATCTATATAAAAGTAAAATTCTTTTAAACGAAATAATTGCAAGACACTTTCATGACTTTTTTATCGAAAGAGAGCATCAGTGTCGTACCCCATTCCTCTTATATTAAAATATAATAGTTATGTTATTGGTGGAAACACATTTTCATGTCTTCTTTATAGATGAGGATATGCCTTGGTTCTTAAAACCTGAACCGAAACACTGAACAACTATGACTCGACTAGTACTCTTGGAATTTTAAATTATAAATGAAACAAATGGTAATTAACTTAGAAATTATTTGCCTATTATGAACTAATTGGGTATTTGTTTGGATTGTTAGTGGACAGGTATGTAACTAACAATAGTGCATCGAAATAACAATATAACAAGAGGCTCCCAGGAGCCTGTATCGCTCACCTGGACTATGTCCATCTTGACTGGTCGAGTCAATGGATATAATTCTGAAAGAGAACAACCTAAGGACCATTGCTGCCCAGTTTTGTTCCAATTGGCCAAGTGGTTTCGGACAAGCAGATCTTTAAGTAAATTTCCTATAGGATCCTATGTAAAACTATGTTCGGCTTTGGTGGCCATCTTGCATGATAGGCGCGGTCATCGAATATAATTCTGAAAGAGGACCGCCTAAGGACCATTGCAGCCAACTTTTGTTCTAATTGGCCACGTTGTTTTTGTTTCAGACAAGACGATCTTTAAGTAAATTTCACATAGGGTCCTACGTTAAACTAAGTTCGGCTTTGGTGGCCATCTTGCATGATAGGCGCGGTCATCGAATATAATTCTGAAAGAGGACCACCTAAGGACCATTGCAGCCAACTTTTGTTCCAATTGGCCCCGTGGTTTCAGAGGAGAAGATCTTTAAAGGGACGTTTATGACGACGGGCCAGGTGAGCTAATAAACCGAGATAACGATATAATAAATCGAGATAACGATATAATTAATTGAGATAACGATATAATAAATCGAGATAACGCTATCATAAATCGAGATAACGATATCATAAATCGTGATAACGATATCATAAATCGAGATAACGATATAATTTTTTTTCTTGTCGTGTCCCCTGCGGGGCTCCGTAATAATCCATATAACTGGAGGTCGTCAGTGTACAAATTCAAAACTACTATAGGTAAAAAATAAAGCTGGTGACCCCTATTTTTTTTTACATTTTATAAAGTTTTTTGGTGACATCTTTCATCATGCAATTTAAAAAAAATCCCACGGAAGGGTTATTTAGGTTCCCCCTACCTTAAGGATTTGAATTGACAACTGGATTCACCATTTTCATTGAACACTTTTGAATGCTTAACTTATATGAACCGATTTTATATCCTAATTCGCCGATATTTAAATCAAGACTCATTATATGAACACTAACGACTTAATTTTCATATTTATTTAAAGTCAAAGAACATCATCTACACGGTATATCTCGTGTTTGTACTAAAGTAACAACCCTAAACAAATGGTAATCCATTACAGGATTGACTACGTATTAAAATTTCATAACGCCAACTTAGCACTACATATAAGGCTACGTAAATACATTAAATGATTCTTTTCGCTCTCAAAAGGAATCAAAGGTCAATTTAATAGTTAAATGAAACTAAATAGACTAATTTTCAGTCAATAACAGCTAATTAATTTAATGTTTTCCTTAGCATCTACTTCAACAAGTTTATCTCGAAATTATTCGTAGCTAATTACAGTAACAAGGTCACATTCATGATTGAGTACTGCTGTTCATTGGTAGAGTTATATAACTTTTGTAAACAAGAACAAATATTTTCAATAAATGAGATTTTAACTATTCTTATTAATACATGTATATGATTTATTAGTAACATTATTGGTTGTTAGTGATATCTTGCAACATAGATTACTCTCGGTATGAAAATTAATTACAATTTTAGTTTATAAGGTATTTGTTTGTATATATGGACGATTTAGTAGCATTTTTGGTAGCCGGGTGTACACCACAATGGTATTGCATCTCATTTTTTAAAAACCAGTCTTTGACAGAAGTGTTATTGTATGCCGCTTTCCGTCCGTCTATACTTCGTTCAATAACTCAAGTGGGACTAGAAAAAGACTCGCTGATTTTCAGGTGTTTCGCGTTCCTGAGAACATCGTTCCAAATTTTTCATGAATTTTGCATACTTTGTATGATAACTCAAGTCTGCCTTCATGTTGTCCTGAATTTTCAACTCGACATTATATACAGTATAAAGTTATCTTCCGGAGTGTTGCACTTTAAATATAAAAAAATGTAGCAATGTTTCACACCTCGTTGTACCACGAGAACTCATGTTTATCTTAATAAATTTTCCTGAAGGTTTAAACGCACCTACAAAGATAATTTGGTAGACAAATAAAGGGTGTCGAATATTTTTTTCGATATTCGTCTAGTAGGCATATATCATCTCCTGGTTACCCTGTCTTCACTTACAATGAGAGTTTGTATTGTGGTCTGGTTCACAGTGTTTATGACATCCCTAGAATACCCGCCAAAAAATCGCCTACTGAAAATAGGCTAGAGATGTACCATTTAAATGACTTTTTTCGATAAAATATAACAATTTATAGTTTCAAGGATAAAAACAATATATGTAATTTGTCAGAAAAAATATACAGTTTATTTGTACTCGCCGCGAATCAGGTGGGAAAATCTCGGGAAACCTCGCATTTCTACCTGGTCGTACCAGATAAATTGTATATATTCCGACAAGGTACATATATTGTATATAACTGTGGAAGCATGTTAATATTTACAGGATAGGTACGTAATTCAAATCTCATAATACCGACTGAAGGTGGTATATTTTCTATGTTATGGTATTCCACAGACTATAAGAAGGGCAGGACATGCCTAACGTTTCCAAGTACCTCATGCCACGCCAAGCTTTTTTGGAGAATTCAGATTGCAAGCGCTTTAGTTTTAGTGCAGTGTTGTAGCTTGCTAAATGTAATTTGTTATCCTTTTGTAATATTTTTTGTTGAATTTAATTGATCTGTTGCGTTCTAAAGAGAAGTCTGTTTGAGTAAAGATTTCTATTCTACATTAAAACAAAGCTAAAAGTACTATATATTGATTTATATTTACATGCGGATAAAAAGTTTTTGCTACAAACAACTGACCTACAACGCATTTTTATTTAACGTGGAACAGTAAATCGATACTTTAATGTTCTAATAAAGTTGCATAATAAAAGAATCATTTTTAGACAAATGTTTGGTGTAAATGTTATTTTTCCGGAGTTAGAAAATGAAAGTGCTATCAGTCTCTATTGTCAATGATCAGGTAACGTCACTTCCAGAGTAAGACACTAATAGCTTAAATCCATTGATGGATTGAAAAGTTCATGAAAACACAATTTTGTACAAAGGATGTTTCAAGTTTTATCATTACCGTTACAAAATTAAGTGCTATGCACTTTCAAAATTTTCAGTGATAATATACATGTACACTAGTCTTTTAATATTTTGACATTAGAGAGAACAGTTTGTTAACTGTAGAGATTATTACAAAATGTTGCAACCTGTCCCAAAATCTGTAGAATTTACGTCAAACTTTTCAACAATAACGAAGCGGACCTATACTTCGTGAATTAAAAATTTGATTTGAATTGTAATAGACCATTTGATTGGTTATTAATGGTTGAGGAAGTAAGAATATATTGTGTAATCTACTGTGACGTCACCAACGTATCACTCCGCTGTCCGAAATTTTTAGTCCTCCTCCGACAAAAAGGTTATTCAAATTACTACAATTACGGTAAGCGACGGTTATTGGATCATATATCGTAAGCGCGACCGTCAGTGGGTTTCCGACCGTAAGTGTAGCATAGCGTAAGCAGACGATGGTCTGAACCAACAAGACACATTGTATTTATTTAGTTCTCATTGTTTATAAAAGAGAATTAATGTTTCTTAATATATAAAGTCTACCACAATTTCTCTGGGTTGACTTTTTAAAGACTTCAGTTAAAACTCTACTCTTTATTTAATTTTCTATTTCAGTATTATTTTGAACGGAAAATGTATAGAGTTTTAGCATAGGCATTATCAACAACAGTAACGTACGGTAATTCGATACGTTAATGTTCTAATAAACTTGCGTAAAAAAGAATAATTTTTAGACAAGTGTTATTTTTCCGGAGTTAGAAAATGAAAGTTGCTAGCAGTTTCTATGATCAATGATGAGGTAACGTCACTTCCAGAGTAAGACACTAATAGCTTAAATCCATTGATGGATTGAAAAGTTCATGAAACCAAATTCGGACCAATGATGTTTCAAGTTTTATCATTACCGTTACAAAATTAAGTGCTTATGCACTTTCAAAATGTTCAGTGATAATATCCACTAGTCTTTTAGTTTTCACATTAAAGAGAACAGTTTGTTAACTGTAGAGATTATTACAATATGTTGCAACCTGTCCCAAAATCTGTAGAATTTAAGTCAAACTTTTCAACATTAATGAAGCGGTCCTATACTTCGTGAAGTTTTAATTTGATTTGGATTGTAATAGACCATTTGATTGGTTATTAATGGTTGAGCAAGTTGTCCGAAATTTTTAGTCTTCCCTTGACAAATAGGTTATTCAAATGATTCTACTTGCAATTTTTAATCAGAAATGTTTTTGAAAATTAAGTAATAAGGATTGTTATCAATTTTGGAACACGTTATAATTTTATAAACTACTTTGGTCAGTACATAAAATCAAGGTTTATAAAGTGTAAACTGTCTCAAAGTAGATAATATCGTAAAACGTGTCCCTACATAGAAAACAATTAATCGTTAATTACATAATCTGTATATAGAGTATGAAATTCGTTCACCTTCATCCGCTGCAGACAAAAATAACAAAATGTTCAATTTTGTAACAACAAGACTAGAATTGTTTTTATGGCAACCTGTCGCAATGTATTTTTTCATAGGGTAAATTTCCGCCCACGTCGGTTAGTTTGGCTATTTCGCGACGGCTAGTTTTTATTGGTGGAGGAAGCCGGAGTACCCGGAGAGAACCACCGACCTTCGGTAGGAAAATTGGCAATACTTGTCAATTTAGATCGGAGTCGAACACACCCCACCACAGGTGAGATTCGAACTCACAACCCCAGTGTTTGAAAGGCTAGTGATCATCAGTAGTCATGACGAACTACATAGACCACTCGGCTACCTTACTCGGTGAATCATTTATTAAGCAAAATTAATTAAACATATAATGGGAAAATGTTTGTATTCTAAAAAAACATAGAATCACGTCACACATAATTATGATAAAATGAACTTTGAAGCCAAACAATAAGTAACCTAAATTTCAATCAGTTGTTTGTCGTGATATAAATCTTATATTTGTTTAATAAATATACACATGTACCAGTTATCGATAGGATTATTTAATTTTTCCTGACCACATAGAAATTGTTTTTGCAGTTACACAATATATTAGATTAATTAGTAATGATTTTTTCCGAAATGATTGCACCAACAAACTGACCAAAGAGTATAACATTTAAAAAAATACAGTTGAACAAATACACATAATAAGTAATGCAACATTAAGGATGAACGAATGATAGTGCGTTTCAAATAATGAACATAATAAATTGGAAGTTTATAATAATACGCGTATGTCATTGTATGTATTAATTTTACTTGTCAAAATATTGTTAACGTCCATTACCATTTTGACACGGACATATTTTATCCTGATTTTTCACTTTCAATGAAGAACCAGAGCGATTTTCCATAGAAACTTTATCATTTTAAAGTCACTTTGATCATACACTGTAATTAATAATTAATTCGTTTGTAGATATATGTTAAAACATATGTGCAGTAAAAGTTTATATACTGACTGACTTTTAACTATTAAAATACTATACACTCTTTATACATATTAACACCACCTGTCCCGATTTAGTGGTTTTATTTTGTTTTTTATTGTGCGTTTAAGGGTCGCTCCAATAATAGGATTTTATTCTCATGTGAGAAAGTGGAAGATTTAATGCTACAATGTAGTTATGTAATTGTTAACCTTTTAACATTTCAAAACTGCATGGTTTAAGCAGACCTAATGCACATATAAATTAAACATAGAATTTAATACATTTAAATCAACATTAAATAAACCAGCTTCTGTCGGGAGAAAGTACAATGTATCTTTGTATTAAACTTTCGAATAAAAACAATCCTTCTTGATACATTATCGTCATTGCTCTGCGCACAAATAACTACATTACTTGTATGTAGATGAAAGGCATTGCAAAACATATTTTTAAAGATTTATTCTACAGAAGAAAATTATGGGCGAACAATTAATCGATAATTTCATGTTCAGATTAAATATCGTCACAGGATCTTCGGATGTTAATGTAATTTTTTTCTGGGATTTAAAATCAGAAATGGTCATTAAATGCTACTTTTCAGTGATAAAGTTGTATGACATCCTGACAATAAGGAGCCTGGCCAAATCGGTTGACTGAAAGCTTCATGACAATATTAATCCGTTTTAAAAACATGTCAATATTTACATTGTACTAAATAAATATTTAAAAAAAATATGCGTAGTGCATACGAACTACAGTGTTACACAAATGGTAGTCTGAGTCAAGTTTGGACAGTTTTGGGGTGAAAGGCAGAGTTTACATATTTCCATTCCATAAAAGCATAAACAATTCTCCATAAAAGGAGAAATTTTCAATGTGTAAACTTTTTCACCGTAATTAAAATAACCAATAAAAATAAATCAAATATACTATACTGAATGGATTGCGCTTAAAGTAAAGACCTAAGGTTTAAATTTAGGATAGTCTGATAATGCTACATGTAACATGTCTGCTAAACTTTTCTAGAATAGTACATTTTTTCTATAAGTAAAAATTATTGAATTTAAAAAATGGAGAGGTGAGAAAAAATACACAAAATTGTATATAGCATGTATGTGTGAATACATGAACATGTGTGGGGTAAGAGAAACGGCAACTTAGTGGCGTACATTTGCTGTGTCTTTATGACCTATAAATATGATGGTCCCGTGAGTCCTTCCATATATGGGGTATATTTTGTCGGTGGAAGAGCATGCAAACATGTACATATATACCTAAAACTGGGCAAATGGAAGCAGAACAAAACAAAAAATGCGAAGTTAAACAATCTCCTGAAAATGTGCAAATCTGCAATACTGTACAATTATCCAGTATAAACATGATAAATAAAAACTGCCTCGCCTGAAAACTGCGCTAGGACCTTTTTTAACAAACCATGTAACCCCAATGCTGATTTCACTACAATAATATCTTAAGTTCAACTATCCATAAGTTGTAGTAAAAAAAAATCCTCATTACATCTTCAATATTTGCAACCATATTGAAAAGTGAAAACTTTCTAACTTGATGAGTTTAGGAGGAGATATCCAGACAAATCATGTATCCCGAATGATCCTTTCCTTCAGAAAATAACTAATCTCAACACCCAATAATTTTTTGAAAATTAATGATGAGACCTTTATGGTATATCGCAGAAATTCTAAAGTCATATAGAAATTATAACAATCCATATAAAATGCATTTATTTGTTCGTCTCAGATTAAGTGGAATAAATAACAAAGATTAGTTTTATGCATCTTAAATCGAAACAATAACATTATTAAGTAGATAAATTATATTCTGACATGTGTACATTTTATGATTAGTACTTTTAAAAAGAAATGATTGAATTGAACTGATTTGTTAGTTAATACAAAAGCTATTGATTAACAAGAGGTCCTAATGAAATATATAATAAATACTTGTCATAATAGAAGTTTATTCAGAAGCTTTATATTGACGTCATAAATTGCTCATGCATTGATGTATCTACTAAATGTTTAGCATTTCATCACTGCAGACTTTTCGGCGCCTGCCAACCAGAGTTTGATTTTTACCTCAATTGGTTAAAGGTCTATGTGAGCAATTGTCATCATTTGGGATCCGTCGTCTTTTCGCCGCCCGTCCATAAAATTCTATAGTTTAATTTTCTTCCCTGAAACTATTGCTCAAGTTATAACTAAACATATCAGCAAATGTCATCATCCAAACACGTATCCAACGACCGAAACAGCAGACCAAGAATGTCACCAGAGTTGAACTACATTAACATAGGATTCCTTGACAGAAAACCCGCTGTGAAGTTGTGGTAGAAATTGTACTTTAGTAATCTTTTTCAGAATTGTATATGATGACCAAGATGGCAAACCATCAGATTCTAACTTATTTTAACGTAGCACCCTATTGAAAAATTAACATAAAAATGTCGTACCGAACCTTTAAGCCAATTTGAACCAAATTTAGCGACAATGGCTTTTTTAAAACTATTCGGTGACGCGTATCGCAAAACTAAAATAGCCGCCAATGTGGAATTGAGATTGAAATAAGGTCCTAAGCAAAATCACTTCTTGCAATTTGTCTAAAAACACTATGCCAGTTGCACGGCTGCTTATCTCTCGAATGCATAACTATTGCTATTGCTATTATTATACTTTATGTAAAAATGCAAGCTTTTTATTGGACAAATTGCGGGTACAATTCTAATCTAACTCATTCCTCAGCATGTAACCAAAGTGCCACGTGGGCTATTACCATCACTTGGCGTCCGTCGTCGTCGTCGTAAATTTTCCTTTAAAGATCTTCTCTGAAACCACTGGGCTAATTGGAACAAATCTTGTTTACAATGGTCCTTAGGTGGTCTTCTTTCAGAATTGTATCCGATGACCTCGGACCTCCAAAATGGCGACGAGAGTCGAACATTGTTAAACATACCCTATGGGAAATTTACTTAAAAGATCTTGTCTTAAACAACTGGGACATTTGGAAAAAAAACTTGGCAGCAATGGTCCTAATTGGTCCTCTTTCAGAAATATATCCGTTGACCCCACACGTCACCCAAGATGGCCGCCAGAGCCAAACAGTGTTTAACATAGGACCTTATTGGAAAAATCACTGAAAGTTCTTCTTGTTTGAAACCAGTGAGACAGTTGGAACATTAACTTGACAGCAGTGTTTCAGGCTGCCAGTCAAGAGGGACATAGTCCAAGCGAGTGATACAGGCTCCTGGTGGGAGCCTCTAGTTTAATGTTACCCTCTCGCGCTTTGCGTTAAAATTGGTGATTTTTTTTCCATGTACTAGACTGCAGACGCATTATACATGTTATAAAACAATTAAAGTATCTGTGTCTATTTTAGAGTGGATGTATTCTGCCTTTTTGTTTTAACTTGTTTCCGAATCCTATTAGTAATTCATGTGTATGTAATTTATTGTTATCATCATATTGTTTGTTAACCCAATGAATGTTGACACTAATATATTTGTATCCCGACCAAACTCGATCTCTACACGATCCTTTCCCGATCAATTCGATAGCTAGTCGACGAATACCCGATCTCTTCTCGGGTGCTTGGCTTCTCTACCCCTACTCAAATTTTTTTGGCATGTCAAAAATAGTCAGGTAGAAAGTCGGAGCGATGCCGAGCAAGGTAGACCGCCCCGAACATTCTTGTCGAGCGAATCTGACCAGTCTCCCGATCGCTTAATCTGTCTTGATCGAGTTGATCCTATCGACAGTGTGAACTTAATGTCCAAACCCGACCAATTTCCGACCATCCAGATAATTGAATAGATGTCCAATTAGTGGTGGGGTAGAAGTCGTAAACAGGCCTGATCAAGAATTTTGTTGCGCTTGGTCGGGAAAATGCTGGCGATCACGATCATCGAGTTGAACTGATCGGCAGTGGATGAACCTAGCTTAAAACGTCGACAATTACTTGAGCACAAATGTATTATACTCGACTTGAATATTATCATCACGACGTTATTATACTAGGCTGCTCAGACATGTTCTATAGCGGAATAAGGTACATTTGTAATATAATTTTACCCCTGAATAAACAAGTGAACATTTAAATATGAAGAAACTATGCGAGGATGAAATATACATGTTCAACAAAATCAAACTGCCTCTATTTTCAATACATCGAGTCATACTTTGATGATCGTGCACATAATTAAGATTGTAACAGACAAATCACGATGAAATCTGTAAAATAGACAAAAAGTCTATTTATACACTTCTTTTTAACGTTTTTTGTGCTGGTTTTTTCGTCACTATTTGCCAAGCATATAACAATGTATAACCTGATTTTTTACGTTTGAAAATCCAGCTGAAATTTGAAATTATATCAAAAATATTTTAAGCCTTGATGAGAATTTAAAAATGTAGCTGTGGTCAACGTTATAAAATTCGTAGAAATTCATTTCGTGACAACAATTAAATAATGACGTCGTTATTATGAAAAGTGTATTCCTGATGTAGGTGTTGCAACACAGTCTATAGAGGATACTATATACTGTATATATAGTAACAGGAGTTTTTTTAAACCGCTGTACGAAATAGAAATACTAAAATCACGGTATTTGATTTTTTTTGAATTGACGAATATTTTTCAAAGTGTGATAAAACGAAGTCTTTTTATGACTGCAGTACGGAATTAATTACAAATGTAGTCACCAGGAGATCCCTTGTATTTTATTTATCTATTTTCCGTATAATTGTCAGTTTTATTCATGATATTACTTTTGTGCTTTATATAAAAAATACATTGTTTTCACCATTCAGAAATTTTACATTAGTTGAATATATAAGTTTATGTACATCTTCGTTTTCTGAAAGTTTTTTTTTTCGATAAATCTTATTACAGTTTATATCAGACACTCTCTTAAACAAATACTCTAACGCTTAACATATTTTAGGAACCTTATATCAATAGTACAGTTCTTACCAAATACAAATATTCCAAAATATAAATTAAGCACATTTATATCAATATCACAATTCTTACCTCTGACTTTTCCGAGTAATACAAATACTCCAAAATATAAATTAAGAACATTTATATCCATACCATATACACAGTCTAGCCTGACATCTAGTTTCTTGTTATAGTAGCTAGTAGAGTATCGGAGACGTTATGGTCGATAATTGAAAATTCAGTTAATCCAGCATAATTAATTGATACACATGGATGATTGGTCAGTCGTAAAATTAGAATATTATTCACTTTAATAGTAAAATAGTTATTTGAATGTCATATGCAAACAAATTCATCCGCTTTTGGATTTGAATATTTTTATGTGATAAATGGGTTAATGTATCTTTAGAATTTAAATAAATTGTTCTTTCATATATTGCGGAATCCAATATAAATGTACTGTATTGGAAAGTAGTAGATAAAAATTTATATATCCTAAAACAATGATGGATACATTTTTAAATAAGCAATGTACGTCATACTTTTTATTGGTATGGCATAATTTAATTTTATTGAAAATATTAACAGCGGTCTTTCCGGCAATAATTGCTATTGACAAAAATGAAATCACAGCAAATTTTCAAATAGATATTAGATAAATGTTACATTCATCGTATTGAAATCTAGTCATTAAAATAATGCATCATAGTGTTCTGTAAATAAACTATTTTAAGAGTCGATGAAACAATAAAAAATAACAGTTTTTACAAAGTATAGCTATCGCCACGAATCGTAAACCGGCAAGCTGACCAACTTCCGCTAGACGGTAGTTTGGCTCACTTCGAAGGGAGAAAAACCAGTCTATTCAAATCGTTCTGTGGGTTGATTTTAACTCGCAATTACTCATTTTTTATTGTGAATACGCTGACATTATCTAGTGCAACATAGATTTCATATATTTGAATCTTGCTATCAAAACAATTTCATGAACATATTAATTATAATATGTTTTTATATATCAACATGCTTTGTACCGAGAATAATATATATTGATAAACGCGGATGGATTCCTGAATAGGTGATGTATATCAGCTTCAGCAGTCAAAGGTTATAATTAGACGAAGAGGAAATGAGAGGTGATCAGTAACTATTTTAACACAAGAAATGTAAATGTATTATACTTGATAGAATTTAATCGTTTTAGCATTAATCATAGTTTAATATAATATATATGGACGAGATATTGTCGAAGGAGAGGAGTAATTATTGAATCGGGTACAATATTTCTTTCGGCGTCCCCTTTCGCCATCTTGGATATCAGCTGATAAGTAGGTCATATGTGTTAAAGTTAACAACCGTCTCCTCCCGTTGAGATTTCGAAACCATGTTAATTGTAAATGATTTTCATGTGCGCATAGTACAGTTTTAATCAGAAAAGAGCTGTAACATTATCACACTGTTATTTGAGATTATTACATATTTAATTGTGATGTACCATACCTGGCCATTTACTCATTTCTTAAAATATCTTCAGTTATATAATGCTAAACTATATTGAGACAAACCTGACTTGGGCTTATGTCTAAGATGATCAGTGCTATATAATGTTAGAGTAATATTGAGCCTTGATAATTTCACAGAGAATTTTAACCTTGATATATTGTATTGATTCTACACTACATGCATATATTAATGAGAAGTGCTATATATTAGAGAAAAGTTAAGTATTGACAATTTGAAAGTAATGATTAGGTTACTCGGGTACATGTACATGTGTATAAGCTGAGCATGTTAATCATGGCTATATAAGTGAACGAACATAATATCTTTACTTATAGATTGAGACATCCCCTCCAGAGAAAACACACATCTGCCAATTAATAGGTTATAATCAAGAAGACAAATTCATACTGAATTGCTTGTTAGAGGAATATGTAATACATATCAAGACAAGCAAGATCCAAATGTGGAACAATGGGGATGCTACGCCCGAGATGATACTCGACAATGAGGATGCATCCCCTGAGATGATATATACTTGACAGAACTATGTCGTGTGCAGCTATTATTACTGAAGTGTCGGGTGTTGCTATACATGTACATATATCACATGTCTAAAACGATGAGGAAAAACATATATGTATCAATACATATGCCAAATATTTATTTTCACTGAAATGACTACATTTTAAAGGTTTTAAACATGCAGTGTATGAGAATTGTGATAGAGAATATTGCAGTGATTTTTTTTTTATTAAAAATATTTGGAATCAAAATGGTATTCAAATTATCCCTGTTTGCATGGAAATATATGAAATAAATGGGAGAATACTGTGTATATCTATACCTATCATGCCTATGTTAAAACTTGTGCTCAAGCTATATTTTATCTAAATAATTAATATATTTATGCACAAAATATCACCCTTTTACTATATTAAGGACATAAACAGTAAACACAACAGGAAGTGTTCTAGTTGCAGTCTAAAGTGCTATATCACTACAGTTTTTGCCTTGCATCACAAAAGTCATAAAGATGTGCTGTTTCGTACGACATCACCAATTTGTTAATAGACAGTCAATGAATTTGGTACGCAGTTGTATTAGTATTCGCATGGCAATTGTTTGGCTTTGCCCCCTCAGTTATATTCTAGTGACTATGAATCTTCACTATGCTGTACATGTTGTGAAAGTCTATGGGGAACAGTCAACATTTGAAAGTTTTGCATTATTCACATTTTTAAGAGATGCCTTATTCATTTCAACATTTGAATTATCAAAATTGGATACAGGTGAAACATATCTCCATGTCAACAGTTTGTACCATATATATAGTTAGGTTTAAATCACTATCATTAATTCATCAGCTATCAGATCATGAGGCCATCCGAGTAAACAGTACTTCAGTACTTTGATTATTGTTTATTGTTAAGAACGAATTTGATATTGCAACAAGACCTCACAGAGCAAAAGATGTATGGAGTAGCAAGATGAATCTGCAATAAGGTAACATAATACCGAACAACGCATAAGGCATACGCATATGACCTTGAAGAAAAGAAATACATATGGTATTTAGGGGTATTGTCCACATGGTGTCACAATATCGGGTGATAATTTTTCGGAACCTGGCTATATATGTTGTCACTTAATTATTTATTTCTACGTGTTAGGTTGACCTTCTTTATTTAAATTTTTGACCCTCACCGTTCAAACACATTGTGTCTTATCCTGATGGAAATGTAAATGATATTATTGAATTTTTGTTGATACCGAACTGTTGAATGTATATTTCCATCAAACCATCCATTGGCCTCGGGTACTCCTCTTTCACAGTTTGAGAGCCACCTGCAAGCTCTTCCTGTATGGTTTTTGATTCACAAATTATTAATGTGAGCGAGGTCAGCACAAAGTACAGTATACCATGTAGAAAATAAAGTACATGTATTTTAAGGAATGTACTGGACAATTTTTCTGTTGTATCAATCCACAATGAACATTCCTACTTTTTCTTGTTTCTGTAGACAATGTAAAATTTGATTGAGATTTAATGCCTACGAATGCACCTTATAAAAATACGCAATACTTTAACTGAATATTGTTCAGTTAAACTGAGCTTATTTATCATCAATCATCTGTCGTCTAAGATGTTCAGAATCTTGGTTAAAATTAATAACACAAATATTATGATATACGATCACACTGAAATTTCGGACCTAAAATGTACGGAATAAACCGGCATACAACATATACCATGTACGATATATTTTTTTGTCGCTTCATCTTAAATTTTGTATAATTGCTAACAGACAGCAATAGTAAATTAAGTGCTAAAACACATGTACGTTATAAAAGAGCATGTCGCGTTTCAACTTTTAATGAAAATAGCAATAAAAAATACAAAACGAATACAGACATGTGACCTTAAAATAGTGTCATTTCCAACGAATAAATGATATCACGGTTATTTTATTATAAGATTGCAATACACGTACTTCTTATAAAATACTGCTTGGTTCAGCTGTAACGTAATATAGAAGTTGTTTTTATGTGCCCTATCTATACAGAATGAAAATTAAAAAAAAAAATTAAATATTCACAAAATTCTACCGCTTAACAGGTTATCAGTTTCTCTAAAAAATGGCTGAATAAAAAGAATCAATATTATATTGCATTTAATCTAGCAAGCTTAAAGGACAAATAAAAAAACGTTCGATTTATAAATGTATTGAGACATTATCATCATAGAATAACTACAAGTTATGCATTTCTCTTGTATTTTTACTTGAGTCTTACAAAAACCCTCTTGTTTGTGAGATGTCAAAGGTGTCCTAAATACAAATGTTAAAATGGATTTCTTTGTTGTCAAATTAAGGATGTTTCTTGTTAATGTTGTATTTTTATTATGAGGGTACTATAATTTGGAATACAAAATATGGAAACCATGAACTATGTTTTAGCAAGAGTTCCATTTAGCACCCCCATAATTACATCTATATGCTTATTCCGTCTAAGATATACACATACATGACATATGGGGGTGCCATATGGAACTTTTTCCGAAGTTTTTAGTTCAGTTTAGGGATTCATTCTTCTGAAGTATTGGACACTGCTTACATACACAACAGATTTACTCCTGATATCTCGAATTTTCGCATAACTCGAACTAGATTTGCAGGTCCCAATGGAATCGACATAACGAGAGTTGACAGTAGATATATAACATTGTATCTAGGTTTTAATTTGTTCGTGAAGAAATTCAAAAGCTCCGTTTTAATAAATACGTCATTTACAATTTGTTTAACAATGTGACAGCAACAAAAATAAATACAAATAGCTGAAGTGCATAATGTCCAGATTTGAAAATTTTTCTTTTAATATCAAAACAATTTTCATCATTAGTCCCATAGTATTAATTGCAATTAGTAACAATGATCCTAGTAAAAAACATAATAAAATAATTACAAAATGATTTTATTGGGTTTGATTGGTATTACGTATTCTATGGCTATTTACTAGTTACAGTTGGTCTGAAACTGTTAAAGCTACTTTGTTTTTCCCTGGTGTGCCCTGTTTGTACCGTACAATGTAAACAATTTCAAAGTCCAAAATGCAATAACTCTGGAAAAACGTAATGAACTGAAAAATCCTATCCTCATGCACAGCTGCACAGTAGGATCTAACAATCCACAAACTTCAAAGGTATATAAAAAACCATGTCAGAGGAGATTAGATGACAAGATGTGTACAATGTACCATACATATTAAAATTTCGGACTGAAAAATGCTATAGCCCAGGAAGAATCATCGGAACGGAACATACTTATTACTTATTAAATGAGCACACTATGGGCAATTACTGTGTCAAGTTTCATGAAGATTTGATCCAGCTCATCCGGACCGAAGTACTGAAGGACAGACAAAACAATCCCTATAAAGCCCCCCCCCCCAAAAAAAAAAAAAAATAAAAAAAAATAAAAAAAAATAAAACATTTTGTTTGTTGGGGTATAAAGTGTATGTTAGTATATCAATATATACTTTTAAGAAGTCAAAAGTATTGAAGAAGAATAATAGGGATAAGAATATCTAAGATGCGTCCAATGTGTAACGTTATTTCTGATAATAGTACATTTTCACATTCATGATGACACCCGTAAAAATTCCGTTATGCTTAGAACAATCTATCACGGACAGTGAGTTACTTTTGAGAAACCAACAATTCTTTATGAGGGAAGTCATGGTAAAATAAACATGCAATTGACTATCAGATAAGCTCGACTTTGCGCAAACAATACTGCATTTTTCAGATCACAAGACAGGAAAAATATCAATACAAAGACTAGCTAACATTTGTCGTATAGTTTTGCCTTCATTGTTTCTCGTTGTCAATATGGAGAAACAAATTAGGAGAATCTGAAAATTACTGAAAAAATGTAGATAGACCTGGTAAATGTCAAGGTACGACAGACGTTTAAACGACTCTTGTTACACATGATCATGCATGTATATTAAGGGTATCGGAACCGGTTGTAAAAATGAGATGAAGTCACTAAACAACAAAATAAACGACAAAAACGTGACCCTAATAATCGAAATACCAACAATCAATCACTAGTGATCGTAACTAGTGAAATCTTAATATAGGCAGTTCTTCCTCATAACCTTCCTTACTAACCTTCTTGGTGTCGCTTTCGAGTTAAAAATACAAATCTATCTGTGAAATCATTGTTGAAAATAAAGTCAAACAATTATTAATGCACATTTCTGGATTACAACCATCAGGTTCGCGCATAAACCAAACTTCAGAAAGCCATCACAGACCATCGAAATGCTTTAAGTGCACTTAAAGTAAGTAGTGTGGAAATTCCTGGAGAAGTGGAAACCCTTCTTTTAACAAATTCATTTAGAAAATGTATCGAATGAAAATTTTAACAACTTTTACAATTGTT
The DNA here is from genome assembly GCA_028015205.1 of Mytilisepta virgata. NCBI lineage: Eukaryota > Metazoa > Mollusca > Bivalvia > Mytilida > Mytilidae > Mytilisepta > Mytilisepta virgata. Next base: position 23,472,514 of record CM051520.1, read on the forward strand.
AAACCAAAATATCGTGTCGTTGACAAATACTAGTTATTGATTTTGCATGTGTGTAATTTGAATACTTCACTTGTAATTTCGGCAACATAAAAACCTTAAATACCTCTTGAAGTATTTTTTGCTGCAATCCTGTAACATTAATCTTTCTCCTCTTTAATTGTCTTTGTCTTTGGTTAACGCCGAATTATAATGTTTGAAAATCATTTTACATATAATTACACGTATCACTTAGTTTATTACTTTCTTCAATATTATAATTATATTAATGAAAACAAACAAACCATTTACATGTTCCTCATAATGCAGTGCTAAAATAAAATTGAATCCTCCAAATTTACCTTTAAACATTTTATAAACAAATCAGAACAGTAGGTAATCGGATCATTATTTTATCGTTATGGTGGTAAACAAATTTAGATGCTCCATCCAACAAAGACACAGTAAGATTCATAATAAACACCTGCCTACTTCAGCTTCACTTATAGAATGTAGAGAGGTAATATAGTTTGTAGCTGCCACGATGCTTGGCCTGTATTTTTATAAATTCAGATAGTTTCCGGTTCAGTATTTACATACAAAACACGTTAGACTAAGAGGCATTAAAATGGCCCAAAGAGGTAAATTAGTAATTTTATCATATGTTCATCATTTTAATCGTAATCTTTTCTATTTGATAACGTTGATATATTTGGTAATTTTCTAAATAACGTTTCTTGATCCTTTTCAGGTTTTACGTACATGCGTACCTTTCGTACATTTGTTTACATTGTACCTGCGTTCAGCAATATTATGTGAAGATTAGAGAATAAAAAATGGAACTTTACTGCGTTTTATGTTGCGACATGCTATTGCTGCTACATAGTTAATCTAATTATTTGCATATTTCATTTTTCATACCAAACGGGCAAAGCTGGTAATTTTAGTTTTGATATCTTTTCAGTTGAAATAGTGTAATGTTAGTTTTTGTGTACGTATACACTGAATTCAATATCAAAACTCAATTTAGCAGGTTTACTCAAATATCAGTGTTCTTTGTAGTTTTGTTATTTTTATGATATTTGTAGTTTGTTTTCATTGTACTGTAGCCGATTGCAAAAAGATTTTTAAAATAAGTTTAAATCAAATCAGAATGAAACATGTTGTTGATCACACAGTTTTAGCTCACCCGGCCAAAGGTCATGTGAGATTTTGTCATCACTTGGGGCCCGTCGTCCGTCCGTTAACTTTTCACATTTTAATCTTCTCCCCTGAAACCACTGGGCTAAATAGAATTAAATTTGGCAGGAAGCATCTATGCAAGGTCCTTTATAAAGATCGCTCATTTCGCCCCGATCGGACGACAAACATGGCCGCCAGGGGCAATTGTTGTTTCGGATTGGCTGAGTTTTCAAACATCTTCTCCTCTGAAACTGCTTGGTCAAATGAAACAAAAGTTGACAGGGAGCATATATGGGAGGTCTTTTATAAACTTTCCCCATTTCGTGCTGATCGGACTACAAATATGGCCGCCATGGCCAGCTCTTGTTCTGATTGGTTGATATAAAAATATTCTCCTCTGAAATCGCTTGGCCAAATGGAATGAAACTTGACAGAAAGCATCTATGGGAAGTTCTTTACAAAGTTTCCTCATTTTGTCCCGATCAGGCAAAAAACATAACCGCCATAGGCAATTCTTGTTTCTCATTGGTTGATTAAAAATTTTGTTTTCTCTGGAACTGCGTGGCCAAATGGAACGAAACTTGACAGAAAGCATCTATGGGAGGTTCTTTCCAAATTATTTTTTATTTCATCCCGATCGCAGTACAAATATGGTCACCATTGGCAGTTCTTGTTTCTGATTGGCTTATATAAAAGAATCTTCTCTTTCGAAATCGCTTGCCCAAATGGAGCGAAACCTGACAGGAAGCGTATATGAGAGATCCTCTATAAAGTTTCCTCATTTTATCTTGATCTGAATAAAAATATGGCCGCCATGAGCAGTTCTTGTTTCTGAGTGGCTGATATAAAAAAATCTTTTCCCTGAAGTCGCTTGGCCAAATGGAACGAAACTTGACAGAAAGCATCTAATTGGGAGGTTCTTAACAAAGTTTACTCATATCGTCCTGATCAGTTTAACAAACATGGCCGTCATGGGCAGTTCTTGTCTTTCATCGGTTGATAATGTTCTTCTTTGAAACCGCTTAGCCAAAGGGGGTGAGACTTCACGGGAGGCATCTGTTGGAGGTTTTTTAGAACCTCTCCTCATTTTGTCCAGGTCAGGCGACAAACATGGCGCCATGGGCAATTCTTGTTTCTGATTGGTTGATTTAAAAACATAGAGCCAAACTTGACAGAAAGCGTCTATGACATAACAAACATCTGCAGAACCGCAGAATTGCTTGAAACCAAACATGGTCTGAATGTTCCTCTTAAGGAGCTCACCAAGTGTTGTTACTCTGGTACTGCCAATTCTAATTCAAAATGGCATACAGCAGAGGACTTATGTTAACATAAGACCCTATATGAAATTTATGCAAAAATGTTAGAATATGCTGACCTGTAAGTAGAAGGACCTTGATGAAGAAAAATTTGGTTCCTGCAAGGGTTACCACACTTCATGGTGATAAGGAGAAATGACTTTTTTCTTTGAGGTGCATCAATAAAAATGGCTTTCATGCCAGGTGAGCGATACAGGCTCAGTCCTCTGAGCGTCTAGTTTTCAAACTGAATCAAGATAGCAATATTGGGATAATTAGCACATGGTACCCTTGTCATGATCCATGAATTTATTTTCGAGTCGACTGGATAGTTTGCACGGGAATTATATTACTTTATAATCTATTTTTTTTAACGCTTACATAAATTTAACTTCGTTTTTTTTCTTACTGGATGAAAGTAAACATATTATTAATACCTAATGTTTCCAATAGTTGTAATGAGCTACGAGAGATACTGATTCATATTTTTTTTGTGTGAAGTTTATTTGTTTTTGCATCAAATATTACGGCTACAATACAAAAGTTTGCAATACATGCAAGTTTTGTTTCTAGATGTTTAATCCATGTTGACCTTTGGGACATACCTAATTATTATTTGGTACATGCATAATAAATTGGAAATACTACTATATAATATAATTATATAAAATAATTTCAACGGACGTCCACATGGTTCATGCTTTCAATTTGCGGAGTGTAGTAAAACTTTCATCAACCATACATGTAGCTCTCAAAAAGTTTGAAACGATAACATTATAAAATGCATTCCCTTAACCCTAAACAAAAATAACAAATACATATACATTAAAAATCTATTTTGTAGTATCTTTTGGAAGTTTTAAAATGAAAGGATATATTGGATGCATTGTATGCTATCCCAGAATTGTTATACAGTGTATAAATTTAAAGTTTATTAGAACCGAAATATTAGCAACCGAGCTGATGATACTATCCTGTGGATTTAATGATCTATGATATTGCTTTCGATGCACCGCACTATGGAAAGTTTGGTTCCAGTAGGTCCAATAGTTTCAGGGGAGATTGTAAAGCACGGCTGACGCAGATTTGGCAATAGGCCAATTGACCCTTCGGAGCAAATAAGCTATTAAGCACAGCAATTAATGTCCAAACAAATTAAAGAAGAAGAAAAATCTGTATATTAAATGACCCTTGCTACGGACAAATATTAATAAAATATGACAATGTTTACATGTTATTGAATATTTGTCTTTTGTAGGTCCAACACTCCTATATTAGTGATTATGGGTTGACACAAGGTCTGAAGAATTATTTGCAAGTTTTGTTTATAAACTTTCCAACTATGTTGATTTGAGACATACTTAATTGGATTGTCATTAAGTCTGGAGTTTTTCATCACGAAATAAGTTGGCAATTATGGAGGACGTCAGGTGTTTTGAAATTAACGAATACCTGCTCTCATGGAAAGGTACTTGTACAATGTAGGAAAACAGATTTAATACCACAATGATAGATTTTTACCACTTTTTATTTTCTTATGTCATGGTAACTTTTATATTATGTTTTACACAGCTTTGTATTTATAGTAAAAACGTTATTTACGTCAGCTAAAATTCATTCATGAAGCATTCCACTTAAATCAAACGTATTGTCATGTAGAAAAGAACTGCGATAAACAGGGTAAAATACTCTGTCGTTGCGCCTGAAATAAAAATTAACAATTCATTTGGAATTTCCAGAAAGATATACTGTTTTCTAAGCCAATAGCGTATTTGTCTTTTGTTCTAATATATATTAAGTAGAAAACACATTGATTGCTGAAACCAAGACCAACATACTAACTTGGTGACAGAAATCAATTTACATCACGACAAGAGTACCAACTCTGGTATTTAATTGATTTTTACAATAAAGTAAAAAATGTAAAAAGATAATGATCTTGTGCAAAACTACATCTATCAGCACGGAGAAGATCTTTAAATGTAAGCTGACAAATCAAACAACAAACCAGTAGTGTATCAATGAAAAAAAATTACTAATAAATTGACGTTCCATCCCAAAACACAAGATTTAAAAACGATAATCTAGTTGTACTCATTTTAACTAGGTTTATTCACAGGAACTTTAAAAACAAAAACGCTTTTATGTACACTTCTATAATATCTGCAGTATATATAGAAAAAGCTATAGTGTATTGTTACTCATTCTGGTTTGAACTTGTAATATCTTTATTTTAATTTTTTTCTTATAATGTAGAAATGAAAGAGAACGAGGTACTGAACCAACGATACAGAAACAGAATTCGAAAAATTCAAAATGCTGTTGTCGTACAGTCTTCAAGCTTGGACATGTGCAGACTTCCAAAAACGAACTCTTAATGACCCGATATAAATATTATGAATTAATGGAACTGAAACAAAAACAATGTCCGAAAAACGCCTTTTTCCGAAACACAAATAATCAAACATCCATAAACAAAGGCTTCTGATTTGGGATAGGCACACAAACGCGTAGCAAATAACACCATCCTACTAGCCTTACCGGAAGCAGTGCTCGCTTGATTATCTGTCCTCACCCGGAATGATGTTGAAGCCGACTCTATCTCCGCTTTAGACTTTATTACAGCATCTCGGCGTCGTCTACCCGCACCAGACTGACCACCTGAAGTGAGATCTACGCATACCTGTAAATTCAAAACAATACAAAAACACTGGGATATACATTGATATATTATTTTAAAAACTTATTTCTCCTCAATGGTAAATGAGGTCAGGATTAGGAATTCACAATATGTAAGAAAACAGGTTAAAACAAAATTAAAACCGGGCACAAAAAAAGAAAAGTTTTGTATTCAGACGTTTATTTTAGCAGTCTGGTGAGACCTAACTACATGTACAATCCTAAACAATGCATAACAATTATGTTGATATTAGTGACATCAACCGGTATTTTGTTGCTTTTGCTTTGGATGTAGAATATCAGAACACAATCAATATATTAAGCTGAGAAATTTGCCTTACTACATTTATCGACTTTTTCTGGAATTAAAGAGAACTGAAAAATTCGTTCAGAGAACTATTTTCTATCCTTAACAAAGACCGTTTCGGGAACCACTAGATTTTTGATGTTCATGGACTAATTGTGACTGATTACTTGATATCGGTCAAAAATGGTTTTTCAAACAGTCAGTATTTATAATTTAATAATTTTATGAAAACTACATCTATACATGTAATTGCATTCTATTACCAAGCTGATTTCACTGATAAGCGTTTAAAGTATTTAGTGGTTGAAAATATCGTAATAGCTACAAAAATGTATCAACATTTTCTAGCTAAATACCATTTCTGTAAGAACACATAAAAATCATGAACGGATTTTCTCATCCTAGTATCTATTGTAATAACATGAATAACAGGGCGACAGCATCCGACCTTAGCCACTTTTACAGACGGAACGAGCATATTCGGACACTGCTATCTAAATTATGCATCATCCAACAAAATGTTGCAGTTCTACCAAGCGGTAACATTGTTGTAAATCATACTGTATTGACTTTTATTGTACATGTATGTCATATATATCAAAATGTTTGGATAGATAAGGGGGAGGTTTGGGTATGCATAAAACAGATTTAAACCCACCATACTTTAATGTCTATGTTTTTGTGCCTTTACTTTTATTTTTTGTCCTGGGCTCTGACTGTTTGTTGGGTGGCTTTGTCTGATTATTACGCCATTGCTGACCTTTCCGGTTATCCAATTTCAATTGGTTATTATCCTTCATTCATCGTTAGAGTTGAGAAAGTATATATCCCCCGTACTTAGGTATTTAACAGATCTATCTAGATGGAGGCATTTGGAAATGGCAGCTATCCCCACACCCCTTCCCCCAAATATTGCACACCTGATGTATCAAATACAGTCCGACTTTTATAATAAAATATTGAAAATGAGCCCCAAGTTTTGAAAACCAAAAATCTAAAACATTTTTGCGCATTAACGTAACTGTATAGACATCAATGCATATAATGAAAAATGAGTTAAGGTTTTGAAATCTAACCCTTTGGGCCACAAGTTTTGGAAATAAAAAATCTTAAAGACAAATCCCTCTATTGTCTTTGTGCATATAGCAGCGCAGGGGTATTATGCCATACCTCGTGATTTCCGCGAACTTCTAACGTTCTATTAGAATGATTCACCTTTGATCAAAGAAAGATTCGCAAAGGTTAACGTAGAAATGAGGTTTAAGAGATACTTGAGCCATGTTTATTCATGAATGACTTAGTTAAAGTTTCAAATTAAAATTAATATTAACTAAATTATTTGATCTGAACTGTCAATAATTTTCGTATTTCACAGATCATAATGAAATTTCGACCTGAATTTGTTTTTATAACTATTATTACCTTATGCAACAGTTAAATTCTCTGAGTAGTAGTTTTCTCGGTAAAACGAAACTAATCTCAAGACGTTTTCCGTTAGTTGGAAAAAATTGTCATCCTTAATCACATCAAAGGAAAAACGTTGATAATTATTCCCCGTAGCACGTTTTCTCCGTGGATTCAGTATCGGAATACCCAGTATGTTAATACTCCTTACCATTCTTTTACAATTTGTTGGTTTTAGTACATGTATCAATAACATTTTTTAAATTTTGAATACAAATGAAAATGAAACTAGAGGCTCACCTGAATCTTTATAGCTCACTTGAATTGTATTAGCCCATTAGAAAATGTAAGCTGTAGTGTATCCACAGTGCTGTTAAAGAAATACAAAAGTGACCTTGACATTTGAACTTTGACCTAAAAAGGTGGATCATTTGCATCTGACATTCCATACATCATTCTGTCCACATCGGTTTCAAAACTGCCCATTACATCATGGGCAAATAAAATAAATTCTTTCCTAAATTGTTTCCACGACAACTTTTTGCAGCCGTAGCTTTCAGGTGAGTGGATAGACCTCAACCAAAAGTGGGATTGTTTTTAAGGGCTATTGCATTAATCAATCCTGTTAAGTTTCAAAATTTTGAAAATGTAGTTTCAGAGGAGAAAATTTTTTTTCAAAATTGATCAATCAAAATCAAATACGGGCTCTGGCGGCTGTGTTGTACATCCAACCTGAACCAAAGGTGAATGATTGGTAGATGTCCTTCCATACATCATTTCTGTCCACTTTGCTTACAATCTACCCATTAGTTACTGAGCAAATGACAAAAAAATCATTCCCATATGGTTTCCACGGAACATTTTAGCAGCCGCAGCCGTGACAGGATGAATCTCAACCAAAGTGGATTGTTTGTAGATACTGAAACTGTCATCAATCCTGCAAAGTTTAAGACTATCTCATAATGTACATGTAGTTTCAGAGACGACGATTTTTAAAAATCGGCCAATCAATAATGGCCTCTGGCAACCATTTATTCAGCCAACCGGAACCAAAGGTGGATCATTTGTAGAGGTCCTTTCATAAATCCAGTTTGCTTACAATCTGCTTAGTAGTTTCAGAGGAGAAGATCAAAACAGTTTACGGACGATGGATGACTGACACAAAGTGATGACATAAGCTCAAGTGGTCTATACTAATAAAAGTGGTAAATTGATACATCTAAAATCCACAATAAGTTCTTTTAGGACTGACATATATATGTATCTGGCATGTGAATCAATATCAAACCTAACAAGTACACTTACTTCATCTTCATGGATTATAAAAAGTATTCCAAAATTAGAATTTAGAATTTATTCCGCTCCTTTTTAATGTTTATTTGCGGTCTTATTTGTATTATATATGATTTACTCAATAAAAATTTCTAAGCTGCGAATTTATAAAACCCCAATTATGATGTAACACCATACAACGTTTTCTCAAAAGATTACTCTAATCGTCATAATAATCGTAATTGAGAAATGATTTAAAAAATAGTTTTTCTTTCTTAAATGGCCGTTAAACAACTAAGCTGTGAAAGATCGTTATTGTCTTCTTTCAAGCTAACTCGAAGAAACTTTGTTATATATCAATTTTTTACTAAAAGGGTACTTTTTTATTGGCGGGAAAATAAATATAATTATACTATGAGTATTATTTGAAATTTTAAAGAAATTCCTAACGTCAGAAGTGAACAGAGGAAGGATATGTCTTTAACCTTACTGCACATCTACATCTAGTGTATGTCGATACTGTATAGAACTAAAATGCATAAAATAAAAAATGAAAATGTTTAGATTACAAAATTTTCAAAATTCCACCAATGTGGGCAGTAAGTTTTGAAAATCAAAATTCTAAACCTTACAATGTATGATCATACTGTTTAGAAATAAAAAAAACATGAAGTAAAGTATGAACAAGGAGTTCAGGTTAGACCGAAATAGTGACGGATGGACGGACAAACGGACATTAACAACATTCTTGATTTTTGTTTCGAAAGTGGGTCGATAGTAAGTTAAATGAGGCTTCATGTCGCATTAACGAAATCGATGGCAAAGTTCTGCATTAAAACTCTAAAAAAAACGCAATTTTCTTACAATAACTTAAAACTTAGTCATCTGGAATATACAGTTGAGCTCAGTTCTAACCTCTCTTTAACTGTCCTAAACTGTCAGAAAAACGGTTCTAGAACAATTCTAGAACTGTCATCCTGACACCTTTAGAACCGTTTATGACAGGGTGTATGTCCTGACCTAGAATCATTTATGACAGTTCTACCCTAGACGCACTGAATATTTTACTTCAACAAATCATGTATGAAACCCAAAGCCGCAGTAAGGAAAGATAATTAAAGAAGAATAAAATAAGGTCGAGCCAGTCTACGAGTGAAGATTTTACTTTTTTTCGAACTATCCTATAATTCTTCAACTTATAATAAACTTTTAAATATCAATTTTATGAATGATCCAGAAAACTAGCCAGTGTACTTGTCAAGATCAGCAATGACTGAGTCACTAATAGAAAAACAAACATTTTCATTCAATAATAACTCACTTGTTGGCACGTATAGTTCCCAGATTTTGGACAGACAAGAGCTGTGCAAGTAATTGTAACCTTCTCCGATTTCACAAATCTGAATGCGTACATCTTGATAGAAAGCTTTTCCTCAGTCCCCTTCCACTTTTTATCTACTAAGGCGGGATTAGTGTCGTCACAAGAAACTTTCCTTTAATATAGAGGAAAGACTTAAGAGTTGATAAATATTCAACTACTAACTTTCCTTTTGTAGTGTTTCTAAATAGCAAGGGTTATATTTCTTCTAACAGAATGCCATTGCAAGACATAAGATTTGAAACAAACATACTGAGATACTGTCTACAATTTATGCACATTTTAACTATGAATGTCTCAGACGCAATTGGGGAAATCTAATACTATAAACCAATCAATGTATAGCTTATTCAAATGACAAAATGAGCGGCTGGTGCAAAAAAAAAAAAAACAAAAACAAAAAAAAACATCTATGACATCTGAGTGAGGTACACTCCTTAGTTTTTTGTGACGCTAAAATGTATCAATTCACTGATTATATAACAAATAATTTTATATCAGATATGTTGTTGCTAAAGAGTTTAAATTGATAAAAGGCATAGACCAAGCAATTTGTTTTTTGTTCATTCTACAGCAACACAATTAACGTTGTCAATAAAAGCGAATTTTTAATATTAATTTGTAAACCGGGCAAACGTTTCTACAAAGCAAAGTTGAGAGACAAAATTAATGCTTACAAAGCTATGTTATTAGTAAACCCAAGTGTGGTTTTGTAGAATTTTTTGAAAGCGTGAAAATAATCAAAACATTGTGCGCACTTTATTCACACCGAGACTGAAATATTTAATATTACCTTGATTTCCACATTTTGATTGGCTTTTCATTAGTAATGCTTGTCGGCTGAGCAGTACATTCCATAGGATTAATTTTGTGATTATCTGAAATGTTGGACGGGCACAGATAAAACATTTAAAAAGTTAAAAATAGAACATGCATGACAGTAACGATAGTTGTAATGAAAAAGTATTATAAGTTGTATAATCACAATAGAGCGTCATATAGTTTTCTAACAAAAAGTGACAAAAATAGATTTATGCGTTATGTATATGTATAAAGAATTACATGTAATTACAACGTCTCCACACATTATTATCTACGAAAGAGGAATTCAATACGAAATTCAGTAAGTTTGACGACGTATCATAATGTGAGCTTGCGTACGCTCTTACAAGTGTATCTTGACCTTCAAATTGACGATAGAGGGAGGTTAAAAAGAATACTCTACGACAAACGTAAACCATTCACTTTTGAATCAATAAATACCATTTATTACGGCAGCTAGCAAATTTCAGCTAATCAGCTATTAAAAGGGACGTGGTTAGTACAGGAATTTTCTAGATAGAGATGCGTTCAGCTGCTAACAAAATGATTGTTTTTTCTGTTCCAAGGTTGAAATGAGTTTGTTACAAATTTCTACGGTCGAAATATTCACAAATAAAAACTAACATTTTTCATCTTTCGTATTTTTATGTTATTTACTTAAAATCCTCTACCATATTTATGAGAGAGAGTTGATTTTGCATTCTGTTAATTTTTGGTTTTCTCTATTGTCAAAAGCTATTTGCACCTCAAAATCTTTCTATTACCTGCATTAATGATACAGATTTATAAAATTTACAGCAGCATTTACATGTACAAAAATTAGACATAAAGCCTTACAAAAGTCACTTTGAAACAAGTATATCAATGCTGGGAAATTTGTACAAAAGAACGGATAAAGTTATCTTTTTTTCGCTAAATAATTATGCAATTTATTCTAAAATTCTTGAAATATTAATAATCAAGGTTTATATCATAAATTAATAAGTATTTCATCTATTATATCAATAAATAAATACACCTTTAACACATTAAAGAGAAAGAAATCTTGTATAATTTATAGAATAAATATTCACTTTAATATGTAAATGTGTTAGAAAGTTGCTAATTTCATCTACAAATAGATAAATAATTTATTAACAGTGTTTTTGTTGATGCGCTTTCATCCCTAAACCAGAGGCCCTCTTATAATTTATTTAATGAAATATTCAAATACATTTTGAATTTTATTTTCAGAATTGTTCTCTTAGTAATGAATTTATCTATCCATCAAATGTTGTTATAGATGTAAAACAAATTCTAATATGCATGCCTTATACAGTATGCCGTTATCAAGCTAGCTGAGTTTAAAATGTAAAAGTAATAGTTTACTTCGCTGCAAACGTTTATAAATCATTTATAAGAGTATTAGATGAAAACATGTAGGGCATACATGTTCCGAATAATCGCAGTACTTGTTACATGGTTTCTATACAGGTAGGTAGACATGTTGATTCCATAGAAGGATATGTTCAATGGATATATATGTTTAAGCTTTTATAGACATGTAGTTTAGACATACTTGGTCCTTCTATCCATAAATATAACTCATCACCAATCTTCACGCCATTATTCGATGGAACTTTAGTAGAATCTGTTTCTGATGTTGATATGGTTAGCGTCAATCTCATATTACTTTGAAGATCTTTAGATTGACTTGTGTAATTTTCACCTCCGTATCTATAAAAAGATATATGTAACTTACAAGAAAACTGAAGAAACAAGTAGACACATCTCATATACTTGGTACATTGATTTCAGTTATGTGTATTCATGTTATCTGTATTAAGTTCAATCAAGCCGATATCTTAAAGTTGATTTAAAAAAGATAAACGCTTGTTTATCAAGCATCCTCGTTGATAAAGGAGTAGGGCCACTTTCCCGTGTATTTGTTTCACTCATATCCACTGATTTTTTAATATTAAATATTTACCTACTTTTAATCGTAAGTGATTGTATGCAATGCATTTTAATGATAACAAACAAAAAATTATGCTTAATCATTATTAAGTTTAAGTTTTCTACCGGCAAAGGTATTGTATATAGGCGATTTGGGTCTATGTGCATTACTTTTTTTTGCCAAGAAGGAAATTCAGAACCAAAACCATTCTAATGTCGCATGAACAAGAAAATAATCTAAATTACAGCCAACAGTTCTTTTTGGTTTTCAGTTTTCCTTCCAGACGAAAAACTATCTTAACGAAGTTATTATGTATATTTCTGCTAAAACTGTCTTCCAAAGCGATATTGAGGAATGTAAAAAATTCTTTAGTAACTTACTTGTTGGTTATTATTAGCAAATCTTAGAGACAACATGCCAGGCTATTCCTCAAGAGATTTTGAAAAAATTTACGCGACGTTTTGAAAATGGCCCTAGACGTGAAATAAATGGCCCTACTTCTTTAAAGTATGATCATGAATTTGAATGGTAAAATATGTTATCTGATTACAGATACTCTTACACTTCTGTTATATCCACTTCCTTCTCAAAGTATGTTAAATTATGTCCCTAAATAGTTATATTTTTGACCGATTTCAGTAAATTTTAGTACTGAGATGCCATTTAGGAAACTTTGATATTTTATCTCCTGTATGTAAATAATAATTTGTTACATATTCTATAACTGTCTATTTCTATTTTATGTTTTTCCATTGTATTCCATATTTGCTTTTGCATTTTATATTTGGAAATTTGTAACTATGTGTGTACTACAGATACATATAGAATAGTAGGTAGTTTCGTTTTTGATACTGACTATATCATGTGGAATATCGTTTTTGATACCGACTATATCATGTGGAATATCTAAACTCGCCCAATTTGATACTGACTATATCATGTGGAATATCTAGACGAGCTCGAAGGGCGAGTTTAGATATTCCACATGATATAGTCAGTATCAAAAACGAAACTACCTATTATTCTGTTTATCGGTAATTAATTTGTTTCTGAAAAATGTCACTTTTTCAACTAATTTTAATGTGCACTATTTTTCATAGCGGAAGAAGTTTGTAATGCGGTTGACCAATCATTGGCGCGTTCCATCGTTTCGAAACACATTCTCCACAGTGAATGGGAAAGGAAAATATTGACTATTTGCGAGAATTGACGACTTGGCATCGACAATTTCCGTAATTCATTTTAATTGGACGATCAGATAAGTAGATCCTTCCGCATTACGTCACACAATGTATTGGCTTATATTTTCAGTGATACAGCCTGTATGTGATACTCTAATATATTAGGCAAAAAGATCAAAGGAAATGTACGAATTGCCGATACAGTCCACTTCATATTTGGATTTGTTTCTTGAAATAGACAATGAGGGTTATTTGAAGACAAAACCTAATGACAAACGTGATTACTTCAACTTTCCTATTGTTAACTATCCATTCTTGAGTAGCAATATACCAACATCACCTGTATTTGGAGTCTACGTTTCTCAGCTTATCCGATTTTCAACGGCATACGCGAGTTACCCTGACTTTCGACAAAGAGGATTACTGCTGGCACAAAAGCGTCTTAACCAGGGTTTTATCAGGGATAAGTTGATGTCATCACTTAGGAAACTGATGTCATCACGAATTGATTGACCGTTACAGTGTTCCAATATCTAAGATGATGTTGGACCTGTTCCCACTATCCTAACATTTCATGTGCCTCCACCGATTTGTGACTTCCACCTGACTGACTTTGTTGAACTTCACGACAGGTGTTGTATATGGAGCTTAAATGCTTACAGTACTTATGAGAGTAGTAAGTGTGTCTAATATTGAGTTACAATTCTAGTTTTCAAATACTATTTGTAAATTTTAAATAAGCATGGTACTTACAGGATATTAAACGTAGCTGTTGCTGTTAAATTCACCTGCTTATCTTCACACGAAAGCTCAAAGTAGACTGGCATTTTACCACCAATTATTCTACTATCTTTCACTTCTTCTTCGTATAATATTTTCAATGGAGTGGTAAGCTACATATATTATTTTAATAATAAAAAGTATGTTTAGTGGTTCGTCATCAGGAATGCATTTCATGGAAAAACAAGTACACTGCAGTGTTCCAAGTACGTAACGTTGAATTAGGTATTTCACTCCATTTGTCATTGCATTGGATGACAAATGTTTCTTTGCGTCATATTTATATTGTTCTCCCCGAGCAAATATTATAACATTGGGTTTTCACCCACCAGGCACAACTGGTTGTGTTTTTTCTTTTTAAATACTAACATACAATGTACGAAATGATATCTATATCGTATTAAAAAAAACTGTCCTGTGTACATGTGACATAACCCAGCGAGGGTATTTACAAACAGGAGTCATGTTTACAAACAGGAGTCATGTTTGTCCTCTTTAAAATAATGTCTTCAAGTAAGTTCATATTCTATACTAAGCAGAAAAATAGACCCACACGTCTGAGTTTTATAGTAAATTGTTTTCTCATCAATAGCATGGATTTTGTGCAAAAAGTTTGAAATAAAAAATTTCAATTTTTGAGATTTCAAAAAAATCACATTTTTCAACCAAAAATAAAAAATCAGTATTTTTACCCCGTTATATGAATCATAATGTCTGTGTGACAAAAGATATGAGTTTTTTCTACTGATTTCACCACTGGATTTTATTTTATAAAATGTGTGTCGATTTACTTCTCGATTTTCAGCATATTTAATTTAACCCTCTTTTGGAAATGTCCGTTTCCACTATTTCAAGTTTTATCCAAATTTCAAAATGAGACGCATTAGATCAAGGGATAAAGTAGCAAACCACTGTTGCCCTCATACTTAAGTTTTTTTAAGGAATTACCAAGAACTCGTGTATCGTTACTTTTGTTGACTAGTATATGTATATTCTGGAAAAGGCCTCTTTAGACGCTATGTGATTTTGGTTAAACGCTCTGAGCTGAATTTACAAAGAAATATGTAAATTTGGATTATATTTCAGGGTTGTAATCTCATGTAAATTTATACCAATATTCCCTTAAGAAATAGGCAAGGAACAAGATTAAACAAAAAGAAATTAAGGTTCCCGATTTGGAACTACACCATCAGAAGATACAGCAATGTTCAAATTTATTTTTCAGTGAAAATATTTAAATCACATGAGATTGCTGACGTATTATCCAGAGAATCATTATATTTGAACCATCAACCTTTAAACATTTCTGTGTATCAGTGATCTAAGTGTTTTTTTTTCGCACCAGACGCTTTTTCTTCACTTTAGACCTCTGCCAAAACTAAATGATCAAAGGGGGGGGGAGGGGGTCATGGTAGGAATTTTAAAAACAATTTTGTGACTAAAGGCAGGATTGATATCAGCTACAATCGATATGTATTATATTTTTAAAAACGTTGGGCGCCGAAAAAGGGCTTACGGATGCCGTGAAAACAATTCGATTTCACTTCCCTACCCTCCACCATAAAAATCGATTAGTTACTAAATTTAACTAAACATAAATTATTCACACGTCAATCAATGCATTTCAGAAACCGAATAATACATTTTAATTCTTTTGCCGAATTCGTAGCACCGAGATTTGAATTTTGGCATTGAAGTCAACAACAGAATTTTACGATTTTGGGTTTTCTTCGTAATCATGAAAATACGCAACACGAATCTACCTACCAAAGAGCTGAAAATATACACTGTAGAAAGGCGCTTTATACCTTCTGATAACGACTAAGGGAAAAGTAAATCTGTCTCCGGAATAACGTTGGAAAAATAATTTCATTTCCCCTTACAATTAAAGAACAAAAGCTTAGGTAAAAAATATTACAAATTTAACAATCCCCCCCCCCAAAAAAAAGAAAAACAAAAATCATATATTATTTTGAAAAAATATTGAACCGCCCCCGAAATTAACGTTTTTAATGAACGTAGATAACAAGAAAAATAAATGGAAATGGTGAGCTGACTAAAATGTATGAAATACACAAGTCAAACAAAACCAAATATAAAATCGTAAAAAACAACAAACTAAAAAGTTTTATTTTTCTTGTTATCTATTGTCGCATGAGCTGTTTCGCAACATACTTAGTTTTTTAATGAACGTAGTTTACTAGTCATTTAGGAGCAATCTTTACTTAATATCTATTATTCTGAACAATTAAGGTTATTGTTTACTAGACTGTACATTCTGATGATAGTATGGACATTTCTTTACACTAGGTCTACGTTTAATATAAGTACTTCGTGCAAATATCTCCAAAATTTATTTTTTCAAATCAATGGTTATTAAACATATAGACAGCATTTTTTTTAATAGTATGACGGTGGGGAAGAATAAAAAATGATACGATAAAAGGGTGAACGAAATTTCGCCGAAAGAATAAAAGACTACATTTGCGCAGCTGCTAAAACGAGGTAAATTGATTGACCACAAGTATAAATGTATTGTATAAAAGGCTATATTTATTTCAAAAATTATAAAACCATAAATTCGGTGAAATATGCACGCGGTGAGATGATATCCAATCACAATCGTAAAATGTGAATATTTTGTTGACAAGGATATTCCAGTATTAATAGTACCTTATATAAGAATTATAGATTCTGAATGGATAGTCGGCGTATTGTTTTTCTCACAAATCATCAATGTATATAAGCAAGGTATTTGCGTTGTAGAGTTCTCCTTTTTAACCTCTGCAGAGGGGTATTTGCGAAAAATGTCCTTTCAGCGGGACTCTTGTAGCATCTTTCTCATCGCTGAGGTTTAGTATATGTTATTTGGTGTAATTAGAAATATATGTCATGATATATCTGTTATAATATACATGTACTACTCGTGTAAATAATCTAATTTTTCCTTTGCACGATTTGTATATAAAACTAGAGGCTCTCAAGAGCCTGTATCGCTCACCTGGATTTAACTTTTCATCTTGAGCAGACCTAAAAATTTAAGTGTTGCAGTCAATTTGGCTGATTTTTCTATAGGATTCTATGTTAAACTAATTTCAGCTGTGGCAGTCATCTTGGTTGACAGTCCAGTTTCTAAAAGAGAACCATCTAAGGACCATTTCTGCTAAGTCTTGTTCCAACTGGCTAAGCAGTTTCAGACTAAAAGATATTAAACAAAGGTCGGTGTGGCAGCAATCTTGGTGAACGGACATATTTCTGAAAGAGGACCTCCTAAGGACCAATGCTGCCAAGTCTGGCTCCAATATGTCAAGTGGTTTCAGACAAAAAGATTTTTCAATGAAATTTTCCATAGGGCCCTATGTTAAACTAAGTTCTGCTGTGGCGGCAATCTTGGTTCACAGTCCACGAAATCAGACACATTTCTAAAAAAGTGACCTCCTTAGGACCAATGCCACGAAGTCCTGCTCCAATATGTCAAGTGGTTTCAGACAAGAAGATTTTTCAATGAATTTTCCATAGGGCCCTATGTTAAACTAAGTTCGGTTGTGCGGCCATCTTGGTTGACAGTCCGGGTCATCGCACAAATTTCTGAAAGAGGACCATCTAAGGACCATTGCTACCAAGTCTAATTCTAATTGGCTTAGTTGTTTCAAACGAGAAGATTTTTGAGTGATTTTCCCATAGGGTCCTATGTTAAACTAAGTTCTGCTGTGGCGGCCATCTTGGTTCATAGTCCACGAAATCAGACACATTTCTGAAAAAAGACCTCCTAAGGACCAATGCCACCAAGTCTGGCTCCAATATGTCAAGTGGTTTCAGACAAAAAGATTTCAATGAATTTTCCTATAGGGCCCTATGTTAAACTAAATTCGGTTGTGGCGGCCATCTTGGTTGACAGTCCGGGTCATTGGACACACCTCTGTAAGAGGACCATCTAAGGACCATTGCTGCCAAGTCTGGTTCCAATTGGTCAAGTGGTTTAAGACGAGAAGATTTTTCAATGAATTTTCCCATAGGGCCCTATGTCAAAATAAGTTCGGCTGTGGCGGCCATCTTGGTTAACAGTCCGGGTCATTGGACATATTTCTGAAAGAGAACCTCCTAAGAACTATTACTGCCAACTTTGGTTGCAACAGGACTTGTAGTTTCATATAAGAAGATTTTTGAAAATCAACCCCCCTTTTTTTCTATTTTTAGTAACAGCAGCCATCTCGGTTGGAAGTCCGGCATGCCAGAAATAATTTTGGAAGGGGGCCACCCAAGGACCATTCCACCAAAGTTTGGTCTCATTTGGCCCAGTGGTTTGAGAGGAAAAGATCTTTAAAGGATAGTTTACGCTGGATGCCGTATTTAAAGGGCAAAAACTCCTATAAGGGGTCAATCAACGATTTTGGTCATGTTGACTTATTTGTAGATCTTACTTTTTTGAACATGTTTGCTGTTTACAATTTGTCTTTATCTATAATAATATTCAAGATAATAACCTAAAACTTCAAAATTTTCTTAAAATTAACAATTCAGGGGCAATAACCCAACAAAGGGTTGACCGATTCGTCTGAAAATTTCATGACAGGTAAATCTTGACCTGATGAACATTTTTACCCCATGTCAGTTTTGCTCTAGTTGCTTTAGTTTTTGAGATACAAGACACAAACTGCAGTTTACCCCTATGTTCTATTTTTAGCCATGTCGGCCATGTTGGTTGGCAAGCGGGGTCATCGGACACATTTTTTAAACTAGATACCCTAATGATGCTTGTGGCCAAGTTTGGTCCAATTTGGCCCAGCAGTTTCAGAGGAGAAGATTTTTCTAAAAGTTAACAGACGACGACGACGGACGCCAAGTGATGAGAAAAGCTCACTTGACCCTTTGGGTCAGGTGAGCTAAAAAGAATAACGAGAAAGCACCTACATTTAAGCCATCAGATATATCGATCGAAATGGTCATCAAAAATGTTAATATTTGTCGTTATTATTCAATGAAACAAACCTGCATTATACCAGTCACAAATAACATTTTGATATTTATAATTAAAAGCTTACATTCTAAGCAGTTTTAGTACGCCCCACCCACATCCCACACCAATACGACAAAAGGGGCTTCACAGGAATAGACAGGCAGAAATCACCGTTACACCGATTTTAAAATGTAATTCACTTGAAAGAATAAAGAGTGTTCTCTCTTATCACAACAATTTATATTGAATTTAATATCACCTACGCTCTGATGCAACAGTTTACAGTTGGACATATTCGATGAGGTTGGATTACAATAAACATGCTCTGTCTCGTTCATCAGTATCTGCACATGCTTTAGGAAAGTGTCATCATGATCAATCGATGCCACACCTGTATCATCACATGCTGAAACAATATTTCGTAATTACACTTATAGCCCATTTGCTATGTTTAAATCTGGAGAATTTGCAATTTATTTCTACAGTCACATGACAGTTGTAACAAGAAATAGAACAGTTTCAAGTTCATGCATTTTCCAGCAAAATTCATATATCGTAATTTCACAATATTATTCCAAGGTCATTTGGCGAATTTCATTCGTAGAATTTTGCATTTTTCTCTCCATTTATTTCCATAGATCATCAAAAATTCCTGGACAATTATACTGTGACGACTTGAGAAAATGAAACAACGCTGAAGAAATATGTGACAATGCAATGATTTTTTATTGTATGAGTTTATTTTACTATTACTCACAATGGTTTGGTGTTATTATTTAGCTTAACATAGGAAGAAACTTCTTATTGAAACCAAACTTGAAGATTGGAACATACAAGATGTTCCAAAAACTACTTATATGGTGATAGAAAAAAAAGATGTATAAAAATGCAGACGGGATAGTTATTGTCTATCCGCAAAAATTAGAAACTTATGCCATTTATTGATACAGTTGGTAAAAGTTTCAAAATACAACATGTAGTTATTGAAATTAGATAGACATTTTTTTCAGTTTATGAAGAAATAACCTCAATCATGTGGTGCACACTAAATAACCTGCGTAGCGGGTTATTTGAAAGTGTGTACCATGTGCATTGAGGTTATTTCGAATAGACTGAAAACAAAATTACTGTCAATCTCTATAATTTAATTTCAACGAATGTTTTGACGTCTAAATCGTCGGGATTCCTTTTAATGACGTCTTAGTAGAAAAGAAAATTTAGTCTAGGATATCCTTCAATACAATATTTTTGCCTCTATACTTAGTGGAACGCGGAAAAATGCTACTATTATGAATACCAACAAAACTGATCTACACGTACACGGAAATTACTAGTCAAAATGAATGAAATAAGAACTGAAATATATGATTTATTTCAAAGTTTCTTATAGTAGTTACTATTTTGTTTTTACATGTACTACTATATTTCATAATTTACGTTCATTTGAAAATCTCGAAATTTCAACCAATGTCAAGCCACAGAAAAATTGTCTCTCTATTCGAAATTTTAAAGACGATGTTATGCAATTCAACGTTCTTGCTGTACTTTTGCACTACACATGGCGGAAAACGCAGTTAACGAATGATGGCAATGGATTGAATAAAAATTCTACATAGACAACGAAGCGAGAGTAAAGTTTGTTGTATTTTGGGTAAATACGCAAGTTGAAAGCCTTGTTAGAGATATACATGTAGACGAAACGGGTTTTGTAATAAAACACAATATAATCAAACGAAAATGCTAAGAATTGTTTAATTAATTTATATAAAATGATTGAAGTTAAAACTTAGTAAAAATAAAACTGAATTTAAATCTTGTATTAAAGACATTCTGTAAATGAACATGAATTTTATCTATAGGACCAAGGTTTTTAACATTTTGGATAACTTCGATATTCTTCATTTAGAAATTCAAGATACAGATAAAACACAAAATGTACCATACACTTATCTCATTTGAGACTGTTAAATATTATGCACTCTTATTTCAAATGATTTATCCAAATGCGACAATTTTGGATCGATAACACTGGTAGAATACCTGAAAACTGTCATACGCGTGTCCGAGATTTAGTTTGAACTTATTTATTTATAGAGGACTGGGAAACCAACTTATACTAATCCCTCTCCACTTGGCGAATGCGAGAGCGGCCCCTGTAACGGAATTTTAACCTACTCTTTTTCGAAATCTACAGAGGAATCTTTAACGTGTTAAGGGTGTTGCTCTCCCTTAACACGGGACAGCCATTTTTCATCACCATTCGCAAATGGTGTCGATAGGGCGTCGAAAATTTGATCCCTGAAATTTTCATCCCGAACGGGAATCGAACCAGGGATTCGGCTCCGGAGTCCGATGCGCTAACCACTACACCACGGCGCCCTTAAGATTTGTCAGAGATTTAGTAAATGTTTCCGTCAATGGTCAAGTCCGTGTGAAACTAGAATCAAACGTCTAGTAGCAATTTATTATTGAATATAAACATACTGTAATTGAGCTGTGAAACGTTTGCCGAACATGTCTGCAAAATCTGAAAAAAATAATATCAGCATGATTAATACAGTCATTAATTATATAAAAAAATCTAGCCGGTAATATAAAACTGAAAAATCAAGTATACTTTTGTTACACTGTGCTGTGAGAGTTGCATGCCATTAAAATGTGTTTTTCTTGTTTCTATTGGGATAAATGCATTGTTATTTTGCTGAATTAACCTCGCGTTAGGTAAAATGTGGTACTTTCGTGTTGTGTTAGCTTCAGCATGCACGTCAAACGGTGAACATAAGATGCTGTAGTCTTGCTTAACACTTTGTAGGCAGAATTAGGTTGTTCAGTATTTTAATTAAGGTTTCAGATTTCCTGCTTTAGAAGTGAACATAGAAAGTGACCTTTATTAGATTTAAAAATCCGATAAAGGCATAAAAATAAACGATATTTTACATTTCAGAATGTAATGGAATTTTAATGTGAGGAAACGAATTTGCAAAAGTTTTTTTTCTTCAGAAATATGCATTTCACATCAGAAATGCAGAATTTGATCAACATACATTTTAAAATGATTGTAACCCTAGTTCCATGAGATTATTCATATATTTAATGACAAAGGCAACTTTCTTACAGATTTTTGAAGAATTTCAAGTATCATGTACCCAGTATTGAAAACTGCTGCTTTGCTTCCGACTTCAGAAACGAAAAAATGCAACACAAAATATTTTGTTGCGATTTTGAATAAAATAAGGAATAAATGATCTGAAAGCAGTGCATTTCAACCCGAACAATGAGGTAGGATTACTTTTTGTGGCAGACACCAGGGATGTGTTAGCACTGACATTGTTTCACAGGCGGATGTAAAAAATCATTTAACTTTTTTGGTTTAATTTGGTAAAATAATCAGCACGTTATCTTTAAATGTTCTATATCGGAACTCGATAGGGTTTGCCACATCGAAAATTCACGATGAATGACCATACATGTAATTGATATTATTATTATGAAAAACTGTTCGTGAATCTTTTTATGTGTCGGAAGCTTTATACAAAGACTGAATTGCCATAATGTGTGATAAAAATATTAGACTTACCACCGAGGAGATAACGATAGCGATAATGGTACGTGTACGTTGTAACATCCTCACAAGTACATGTATATCTGCGGTTAGAACGGAATGGTTCAAATTTAGTCTAAAATACAATGTGCTTGATACATAATACATGTATTTAGGTTTCAATTAGCCTATAATTATAATAGTGGTTATAGAGCTGTATTAAGTTGATACCCTAACCTTCTCATTCTCTATCTATTACGGATTTTAAAGCATTTTATATTAAATGTGACGCTAGTTAAAAACGTTAGAATTCGGCAGTACAAAATTTAATAATTGCATGTACATGTAGGTGAGACAGTCAGAAACAACATCTCTCCGTATGTACTATCGCTGCATTTCAAGTAACACAGATCTTTATTAAAAGGGTGTTTGAATATGAATTTTGCACCAACCTTACTAGACATATACATACAATGTACAAGACTTTAATGAAAGTTTATCTAGAAAGATGTATGGAATTTTGGTGTCTGAGTTTTTTTTATAAATAAAAAGCATTAAACGAAAAATGAAAGAGTTGTATAGGTCTAATGCCTAAATTCTCAAATTGTGGCACAATATTTGAAAAAAACAAAGATTTTAAACCTTACAATGCATCTAAACATGATATGCAATCTTTCTACGAAGTAGCTAAATACTTAAATCCTAAAATGAAAGAGGAGTTGGCGATAAAAGAAATTTCCAAACTGTCAAAGATTATGACAATATCCCTGAACGGTCTTTACAAAGTGAGAGGATAAATATTTGGGACAAAATGTCTTATACTGTCGAACTATTACACACAATATTGCCTTGGCAACACTTTTGCATTCAAACACATAACAATAAAAACAGGAATGGAAAAAACAATTCATAGCAAATACTTTTCTTTAAGCCAGGTATTTAGTAAGAATTTTCGTAACTATCAAAAATTTGTTTTATAAGCAGCCTTGAATTATAAAGAATTCTACATACCTATGGACAGAAATATAAAAAACCAAACCTCCTAGTCCAGCTAACAACACACTTAGTGGTGGCTGTAGTGTAAAATTTAAATTTAAAAGCACGATAGGGCGGTTCTCATGTAGTTATTAATATTTAATTACCTCCAATGAAATATTAAAATATTGTTTACGTATATTTATCTCAACTTTTGTGAAAAAAATTCCTAACTACACCTACTTTTGTTGGTGATATTGGCATTTAGTTTTTTCTCTATTCAATGCCAATCTATGCTTATCTTCTAAATGATTTTATCATATCATTTATTTTTGTTTCATATTTATCTTCATATATGGAGATTTTTTATCAGTAAAATATTGATTTGTTATGTCTAAGGCTGTGTTAGAAAAAATCAAAATCTTATAAACCGCACCTAAAACAAACATGTTATAATAAAATTCTTTGTGTCAAATTATAATGCACAAAATGTTCACATTTAGTCGATTTACCACTCATCAGTTGTGTTCAAGGTCTAAAATGTTGAAAACCTAAAGAATCCAAATGTGATTAAAAACTGCATATAAATATTAAAAAATCTCTATAGGAAGAGCTACATTAATTTGATATATACACGTATATACTAATAGTGTAACAGGCGGGCGAGAGAGTGGGGTATGGTGTACATTGATAAGTACATGTAGCTCATGCCCTAAAATTTGACGTTGTTCCTTTTTGAGTATCCTTCTGGCGACAGATAATAAGGGTATAGTACAAATGTACATGTCTAACCTTTTATTTTGGTTCCGGATGCTGATTCAAAAAAGACTTATGTAGAAAGTTCATTATAGGAATTTTGTAAGCTTTGTAATCGCCATGTAAGATGCTGGCTAAACAAACCTCAATATATATTTATTAATATAAACCGCTATTCGTTATATTCAATATACATTTAAAGCATTTAGTAATGCATAAGGTGGTCACTGCTGTGGCATATTGAACAAATAGTTGAAAAATATGAAGTGTGAGTTTTGTTTTAAAAATCTACAGTTTTTAATTCTCTAGCTCTAGACAAAATGGCGACATCTTTCCGAATTCCTGGGATACGACAGTATTTAAAAGTAGACCAACGTTTAAGTTTCTCAATCTTTAACATGTAACGAGACTTCCCTCGTGTAAGGTAGATGTTACAGACCTACATGTATGACAGTTTTATATCCACCCTCCAAAACAGATGGAAAAGTCAGTAAATTCGAAATCCAAGGAAAAGAAAAACGCCACAAGGATAAAAGAAAAACTAAAAGAATAAACTAGTGGCTCCCAAGAGCCTGTATCGCTCACATGGATTAATATGCCAATCAACAGCCACAAAATCATTACCCATCCGACTGGTTTCAATTGGCTTAGTGGTTTCAGAAAAGAATATGTTTAGATGAATTGTCCCATAGGGCCCGATGTAAAACTAAGTTCGGCTGCGACGGCCATTTTGGTTGACGGTCAATTGCTGCCAAGTTTGGCTCCATTTGGCCATGTAGTTAAATGGAAGAATATTCGTCCCACTTTTTTTCTACATTAAAGAACAACAGCCATGTTTGTTGACACTCGATAAAAGACGGACACAATTTTAGAAGTTGGCCATCCGAAGACTATTCCACCAACGATTGGTTCCATTTGGCCCAGTGGTTTCAGAGGAGAAGATCAGTGAAGGAAAGTTTACGACGACTGACAACGACGACGGACATAAAGTGACAGCAATATGTCACATGGACGTTTGGTCCAGGTGAGCTTAAAACATATAATACACGAAATAAAAATAGAACAAGACGTTACAAAAATTAAAGCACTAGCAGTACGTGGGCTGAAATAACCCCTTGTGCATCCCCGCTCCATCATTGATTAGCCATCGTGATTAGTTACAGATAAATATCCTATTTTTCCAGATGTTTTTATTATGAATTATTTCAGACTGAAAGTTGGCCAGTTAAGTTAGAGTTGTGATCCATATTTGGTGACAAAGGTATCTACAATTGGTCGACATAAAGTTGTACTTTCCTTATTTGGCACAGGAATTTCTTCTGTCCATTTTGTAAAAAGGTCTGAAGAATATTTATTTTTCCTTGTATAAATACAAGTGGTGGTCCAAATATATCAACAGCAACTTTGTGAAGTCTATGGTTTTAAGTAAGTAGTTGCTGTTTATAATAGGATTTCCTTATTTATATATAAAATAGATACTTGATTATCCGTGAATTCACAATTTGCACTTTTATGTCTGTTGCATGTTTTTCCAGTACTCTGCATGTATGGTATGTACCTTGTTCATTTTCTTGGTTCTCATTCAAATGCATCACTCCGAATTTTAGTGCGTGTTCCTGGTTATTCAAAATGCCTAGAATTAATAGTTTGGTCTTTTCTGGTTCGGTCAAAGTTTTTTGGATAGGAGCCAATAGAAAATTTCAGTTCCACCCTCTATCAGCATTCCAGTTGTGCAGTCATGTAGAAACTATATTTGTCTTGTATTTTCTTATACATATATGTTTAAAATATTTTGAGGATTAGGAATTATGTTTTAGTTTATTACAAGTTAAGAAAAAATATCGAGTACTGAACCAAATTTAACCAAAAATAATGTCAATAATAATATTTTGGTCAAATATTCAAAATAATTAATTCCAGAAGGTATTTGTAAACTGGAAGGACATCATCAACTAGAAACTATCAACTGCCTTCTTTAAAACTTTTTTATTGTGTGAATTGGATTTCTTCTTTCTACAGTATAACACACGTCGGTGAGAAATAAATCAAATTCTGAGCCAGTATTCCTCCTTAAGGTGTTGTCTTGAATTGAAATAATGAAGATAATTAGAATCATACAGTTTATTTTGATAATATTGTTTACAGAACTAAACATTTGATTGGTTTTACGAGTACCATCTTCCACTCAAAATAAATCAGAGGATTTAAAACACAAATTTCAATTAATTTTAATGCAAATTCCAATATTAGTGTTTCGTAGCATACAAATAAAACAAGAACGCATTTTATTATGTGAAAAAATGTCTATCATTCACTTAATTTACGTCGTTGGTTTTGTAGCACTTATTCACTGAGCTTATTACGGACTAGTATTTACATGTGCCATGAGCAATAATGAACTTGAATGGTAAAAATTGGGACATGGGAATTTACAAATCTATTAAGTTCTAAAGACGCGATATTAGAACAAACGGCATTTCAAAATTGTTAAATGCAGCACCCCATTGATCGTCAAGCAATTATTATACTTCTTGTAATATTCCTATTTTTCCATTGGTCCGAGGTTAACATTCTAATCTAATACATAGCTCGGCGAAAAATAATTTTTCGTCTGTCACACTCTTTGAGACAGCTTACCATAAAAACCAGGTAAGACATTGTGTGAGTAGTCTTCGCTCCAGTGAGTAACATATACGAATGATGAGTCATGCATTAGAGCAGAATTTATCCCCTTCATGAAAAAAAAACATAAATAGAACATTCAATGTGATAAAATAAACCCGAATTATGCGAGAGGGATGTTTCTTTGTCAATCTCATCTTAATCTCGTTTGACAAGGAATTTCTCTAGGTAACTGTCCGCTCTGGCACACTCTCAAAAAAAAGACGATAAAACATCCAGAGCCGCCAAGCGAGGGATATTAAGTCTAAATTGTAGTTTTTTGCAAATATCCCGATCGCTTATGATAAACCTGTTTAATTATATTCTAATTCGCCGAGCTCAAACGAATATAAAGTATTTACTAAATAAAACTCAACACATACATATGGGAACTGTGCCTACTCGTGAAGCAGCTTTATTTTATTTTAATACATTTGAAATAAATATATTTTCTATAGAAATATCTTGTTATTATACTCGTCATCCATCCAACAGTCCAATCATGGCCACCATACACTAAAAACTACAAAATAGAAAACTTCACATTAATTATATACATGCATATAAATATCAGTATTGGGTGGGTGGGTGGGGAATTAAACACATAAACGTCATTACAAACTGCTGCTACACAAGCTGATAGGCAACTTCATTAAACTTCAACGTCATAACAACCGGTTAAATACTACTAGTGCACGTACTGCACGGACTACATGTACTTCATCTACCATAAAAGCCGCATTACGTACATCCAATCGTATTTTACATAAACACTGACGATGTGCTTACTGTAAACAATCACGTGTTCAAATACCCTTTTTATTAAAGGTACAAGAACACATACAGTTCCTGTACCTTTAGTAAATTTATTTACACTGAATGTAATTTGCTAAATCTTAGCGATGATAAAGACGTAATGGGAACTTTTCGCAAATACCCCTCTGCAGATCTTAAAAAGGGACAAATCTACATGGGAAATACCCCGCCTGTATAAGATTATTTTTGAAACAAATACAACACCAATCAACCAAACAATCCTTGCCTCTTATATAAGATGTAATTATAAGTGAAAATATTCAAATTTATGGCTGTTTTAAATGAAATCAACAGTGAAAGACCTATATTTTATTGAAGAATCATAAAATTTAAATATAGAAAATTGTTGATATAAACATGTTTTTTTTTTAATATTCTGAATGTATATCTTATAAATAAACGCTAAATTTCTTTTACATTTTTTTTACTTTGCACAACTTTAAAATTGTGGACATGAGTATTGAAAGACATGAAAGAAATATTATCCAACAGGTACCTGTATACAGTCCTTAGGAATTTTGAATTGGGGTTGACATAAGGTTTCAGTGGTATTGTATTAACAACATATCCGTTCAAAATGCAGACCTACGGTTTATTTGTACTCGACCTGTGATAGGTGTTAAATACTCAGCAAGCCAATAATTTCTACATTTTTCTAAGGCTCGTATAAATAAACTGTGTATGCATTTTCCGACAATAAACATGTATTATATATACATTTTGTACGTTTACATATATATATGTATACACGTACATGTACATGTATATTTACAAGGGAATTGGCTGCTCTATAAAATACATCTGACATACCAGAATAGAAGCATTCAATTTATATATTCAAAATCATAAATAATAAAGAAGTGGTAGTTTTTACTTTCTGGTCTTTCATTTGATTTTATGATTAAATTTTTACGAAACGTTTATGGATATTGAATTTTAAATTATTGATTTGTTTAGAGATTACAACGTACGACGATATAATTATCAAGAAACTCTTATCATTCAAAGCCATTTCAATGTAGGACTATTCATTGCAAAGAAAAGTCAGATATCACTTAATGTTATTCGTCTATATAACGTCTGTTGTGCTACACTGCATTACATGTAGGTCGTATATAGACCTTCAACATGTGCTATAGCGAAACCATATGGGACGGGCCAATACAACTATTATAAAATTAAGAACTCAACAGTACACTAGGATTTTATTTTGACGGTCAAATATTTAACAGAAATTGTAACACTGCTGACCGAGATAAGTTTGGAATGATTATCAGAACGTAAAATCGGTGAAAATGATAATATTGACAAAACCCCGCCATTTTCACCAGTGTATATTCCGCTTATCATAAATTATGATAATATTTATGAGAGGGTTTTAAAACAAATATAATGGGAAATCCCATTATTATTTTCTTGTGACGTAGACAGAAGACATGGTGGACTCAATCATATCTTTGAATACAGGCCCAAACTTTGGTAAATCAAAATTTTAAAACCTTACTTTTCATATGCATAGTGTATGACAATTCTGTATAGAAATAAAATGTTAAAATGAAATTTTAGTTTCAGTCACCAGCTTATAATTCCCAAATTTTGAAAATCAAAATTCTAAAACCTTATTGCACTTCTATATAGACTATGTGACAATACTGTATAGAATTTAAATGCTTTTTTTAAAACGAAAAATGAAAGGGAAGTTACGGTCACAAGCTTAAATTCACAATTTCCAATTTCAACCCCCGTGGGCCCAAAGTCTGAAAATCAAAATACTAAAACCTTATTGCGCATCTACATACAGTATGTCACAATATCGTAAAAATTAAATGCATTAAGTCAAAAATGAAAGAGAAGTTCATGTTACAAGCTTAAATTCCTAATTTTTGAAATCACATACTGTTGTAAATACCTTATTGCGTATCTACATACAGTATGTGACAATACTGCATAGAAAATAAATGCGTGGATTAAAAAAAAATGAGAGAGGAGTTTAGGTCACAAACTCATTCCTTATTCTCGAAATTCGATCGTGGTGGGGTTTCATTCTAAAACCTTATTGTTCATCTAAATACAGTATGTGACAACACTGTATACAAATTAAATGCACAAAATGAAAAATGAAAGAGGAACTAAGGTCACCGGCTTAAATTCCCAATTTTCGAAATTCGACCCTTTGACCCAAATGTTTGAAACCTTATTGCGCATTTACATACAGTATGTGACAGTACTGTATAGAAATTAAATATATGAAGTAAAAAGTGAACGAAGAGTTTAGTTCACAAGAAAATGTGACGGACAGACGGACCGATGGACAGGGGCGATAGCAATATTCCCGGACTTCCTCGAACAGCGGGGATAATAAGATAATGCCTGTGTAACTTTCAACTTTTTAAAAAAAAATCTTTATTAATTTTTTGCTAGTCCATTTCATTTTATCGTCCTGATATGGAACCTGGTTGCCATTGGACGTTAAACAACAATTCATCCATCCATTTCATTTTAGGTATTTTTGCATCAAAACATTCAAAGTCCATACGGAACCAAAGAAACCCCCTCCCCAAAACAGAAAACATCCCCCTTAAAAATGGAAACCCAATGCATTGTATATGCATTTTGGAGATAACACGTTTTATGGATACAAAAATCTACCCTTATCTTTCCATATACTCTGTTGTGTAAAACATTCTATGAAGGCCACTACAGTATAATTACCAACAAGACGACCGCTTTCTAGAACTGAAAAATTGGATTTATGGTACATAATTTAGATAGCAGGGTCAAGGTGTGCTCGTTTTGACAATAAAACTAGCCAAGGCGCTCATGGCTGCTGGTCGGACTCTATTAAACGAAATAATCAGAAATAACACTTCTATAAGGGGTTAAATGCTATATCGTGGTGGTTTCAAAAAAAAAAAAATCGTATATTCCTGACAGGGCTGTACAGATTTAAAGAGTCTTAAAGACATTGGGAGAAACAACATTTTTTGCAGAATTTCCTATTTGTAGCCCTTACTGTGAAAAGATCTTAAGTAAAGTCCAAGTTTTTGTGGGTTACTGGAGAGACCTTTGCATTTATTCACGATATTATTATAAGAATTAGAATGAGAAAACCCGCTTATGATTATTGTTTTCTGGAACGCATAGCAAGAATGGACAACAATGACACACCAATCAATCAACGCCACCAAAAGACACAATACTGGACATAAAAAGAACACAAAATATAAACATAAAGATAACATAGAGTCAGGATTGCTGTCTTGGTACCATCACTAAACAGTGGCAAGGCTAAATCGGTTTTCTGGCTACCCAAACACACATGTTATCTATCCTGAGACTCTGGACTGGGTTGCACACACTAATTTTAATTTAAACATTGTTTAAAAATTAAACAATACTTAAAATTGTAATTGCCAAGAGAACTCGCACTTAAAGACACAAAAGAACTATGTCAATTGAACCTGCTTTGATATGATAACTGCACTTGAATTTTTACTAGATAACATTTTTGTTCGCAATGGAGATTTATCGGAATTCCAATGGGGACTAACTGTGCACTACTTATTGCGGACCTGTTTCTGTATTGTTAAGAATCACAATTTATATCTAAAACCAGCAAAGACCCAACGAAACAACATTTGATACAAAAATTTAATAACACTTTTAGATATTTGGATAATATTTTGATGATATTTTGATATTTTGGCTGTCAATAATGACGACTTCAGTATGTACACTGAAGAAATTTATCCTGTTGAACTTACTTTAAATAAAGCTAATACTAACAATGAATACTGCCCTTTCCTGGATCGTGATATCTATATCTTTATCGGGAAGATTAATACTGAATTTTACGATAAGAGAGATGATTTTCCTATTGTTAATTATCCGTTTTTAGGTGGCAACGTTCCCTTGGCACCATCGTACGGTGTTTATATATCTCAACTTGTTCGATTCGCTCGTGTATGTAACTATGTATTTGATTTTAACGAAAGAAATCTCTGTATTACTGAAAAATTATTACGCCAGGGATTTCGATATCACAACTTGTCAAAACTTTTACTTGTTCTTTGTTTGATATATTTTGATTGTTAGACTGAAATACATGTATATAGCCGTTTGATAAACATTTTATTATACAATTGTTACAGGTCTACGAGAACAATGTCCTTGCAATATGGTCACGCACTATCCGTCCGTCATCTGGTCCCCGAAAAACATCAAAATAAACATGGACATCTTCATAATTATCCATGGGTTGATTCATATCAATTGCCATGTTATGTAAGACCTTGTATCTCATTATTATAGTGCATACTTTCTCTGGGTGCATTCTTATTCCCTGGTGCAAAACAATTTAACCTTTTCGTCCACCAACCGAATGTTCTTTAAATGCAGCATCTTGTCTTGGTACGTGCCTTGTTGAATTTTTAATGATACGGTTCTGTGGGCCTGAGATGAGGTGTCATTAAAAAAAACTTTTGCACGCATAACCGCTGCCACCAAGGATCAATCCATCTTGAACAGACTTGTAGTTTTCCTCTAAGTGCCTTTAGATACTTGGGAACATCTCATAATGTGACTGTCGTGCACACTTCCAGTCCACCTAGCTACAATGTTTATAAACATATTAAAGAAATTCATTGAGGACCGACCATTAACCTAAACGAATGTACACCGAGTACAGGCAAATCTTACGGAGGGAAAGCAGTAAAATAGTCAAAGATTGTTTCAACCCAAAATAAAGCGGCGAAGACAGAAAATAGATGACCCACGGACACTCTTTCTTTTGGTAATAAACACGGTTTTTTGAGACTTTTTAGTTTTTACAAACACCACAACACTTTGTTTTTGACATGCCCCCCCCCCAACATATTTTGGGGAATTTTCACGTAGTCACCAAAAGCGGGTATTCATTTGTGTAGAACCTTGTAAAGTCGTCATTACATTTGACATTTCTTTCAATCCATTTGTAAGGAAAAAACTCTTAAGAAAAAAAGTAAGAGGCTACACAAAAATGAGAGGAGTAATATAGCTAAATATCTGTTCATATACGTACCTTCATGGTCACAGATGGTTTGTGTGTTGGTACTGTGGTAACCTTTCCTGTTGATAAATGATGGTGCCGAAATCATGATATGTGTTCCATCTAAACATCCACCAACCCCAAGAAATCCTCCATTGTCAAAGAAACCCTTGCTTTATTTCCCGCTTTCGCTGAACTAATGGCCACTTGACAAAATGGTATGCTTTAGCGGCTAGGGCGCTTGAAACCCTCTGCACGCACCTGAATTTATCAACACCTACAGTATCACCTACTACATGGAGGAAACTACCTGTGGCAAAATAATGTATGGCAACAAGTGTTTCCCTATTTTGAGCCGACATTGATTTACTACACTTTTACATTATATTTAGAATTTAAAAATTTAAATTCACGTTGACTAAGACCATAAGTGGTTTTAGTTTTCTTTAAGTGGTTTTAGTTTTCTTTAATTCATCATTTTTGTTAGTTGTGTTTTCTCATGATTAATTCCTCCTTTACTCATATAAGGCAGACTTCCTTGACGGGCTTCTCATTTTCAGTTTCTGCTACATAGATGATGTTTTATCACTCAACAATTCACGTTTTGGGAATTTCTTACATCTCATCTATCCCAATGAGCTCGAAATTAAGGATATCACAGACACTGCTAAGTCTGCATCTTATCTCGATCTTCACCTCGAATTTGACATCAGAGGAAGGTTGAATATATAACTTTACGACAAACGGGAATACTTTGACTTTCCAATCGTCAACTTCCCATTTTTGAGCGGCAATATTCCAGAAGCGCCGGCGTATGGAGTATATATTTCACAACAAGCGTTATTCAAGAGCTTGTGACATATACATTGACTTCCTGGACAGAGCCCGGCTCCTGACAGAAAAGTGGCTCAGACAGGGGTACGTTGCTCCTAGGTTAAAGTCATCCTTATTAAAGTTTTATGGACGTCATCATGACTTGGTTGACAGGTATGAAAAAACCGTTTCCGAAATGAAAATGGACCTGTCCCATTGATGTTATCCCTACCTCATACCGGATTTGACAGTGCAGCATGGCGGGTGTCCTGCAAGAAGCAGAGACTGCTTACTATTCCGGGGCACCTGAGTCTACCCCCGGGAATGGTATGCATTGATTGATAAGTTTTGGTTTAAGCAATTTGTCAGCAAAAGTTTTTAATATACACGATTATATATATATATATATATATATATATATATATATATATATATATATATATATATATATATAAAGAAAATAAATGGCTAGGGCTCGGTCATTACAATTCAAAGAAAATCAGAATCATTACTTAACTTTTAAAAACGTGTGTGCAACAGAAATAACGGCTAATTAATTTTAATTGAGATTTTAAGACATATTTAATTGATACTTAAAATTAAAAGACGTTGATGCAACCCAGTCCAGGAAATACCAAATGACGATAAGACAGATATATATATATATATATTCCTCTTTTGGTATGTCCAGATGATTTGAAAAAAGGTACAAAGTGTCTTTCACCGATTTGAAAGTTGAATGTTTGACTATTTCTATCGCTATATTGGATTTTCGAACTAATATGACAGGAGAACTTTGCTGCCTTCTTTTTTTGGGGATTCACAATTTGAACAATTTCGCATTTGTGCTGTCCTATTTCATTTCCCTTTTGCCATATTGGCGGTCGAATTTTTCAACAAACAATCGTCATTCTAATGGGAACCATCTGTGCTCATCACCTCGCCAATCTGTTTATGCACCCATATTAATCGTACTGCATTCAAGGGCTACTACGTGAAAAAAAAAGAAACTAGCCCAATCTCTTAATTTCACTTTTCGTTATATAGATATGTTGTCGTTCAATAACGACAAATTAAAAGACTTTCTACATCTCATCTACCCCAGTGAGGTTGAAATTAAGGATTTCATATTTGGATTTGTTTCTTGAAATAGACAATGAGGGGCATTTAAAGACAAAACTTTATGACAGACTTCAACTCTCCTATTGTTAACTTTCCCTTCTTGAGTAGCAATATACCAGCATCGTCTGCATATGGCGTCTACGTTTCTCAGCTTATCCGATGTTCAATGGCATGCGTGAGTTATCCTGACTTTCGACAAAGAGGGTTAATGCTGTCACAAAAGCTTCTAAACCGGGGTTTTATTAAGGATAAATGGATGTTATCACTCAGGAAATGTTACGGCTGTCATCACAAATTGATTGACCGTTACAGTGTTCCAATATCTAAGATGACATTGGACCTGTTCCCACTGTCGTAGCATTTCCACCTGATTGATTTTGTTGAACTTCGCAACGGATGCCGAAAATGGAGCAGGAACTGCTTACCCTTCCGGAACACCTGGGTTCACTACTGGTTTTTATAGGATTTCGTGTTGTTCATTGTTTTTTAGTTTTTAATGTTTATTTGTTGTGCTTGTGGTTGTTCATTTGTCTTCCTTGGGTTGATCTGTCCAATGAATGACGTTTTTTTATCCGGGGTATTTAGTAAATTATTGAGTATAAACTCACAATTTAAGCGCTTCCATGATTTTCGTCTTTCGTTTTCATGTAACCTCACTTTATCAGATACAGTTGAATGAACAGTTCTAAATATGCACATGTTTAGTAGTTTAGATCATACCAAATATAAATCATATAATATTGTGAAAAATTCACAGTCCGATTGTAAAACAACTTTTCTTTCATTTGCTATGTGAAAAAAAAATATAAAATTTTAAAAGCCAATTCATCAAATTTGATAATAAAGAATAAAATACAGTAATAATGCTGATTTTTTTTACTCTAAATCACTATTAATCCCAAACAAGCTATTATATGAGTTAATGTGTTCCAAATTAGTTTTATTTTTTATTCTGCTAGAACATTGGTGCAACCATCTTTAGTGACTGTAGTCAAGTAAAAATATGTACACATTAGGTTGATTGTTGTCAATTTTTTTAATGTTTTGGTATAAATGAAGAAATGGATGACAGTGTCTTTTCTGCATCTTGTGATAACGTTGAAAATGCGTATTCCTGTCGTGTGTTTGCCGAAACTAACTTTTCTAAATGTGACTCTATTTTAGTCATTCTTGCACTTAAAATCCGAAATTCACTTAAGCTACTTTCACTTTCATTTTCAACATCACCAAAGCCTGACGACTGCTCGGAATCGGTAAAACGCCGCTCTGCTTGTGGACCTGGGACTGTATATCTTCTCCGTCTTTGTTGCCTGTTGCCGGGACTTTTTCTCGGTCCAGGTGATTTAGAAACTTTATGTTGTTTAGGATCTTGGTCTGGTTTCAATAACATTCTTTCTTGAACAAGTTCATGGAATCGCTCTACTAAATCTCGTCTGTCGATCCGATTTAGGATATCTTGTATCCATGTCACTAAAAATAAAGCTGATTACACTGTAATTTGCTTTAAGTATCTAAAAGATTTTTATGGAACAATTAAGAAAGTCATCCATACTTTAATCTAACAGTAATTAGTAAATTTTTGTTACGAATGAAAGTTAATGGTGTTACTGTATGGTCTAGTACTTCAAACAAGGGATCGAAAAGGATTTAAGTGTTGTTTCCAACATGTCCATAGAACTTCTACTTTTGTTAGGGTTTGGCCTTTTAATTTCTGAAATAGAGATTAGCATTCTTAATCTGGTACATGGTTCCAAAAGACTAATTATTATTTAATGCAAAACGACTATCTCCTGATATTTGGGTTGTGTATTTTATAAGTGTACATATGCAATACTAGAAAGATTTTAAAAAGAAAAAACCAATGACTATTCGACTTAACAGGCAAGATTTTAAAATCTGTTTGATTTTTATTCTCTTATATCAACAGTAGAGCAAGGACCATTTTCAGAATTTTCAAACCCAATTCCCATGTAGAGGAAACATTTTTTGCATTTGTTGCCAAAGTCGGATTAATAGGTACAATTTCTAATTTCATTTCATAGACCAGTTTGTTCTCATAAGTTTAGCAAATATATATTTCATATACAATGTATAATTGTAGTTTCGAAGAAGTTGCGCTTACAAGATAAATGCCATAAGACCGTGAATTTGGATAAATGCTCACATTAGATTATCTCCCATTAAAGGCATAAGATCGGAATGAATTTACCATACACTAGTCGTTAAGTGATGTGATATATGTTTGTGAAGGTACATTGAATTCCATCAATCTGTTTAGGAGGATTTTTGTTTACAAGGTATTTAATTATAATGAATTTAACGAATGATTAAGTCCAATTATCCCCCTTCAAGACGGGGGTTAGTTTGCCTCATGTGTATCTTCATATGCTGTACTACTTTAGTGCGAAGCTTCCTTAACTTTATAATGAATGAAATGAGAGCATCTTGTTCGTACATAAGCATGATAATCTGTCCTGAATTTAAATTTGACCATTTTGGCGTTTGATTCTCTTGACAGCGTTTTAGGTTATACTTGTAGCTTTCAACACATTTACAATACTAATGATTAACAATAATTTTCCGACATATGTATTTATAGTACATCGAAATTGTTAGCATGAAATATTTAATTTCTTAAAAAATTCTGATAACAGAATTACTGGAATTAAACACACATAAAGTAAATCATTGAGTTGTATAAAAAAGCAGTTAACAAATACTATGCAAAAATTAAATCTATGAAAACCACGATTACATGTGATAACCAGGTATTAACAAAATTGCTCTAGGATAATTCCTGCTTAACAGTAACAATACCGTTCTGTCAAGTAAGAAAACTGTTAGTGTATTATCGTGGTAGGTAACGACACAAAAACATATCCAATCCCATGTTTGATTAGAACATTACAATATATAAAGCTGTAACATTACAAATGTCTGGCCGCATTTTTGACAAAGGAAGAAAAACATTAAACAAACACAAACTCTTTGCTTTTCTTATCTTCTTTTTTTAGTAGAGTTATGATGTACCATTTTTTTCTTTCTGTTTCTTTTTCTGTCCTTCTATTTCAATAACAAAAGTATCCCTGAGTTGTATATACTTTTTTCGGTGATGGATATAAAATGGTGTACATTTACGACAACTCGTGCGACTGGAGACTTATGTAATAAGTAATTGATTATTGCATTGATATCTGTTTTGCACATAGAAGGCCAGTGAAAACCAAAAGCTGCACACTGAGGGTCAGTGAAAACCCAAAGAAACTATATTACCGGATGGAAAGTAGTATAGCGTTTGTCGACGTTCGGTGTCTTCCTTGTCGTGCTATAACGTTTGAAATTGTGAATCATTTCTGACTCATGACGACTTCTAAGACGAAAAATAATAAAAGCGCTGATAAATTGCTTTTGAATTATATTACAGTATATTACAGGCTAGTTTCTCACGTACACTAACCCTCTTTTCAACATAGCCAAAATTACATTTTAACAGAATAACTGCGATGCAACCTCGGCCAGATGAACTACTAATAATAACATTTAATTCGCAAAGATACCATTTTAACAGATATCACAACAGAAAACAATAAGACGAACCCTTATGAACGTGATCGAGCCATTCAAAGACTTGAACCCTAAGTTTAATGATTCATCGAGGTGTTGAGGTATATCAATTATGTTTTCAACAATATCAATACATAGGCGTCAGTTATGATTTTCATTTCTCAAGCTTAATTTTATATGATTCTATAAGAGATTACAACGAAAAGTTGTTAATGACAAATTCTAGCATTAATAAAGCCGAATACAATTTTACAATAGAATATTAAAATACATTTAGTCTTGGTATTATATGATGTTAAATTCTTTATAAACTTTAAACGTAATGTATAATGAATAGCATATTATATATACCAACCTAACGACAACTGGCCTTTGGTCATGGTGACTTCTTTATCCCATAATATCATTAAAACAGTGTTGGGAGATTTGTTAGCCATTTTTTTCTCTCCTTCACTCAAATGTTCCATTAACTTAATCCTCTCTAGTTTTTTTAGGGCTTTGGATATTTTAGAGAAAATAATTTCAAGTTCATTACGGGGAATGTTAATTTGTGCTGAAATATAAAAATATATGATTTTCACATTAAAAAGAGTGAACTACAAAATACCAGTATTTACCACGTATAAGATGTAATTTTGTTATAATGATGTTTTGTATTGGTTTTGTCTTATCCCTTTTAAC
Source organism: Mytilisepta virgata (assembly GCA_028015205.1). Lineage (NCBI taxonomy): Eukaryota > Metazoa > Mollusca > Bivalvia > Mytilida > Mytilidae > Mytilisepta > Mytilisepta virgata. The sequence goes on from CM051520.1 coordinate 23,511,641, forward strand.
GTTATGATGAACGCTTTCTGTAGAATAACATATTTCTACGAAGTATTTTGCGAACGAAACTGTATTATATTGCACATGTTTGTTCTATATATTCCTTCCAAATTTCGGCGTACTTAATGACATATTACCGAAGATTGCATATATGTATCAATGTTCTATCATTTTCATGGACACAGAATCAAAACAATTCTTTGATTCTAAAATCACTGTTTCGAGGATATCAAATTTAACTGTTTTTACCTTCATAATATTGACTTATACGTTGGCTTCATTGCAATCCATGAAAACTGAGATCCAACGAATGAATCTACACGAATTCAAATTTAATACTGATAATTAACTTAGGGATATACGTCTTTAATTAGTGCATATATATCTACAATGTGTGTGTAATTTTTTTCAAGTTAATTTAAAACCTTCTTCTTCAAGTCAATATTGATAGTAGTTTAAAACAATAACGGTGGATTTAAAGAGATAGTTTATTTTGATTTTATCATGTTTATACTTAATTAGGCCGGTGTACATTTACATGCATAAGAGTGAAAAATATTTCATAAGGGGAATGTACACTGACTATTAAAGAATCAGTTACCCAGTATCTATTCATAAATATAATATCAATAATTGTTGAACAAAATTTCGAACAATTTCAATGTCTTTTTCACTATGTCCTCCTGAGCCTGTTAACACAGCCTAGACTTACTTGTTTGAATTGTTCCAGATATTGGTATCACTGGTCGTGACAGTGGGTTTGTAATATTCAACAGCCAAAATTCCTCTCTTTTTGACAATACTGGATTCTTTTCGCCGATATTTAAGTAATATGCTAGTTTCTCCTTTTCATATTGTAGAAATTGTATCCTTGCAGCCATGTCTGCTAACTGAAACTCTTTTACCCCAAGTCTTATGTATACCTCTTCGTGTACTCTTGCCTTAATTACCATGCTGTTTGCTTCAATTAACGCTCTTAAGATATCTCGATCATAGTTTAGTTTTTGTGCTTCGGCAAAAATGGCATGGAAATATGCACACGCAGCTTTCGTTGACAGTCTTTCAAATGGTTTAAATACTTTAATATAAAAGTTATAAGCCGACAGTAGTTGAATCAACATTATCGTGAAATTAACGGAGGCATAATAATCTTTTAGCTTTGAAAGTTCATTTTTGTACCATCTGTTCTCTCTTTCGGTTTTTAACAACAGAACGTGCTTGTCATCGACGTCAGATCTAAGTTGCTTAATCCGTTTCGTTAATGATTGCATTTCTTGGTTCATACTTGAAATTTCTTTGTCCGATGGGTTTTCTGTCAAGTCTGTAAAGATATAATGCATTTTACTTATAACTTAGATTCCTTAAGTGTTTTCTCTTTAAACACCAACACACAATACTACTATACAATTACATGTACTGACTTTGTAAAAGGACGCTATCAGGATTTACAAATGTATCAACCAGGGAGAAGGTAATATTCAAGGAGCCATATATTAGGCGAGGTGAGTAAACATTTTTAAGAGTTGATCATTCCTTATAGCAACCTATTACATAGTCAGTAATTGGTTTATTACATGAATCGAAAATTGTACTTTTACTTTCTATTGTAAGAACAAATGGCTCAATATTAAATTCCACTCGACCGATCAGGATCTATTATAATCCAATAACCATGCACTAGATTTAGATACTCATCGGTTACTACATTGAGTAATTAAGTACTTTTTTAGGTTTCTCAGCCAATCAGAAAAAAACTATACATGTAGTCTTGTGATGAAGCTGATTACCACTTAATGCTAGTTTAATAAATATAAATAGATAAAGTGTAGTGAAATGCAAATGAGGAAAAGGACGTTTTGGAATTGAAACATATGGAACGCCGTAACTGTCTTATAGTTTAGATATTTAATGTGTTTTGTTTCTTTGTCTTTACCTCCTGCCATTTCTACTTTATGTTGTTTGCAAGTGCCTTTATTTCCTGACACTGCGTCTCTGTGTTATGTCAGATTTACTATTTGTTTTGTCAAACAGTTGTATGTTATGTCATTGCTAATCTTTGTTGTGTGCAATATGCATTACATTGTGTTGTAATTACTGTACATTCTGTGAATACCTATAAACGTTGTATTCAAACATCTTGACGTTCTGTCACCTTTCATCTATATTTTATCTATTCTTCCTTACGTTATGTCAGTTAATTATTAGTTAATTATTGCGTCCTATCTCAAGTAGGTTGGTTATGTCGAATGTTCTATACTTTTGGTCTGATTACCTTTTCGCTCTATGAAAAGCTCTTGAAAATATATTTTAATGGCTTTATGATGTGTTGATACATAGGTATGTTCTGTGACAAATGTTATATGTCATGGTATAACCTATATTTGGTATGCCAACCAATTGATACTTTCAGTTTACATTCAATATGTTTTGTCAATCCATCGGTACGTTATGTGCAAACACCTATTACGTTATGATTTTATGCATATTGAAAGAAAACGCTATCGTGATATACAAATAACGTTACTGTAAATATGGAAATTATTGCGATGTTTTTATTATTGCGAAAATTGCGATCGGTTTAGCATCGCAATATTATAAACTCGCATTTTAATGCATATTTTAATGTCCGATTTATTCTATATTTGTTCCCCTTTGTTTTCATTTACTCAGGTAAGTGTCTGGCGATTGATTACCGACATCAGGAGACAGGTTAATTGGTAGACATTTTGTTGTATAGGTATTGTTTTCACAGCTATCATATATATATAATAACATTTTGAATTCTAATATTTTTAATTCTATTTATTAGAACGATTTACTTTATATAAAACTTCCATTTTCAATTTTTACTCGATCTCCGATCGCAATAATAAAACTTTTTTTTCACACGGGCGGCGATCGCAATAATTTAAGCTGGCAATTTTGCGTGGGGTAGAAGAATCGCAATAATAAGTGCACGCGAAAATTTCCGAATTTACAGTATAAAACGTAACACATTTGCTACAAATTATGGGTTTTTGGAGCCTTCATTTTTCCTGTGAAATGGTACAGTAGACATGCAAATCATATGTATATGGTCATGTATCAGAATTTGTATTAACTCTATTACGAGTACTTTTAAGGCTGTTGACTCTGCAATTCTTTTCTGACGTTGTTTCTAAATGTAGCCCGATCTCCAATTGTTTTGAGCTCAAGCGAATTAAGTTATTAGATTACACCAAATTAAAATTTAATTCTTTGGAGTTTTGGGTGGCAAAAATAGGCGCGAATTTTAGTTTTCATTTTTTTTCTTGAGGCCTAGTTTTTTTCGGGCGAAGTTAATGTGCTTTACACATAAACATTTAGCTAAAATGTTGGAAAAAAAATGGAAAAAACTCGGAAGAACAGTTTTTATTTATATTTTCTTGACAAATGAAGACTTTGGGGTGCATTTCGTAAAACAATCGAAGCGGCGAAATCTAAAGAACCAAAGATCAATTTGATGTGCTCTTATCGGTGAGGGAATCCAGTATCTGAACACTGCCTATTTTCTGTTTTGCAAAATCTAAAGCTTAGGCTCGAAACCCATATTTTGGACCAAATGTGTAACCTGGTTACTCGCAATAATATTAACCTTATTTCTATGTCACGATAGCGTTTTATTTTAATCTGCGTCACACAGGCGTTTATCATAACGTAATAGGTGTTTGCACATAAAGTAACGGTTGATTGACAACACATATTGAATCTAAACTGAAAATACATGTACCGGTTGATTGGCATAACAAATATAGGTAATACCATGACATATCACATTTTACACAAAAAATACGTATACCATGTATGTATAAACACAACATAAAGCCATTGAAATATAATTTCAGGAGCTTTTCATAGAACAAAAAGGTAATCGGACCAAACGTTTAGAACATTCGACATAACAAACCTATTAGATAGAGGAAGCAATTATTAACTAATAATTAACTGACATAACGTAGGAAGAATAGACAAAACATAAAGGAAAGGTGAAAAACGTAAAGGTGTTTGATCATAAAGGTTAAAGGTATTCACAGAATGTACAGTAATTACAACATAATGTAATACATATTGCACATAACAAAGAGTAGCAATGACATAACATACAAACTGTTTGACAAAACCAATAGTAAGTAGACGCAGTGTCAGGAAATAAAGGCACAAAGTAGAAATGACAGGACGTAAACACGAAGTGGGAAAACACATTAAATATCTACACTATAAGACAGTTACAACGTTCCATAGAAACATGACAAATATACTGGTATTCCATATAACATTGAAAGATCGAAAATTGCTCTTAAACCTTTTTTTTTATTACTTAAGCACTACATTTCTTAATCCTTCTTTGAGTAATTTAGAGTAGGAACAAATACATCTACGAGCTTGGTATTTTCCACCTTATTTATGTAATACATATCACATATTGCAGTAAGTACATCTACATCTCTGAGATGTTGGAATAAACGCATTGTTGATCATATAAGTCATACGTGTATGTACGGAGTGAATTAAATACCTTTCTGGTGGTGCATCATAAATAATGCGCTGACTAAAACTATGGAAAACCATAATTTATACATTTCATAAAATATACAATAAAGAGCATTCTAAAAAGACCAATTCAAAGGGATAGAGAATCCCGGAAACATAAATGAACATACACAATAGACAAATCAGGAAATCCTTAAAACTAAATGGACGACATGTATTGCCTGTTATATAAATGTACTCAGTGTGAACAGAAACTAGGACAATACAACCAAAGGGCGAACTGGTAATAAAACAAAACATGTCTAGATCGAACTGGAATTTGCTTGAAACCCCCTGGAAACGTATTATCGTACTTTTGAACCTTAAACAAATAAAAAATCTCAATGAAGTCAATCGGATGAAAAATATTGACAAACCCAGTAATACTGCCTCCGTTTGTCCCTTCAACGCCTTATAACTCGAAACAAAAAAAAGAAGATGTATATTTTTTGCCCTACTATCATTGTGGTAAAATTTTATAATGATATAATAAACAGAACAAAAGTCAATGAGAGGACACCTAACGGTCATAGGAACCGACGATGACAGACTTATACCGTTAAGCAAAATGCATTTGTATTTTAAAACATCATAAAAGCCAAAATATTATCACGTACAATCCATATGTAACGCAAGGTAATAATACTCCCTTATTCGATGGTGTACGTGCATACATTCACAAATCGCCAGTATTCGTAGGTCCCTAATGTAAATCTTCAGTAAAACGAATGAAAAGACAGAATCTTATACATATATTTGATACTAGTGATCATCATGAATAATCGTAGTCAATCAGTTAGCTATTAAACATGTTAAATCTCGAAGAGCGAAGAGAATTTTTTAATAAATTTTAAAATGACTGTCATTATCCACTTATATTTTGGTATGATAATTCATAGAAAGGCTCTGTCGGGTATGAATTACCAAACTCATCGTATTAGGTACATGTACACTTTAGCCTTTTCTGTTTTATTTTGATAATATTATTTCTATTATGGCACTTTTATTTCTGTTGGTTGTGGTTTTCTTAAATAATACGAACTTCACCAGATTTTTTCAATCTAATTGATTAAATATAAATTGAAAAATATCAATTGAAGAGATATTGTATTTCAAAATTCTAAATTCTAAATCGTGTACCTACTTTTTAGGTCGATTGTTTTTGCTTCAAATTCAATCAAGTCAACTCCTTCTGATAGAAAGATTGAAGCATCATCCATTTCTGAAAGAATATCCCCATATCCAGCTGGAAATACGAAGGTTATAAGCACACTATTTGCAGGTTCGATACCATCGACTTTGACAAAATCTGTCGGAATACATAAAAGCCTGGCAAGTTTTTCTCGCAACGTCTCTAACGCATTCCTATCAAATGCTGAAGTCCCACCTACATGCATTTTGACATGCTGATAACCATTTTCTGAAAAAGGTATACTTTTGAATGCCTTTAGTCCATATTTTCGCTTAAAAACGCTGACAAGTTAGCAAACAAGGTTTAAGATAAGTTGATGTTAAATATATGCATGAAATGTAATATGTTTGTTTTCCGAGTCAACATAAATTTATCTACATGTTCATATGAAATTTGTCTGTGCATTTATTACTTCGTGAGATGTCATACGGAAATCTACGATATCTACTAATTTTATCTTCCACACTACCGATACCATTTGACCCGGAGTTATTGGAAAATGTAAATATTCATCAGATCGGTTGGACTTGATTACGATTTTAACACCGGTACAAATATTTATCATCGCAAAATTTAAACGTAATTTTATGAATACAATAGTGAATTAAATAGATTATTTATTATCACAGATCGTCAGTGATAGTTTAGAGCAATATTCTTTTAAAACTGTTCATCAAAATGTGTTTGGTATCTGCTAATTGTGATCACGCAATTCTAACGACTAAACACTGTGTGAGCTAACGGTTTTGTAAAACATTTAACAATATAATTGTTTTCAATTACCTGGTCTATCTGACGCCGGATAAAAGTATAACGCATTTCCTAATGCTTTAGTATAAGTCATAACCTTTTTATGTAAATCTCTTCTTCTAATGTGAAAGAGCATTGATTGTAAGACTATCGTATTGTCTCTGGTTAATCTGCAAGTCTGTCTTAAATGGGTAAATAGATCATAACAATCCTTTATTTCGGATAGGGTTCTTTTTCCAGGTCCTCCTACAAAACGTTATTGAAATCGCACAAAATAATATGATTATTTAGTTTTATTAGATCACCGCTTGCGCGATACCGACATTTTCAGGTGACATATCCAGATCAATTTGCATTCAAAGTTACTGAATTTAAACCAACGATATCGACCTCAAACTTAAATAAACTTGAATAAATAACAGAATGAGTAAACTGTGTCTCTTTACTTAAAAACATACGTGATTCAGTACCAACTGTCTAAATGTAGTTTGATATTGTAATGAGCATTGTATTTATTATATTGTGTAATCCACTTTTGATAATTCACTGTTTACACGTTTATGTTATCTACTTGTTTTAATTTATCTGCTATGATTATTAACACCTGTAAATAGTTATAAAAATGTCAGGAAAGTAGAATATCTCATCCTTTCAGCATGTTCGGTGCTCATTTTTTCGTTTTTGGGATTAAGCATTTTTTGCAGTTTTGTATTTGAATCCTCTCTTCGACATTTTTGGGATTATTTTTCGGTTCGTAAAATTTTCGGCCCTGTAATAATTTTCATCATAAATTGAAAACATATAATAATATACCAGTTTAGTTCACCAAAATTGAATACTAGTACTTAAAGATAAACTGATTAACTGTTATCTTTATATATGTGCAGCTTGTATATACCAATAAAGTATGATTTCAATCTCTTTAGTTCTTCGTCTGAAATTTCACGTGCTATCTCATCGAGTAGTATGTTTAATTCCCAATCTTCACTTGGCGGGTCGGGGATGATAGCCTCGTTTTCTTTAGAGCCGGTAGCCATTATGGTTCTATTTACTCTCTAAGTGCGGTCAACAAATGTCATTTCTTTCTGCAACATAAAATCAGCCTTAGTGAGATACAGTTCTAGGTGAACGGGTTTTGTATTTAATAATACATTATATTGTATACAGTACGGCTCATTTAAAACATCACCTCAAGTTAACTTCAAGTTAACATAATCTCTGGTTCAAATCTCTGCTCCAGGACCAAAAACCAGAGATCAGAATAGCTAGGACCAGTCCTGTGACTGGTCAACCAGAGATTTGAAAGCAGAGATTAGGACCAGTCATAATCTCTGCTTTACTAGTATTTATTTTTCAAATCTCTGGTCCGAATTATTCAACTGTGTACGCGCTTTTCTCGTGACAAAACCAGAGATTTGAATAATAATTGTCTCTGCTAAATGCGCACGCGCCGTCAAAGGACGGACTAGGACGAAAACAGATTACTTGGGGATAAATAAAATGTTATTTTATTATTATTGGTTGATCATGTTATAAAGAGTAAATAATATTCCGTGCAAAAATTATAAAATATTTATATTGATATGTTTGGTTTCAATTTCAATAAGTTCTAATGAACACAAAGTTATTCCTACTGTCAAATGAAATACATAATGCTAAATGCGCATGGGCCGCCCTAGGACGAAAAACGATTACCTGGGGATAAATAAAATGTTATTTTATTATTATTGTTGATGATGTCATAATGAGTAAATAATATTCCGTGCAAAAATTGTAAAATATTTGATACATGTAGGTTTGGTTTCAATTTTAATAAGTTTTAATGTACAAAAAGTTATGCCTACCGTCATATGAAATAAATAATATGAATTCTTGATGATATTATTTAAAGAAGATATAAAATATAAGTTTTGAAATATAAAATAAAATAAAAAGTATATATTATATTTTATTTGAAGTCAATACTGAAACTTATATTTTGACTTTAAAAAAACACTCCAGGTATAATCAAAATATCTTTTAAAGTCGTATGTTGCACTCCTGGTATGGCTAAATTTAACTATAAGTATCATCATGTTTATTTTCCACTGTGAAATTGAATTTATTTTATCTAACAAGTATTGCGGTTAGTCGCAATGAAACTTTTTAAGATATCGGATGAAATTTTCTGAACAACATTCATGTCAAAACTTCATAAATACATAAAATAACCATATATCAAGTTTGAAACTTGTATTTTACTTTAAAAAACACTTTTGTTATAACAAAAATCACTTTTGTCTTATATCGGTAACTCTGAAATGGATTAATTTGACTAAGTATGAACATAAAATTTGTTGAAAAGCTAAATTCTGTGTTTTTTTTACTGTGAAATTTAATTGTTTTCATCTAACAAGTATTGAGGTAAGCTGCATAGATGCCTTTTTGGATACCATATCAAATTTATGAAATAAAGTTCTACAGAAAATTAATGAAAATAAAAATAATCATATATTTGACAAGTTAGAAACTTGTATTTTTTTTCTTTAAAACAGTAGCATTTTAACAAAAATCACATTTTTTTTTATATCGCACAAGCTTATATACCTAATTTTAACTAAGTATCATCCTATGTATATGTTTGAAAAGCTAAATGTTTTGTTTTTTCACTGTACAATGGAATTATTTGTATCAAACAAGTATTACGGTAAGTTGCAGAGAAGCTTTTTTTCTTTAAAAACAGTAGCATTATAAGAAAAATCACATTTCTCTTATAACGCACAATCTTGTATGGCTAAATTGAACTAAGTATCCTCTTAAAATGTTTTTAAAAGCTAACTTTTTTTCATTGTAAAATTTAATATTTTTATCAATCAAGGTAAGTTGCAGAGAAGCCTTTGAAGATACCGTATGAATTTTTTAAACCTAAACTCAAGTAAAAAATTCCGGAAAGTAAAAAATATTTACCGATCAAGTTTGAAACTTGTGTTTTTTCTTTAAAAACAGTAGCATTCTTGTAAAAATCACATTTCTCTTATATCTCACAAGCTTATATAGCTAATTTTAACTAAGTATCATCCTATGTATATGTTTAAAAAGCTAAATGTTTTGTTTTTTCACTTTAAAATGGAATTATTTTTATCAAACAAGTATTACCGTAAGTTGCAGAGAAGCTTTTTAATATACCGTATGAACTTTTTTTAGCTTAATTCATGTCAAAATTCCTAAAAGTATAAAATATGTACCCATCAAGTTTGAAGCTTGTGTTTATTTTTCTTTAAAAACATTGGCATTCTTTTAAAAATCACATTTGTCTTATATCGCACAAGCTTGTATAGCTAATTTTAACTAAGTATCATCCTATGTATATGTTTGAAAAGCTAAATGTTTTGTTTTTTTCACTGTAGAAGGGAATTATTTTTATCAAACAAGTATTACGTATATCTGTTAGTTGCAGAGAAGCTTTTTAATATACCTTATGAAAGTGTCTGAGCTGAATGCATGTAAAAAGTTCCTAAAAGTATAAAATATATACCCATCAAGTTTGAAACTTGTGTTTTCAGTTTAAAATACTCATTTGACATCTGTTTTAATAAAAATCAATTTTTTCATATTTCTCACACTCTGATAGAGCTGAATTTGATTAAATATCAACCTAAAATTGGTTGAAAAAATAAATTTTGTGTTTGTTCACAGTGAAATTGAAATATTTTTCATCAAAAAAAGTTTTACGGTAAGTCGCAGAGAGTTTTCTTTGGATATCGTAACAAATGTATCAACTTAATTTCTATAAAAAATTACTGAAAGTAAAAATAAGCATATGACAAGTTAGAAACTGCTATTTTTTTTATTTAAAAACAGTAGCATTATAACAAAAATCACATTTCTCTTATAACGCACAATCTTGTATGGCTAAATTGAACTATGTATCATCTTAAAATGTTTTTAAAGCTAATTTGTTTTTTCATTGTGAAATTTAATAGTTTTATCAAACAAGTATTACGGTAAGTTGCAGAGAAGCTTTTGAAGATATCGTATGAATTTTTTTAACCTAAACTCAAATCAAAAATTCCGAAAAGTATAAAATATGTACCGATCAAGTTTGAAACTAAAGTTTTCACTTTAAATTACATATCTGTTTTAACAAAAATAACTTTTGTCATATATCGCACACACTGATAGAGCTGAATTTCATTAAGTATCAACCTAAAATTGGATGAAAAGCTAAATTTTGTGTTTTTTCACTGTGAAATTGAAATATTGTTCATAAAAAAATTACTACGGTAAGTTGCAAAAGATTTGTTTGGATACCGTATGCTTGAAAAGCTAAATTTTGTGTTTTTTCACCACGAAATTTAAATTCGTTTTATCAAACAAATATTACGGTAAGTGACAGAGAAACCTTTTAAGATAGCGAATAAAATTTATGAACTAATTTCATGTAAAAAAATCTTAAAGGTGGTAAGAAAGTAAATGTCAAGTTTGAAATTTGTATTTCACTTTAAAAAAACACTTCTGTTACAACAAAAAAAAAACTTATATCGCACACGTGATAGGTCTTAATTTTACTTAGTATGAACATATTATTGGTTGAAAAGCTAAAGTTTGTGTCTTTTTCACAGTCTGTGAAATTGATTTTTTTTCATCTAAAATGTATTACGGTAAGTCTACACAGAGAAATCTTTTAAGATACCGTAAGAAATGTATGAACTAAATTCATGTCAAAACTACATAAAAACATAAGATAAATATATGGCACGTTTGAAAAGTCTTGTATTTTTACTTTAGAAAAAAATATCAATACAAAAAATCACATTAATCTTAAATCACACAATCTGAGGAACACAATATCTAAAAAAGATCGAACCCAGTAATTACAATATAATAAACAGAAACAAAAACGAAATTGACCGAATGAAATAATAATAAAAATATAGAAAAAACAAAAATATTCTTTTAAATGCAATTTCGTATAATAACTATAGGTATGATAAAAAAACAACATTGAACAAATAAAGATAAAGATTACAGTTAAAAAAGTTACTTAGACATTATACTAAAATACGAATAATTTTGTGATAGTCTGCGCACTTTAGTTAACATGAAACATTTTAACAAAATCAGCTGAACGTCTGGGAAGCAAATTAATTGTTTTGATGTAAAGAATTTACTACGCATGCGCCGTCCTGATGACAAGTTCCAGAATTCAAGTACATTTGGTATACTACGCATTCGCCGTCCTAAACCATAAGGACGAAAACGATCATCAGAACAAACTTATTGCGCATGCCCCGTCCAAAGGACGAAACTAGTCGCGGTCCTGGTAATGGTTCCAAGAACAGTCATTACGACCATTTCTCTCCTCAAGTTTACTTAATGCAGAGATTGTGACCAAACGGACAAGTCATAATCTCTAAGTTAACATGGAACGGTCATAATCTTTGTTTCAAAAGTCTGCTTGAGGGTGATGTTTTAAATGATCCGTACTGTATGCTGTAGGAAATTATTACATCCTGATAAAAGTAGTAACTAATAATGTAACAAAAACAATTCACTCCAGGTATATTTTTCTACTTTTATACAAGTGTTTTTCAAAGGAACTTTAACTGTAGTAAAAATAACTCAATAGATAAACAGATATACAGTCATGTGGTTGATTTGAACACTAATTTAAACTGTGATACAGAAATAGAAAATTATAATATACTGTTTACAAACGCTTTGCTGTACTAACCTCAGTACTAGGAGAAATTGTAATAAGATGACTTGGTACATATTCATGTGCAAATATATATATATTCATTACGTGTAGACATATTTAACATTGAATGAATATTTTATTTGTATAATTGGAGCTGATATCGAATATAAATGTTATCAGTTTATCATAATATGTGTCGCAAAATACTGAAATAAATTTGATGCACTGTATGGCCATTTCGTTGACTGACAACTCGTCAGCAGTGCTCGAAAATATTGAAAACCCGGTTAAAGATATAATGATGAATTATTAAGCACAACCATCAAAAATCAAAACAATTAAAACAAACAGGTATCCAACTCAGCTAAGGGTTATCTCTGCATCAAAAGGAAGAGCCTTAGACATTTCTGTAATTTTTGTCAAATTTTGAACGGAAAATTTAAAGGCATTTGAGTAATGAATCATGCCAGGACAAAAGTTCTGGCTACTGGGCTGATAATGCCATCGAGCACTAGCAGTCCATTAGCAGTGATATAGACTCAGTGGTAGTAATACAACGTATCACAAAATACCGAAATAAATTTGATGCACTTTATGTCCATTTGGTTGACTGACAACTCGTCAGCAGTGCTCGAGATCAAAATATTGTAAAACCGGTTAAAGATATAATGATGAATAAATAAGCACAACCATTAAAAATCAAAACAAATAAAAAAAAAAAAACAGATATCCAAACTCCGCTAAGGATGAACTCTGTGTCAAAAGGAAGAGCCTTAGAAATTTCTGTAATTTTTGTCAAATTTTGAATGGAAAATTTAAAGGCATTTCAGTAATGAATCATGTCAGGACAAAAATTTTGGCTACTGGGCTGATAATGCCTTCTGGGACTAACAGTCCACCAGCAGTGACATAGTGGTAGTAATAAAACGTATCACAAAATACCGAAATAAATTTGATGCACCGTATGGCCATCTCGTTGACTGAGAACTCGTCAGCAGTGCTCGAGATCAAAATATTGGAAAACCGGTTAAAGATATAAAGATGAATTAATAAGCACAACCATCAAAAATCAAAACAATTAAAACAAACAGGTATCCAAACTCAGCTAAGGGTTACCTCTGCATCAAAACTTGTACTATATTTCTTATTGAATATCAGAAAAAAATTAATATATTCATTGGTGTATGTACGATCACATGATAATAAGAAATCCGTGATATGAATGCTACCGGTCCAAGAATCTAGTATTGCCATGTAATACCAGATATTCGGACAGCTAGTTCGATTAGAGTTATTTCCACTGAAATAACACAACGATGACTCGGATGACTGAGAAAGTCACAATTTAAGGTGGTACCCAACACCTTGACAAAAATAAATTTGGCTCGTTTAATTTTCATAAAATTTTTAGGAAATATTTACTTTGACCTGTTGACATAAATGTTGATCTGTTTTAGTAAATGGAATTTCAAACTTCACGGGAATAATTTCATTGAATATATTGCAGTTTGGCAAACATCAATTTTGATCAAAGAGAAGCTTAATTTCTCTTTACCGATTAAATTTGATTAAAACGATCTGGTGATTGTTAAGAGTAATCTCCCTGTAGTGTTGGGTACCACCTTAAATGGCCGAAGAGAGTGGCGTTGAACATTTCGCTGTCCTCTGAGGATAAAACTACGTGTGAATTATTGTGAATAAGACTAAAACCATTCGGTCCAAAATATCAAAACAACTCTGCATCTCTTTAAGGATCTACAATTTGTCATTTATTTTTCAGTGCAATAAACACAATAGTTACTGATGTTTAGGGCAATATGACCACCCAAGGGTCATGGTATGGACCCTATTCGGCTCGGGTCATATCTGTTTTGCTGGTCCACACATTGTACCACGGCCCTTGAGCAATCCATATATCGTGATATTCCCAACATCGGTAACCATTGTGCACTTTGTTAGAACGAGGAAAATGTTTTTTTTTTTGCATTTTAATTTCCTGAAGAATTTACTATTTATTGAAAGAATCTAATTAAGAGATATATAAAAATGAAACAAGAATGGATAAACAAATTGTGTTCGTTATGGTGAAATCAGAATTTTTGATCATGTAAAATAGAACAATGACTTGTGAATATCACAAAAACGAATTATGAGTAACTCATGTTCTATTGCCACCATAAAGGTTATATAAATATTTCTCGAAAACGGAACACAAACAACAACGGACCAAAGCTGTGAAAAGTAAGTGTTTGTCAAAGTTTCTAAAAGCAAGGCATACGCGTTTTATAAACATTTGAACATACCTTTGTGACCAATAATAGGTAAGACATATTGATATCATATCTATTAAGGACGTTGATCTCAACTCAAATGCGCATGTCGTTTGATTTTCTGAAAAATCGAACTGTTTATATATATTTACATGTATCGTTGAACACAGGTAAAACAACTTTTTGTAATGTATAATGCACAGGTAATAGATATCAGTTTTCACATATGTTTTTATTAACTAACTTAACCTTTATAGGTTTATATACGTTTCTCAATGTCGGTTTGACATAACAATGACATAATGAATTATCTGTGTCTAATCATTATTTCCTTTGTACTGTGTTTTTTTCAAATTTTATTTTACTGATACAATGACCAAATCTTACCAAAGAATCTTCGTGGCCGAATCTAAAATCTAATATTTTAAATGTTTTTTAAAAGTTGTAATCGTCATATGTTTTGTGATACTTGTTTTGTAGTTTTCGATAGAATTTACATGTAAAACGCTGATACAAAATGTACAAAAAATGTTATAAGGAAAAAAATCAAATTTTCTAATAGAAATGGTATGAACAATGTCAAAATTTAATTTTAAATATATTGGTAAATAATTTGTTGAAGTCTAGCAGATATAATATTACTTTTTTCCAGACCCTGAACACCTCAGTTTGTGAAATGATTTTTTCGCATTTTAAAAGTCTAAACGTTAGAATTAAACAAGATTCTACAAAATCGGGTAAGTTCAAATGTTTCAGTGACGACTTGGCTCATTGCATCTTTCGCCCACATGAATAGACCATTCACATTGATTAAGATATTCAAATTTTGAAAACCCATTCCACGGACAGACAGTAGATCTTCATTGAAGGTATACACAAAATATGTGAAAATGAGCACAATTAAGAGGGGACAAGGAGGGGGTGGGGAGTTCAATAACAGCAAAAGGGCAAATCGATTTTGCTTATAACAGATAACAAGGAATTGAAATTACTGAAAACGAAAAACAGTAATACAATGTCACCCACCGGCTTGAGCTGTGAGAGAACTCAACAAAATGCTCCGTGACTATGTGAATCGGATGCAGACGTATGGACAGAGCGATTCCTAAAAATCCCAGAACTATTTTTGTAAGGAGTATACAATGATTACCCGATCAGCCTGAAACTCAAACTTGATCTGTAGTTCATCATTATTAGCCTACATACCAAAAATAAGATCAACTGGAAAAACGGTTTGCAAAAAATATTGAAAACTTATAATTTGACAATAATTTCTATCTCCAAGGGCTATAACTCTCACAATAATTATCCGATCAGCATGAAAGTCAAACTTGATCTGAAGCTCATCATTATAAACTCACATACCAAAAATAAGACCTGTTGGTTAAACGATTTCTTAAACCAGAGACTCCTAAACGGCTGAATCGCTCACCTGTTATTTTATAGATCTTGACTTCTACATCAAAAATGAAGAATCCTGAACCCAAATATATCTGGTTACTAGGGATTTGTCCAACAATTGCTATGCAAGTTTTCAATGACCTTGATCCTTGAGTCTCAATATTGACTTGTACAGCTATATTATAGGGTCCTAAATCTAAATATATATGGTTGTTAGGGACTTTTCAATTGATTGCTATGGACTTTTTCAATGACCTTGACCTTTCTTTTTGACTTGTACAGATATATCATTGGGTTAACCCAAATATATGTGGTTGCTGGAGACTTTTTCATCGGTTGCTATGGCCTTTTACAATGACCTTCACCCTTGACCCTCCATTTTACTTGTACAGATACCTTTTTTATTTATTTCAAGTTATGCTCTAAACTTCTTACAATATGTCAGACCATTATTTTACTGATAATTACCGTTTACATGTAAATAATCTTTCAAGGGCTAAAACTCCTATAAGGGGTCAATTGACCATTTCGGTCATGTTAAAGTATTTGTAGATCTTACTTTGCTGAACATTTTTGCTGTTTACAGTTTGCTTTATCTATATTAATATTCAAATTAATAACCTAAAACTGCAAAATTTCCTTAAAATTAACAAATCATGGGGAATAACCAAACAAAGAGTTGACCGATTCGTCTGAAACTTTCATGCCAGGTAGATCTTGACCTCATAAACATTTTGCCTTCTTGTCAGTTCTGTTGCTGCTTTAGTTTTTGAGATATGATCCAAAAAGTACATTTTTCACCTGTGTTCTATTTTTAGCCGTGGCAGCCATGTTTCTCGATGGACAGGAAAATCAAACACAAACTTTATACTAGATACCTTAAGGATCTTTCAGACTAAGTTTGGCTGAAATTGATTCTGCAGTTTCAGAGGAGAATATTTTTGAAAGTTTACAAAGATGACGAAAAATATGTGAAGAATTGTCTTTCAAGTTATGCGTCATCATGACTTGGTTGACAGGTATAAAAAAACCGTTTCCCAAATGAAAATGGACCTGTTCCATTGATATTATCCCTTCCTCATATCGGATTTTACATGGATTTTTTTATGGCGGGTGTCCTGCAGGAAGCAGAGACTGCTTACTCTTCCGGAGCACCTGAGTCTATGTTGTTCATATGCTTTTAGTTTTTAATTGTAGTGCATGTATTGTTTTGGTCTTGTCTTCGTTGTTCTCCGGAGTTTGTCAGTTGTTACGATTTTTCTCTCCTTCGAATATCCCTTTGGTATTTCTTGACTTTACTTTAAAGGGCGAACAATCCTATAAAGGGTTATTTCGCGATTTTGGTCATGTTGACTTTATTTGTAGATCTTACTTTGTTGAACATTTTTGCTGTTTAGTTTGTCATTATCTAGAATTATATTGAAGATAACATAAAACTGCAAAATTTCATAAAAATAAAACAATTGAGGGACAGTAACCCAACAAAGAGTTGACCAAACGTGATGAAAATTTTTAACCCGTCAAGTTTGCTCTAAATGCTTTAATTTTTTTTAGATATAAGCCGAGTGGTCTAGGTAGTTCGTCATGACTACTAATGATCACTAGCCTGTCAACGCTGGGGTTGTGAGTTCGAATCTCACCTGTGGCGGGGTGTGTTCGACTCCGATCTTAATTGACAAGGATTGCCAATTTTCCTACCGAAGGTCGGTGGTTCTCTCCGGGTACTCCGGCTTCCTCCACCAATAAAACTGGCCGCCGCGAAATGGCCAAATGTGCTGAAAACGGCGTTAAACCCCAACTAAACAAACAAACAAACATAAGGCAGTATTATTTCTTTTCAGATTTGATGTTAAAGGTTTAAAAAGTAGACTGGCAAAATTAAATAATAACAGAGACTTCAAAATTTAAACTGGCAAATATTAATTACAAAAAAAAGAAATTAGCTTGCAAGACGTACCCAATACTATATGTCTTTAAGTAGATTTACTTTGTCTCTTTCCACCATGATTTTCATAATAACAGTTTTAGCGCTTCATGACTTTATCTTATATATTTGTAATAAGCTTTCCTTATGTTAAGTGTATTTTTCTGCGTTTCGAAGTATAGAAGAAAAATAATGTATTTTCGTTTCGTTTTTTAATTGAGAGTATGGTCATGTGTTTAAATGGGCCAATGGGTGTGTTCGATTGAATTGGCGCCAAAGTTGGCTTGGCTAGTTTTTTCATTCTAGCCGCGGACGTTTAACAGTAAACACCGATATTAGTGTTGCATATTTTTTAATACGAGATTTGTGGATTGCATTTTGGTTTACACATTAATGTCATACAAATATTTCTGTTAATGATTTTCTTCTTCAAGGCGTAGGACTTGAACGCCTACTCTGGAGGCGGTGTCGGCATTACCTCGAGTCACAGGTTTCCATCGCTTTTTTAAAATCAAGTTGTTTTTTAGCTTTGGTTTTTCCTGGGTGGCATTCATCGCCAATGAAAGAGTTTATTTTCATTCATGAATTTTATTCATATTCGACATTTATACTGTATCAGCAGATTTTATTTTTTTTTTAGAAAGAAGTGAAACTACACTGAACCGCAAAAGAAACGTCGCACAAAATGACATGTTCACATACATTTATTTCAAAGTGACATTTATATATTTTAAATTAATTTTTACAAAATTTAATGAATGATTTACAGTCTTTTGGTTACAATGTTCACAAAAACGTCACAATTGTCGCAACGTCACATGTTTTCAATGCTGTGCTCCCACGTCCGTTAATAACGTGTATGTCCTCCACCGGCACCAATTACTGCGGCACATCTTCGGTACATGGAGTTGATGAGCCGATTAATAAACGCCATGGGAATACGTGCCCATACTCTCTGAAACGCTTGTGAAAGTTCAGCTGCAGTTGTCGGACTTAGCTGCTCATTATTCAACCGTCTTTGAACTTCGTCCCTAAAAATGTTCAATAGGGTTTAAATCTGGACTCAAAGCCGGCCAATCCATAACATTAATGTTATTCTGCTGTAGGAAGTCTCTTGTGGCTCTTGCGGTATGCGCACGTGCATTGTCCTGTTGGAAAGTCTTGTTTTGATGACGTGCGAAATGGGGCTGAACATGGGGTGTCAAAACTTGGTCGATGTAACGGGCAGCTGTTACGCCATTTCCTCTGCCTGGGCCAAGGTTCTGAAAGATGACTGGACCAAGTTTAACGTTAAGGCCGATTCCACCCCATACCATGATGCTAGGTCCTCCCCACGCGTCTGTTTCCAGAATGCAGCTGTCTTCGTAACGTTCCCCGCGTCTTCTCCACACTCTGGTTCTGCCATCGGCTGTTGAAATGCAGTAACGGCTTTCGTCAGAGAAGATGATGTTACGCCATTGTCGATTTCGCCAATTCTGTCGCTGAGTGGCCCACTGAAGACGAGCTTGACGGTGTCGAGGAGCAAGAATAGGTCCTCTTGCTGGACGGCGACATCTCATGTTTCTAGCAGCTAATCGCCGACGAACCGTATCATCACTTATGGGTCGTCCATGTGTTCCAACAGTGTTTCTGGCAGTTTCGGCAGCTGGGGTGAACCGATTCATCAAATGGTGACGAACAATGCCTCTATTCTGTCTAGGGGTAGTGACTTGGGGTCTACCACTCCGTGCACGGTCATTTGTGCTGTTTGTTGCATTGTACCGTGTCCGTAGACGTTCAATTGTTCGAACAGCACAGTGGAAGTCGTTGGCAATAACTCTGGCAGATTGCCCAGCATCCAATCGACCAATGGCCTGTTCTCTCTGTTGTGGAGTCAGACGTGGCATAGCTTCTGTGTCAACACTGATACTAACACTCTTTAATTTTCTCCAGCCTTTTATACCCATAAAGGAGCATGAATTTCACAAACATTTAAGATTTAAGAAAAATTACCGCCAAGTGTGTCCCACGAGCGGTTTTAGGTACGGTCGCTCTACGATATCAACTGAAAATTATTCAACCGAAAATTTAATTCACAGGTAATTTAATCTTACCTGGTGATGTAATCGTAATACTGATTATATAAAAATCATTAATTAATATTTATTTTGAATTTTGCTAACATTTTGAAAAAGCGACGTTTCTTTTGCGGTTCAGTATATATTCTATATAGTAACATATAGTTGATCTATGACTTTGCTTATATGATTGTTGCAATTACATGAATATGTTAGTTTGTATGTATTTCAATATTAAATGCCGGCTAGTCGTTCCGCACGGCAAATGCAGATTTGTCTTTGTTTTTGTTTGACAATGGGTACCCTTCATTCCATGAGATGACACAAGTTAATGAATATTACTACCTCTCATAGCACATATGTTTGATAAAAAAATAGTTATAATTGTTGAACTGAAGAATATATGTGTGTTATATGACAAAAAATTATGAAATTTTAACCACAATTTTACACAAAATACTCGATCAATTTTGATATTAAGACATTGAAAAAAATAAAGATTTTCCCATAATACTTTTTGAAGCTGCATTATCATTCATTATATGTAGTTTATATATGTTATACAACAAATCATGGTTACTAGTATATGATGTAAGGCAGAAAATATATCTAAAACATCAGATTCATCAATTAAATGATATTTAAAATAACCCTGAAAATGTCAGGAGTGTGACATTTAATGTGGATGGACTATTACAGTATAAGACTAACAGGATAATGTGATATAAGCAACCACGCACTGAGATGAGGACGAGATAAGTACACACTACAAACACACACTTCTTAGGGGGGGGACTAATTCTAGATTATATCATGATTACGAATTTATGGGACGAGTAGAAAATTCTAGTAAGGATTTATGAAATTATTGCAAATATTGACTCAGCATTTTCTTCATTTCGAGCGGCTTTTTCATCATCGTAATATGCATGTCATAATTGCCACTGGATGTTAAACAATAATTCATCAATATATCAAATCCTACGTAATTATCGATTTTGCACATATTTCGAAAAAGTTTTAGATTCGTTACGGAGATGCCCCTTACCGAACCTCTTCACTTCGTCTAATGCGAGGAAATTTGGTACGTCACAGTAATGCCACGTCATTCATATTGTTATGACGTCAAGAAAAAAAAAACATCAATAGGAGTTATCTCCCTTACCCCAGGCCTACCCCTTAAGTGGGAGAAGTCTTAATAGCTCTGTAGAACTTTTAAAGCTGTTTAGAGTCCAAGTGTTGAAAAGGGAATTTTGGATAAAATACGCAGTGAAACTGTGTTGTGTTGAATGGCAGAGGACTTAAAGAAAACTTAGACCAGTGCTTCGACTCATCCGTATTCAGTTTTGACCTCCAATTCACAGAAATAATGTCGTGCATTTTGATTTTTTACACGAATGTGTTTTTTCTAAATGTGAAAACAATTAATTTACAATGTCGATGACTTTTTTAACAACAATTTTCACATTTAAATTAAAAGCAGTGAACTAAAAGTTACATTTTATGAAGGAAAACTACATCTGATCAATTAAGGCTATCACGTTTGACAAATAATATAATTTTTAAACTTTGGGACTGTAAAAATATTTAAGCACAACCGATTTGTTCCGCTAAAGCATGATCAAATAAACAGTGTTGAATTTATTTGGAATAAATGGACTTAAACAAGTTAATAATTTTACAAATAAATATAACAAGTACATTTGTATCACACCTTATACATTTAATAAAAAAATTATTTATCAGTATATTCTTTAGCATGTAAGTACCAGAATAAAAAATTAGGTTTGTTTATCGTCTGGTATCTTAAAAAACTCCTACCTTTAATTCACATATCAATAAATGATTCCAAAACTAATCCTTTAACCTAATCCCCGACAAGGAAGTATTAGTATGATAGTGTTTGTGTGTAAGATAGGAGTAAATATGTGTATACGATAAAAAAAGTACAAAGTTTAAATGTAATGTACCACTTCTTTTATGTCGTCAGTAAACTCTTGATTTACATATATATGTTCTATCATATTTGATAATAAATTCAAGATTTGATATAATTACATACAAAGTCGGTTAAATATGACTATTGCATAAAAAACAAACTTTATGTATATCACATGTATCACGTAGGATGCATGGTCACTAGCTATCTATTTCCTTATTATGATATCAAACTGAAAATTTATCTTACTTTTTTATTTCCACTGATGCCGAGGAAAATCTCAACAGATCATCAAAAATGTTTAAGGCAGTACGCCATTAAACTGTTCCTAATGAATTCATACTGTTCTAGAAATGTTAATCTTATTGTTCAGAACAAAATACTTGTTCTTAAAAGAGAGTTTATGACACTGTTTTTTTTATACATGGTATTTGTTCCACTAGGCTAATTTTTATAAATCTAAGAGCCATATATGTTTACACATGTATTAAATCTAAACAAGCATTCTGAGAGTATTGCCGAGCAATACAATGTCCCCTACTACTTTAAACATATTTTATTGTCCAAAAATTGTGACAATTGGATGAGACACAAGTTACAAAACTTATTAATGTCTTCTCCAACAAAATAAACAAACATTACATAAACAGACAATATTATAGAAAATACATATCATATTACAATAAATACACATACATACGAAGTTCAATATAGCATAACACAACAGAGACGTGAAAATAATGATCAAGGAGAGTGGAGGGGGTATTGTTGTTGTTGTCGTCTAAGCCTGGGTGTCACGAAGAAAATCTCTTAGTATCTATTATGTATTTTTGTACAGACAGAAATAACTTTACATTTAACTCGTTATCATGATCTTCTGATCCGAACAGTATTACATTAATATCTGGTTCTAAACCTAATCTTATTATATTGGCAAATAAAACAGCTCTTTGGTCTATATATAATTCCCAATGTAAAAAATAATGTTGAACATTTTCGACTGAGGTGTTGTTGCACATACAGGTACAATAATCAATTAAATTACATCTATATAAATCCAATTTTAAACTACTACATCGATTTCTTAATCTAGTATGTAAAACATTAGCTTTCCTGTTACCACACCCGAAGTATACAGGTGGTTTGCTTCGAGCATACTTCTTATTCAGCAAAAATTTAAATGTTTTATGGCTCGAACTATTTTTTATATTCCAATCTAAATTATTCCAAAGTCTCGATGTATAGGGGAAAAAAGAATTTTGGAACAGAGCTAGTCTAATAGTAGGAATAACTAAATTATCTTGGTTTCTCAAATTATACCCATGACCCTGGTTTACAGTTCTTGGTAACAATTCATTTAAATAACTTGGTGCGTTACCATTTATGATTTTATAAAATAATGATAATTTTCTTTGTTCCCTTCTGTCTGAAAGTTTTTCCCACCCAGTTTCTTCGTAAATAGAATTTGAACTAGCAAAAGATGAAAGACCAGTCACAATACGCCCTGCTTCAAGTTGTAATTTTTCTAAACGATCTGAATCATTTTTAGTGCAATTGTCCCAAACTTCGCATGAGTATTCCAGAATTGGTCTAATAAATGTAAGATAGATTTTTTCTAAGTAAGACTTGGATAAATAAAATTTAAGTTTTCTCAAAACTGCAATTTGTCTGCCCGCTTTTTCAATGACGCTATTCAAATGAGCTGCCCACTTACAATCAGAACTGATAATTAAACCAAGATGTTTGTGTTGTGTAACAGGTTTTATATTAATATTATCAATACTAAAAACTAAGTCAATTGGGGGATTTCTAGTAGAAAAATATACAATTTCAGTTTTGTTCGGATTTAATTTTACCAACCACTTTTTAGCCCATTCAAATATATTATTTAAATCAATATTTACCATATTTTGTAAACTGTTCAATTCATAAGACCTCTGTCTTACTAAAGTGTCGTCAGCAAAAAGCCTACATAAACCAAGCATATCATCAGCAATGTCGTTTATAAACACCAGAAATAATAAGGGTCCCAAAATAGACCCTTGGGGCACACCCGCCTTAAGATTACATGTAGACGAAAGCGCTCCCTGAATAACAACTCTCTGTTTCCTGTCTGTGAGGTAACTTTCCATCCAATGGAAAAGTTCACCTTTAATACCATATTTCCGAAGTTTAAGTAAGAGACCTCGGATCCATACCCTGTCGAAAGCCTTGCTTACGTCACAGAAAATCATACAAACCAGTTCATGATTATCTAGAGCTAGCATGACATCATGAACTATTTCTATGAGTTGATGTGTCGTAGAATGGCCAGGGAGAAAACCTGATTGGTATTTATATAATAATTCATTTTCAATGAAAAAGTTAAAAATATATTTATAGACAACCTTTTCAAAAAGTTTACTGATCGTGCTTAACAAAGCCACGGGGCGATAATTTGTAACAACAGATCTGTCGCCATGTTTGAATAGTGGAATCACGTTAGCTAGCTTCCAGTATTTAGGAAAAGTTCGGTCGCGGAGCGATCTATTAAAAAGTAAGCAGAGTGGATGAGCTATTTCATGTTTTACCTCAATCAGCATTCTGTTACTTACAATATCATGGCCTACGGCTTTGTTAGGATCTAAAATTGAAATAGCATCTAAAACATCTTGATCTACAACCATAATATTTGATAGTGTATTTCGACCTCTATCATCAAATTCTGGTAAAGACGCCTCTTCATCATCAAGATTAGAAATAGAGCAAAAGTAATTATTTAAAAGTTCACTCTTTTCTAAGCTTTCAAATGCCGAGACACCGCTGTCAGAAGAAGCTCTAAGAGGCGGGAAGTCGTTTGACTGACCTTCGCCCTTTAGCAGTACTTTTATAGTTTTCCAGTATTGCCTACTATTTGTGACTTTGAGATGAGATAAGGATTCGTTAATACTAGATAAAAAATTAATCTTCGCTGCCTTTTTTAAATTATTAACTCTATTTCGCTTGTCTTTGAATTTTCGTTCATTCATCTGAGTACGATTGTTTATATATTTGTTTCGAAGTCGATCTCTTATTCTGATTTCCCTTCTAATTTCTGACGTCATCCACATCTTATCATTGGGACGAATAGTCACATTTTTAAAAGGGATACACTCTCGGGCAATTTCCAAAAATCTTTGTGTGAATATTTGAGATGTTATTTCAACATCGGGTGGGTGTTCTATCAGCTCTTCCCAGTTTGTAAACCTAATTCTATCTCTAAACAGTTCGTAATTGCCATGTTTATAAAGCCAAACTTTTCGAAAATAACTGCTTTTGTTACCATGCCCACAATTAACAACAACTGTCCCCTACTGGCTTGAGCTGTGAGAGAACACAGCAAATTCCCCGTGACCATGTGAATCGGACGCAGACGTATGGACACAGTGATTACTAAAACTCTGTTTGCAAGGAGTATACAATAATTATTTGGTTAAACGGTTTCTGAAAAAAGTCCGGAAAACTATTAGTTTAACAATAATTCTTATTTCAAGGGTAAGAACTCTTAGAATAATTATCTGCTCAACATGAACCTCAAACCTGATCTGTAACTCATTCCAAAAATAAGATCAGTTGAGCAGGATAAAAGGTTCCTGTAAAAAATCTTGAAAACTATTGTTTTTACAATAAGTCTTATTTTCAAGGGTAATAACACAATAATTATCCGATCAGCATGAAACTCAAACTTGATCTGTAACTCATTGTTATAATTCACATACCAAAAATAAGATCAGTTGGTAAAAGAGTTTAAATTGGGAAAAAAGTCAGGAAAACTATTATTTTGGCATTAGTTCCTATTTCCAAGGGCAGTAACTCTCACAATAATTATCCGAAACTCAAACTGTATCTGTAACGCGTCATTATAAAGTGATAAAAATAAAAGTATTTGGTTACACGGTTTCAAAAAAAATAAATAAAATAAATCCGGAAAACTGTAGTGTGACTGACGGACTGACCAACTGATGGACGGACGGAGTGCAAACTTATAGTCCCCTTGGCGTTGCCGGTAGGGGACTAATCATGGGTGAGAATCAATAAGATAGGGGGAAGAAACACATGTTTATGTGTAGCTACAATAATGTAGCTCCTGTGACAGCTTTTGACTCGGCGGAGCTACATAGCGGTCCCATTACTCGTAATGGAGCAAAACTAACTTTTACGTATGGCAATAAGAGATCGCGTTTACGTGAAATATCATTGAACTGTACAATTTCCAGCATATTAAATGTAAAATTAATTCATTATTCTGATTAATGTTGAAATCGTTGTTTTGCACATCTTGTCATTTTGTCGGTTTCAAAATTGTTTCCATGACAGATTCTCGCGATATCGCAGGAGACGTGGGCTGACCTTATGTAGATATCCTTACTACGAAATTTTGAATGCCAGATTTCTGGATTGGAAATCTCTCGTTAGGTGATGGTATGTTGCTTTAATTTTACTGATATAGATAGAAATATAATATTTTTTACAGTTTTTGAACAAAAACAGGTGGAAAATATGCCTAAAACTACCGGGTGTGAATCACACCCGCCTGGTCCATTACGAGCAATGAGACCGCTTCGTAGCTCCGCCGAGTGAAAAGTTGTCACAGGAGCTAAAGTACGTTGCAACGAACTGAGTCTCTCACATTTTCTACATTTTTCGCAATCTATAGCAATAGAAGTTTGTAAAAATTCGGTAAACGTGTTCTCCAAAACTACCGGCAACTTTTACCAATTTCTGTTTCATCTGATACCCTCCCAAGTTTTGTGGTATACAGTATAAAATTCAACTTTCTAACGGTTGACAGTTGGCACGACCCATTATTTTAAAAGGGGTACATAGGTCGAAGTTTACAAATTTGCAATTTACATGTAATAGTTTTTATTTTGTTTTTATTAATTACCTTTTATTTTGCAATGTATAATGCTATATTATAAGTCTCAAGAAGTGCAATGTTTCGGTTGGTCAATAACGACAGAACGGGTTTTAAAGAATTTGCTTAATTATAAAACTTTGCTGGTAAATGTATCAGCGTATATATACATGCGACAGGGAATACATATATGTGAACGCTGGGTTTTTATAGAAATTTATAATGAAAATATTCATAATTTCACACTAGCACCCTATCAATTTTTTTGAAAGTGATCCTAGATCCTGGATTTTTCGCCAAAATCTTACAAAATGTTCTACGACTGTTTGATTCTATGATATTTTTAGTCCTGCACTTTTGATGACATTTCTAACAATGTTTTAGCCTTTAAATATATTTATTTTATTAATACCTATTTTTTGGCATGTTTGGTTATGAAAGAAAAAAAATCAAAATATATTTTTCTCCCATATCATGATTTTAATCGGATTAAGAATAATTAAACGTTGTTGATATTAATGCACTACAAAATATTAATTGAATAAGCATGAAATACATGTACATTTTATTCAGAAGTTAAAAATTAGTTTTACGATCTCTATTTACTTTCATCGCCATACCTTCTAGATACATCTTTAATGTTATATTGAGGATTAATTGTGGAATACCGCCCAATTGTCACTTAAGGATTTAAAATCTAAGGCCATGCTTCAGCTAGTTTGAAAATGAATAAATAGGAACTCACATGAAAATGTACCGGCGAACTGTTTACTGATAAATCGAATTCACTGAACTTTTCTGACCTACAGCACAATGGACTATTCGAAAGGTTAGTAAAGGTCATAAAATTTCTTCCTATGTTTACTATGGAATTTGAAAAGTTGGGAAAAAACATAAATTGGAAAGCCTTATTGTTCATATTTAAAATATTTAAATTCCGTTTTCAGAACTTTTTAAATAATTTTACTCATTAAACATTCAAACATTTGCTATTAATCGAAAACTGAGAGACTCAGTTCGATGCAACGTACTTTACATTATCGTAGTTGGTTTATGTGATGTGTATGTTACTGGAATCCTTCTCCGAATGCGGGAGCACCTTAATACTAGTGGTGAGACCCTAATGATCCCTAAATGCTAACATTGAAATTTTCATTAACAGTTAACAGCAAATACATTCTCAAAATAACAGATTACAAAAAACTTAAATTTTCCCCAAAACAACATAACAGTATATGTAGGGACGAGAATTGGTCAAATTCTACATTGTAGATTACGTATGAACAGTACAAATCTGTATAATCGTAACTTGGTTGTTTCACCCAACTGTGCATGTGGTCATGTCGAGTCAACTTCCCATTTTTTAAGGTATTGTCCTATCTATACGCTGTTGCGGAACGAAACCATTTTCACAATTTTGGACGATAATATTCGAATCAATACTGGATTACTGCTGTATGGGTCAGAGAGTCTAAACCTAGAACAAAATACACATATTTTTTTAAACGTTCAGAAATTTATTATTAATAGTAAAAGATTTGTAAATTCTTAGTCATATAAATTAACAATTATACATTTTTTTTCTCTTCATCAAAGTTTTTTTATTTCTTTATTTATCATTTCCTTCGTATTTCATCTTCAAAATACACATTTGTATACCTTTAACATTGTGGATCTTTTCTATTTTTAATCAAATTTATTTACTCATCTTAATTTGACACTTATATTACACTAAGCACTTCCACGTAGCTTATGATTTTGACATTATTTATTCATATGTTTTACATTGTATCTGTACCTCCAAACATAACCGATCAAAGCGCAGCCATAACAGCAATTTCTCTCCTAGAACAATTTCAATCACATTTACAAGTGAAATTTGGCAATAAAATTAAACGAATAAAGAAAAATTTATTTGGATGATCATGATGATAGGCGAAAGTAATTGGGCCAACATTTTGTGTAATTTAAGAGATGTTAACCGATATATGGGAAATTTGATTTTGATGGCTAGGGTTTGTATGCCGACATAGCACATAACTATTCGTGGTGACGACAAATTAATAACAATTTGCGTAAGAAAATAAGAAGACTGACCGAGTAGTAAAGAAAGCTTTCAAATCAAATATTATGAAAGATGTAAATAAAATATTAGAAAAAAGAAATAAACTAAACGATATAATAGAAAACGACGAAAGAGAATTTTGAAAAAGATTGAAAATACTTTACCTTGATAATTCTACAAATTAAAAAACAAATTATTGGAAAATAATGAAATTACTTCTCAAGAATAATACGGGACACAATTGCGTGCCCCTTAAAAATATCCTGAATCGACAATCCCGATGAAATGGTTTACGATGCTTATAAAATGTATTATCATTTAAAAATTGCTTTGTCATATCCCAAATCGTGGCAAAAATAATAGAACTAACAATACTTGAAAAAATTGATTAATTACCTAAGATTAAATCTAAGACATGCTTGAAATACTCGATCCAAAAAGGCGTCCGGTTCGGATAAAATTAATTAGCAATAGAATGATTAACGTTAAGCCTAGGGGCTAGCAAAACCGTTAGCACTTTTAGTTAGTAAATCTCTCCAAAAAGGAAATTATCTTATGCTACCGATATTTTTCCTCATTACTCAAAACTAGGCAACTGTGATGGATCACGAGGGCTCAATCCATAGAGCTGCGTAGTGCGTCCCCAGGTGGTGGATAGGGGAGAGACTCTCGTTGGAGAGTTGTCACCCTAAAGGCCCCTTCTGTAGTTTTCGAAAAAAAAAGTTGGCTAATGCCACTACAGAAGGCTAAATTATCCGACCCTACCCAACCATCCTCCTTTTACAGAGGCAGTCAAAATTGGTTCCCCTATGTGTCCTGTCCCACCTATATTTGAATTATTTGATAAATTGAACTGGTTCTCGTCCTGAAGAAGCATGAAATATTTGCCACTGGACGTTTAGCCACAATAAATCAATCAATCAGTCATTAATAACAAATATTGACCTATATCTTTGATAAATTGTGTCGGGAAGGTCACGGAACGCATTATCAACCCTCATTCTGAGAGTATTGCTGAGCAATGAAATATCCCCTACTGGCTTGAGCTGCGAGAGAACACAACAAATGCCCCTTGACTATGTGAATCGGACGCAGACGTATGAACAGAGTAATTCCTAAAAATCCTAAAACTATGCTTCAGAGGAGTACACAATAATTACCTGATCTGCCGGAACTCAAACTTGTTCTGTAGCTCATCATTATAAGCCTTCATACATTTTGTACCAAAAAATTAGATCAACTGCTAATACGTTGTGTGAAAAAATATTGAAAACTAATAATCTGACAATAATGTCTACCTCCAAGGGCAATAACTCTCACAATAATTATATAATCAGTGTGAAAGTCAAACTTGATCTGTAGCTCATTATAATAAGCTCACATACCAATAATTAAGTCAGTTGGCAAAAGTAAAGTAAAGTAAAAAAATACCAAAGGGATATTCGAAGTAGGGGATAATCGAAAACAACTGACAAACTCCGAAGTCCAGATCAAAACATAACAAACAATAAACTTAAAAACTAAAAACATATAAACAACATGGACCCCGCCAAAAAATGCTTAGCCTCAAACTCTAACTTGATCTGTAACTCTTCATTATAAGCTCACATACAAACATGCAGTTTGTTAAAAGGTTTCTGAAAAAAAGTCCGGAAAACTATTATTTGGAAATTAACATTTGCAAGGGCAAATAATTATTCGATAAGTATGAAACTCATTACAAGCTCACATACCAAAAATAGGATCAAGTGGTTATAAAGTGTTTCTAAAAAGTCCAGAAAACTTTTATTGTGGCAATAATTCATATTTCCAAGGGCAATAGCATTCACAATAATTATCCGATCACCGTGAAACTCAAACTTGATCTGTAATACATCATTATAAGATCAGTTGGTTGAACGGTTTGCGAAAAAAGTCTGGAAAACTATTATTTTGGCAATAATTTCTATTTCCAAGGGCAATAATTCTCACAATAATTATTCGATCAGCGTGAAACTCAACTGTAGCTCATCATGATAAGCTCGAATACAAAAAAATACGTTCAGTTGGAAAAAGGGTTTTTCGAAAAAGTCCGGAAAATTATTATTTTGGCAATAATTCCTATTCAAAATTGTGTCCCAATAAGCATGTAATTTACTACATAACCGATTACTGAAAATAGTTTAATTCATCAGTATCAATCTGCACTCTGCAGTCCACCAACTTACTGAACTTTATAATTCTTTTCTTATCTCTTATGAAAGAAAGTTTGGCATACATGGCTAAACCGAAAAAGGCAATCGTATATCATCTCAACGAAAAACAAGAGGTTGTTTAACAAGAATTTCTTATCCTCTTTTCCAAGCATATATGCGGGAGTTCCCCAGGTGTGTGCTTCATCCCTGTTTTTTTTAAAATATCAATGATATAGATGAGGAGCTCTTTTTACTTTAACCACTTTTGCAGATGATACTTCCATTGGGTACTCTATTGCAGATAAATATGATGTTGAAATCACCTCCAATCATAATTTAAATAACTTGAGCTTATGGTAAAACAAATAGCTAAATTTTCGTTTAGTCCAGAAAAACAGAGATAACGGTATATTCATACACAATCACTCCTAGTAATTTTCATTTCAGTTTTGAAGGGAAAGTCACACAGACTGCTACTAAGCACAGGCATTTGGGAGTAACCCTTTGACAAGACGCCAAGTGGTACGAGCATGCCCATTGATATTGTAATAAATAAAACAAATCAACAGTAAAAAGTTAAAATATAAAATGATAAGTGAGAATCTTCGAAAGAAACGTATATTGTTTATATTGGTCCAATTGTGGAATACGCTATTGATGTTTGTGATAATTGTAATATAGCTGATTCAAACAAGCTAGAACAGTACAATAGCAGGCTGCAAGAAGTTTTACACCTTTACAACTACTTTCTAGTATAAATATTTTTATCACGAAAATGGATTACGAACGAGATGTAGCAGAAAATTGCAATTATTTTACAATATTCGCAATGGACATGCTCAACTACAGTTATGTGATCATCTGCTAACGGTACAATGCGCATAATTAATTCTACTGTTTTGTAGACTTTCTATAACATTTGCTTCATTTTACGTACCAACAATTCGACAATGTTAAATGTTATAGAATTTAGTTCGAATCTTGATATAAACTGTTTATAAAACTGCTGTAACGAGCAGGTTATAATTTCAAAACTGATTTTTTGTGTGGTCCAAGAAAACTGAATATACTTTTCTCATAGTTAAGGTATACAGCTTCAAACTTGAATACTGAATTGTAAAGAGTAAATATTGTACATAGCGTCGCGTGCTCTTCAAGAAAACCCATATGATTTTCTCTTCAAATGCAACAGTGGCACTAATTTGAGAGGATCTGTGAATTATATGTTGGTCTGAGCGTTTTGATTCGAGTTGTGAAGTTTTTCTACAGATATGAGAGGAATGGTTGCATCCTCAGAGAAGTGAATGCATCAAACAATCCTAAAGGTTCCTCATCAAGTAGTAATAAGTTTCTAAGACATGCATACATAAAACAGTTTTTTTTATGTTGTGCGCATCTAGGCATACGATCGCCTCCTCATATCTATATTATTATATCCAGTTATTTTTGCATTCAAACTCTTATATGCTCCTTATGTATTTGTGAATTTGTATATTATAGTAGAAGAATTCGTAAGTTTTTGTAACTTGTGTCTGGTTCTTAAGTTCTTGTCATTTTATTTGAGCAATAAAACGATTATAAACCGGAGAGCTGGCAATGACATTTTTGTTGGTAACATGTAAAGTTATCAAGAGAAACGAACTCCAGACCAACCTGTCCTGAACTGATCTGGAAATATAGCTGTGATGATGTACAATGTATATAAACGGGTCTCGTAAGTCTGTTTTAGGCTGGATATCTGATCTGTTACGTACTGTATTTTATATTTTTATGTGCCAATATAATAAAATATTATGTTAGTTATACCCCCCCCGCCCCAAAAAAAAAACAAAAACAAAAACAAAAACAAAAACAAAAAACCAAAAACCAAATACGTGTAAATTAAAATGAAGGAAGGAAATAATATAAGGTAGAAAACATTAAACACACGACAATATAGATTATTATACCTTACATACATAATTTATTTCATTGAACCATAACTAACAATGTACCATGTAATGTTTTTTTTCAAACTCGTAACTGCTGGACGTTAATTCTAGAAAGTTTTTGCTACGGTAAAATTAACCACTTATGGCTTCGTTGGTCGGTGGAAATCACAGTTATCACCCTTTTATCTCATTTCGAGCAAGCCCTCTTGGAGGTAACAATACCTTTTACAGGGTTATAGATTTAATTATATGTAGCGATAAATGTATATTGTTTAAATCTGTGACAAAAGGACCAAATCATTGCTGTTATTCTTGTTTTCATATTTCGTTTATTTCATATATATTACTTCATTCAGTTTCTACTTCCAATGGAATCAATACCGCTTAAGGTTCCGACCTTGGATTATAATAGATAACAGGCATCACATTCCGAGTAAATGATTAATGTTTCTATTGGCATCATTTACATTTCTGTAAGCCAAATTGGTAAACATTTCTTCTTTACTTAATGACTTAGAACTGAATTACCAAGTTTAAGTAAATGAACTTAAAATAAATAAAAATATTAGAATAAATAAAAACATTAAACATAAACAATTACAAAAGAAGAATGAATTTTTTTACTTAAAAATAAAGAAAAAAACATTAGTATCAACAAAGCTGGCACTTTTCAGTTTTAAACAAACATATTAACAAATATGCAGACAAAAATAACAGAAAATGCCGTATTTCCTGCTTATAGTTAGCATGATTAGTAGGTGGCGAAAAATATTACGTAAACATCATCAAGTAGACGAAAGGTACTCTTTAAAAATAAACCAGGGTATAGTATTGTGAATACCGCCTGTTCTGTCTCTTGACACTTTACTTTGTACTAGTTGCTTCTTTAACTGCATTTACATGATTTGTAACACCACAAGCAACATAATATGGAGGAATCCGTATATGGATATGCCTGAAATAACATTAATGGATAGATGTCTAAACAATGACTACAGAGAAACATACATGTACATGTATTAAAATCTTAATAACAAAACATCATGATTAATAACAAAACATCATAATTTTAAAAATGACCCATGTAATTGTTGATAGAAAGAATTACGTGATATTTTTGAAAAGGCAAATTTAATGCTACCGTAATGAAAAAATAAGTAAACTAGTAAAAAGTGGTAGTTTTCATTTTACATCGATATGTTTATCTTCCTGACCATATGAACCACAATTCAAACCAATAAACCATTTTAAACCATGTTAAAGCACATACAGTAGTTCTGGGACTCTCGTGAACTTGTAATGAAGTGGCAGGTTTTAGGTCAGTAACTTTTTTAAGATGAAGAACAACAATAAACGCAGATTTCTTTCTTTTTGGAACTCTGGTCATCTTGATGTGGGAATTTTCTGTCACTAATTTATCCATCATATCTTTTCTATTTCAGATAAATAGACAGGTAATGTTTACATAAAATATACAAGGCACCTGTATCAAGCTCAACCCACAGACCTGCCTAGCGCGTCTCCAGGAGGTTGATAGGGGGATCCTCTCCTTGGGGGTTGTCGGGTCATAATACGGAAAGCCTAACCGCGGTCCATAGTTGGTAACGTGTTTGGAGAATGCCACGCTCCCTGAACGCTAAAGACCCCTTCAGTTTTTGAAAAAAATAGGAAAATGTGTTTGGAGAATGCCACGCTCCCTGCACGCTAAAGACCCCTTCAGTAGTTTTCGAAAAAACTAGGAAAATGCCGCTACAGAAGGCTAAATTATCCGACCCTACCCAATAATCCTCCTTTTACAATTGGTTCCCCTCCGTGTCCTGTCCCACCCCTATTTAAATTATTCGATACATTGAACTGGTTTTCGTCCTGAAGAAGCATGAACAATTTGCTACTGGAGTTAAGCAACAATTATCAATCAACAGAAAATATAATATGTTAGTTGCGTTAATGTTGAACATTTTCAAGATTATGTTCTGTCTGGTTTTAGTATAATTCTGTCTCGTTTATATGTTTGTTGGGATTAAGAAAGGAATTAGTTAAATGTTTTGTTGATAACTGTACTGACCTGCAGAGGTGGAAATGCTTTGTTGATCGATTATGTGTAAAGATGTAGATGCTCTCATCACATTGGTAGGATCTTCCAATTGCACGGCCACGTGGTTTGCATAACTACGACGTTTTCGAGACGATGTTGGAATATCAATACATTCCTAACAATTTTAAAATGATCATGCTTAAAACATTTTATAAAACAAAATTCGATTTACCTTACATATATAATTAACAAATTAGATCAGCAATAAAAGCTCTCGATCCAAATGAGCAAGAATGTAACAGATACCTTGAAGCTTTGTCTTTAATGGGATTTTTGTCAGGTGCATGCTTGTGTTTTTACCAACTGTTTTTTTCGCCGTATTTGTCTCTTCATTTATAAATTTATTTGATTAAAAATGCCTATTATCTGAAATTTAAATCTGAATAACTATGGAATCGTCTTTTGATTTGATATTTGTGTGCGCATCTTTTGCCAGCGTCCCTTGTATATTTAAGTTTTATGTCCTGAACTGTTATCTTAATTTTCTGCATCACAAATTGTTACAGGTATCAACTCATCTATTGTCATATTTGACAGTTAGGCAGTATAAGGTTACATAATGTTAAGCAGAATATCTTTTCTATTTATCAGATATCACTCCGGATATCAAAATGACGTTAACAATGTGTACAATTATGGCCGATGTATTGCGTCGTTTGTTTTTGCTCATAACGATTTGATACCGAATTTTTCAGCTTTTTGTTGGACTTTGACTTCAAAGGGTAATTTTTGCAAAGGTGTGTTAAAACAGGGAACTACATGTACTCTTTTTCTATTTTTATTTTTTTTCTGTTGTTGTTAAACGCCAGGACATTTCATTGTATTCTTTCATCGAAAGGCGTTGACTTGCATATATACAAACCTGTTTACAAGGCGTATTATTCCCCATAGGACAAACTGTGACATTACACTGAATATAAACATTAGCTGATGACACAAACCGGAAAGCATAGACGACAAGGTGTATGCTGTTTGTAGAACCATCTGTTCTCCATTTTGCTTCCGTAATGGCTGAATCATACGTACTATTACAACTTCCTCTAGAGTATAAATTTCACGGTTCAGTTGAAATTAATTGTTCTCGAAGAAATAGTAAAAGCCTCAAACAATTGCTTAAAGTGAAGGACAAATTCGGCTCCAGAATTAACATACCTATTGCAAATATACTTAAATATGTTTTATACAAAACGTCATTTCGATATCTACAGTAATAGATGTGTATTTTAACAAATTGTTTTATGAAATGAAGCATTCGATAGTCGGCCATCTTGCCGACAAAAAGTTAGGTGGTGACTTCACGACCTACAAAATCTATCTTAAAATTGATGAGGAATTTTCCACAGCACGCTACCATTTACATACGGGCATTATGTGGGGGAACTGGCCAATAACTACAAAATTATAACGATTTTATCACAATTTAAGTTAATCCGTGTCTGTTGTTAATTCAGAAAAAAATATTTACAAAATATAATTTATGTAATTATAATTATGTAAAAAAAATTAATTCGATAAAATAAAGAATTCAAAACAATTGTAATGCAATTCTGAATTTTATCGGGACAAAAAATCGAAAACATTTTGTAAGCTCTCACAGGTAACGCTCTATATTTACATTTGAATTAAATTATAGGATAACATACCCTTAAGATGATAATTTCAGGTCAATGACTACCGTTGATGAAATAATTATTAAAGTTGTTAATTGACGCTAATTAACACCATGAATGATCAATTTAAGTAGCTTTTAAACCATACGCTATTTTCAATGGAAATATAATAAGAAGAAATTAATTACCATCTCATGCGTACTTGATTTTTGGGCTTGTTCATAGTATTAAAATATTTTTTTTATGTGTGGTAAACATACAAAGTTCGAATTACTTACTAGCAACTTTTAATTTATCACCTTTGACAAAGCAATAATTGAATACCAACAATGCGAACTTAATAAGCGGTCATTAACCTAAAAATCAATTAATACATGTGTGCCGACAATTAGCAATTTCATTTTCTCAAATAAATCCACCAGCTTTCAAACCACTTCTGTTTTTAAATATAAAAAAATACCATTCTAAAAGATTCCAATTTTTTTAAATGAATGCAAAAAACAAAACAAATCGGACGAACATCAACCATTGTCAACTGAATACACAATATAGGACCATAGTTTCGAATTAACCCGTCATTATATAAATAGTTACAGCTGTTTAGATCTAGTGTTTTTACAAATTATTGAACAATTACTCCTTTTGCAAGGCGTTCATAAACTTTTATATTCTGTTTATTTTACTATAAATGTATAATTAATATGCAAACAAAGGGGACTGTTTTCTGCCAATTAAACGTGGTGATATAACATGATTTATGATTACCAATGACATACCTGTCACTCACCTCAGTGAAGCCATACACTAATTAAACTGCTAATAATTGTTTATAATAAAAAGCCAACAGGTGACAAATTGTTTGGTTTGGCATGTAATACAACAAGGGAAAGCTTATACCTTGTTAAAATACACATCTTTATGTATAACTCTCTCTTTTTGTAGAAAAAAACTATAATACATATTGACATCAGTCTTGGAGAACAAACTGAAACTTCGAGGTTAGATCGATATACCGAGTATCTGCATTATTTCTCTCCAAAATCACTTCCACATGGTATGTCATGTATGTAGAATTGGCACAGTTTTTAATAATATTGAGAAAAATGGAATAAAATGCAACAAAATCGACTTCTTTCTAGATAAACTTGGAACGACAGCTATCCCTTTTTCAATTTATTACTATATTATTATTATTTAGGAAAAAGAACGCAAAATAAAGATCGAATTTCAGGTAGCTGTAAGAATTAAAAAAATATAATAATACTTATAAGCGACGAAGAAAATTTACCATTAAATTCTCCTCAAAACACGAATCTTCGAAATGTTACCTGTTATGCTGTGAATTTAGTTATTATCGCTAACATTTCGTTTGATTTGGGCAAATAGACAAGTTAGTTGGTTCTTAATTTCGCCGATTTAAAATTTCAAAAGAAAAACACAAAAGTCAAACGAAGGCAGTTATAATTGATGAAAAGTGCTCAAAATCGAATGTTAAAAAAATCCAACAGGTTTACTTTCAAGTGCAATTAACGGTATCGTTATTTTCTTAAACAATAACATTAGAGGCTTGTTCAAAACAAAATGCTGTAAGAACAGTGTTTGCTGCCTAAACTAAAACACCTAACAAAAGAAATTACTTTTTAAATAAATCAATTAATTATTAAAACCTTATAAATATTGTATAATATATTACCTTAAATGAATACGCTACTACAACATCATTCCTTTCCGGAAGATAAATATTCATTTTCAATAATTTAGGCTAGACTTAATATATTTTTTGTTTGCTGTAGCCCGACACATCCTTAGGAGGGTAGGGTATGTAGGTATTCGTGAATTCAACTGAAAAAAAATCTGTTTGACTCAATTAAAATGTGTCACTCGTGTAACGAGGCTTTCCTCGTGTACGATAGAAGTTATAGAACCGTAAGTTTTTTTTACCACCCTCAATTAGATGCGCTAGTGAAGTACTCCTTTAGCTCAGATAAGCTGGTAGAGCGGTGGACTACTGAACTAAGGGTTCCGGGTTCGATTCCCGGTTGGTACAGTAGGTAATTATTTGGGAGACAAATCATGCTCTACTGTTACATTGGCACCCAACTAAAAAAAACACGGTTTTCAAAAAAGGGCTAGTTGGCAAATGGGTTGAAGTTGGATATCGTCATCGTAGGATGATGACTCTTGAGGTGGAGGAAGTGTAACGGGGCTTCCCTCGTGTACGATAGAAGTTATAGAACCGTAACAGGTTTGTAACCACCCTCCATTAGCTGCGCTAGTGGAGTACTCCTTTAGATAAGTTGGTAGAGCGGTGGACTACTGAACCAAATGTTTTGGGTTCGATCCCCGGTTGGTGCGGTAGGTAATTTTGGGAGACAAATCATGCTCTACTGTTACACTCGCAAGATCAATTTAAAATTGTTGGGTTGGGCCAATTTTGGAGGGGCGGTAAGGCTACAGCAAATGAAATTAATTTTAATTTAGGCCTTACATAAGCCCATATTTCTACCTGTAGCAAACTAAAATCATTCTTCCGTGTAAACATTGTTATTCATAATCGCTTACATGTATCTGTTTGAGATATATTTACTAAAGATCAGACGATGTTAGCCTATAATTTCTTTGTCTGGTATCGTTAGATATTTTTCATATCCCGCACTTTTAAATGCCTTGGGTATCACGTCTCGTATTTTCTAATTACATAAACAGCATTTTGTTCGTTTTACAACATACTTTAATGCAGTGAACAAACCACTTTCAATGATGTTCAAATAGTTCCCGAATACACGTAGAAAATAACATCTTATTTGCAAACCATTAACAATTTAAAACCAAATCGCAAATTCTGCAATTATTATTTTCTCTTTTCGTAGAACAGATCTGAAGTAAACCGCTTGTTCAATTTATGTACAATATTCAGGTAAAAAGAAGAGGAGACAAAATTTCCTGCGTCGAAAATTGATTCAGTCATTTTGTTTTTATCTTTTATTATTTTTTTTTACATTATCTTTTTCTGTGCATTAATAAAAAAAATCGCACAAACGAGCAAATGAATAGAAAACAGCAAAATAAGTAAATGATAAAGAATCAAATTCTGATGAAGAAAAAAATCGATCTAAAATAAGAGGAACAACTCAAATGTCACAAAATCACATAACAAGATAATTCACAGAAAATACACCAAATTAAAAACCAACACAACACCTGACAGTAATTATTATGTGTAAACAGTATAGAGGTCTGCTCGATTTGTTTATGGAATTGCTAAAACCTGGAAATTATCATACTGGGTTCAGAAACAGAATAATCAGAATAGATAAAAATAAAAGGTATCAAACGCACAGTACAGAAAGGTGCAACCTTTGAATTACAACTATATTGTTTAAATACAAATATAAAATAACTGACGTGGTATTACATGTATTCCATTTTGAAAGCTTAAGTGAATTCGGCATTGGCGGATCCAGGAGATGCGGATTTTGGGGGTTGGAATCTCGCGTCCCTCTTTTTCGGAAAATTTGTAAAAATTACTTGAAAATTGACGAAAATTATACCAAAATTGTTTGGATCTGCGCCTGAATTTCGGCAATTTGTTTTCGGTTGAAAAAATTACACCCTTTATCCAAAACTTGAACTTGACCTTTGCACGTAAATGTAGTAGGGAAGCATATTTTATATCTAAATTTAAACCTTTAAAGAGAAAAATGAATGAGGACCTCCACCGACAACGTTTCTCTGAAATGATAAACAGCTAAATCAAACTAATCAGATATACACTCAAAATATTCCAAAGCATTAGGCTTGCAACTTTGATATAAGCCACTTACAACTTATTGGTCCAATCTGAACGTTTCAGTACATACAGATTTTCAATAGATGCATTTCTTATTTAATGATGTAAATGTAATGAACAGAAACTCAATGTACATTGACATCAAAAATATAACTCCTCAAGCTCTTTATATTTAGTCTTGATATAACGAATGAAAATAAATATTTAGTTGGGTTCTAAATTCTTGGTGTACCACGAATAATAAGTGTTTCACAGTATATTAGTAGAAGAAATGAGATATTAAGAGGCCATATGTAAGGTTTTTACAATTTTACATTCAACTTAGAATATTTAACTATATCTGAATGTCTACAAAATAATGTATGTTTTAATACTTCACGAAATATATTTTTTTTTTAAATTTTGGCAAACAGACCTGTAATTACATTGTTACTCATACTCACGTATCGTAGTTATCGCTAAAAAAAAATAAAATTTAGACTTTAGTATACTCTTTCTCACAAATCTGTTCCCAGAAATTAAAAAATATATGATACATTACTGCCACTGATGTTTTTTTTTACTGGTATAAATTTTATTACGGGTAACCAGATTAATCTTTGAGTACATCTAATCGATTGATATATACAGAGTCAAAAAGACAAAATAGTACAACGTTGTGACGACCTCGTGCTGCAATATGTAGATTTTAAGTGTTCTACACAAAGGACACCTAGATTTAGTTTCATGATTTCCACAGCAAAAACGAAGCTTGGGACCATATATTTCATGTATAGTTATTTAGTATCAATAAAACAGAAAAGTTGAAAGCAGTAACATATCATTTTTATAGACAATTCTAGGCATCGATTTTTGGGAAATGACCATTTCAAGTGGGATTATTTAATTTTTCCGGTGTTTTTGCATGAAATCTACAGTAAACGACCGTTATACTTAGACTTTTAATCAACCTTACTGAAGAAATATAAAAGATAAAAATATAACATTTTCAATATTTAGAATATTCTAGTAATATACAAAATTTGATAAAAAAAATCTTAATATAGCTGATTTAGGTACCTCTTACCTTTAGAACTCTTTATAAAAATTTGTATCGGAGTATAACATACATCTTTAAGAATGATATGTGTGAACAGACACATACATATACTTACTGCGTTGGGTCGTACTTCCAAAATTCATGTTTATTAGTATTATTTGTTGACTCTGGAGGTTTATCAAAAGCAGCACACCATACTGGTGATATCTGGTATGATTCTTGAAAATAAGAACAAAACGATCTTAAAATATACACTGAGGTGTGTCGTATTTACATTCAAATATATCAAAATATTATTCCTTGTGTATATGAACGAACACACAAAAATTTATCTTATGTTAAAATTTCAGCAAAAACGCAGAAGAGAAACCTCGCTGTATCGTATTTCCTTAAACTACCAATAAATTTTATAGTAAAGACTTGGTCATTCAGAAGGACTTTCATAGTTTCGATGTTTCCGACCTTGATATTAAACCATTTTGAAACAGTAAAAAGCCTAGTTAATGTTACATGTATTTATAATTTCTCTTTACCTGAGACTGTCAATTCTAGACGCAGCTTCTGTCCAATATGTACACTGCCATTTATTTCATGAGTATCGTTTGTCTTTACTGTTAAATTAAGTTCTGGATCAGGAACATTCTTGTATATTACCTTTGGATTACCAGACATACTAGGAAGAAAAGGATACTAGTATACACTCGAGTTTTCTCTAATATCTGTTCTTTATTAATATTTCATAAACACTGTCATATGGCTGTATAGCACAATTAAATTTCAACAGACAGAGCCTAGAAATAATTATCCTGTACTTTGCCAAAAAATATTATTTTTTTTTTACGATTTTTGGAAAGTTGTATTTTCATATTTCTATCAAAAGATTTATAGATATAAAGGAAGATATCAAAATCGACGAAAATCGTGTATATCTTGGAGGGGGTGGAAAGGGGGGTACCTTTCTCCTTTCTCCCGCCCCTCTGCTTCCATCTCCCACCTTAACAACCGTCTTTTTTTCAGATCAATCGATTTTAATACTAATTTGAATTAATATATGACCATATATAGGTGGCATAGGTCTTTATTAAAGCATATACTGATTTTACGAACAAGGCCTGCCTCCGACTCGTACGCAAATTAATACACAATGTTGGAATGTTGTCAATGGTGCATTGTGCATGCCCCAGTGTCAAGAAACTCATTTTTAACTCACCTGGCCACAGGCCATGTGAGCTATTGCCATCACTTGGCGTCCGTCGTCGTCGTCGTCCGTCGTCGTGATCGTTAACAATTATATAAAACTCTTCTCCTCTGAAACTACTTGACTAATTAGAACCAAACTTGGTAAGAATGTTCCTTGGGGTACCCTGCATAGAACCGATGTGGGGATTTTTGATCCGTCGAAAAACATGGCCGCTGTTACTAAAAATAGAACATAGGGGTCAAAAAACATTTTTTCGCAAATATCTCAAAAATCATTAGGTTACGCCAAATTCTGGCAGATTGAAAGTGTTCAGCATGATGAGAGCTACCTGTGTGCTGATTTTTGTGAAAATCTGTCAACTGATGTTAGAGTTATTGCCCTTTTTGACATTTTTGGCTTTTTTTTTTAGGTTATTATTTCAAAAATCTTCTTCTCTGAAACTACTATTCAAAATCAAATTAAACTTGGTAAGATTGTTCCTTAGGGTATCCTGCAACAAGTTAATGCTTGGATTTTTGATTGGTCGAAAAACATGTCCGCCCTTACTAAAAATAGAACATAGGGGTCAAAATGCTGTTTTTTGCTATTTTTTCCTGAATTATAGAAAGAAAATGAAGATGAAAGCTACTTTCAAGGTAAACATGGTATCCCGAGTTGAATGGTGATGATGAAAGTTTGTTTCGGACGGCCATTTTTAAAATGGCTGCCATTTTCCCGCTATTTTTAGCTCACCTGGCCACAGGCCATGTGAGCTATTGCCATCACTTGGCGTCCGTCGTCGTCGTCGTCCGTCGTCGTTGTTAACAATTATACAAAACTCTTCTCCTCTGAAACTACTTGACTAATTAGAACCAAACTTGGTATGAATGTTCCTTGGGGTACCCTGCATAGAACTGATGGGATTTTTGATTCGTCGAAAAACTGTTACTAAAAATAGAACATAGGGGTAAATTGCTGTTTTTTGCTAATAACTCAAAAACCGTTACAGATATC
Source organism: Mytilisepta virgata (assembly GCA_028015205.1). Taxonomy (NCBI): domain Eukaryota; kingdom Metazoa; phylum Mollusca; class Bivalvia; order Mytilida; family Mytilidae; genus Mytilisepta; species Mytilisepta virgata. The sequence goes on from CM051520.1 coordinate 23,555,167, forward strand.
GAAAATCTGACATTTGGTAAAATTGATCAGCATGACAAGATCTACCTACCCTGAAATTTTGAAGGAAATTCCAAAACCCATTTAGGAGTTATTGCCCTTTTTTCGTCAAATTTTAAAAATTTTAACATTTTTCGTCATTTATCTCCAAAACAATTTAAGATAGAAGTGAAATGTAAATTTGAAAATAGTTTGCCATGTTGAGATCTACCTACCCTGAAATTTTAAAGGAAATCCCAAACCCATTTAGGAGTTGTTGCCCTTTTTTTGTCAAATTTTCATTTTTTTTAATTCAAAAATCTCCTCTGAAACCGCTGAGCCGATTGGTTTGAAACTTAATAGGAATGATCTATGACATTTCCTCTACAAACGATCCTCAATTTACTTTAATCTGACATAAAACATGGCTGTCGTAGCTAAAAATAGAATATAGGGGTGCATGTGTTGTTTTTGGCTTATAACTTAAAAACCGTTACAGATATCAAAAATCTGACATGGATAAAGTTGATCAGCATGACAAGATCTACCTAACCTGAAATTTTGAAGGAAATCCTAAAACCCATTTAGGAGTTATTGCCCTTTTTTCGTCAAATTTTCATAATTTAACATTTTTCGTCATTTATCTCCAAAACTATTTGAGATAGAAGTGAAATCTAAATTTGAAAAATGTTTGCCATGTTGAGATCTACATACCCTGAAATTTTAAAGGAAATTCCAAAACCCATTTGGGAGTTATTGCCCTTTTTTGTCAAATTTTCAAAATTTTAACATTTTTGCATTTATCTCCAAAACTACTTGAGATAGAAGTGAAATATAAATTGAAAAATGTTTGCGATGTTGAGATATACCTACCCTGAAATTTTAAAGGGAATCCCAAATTCTATTTAGGAGTTATTGGTTTGTGTAATTTGAGGTCGGGTTCTGTTACATTTATTTAAGGTTCACCCTTATTCCTGGTCAATTTTGTCAACTTCCTGCCAGGACTACCACCATCAGGGAACATATTTTAACATTAAACCTTATGAAAAATAAATCTTCAACAAATTTGCCCTGAACAATTGAACCAATTGCAACAAACTTGGTCAAATAGTTGATTAATTGTCCAATGAAAACCAGACTCCAGGTGAGCGATACAGGCTCTGGTGAGCGATACAGGCTCTGGTGAGCTTCTTGTTGATATGTATGGTCATGTATGAGGATCATGAAATTAGACATAGTTTTTTATTGTGTCATCTCTATTTTCTCTGTCCTCGAGAACACCTTACTTTGTATGGTCAAGTGGATAACGTAAATATTTTAAGGTGACTTGGAAAATTGTTGAAATATGCATGGACTATCCTGACTCTGTGATGTGTTCTGTGCTCTTTTATGTTATTTTTGTTTGGGGTTCTGTCTGTTTGGGTGATGTTGATTGGTTGGAATATATGTCATTGTTGACCTGTCCTATTATCCATTTGTTCAAGTTTTCATTTATAAATGTGCAGTAGGTCGAAATTGGCCTATACAGAGTCTACACACATTACCTACTTAAATGCCAAAGTTATATTTTTATCTTTACAAGTATTAAGCCCTATGAAGTATGGTTTCTGGGACGAAGATGTACTATTACTATGCCTAAGTATCCCACATCAAACCCACGCGTAAACGTGAAGAATTTAGATTTTTCGTGCGTAAAGACTTAAGCATGTTAACAATGGTTTGAAATGTCGATAAAATAATTTGTCTATCATGTCTATAGTGTCATGTTAGTTTAAGTCAGATTGAACATCAAATTCTTTAATGAAATGATCGGAAATGGCAAAAATGGTTTGGGAAATATAAATGTTGCCTCTTTTCAAAGATTTGTCCATTTATTAGAACATTTAGTATCCAGTTTTTTGTTTTTTTACCTATTTATTTTTTTTTCAACATTAAAGTTCGTCTCCCTTTGATAGTTCTCCCTCCTTTCTCCCGCCCTTTCTCTCCTTTCTCCCGCCCCCTCTCTCCTTTCTCCCGCCCCTTTCTCCTTTCTCCCGCCCCCTTTCTCCTGTCTCCCAATACCCTTTCCACCCCCTCATCTTGAATATCGTGTAATAATATTTATGCGAATGTATGCCCCGGGACAAAAAGTTGGTCGAGAGCATATCAATTTACCCTGTACGTCCACCATCTTACATGTATAGGGAAATGAATTGTCTGGATAATTCTACCTACAGTTTTCAAGCTAGAAATTTATAGTTTTGCAGGATGATTGCCAATATACATCTTGGAAAAACATGTGTACATACAAATGTACTGTCAGGATTTATGTTTTTATCTTTCTTTCAAAAAAAAATATGGGTTGTTGGATTCAGCGAATTACAGACGATTCGCTCCAATTCCATATCGCCCCATGTTATTACGCCCCACTTTCAGTATGCCCCAAATACAGTACGCCCCGATCCATTTTCATTACGCCCCAATCTTTTTTCAGTACCCCCAAATACATTTTTTTATGCCCCAGCCCATTTCAGGTTTACATGTTATACAGAAAACGACATTAAATCTCGTTATCGATTAGTGGATAAAGTATCAAAATCCCTACCCTCTCCGTTTTATAATAAAAAGATAATTTAAGGAAATAAGATAGGACATTGTATCAAGACATTACGTGCTTGTGTACTTATCAAACGAGCCCGACAAACATTCATTATACATTCATAAATGTAAACAATTAACTACAAAGCGTGAGTGGGGCCTCGGTGGCCGAGTGGTCTAGGTAGTTCGTCATGACTAGTAATTATCACCAGCCTTGTCAACACTGAGGTTGTGAGTTCGAATCTCACCTGTGGTGGGGTGTGTGTGAATACTCAAACCTTATTACACAAGGTATGTTTTAATTACTTCACTGAAAATGTATCTGCTTCTGCTGTATAGTTCATGTAGTTGGTTGAATTGCATGTTAGCAAAAATTCAAGTGCCTCTTTTTGATGTTCATTTGTGATGTGTTTCAGTATAAGTAAAGCTTGAACTGACTTATTCTGAAAATAAATTAAAAGCAAATTGACCAAATGTAAATTCGTAAAATAATTTTTTTATTCGTTAAACTGGTTGTAGGTACTTAAAACGTTAAAAACCAGTTGCAGCACAATCATAACCGATATAATAATCAAATTATATATATATAATATATACATTCTAACATGTTAACTTTCCAGCCGAATAAAAATTAGAATTTGAAGTTATCTAATTTCGTCTTGTTTTATTAAAGAGTACACAGTTTTCTCGTCTTGAAATATGTAGTCTTACCGTAAAGCTTTGTCGATAGGTTTTAATCGGTTGAAAGAATGACTTTTTCAAGAGGAGTATAATTCAACACTTTTCATCAATTTGGAGTTTAATTTTTGGACCATTTTGGTTATGTAAATATGTATTTTTCATAAGAAAGTTATAAACTTTATTCAAACAATGTTCATAACTACTCCGTCGACTGTATGACACAAAGTAATAATAAATAATGAATAATTACTAGAATTGGAGAGGGGGATTCTCAAGATTTGCCAGTTAATTTTTGGATTAAAATCTTTTTTATCCATTTCTCTTGGGGATTCAAAAATTCGGTTGTATTTTTATGCTGGGCAAAAACGCACCTTTTCGGAATTAATTTTAGAAGCAGTGTTCAAATTCGTACACCTAGAAATGTATACATTCTCTGATTGTCAGCATTACACCAAACAAATACATTTTAATATAATATTACAAAAGCACAAATGTATATCTATATTTTGGTGAGAAAATCTTCTTAGGTATTTTTGGGGTGTAATTATTTTCCGCATGATTTTTTTTTGGGGGGGGGTGAGGGGGTACTTTAGACAAGCATTTTTGAGATGTTTTTTCAAAAATAAATATGATATATTTGGGGATAAATAACTCTTATTCTTTAATTACGAGCAAATGTACATGGCCCAGTTGTTCTAAAGTTAATCACTTTTTTTCACTCTCAATTATTTCCATTGTTAGGTAACATTCCTTTATTATGCATGGACACACAAGGTTGTACGATTAACCCATCCGAAAACTTTCGGTCCTCAGGCGTAATTAAGGAAACGAAAATTGTAGCTAACGTTTGAACAACCTTGCCCAGATGATAACTGCAAACACCCCCTTCCTCCCCCGTCATTTCCCGACTGAACATTTTTAAGAAATATATGAACTTCAAAATCAACTTCATATACTCTGTAGATAAAAAACAAAAAAAGCTAAGACCAGTTCAAGTTAATCCCTGTCCGCTACTAAACAATTGTCGCCGCTATTGTTTTTAGAATATACGATTGCGAGAAGTATTGTACATGTATTTGTAATAACGCGGGTTGTGATTGGCACTCGCTAACAGAGAGGGTGATTCGGAAGTAATCCAGACTAAGCAATTCAATTTCAAGATCTCTACAACTCGTTCTTAGCAGGGGAAATTGTTCACTACCACATGCTAATGTAAATTACTTAATATTTATTTTTCTCAAAATGTTCAAAACAAAAATAATAAAAAATAAAATCCTCTCTTCCTACTATCATATACATGTAAATACTAAATAAAACACTAGCCAAAAATGTATATATACAATATAACTGATCAGTTGTCTTTTTCAGGAGTTGTTGTAGATTAGATATAAGTATGCTATGTCTAGTTTACCTTTCCTGTTGTTTTTAATATGCATATTTTACATTAAAAGATGTATAATAAAATGGTTGTCAAATAGTCATTTCAGCACCTGGTTGTCCAAGTCAATTCACTCAGTATTAAAATTGGACAATTATAGCCATCCTGAAAGATCGTGTTCGGATTTTAAAATATGGATCCTCCCCGAGAAAGTTATTACAACCAGCCAAATTTAAAACTTGCCTTGTTTACACAGGGTATACATGATTCTGCATTATATCTGTATATATCATCCATATTTACAAATAAGGAATAATCGTCAGCATTCTGTTTTGTAATATTTGATACACATCCATTATGACAATCTGAGAAAAAAAGAATAATCAACAAAACACATCATAATATTTGCAAGTAGATACAAACTATTATTACGTGTTGACAATTTTCTATGCCAACTCGTGACATGTATGACATACAGAATTATGTTGTGGACTTTCGTTTACAACGTTTTCCTGTTGTTTGCAATGACCATTAGCTCTTTTTTGTGAAGAATACAGAAAACTGAACAAGTTTGTGTAGTGTAGGCATTTTGTTCTAAATTCCAATCAGTGTAAAAAAGGCAAAACAACCCCAAATTTACACATGTAAATCTAAAAGCATGTAAATCTCGCACGTATTATTTGCCTTATTCAAATGTTTTTGCTTTGCCAAGGTATTTGACATACATACCTTACTGTGCAATTTGATTGCTTATATCTATTTTATTTTGATTTGTCAAAGAATTATGGTAGTGTTTAATGTCCTTTTTAAAAATATGTTGATCTATCTCACATCTGTATACATGTACATTAATAAACAAATAAGACATGATCGATATCTTGCCTTTAATTCTCTGGGTAATTCTGAATCTGGATGTAGCAGTGCACAGAGTATGCAAAATATTCTATGAAAGATAATTCATTCCTAAACACAGAAAGGTTCCGAAATATGCAGTTGGCTGAAACACTATGATATGAATTCTTTGATACCAATTGTGATGTACAAATGTGAACATCTCGTCGATTTATGATCAATCAGTTGTGCCCAAGGTTTAAATTGTTGAAAACCAAACAATAATCCAAAAAGTTGAAAAGCAATTTCAAAAATGCAACAATTACCAAAATTAAGCCAATGGAATAAAAAAAGGAAACAATATAAGATAGTGCTGTTCAATTAGACTATGATTACCTCAATCATTCTCAATTAAACTCAAACTGAGGAAGTACACATATCAAGTTTTTAAATATGACAATAGAAAATAATTATATATATTTGATAAAATATCCAAAACATGTATACACCGAAACTGTATCTGAAACATACTATATTGTACCAGATTTGTCCATGTATTGATGTTCTTACTAAACCCTGTGGGTATCATCCCCTCAGTTGTCAGTAGGTAGGTACAATGTACATGTAATAACTTGATTTTCATTTGGTTAAAATTTGAAATTCTATTAAAAAAACAGGGTGTCAAGTTATAATGTACGACTTTGATTTTATGGCTTATAATATTTTAAAGATTTTTGGCTTTCAAGTGTTTTGGTCGGGAGAGTAGCTGATTAAAGCACATGTAAATAAAAATACGTCTATTGTACAATGTACCTAACAAATTTTTATTTGTCTTTTGTTAAATATCGGCAAAAGAACACTGAAGCGACAAAACAGTGGGAAAATCCACAATTCGAAGTACAATGAAAAAACAAAGTCAGGAGAATGGAGCACAACAAACAAACGCCACATGGATACATGTATAACTAAACGAATAAAAAATGTATAATAAACTAAACAAAACTAGAACAAGACAGCTCATAAACTAAAGCGCTAGCAATGTGAACTCCTACTTAAAACCGCGAGTGACATCAGGAACTCCGGACGGATAAGCATGTCTTGCTCCGTGAACGGCACCCGTCACATTGGCAGAGAAGTGTCAGGTCTGGTGAGGTGTCAATTCCAGAAGGACGTGAAATCCAAATGGAGATTTTATAAATCACATGTAACGGCTGTAACGAATAAACTATGGAATGTACACCACATATGCTGGGGACGTTGGTATGTAACTGCTAAGAAAGGGGAAGTTCACAATAGGAAAAGTGAAATATTACGTTTGTTATAAAGTTTTGATTTCAATCCCCATTATTATCTACGTACAATTACAAATCTAAATATGAAGCAGAAGTTTGTGTTCTCTTTAATTTCAAGTTCACTGGGATAGATGAGATGAAGGTAATCCTTAAAGTAAAGATTATTATCTAGATGAAAAAAACTTGACGTTATCAGTGTGCTATCTGTGAATTGGCAGATAGCCAAACACATATTTACTTTAATGTTAATAAATAGGTTGGTTCAATCATAACACCAGCTACTGAAGTTATTTTGATTAAATTCTTATAAGTTTACATTGCCACATACGGGAAGCGGATCAAGTGCGACTGGGAACATGGCTTTGAAGTTGGTATTTATTTTCAGATTTCTTCAAATAACTACTTATTAAAAAAAATAAGCGGTATAATATTGTTATCCAGGAAAATGTTTTTCAACCTATTTTGAATTCGGAAGTTTTCCTAGAAATCATTAAACACCATTCTAGCCGTCGGGTCGAACAATGGATGACATTTAAATACAGTAAATATGTGTTTTATAGAAGTAAGAAGTATAAAATTCTAATAAAGTTAGTAATGTACCGTTTGTAAAGAGATGCAAATTGTCATAAACAAAGCTCTTTTGGATTAAAGAAAGTCCCTTTTACTTTAAGTCATTCGCTCCCATTGACTCCAAATTTCAACCGTTTCAAATTAAGAAAATTAATTTTTATGAAGTGTAAATGTGCATGCTATACCGCTATCTTGATTCATCAAATTTTGTAGGAGTTCTGGGACTTAGACTATTTTCAACATTTCTCAACAATAGAAGACCTTGTGGAGCATCTCCTCTGAAACTGCTTGGCGGGTTGCTTCCATATTTGGTAGGATTTATTGTTATGAAGTGTAAATGTGTATACTCTACCGCCATTGTAATTCAACAAATTTTGTAGGAGTTATAGGATTTTTTTATGCAAACTGATTCTGCAGCGGTGGGGGACGTACCTAAAACCTCCAGGGTGATGATATCTCCATATCTAAGAACATCAAAAATACTAAATAACTTAAACTATACACTAAACCTACCAAATGTCAATCTAGCGTTTGAGGTTTGGTTTTTCCCCCATACACATAAACATGTTAACATCTGAAAATAAACAAATACACATAAAAAAGTACAAACATGAAAACACATAGAATCAAGTATTTGTTAAAATCAGAAAAAAAATACACTGAAGTCTTAGCAACCTATACAGAGTTTTGATAAAAATCAGATGTAAACGTTTTAAGGCGCATGTATTTTCCTACCGTGAAATATAATTGTTTGGCAAATAAATATAATTTCTCTTTAGAGGTAGGATTTACTTTCCTCTGCGTTCACACTGTTGGTTTTATTTTTAGGTTTTTATCTGTTGTGTTTCGAATTCTCTTTTTTTTTGGTGCCCTTCCTTACCTGTTTTGCGGATTTTTCTAATTTAGTATAAATTTACTATATCTAATATTGGTATCTTTGGATTGTTATTTTTTTATTCTCAAAGTTAACCTCTAAAGCTTGCACATAAGATGTAATATGCAGAAATGAGTTCTAGCTAGAGCTTGACAGCAGATAAATTTTGAACAGCTCAAAAGCGAGTCTTCATTGACTGCAAAGGAATATATCTTGCTTTTATGTCTTACTTTTGTCTGCAAGTTTGATATTTTGATATTCACTGCTGTCAAGATGTAACGAAATATCAACTTCGTACCCAAAGTGTTCAAACTATGCACATTTGTATTATAACCATTCAAATATCAACAGAATAATTATACATTTCTTACCAGAACCATCAGACCAAAAGACAATAAATATTTTTCTAGTGTCATTTTGATTGCCATATGCATAACAGGTCACCATATCTGCAAATACAGATGAAGTTGCCCAAACAACATATAATGGAAATCTTAATTAATAAAACACAATACATCATAGAAACCATGTTTTACATACCAGACAACTAGAGCAAGATTGTTGAACAGTGTTTCCACTCGCTTTATTAACTGTTTAATTCATTATTTATACATTCATTTACATATTTTCTAAATAATATGTATCAAATGTACAAAACATATAAGATAAAAATAAAATTAGAAAAAAAATAAATTGCACTTTTAAATAAACTCACAGATGTATTTGTATTGAAATGTTCTGATCATGTTAACTTTGCACTGTATTTTTACAAGTTAGACAATAACATATCCGTAAATAGGATTGTAAGGAGATATGTGATGAAAAGCAATGAGAAAATAAATCCTGAAACAAAACTAATACATACAAAAAGTGGTCATATAGTACAAGCTTCATTATGGGACATGTACTCAAAGTGTATAATAAGCTCCATGGTCCCATATTTACAAGTTCAAACATGTAATAAAAATAGACAGGAAGAAAAGTCAGTAAAGAATAATAACGGAGTCATTATGGCATTCGAAACGAAAGGCAGACAATTAAGTAACAAGCCCTTAACGTGCCAACAAACGAGTGATCGCTCTTAACTGACAGCAAGCTCAAGCTGTTAAACCACAAAGTATAACTATTTTTTTCAATTTTAGCATTTCCTTGTTCAAAATAGAAATTTCACATCTAAGGGATATTAAAAATGACATGTTGTGATCTCTTTATAATTTACTTATAGATTAAGTCAATTTATATCTGATAAAACTTCCGAACACTGACATGACTGACCGAGAGATAAATGTATGTAATAAATTCCAACAGATCGGTTTTGTGTTATCAATATATCTCTGGTGTTATCAACCCCTTTAAGTGTTCTTACAAAAGGACGTAGACAATCCTTTATATCTATAAAACAATTGTTTTATGTTATGGTGAAATTGAGCATTTTATTTTTCAATAAGTATATGATATACAACAATGTAAAAGGCATCAATGATAATAATAATGATAAATAAGACTGAAGGCGTTTTAGACAATTTAGAAAGGAGTCATTTTACGTACAGTCATGACAGTGGACAGTCAATGACTATACATCTATCTATACCGTATATTGAATGAAGAATGGTTTATTGTATTGAAGACATATTATTTCTGATTGATATTTCATACAGTTTTCTCTAAATAATTCAAATTTTATAATTGTTTTGTCTATTTGACAGTGTTTACCTCACAGTCCACAATCTTTTGGCATGTTTGAGTTCGCTCTTCAACTTTTTGGATTATTGTTTTTGTTTTCAGCATTTTTGGCGGTGAGCAGAACTGATGAGTCGTAAATCGAAGAAATCTGCACATCTTGTGCATTTAAATCGGTATAAAAGAATTTTAATTTAGAACCCCAAATTAGCCCAAAAGTACAGTTACCATGTATATATACATTGTTTTGTTGTACATGTACAGTAACATTTGGCATTTTGGATTTATACATCACTATATGTACATGTACTATGTATATATTGCATATAGTTAAGAAAAAAAATGAAATTCACTTGTATGCATTTACATGATGACTTTCAAAGTAAATGTATGTTGATATTAAAACTACTGATATTTTTCTATATATCTTTCTATATAACTTTATTATTTTTGGAAAAAAATCTAAATTTATTTACTAATAGGTATTTACAGTAAGATGAGCTATAAAACATCTCATTCTTATCAAAGCATATATTCAATATACCTGTAAAATTTTGTCGGCACGTTTTTATATACCAGTGAGCATTTACACTACGAGTGCATTTTTTATACATTCCTTTGAACTATAAATTATATACATGTACATATATGTACATCACCACGTACTGTTATATCAAGATGTAAACAAAACACCCGGTGCCTTTCGGAGAACTATACGGAAAAATTAGTATAACACTGGAGTCTCTTCAAGTAAAGCATTTACTTTAAAAAATTGTGCATATACTAAAACGGATGTAAGTATAGTTTGAAGTAAGAATATAAAAAAATAAATAATACATACGCCTTTCTTAATTTCCAAAGCACAGATTATCTTTATCTTTTTATTTACAGAAAAAATCAATACCGAAGTTCTGTATTGCTGATAAGTGGGAGTAGAAATTCCATGATCACGTTTATCTTGAAAATTTCTTACTTCCTTATATAATTGATAGGATACAAATATATGCCATAAAATGTACTGTTTAACACTTGAACATTTTACATGTATCATGTTTAGTTAAATGTACAAGCTATTTTCCATACATACCCAAAACAGTTTTGCATTAATAATTTAAAATTGCAAAATTCACTTATTCCCGAGTGGTCTGGGGTATGACCACTTATGATCATTAGCCTATCAATACAGACTCTGCTCTTAAATGACAAGGATATACCGAAAGTCTGTTATTCTCGCCGTATTCCGGCTTTCTCCGTCAAATAAAAGTACTTAAAGGAATTTGAGCGTTAAATGTAACTTAATATAAACAGACAAACAACGTATCGGACAAATATGATGGACAGTTATTTTAGGCAATTCTCGAAAACTGAAATTCTACTAAGGACAAATTCATACAGTTTATACCACAGTTTTTGGATTTTAAATGTAAAGCTAGTCGCTTGATTTTAAAACAAGACATGCTTGCCCCTTCACACTGGATGAAAACTCCGCTAGGTTCTTCACGATCTCAACAACCTGCATGATCGTAGCTAGATCTTGGAAAAACTTGAAAACCGCCTTCAGTGTGAAGGCAATTATGACGCTGCTACGCTTCAAGTACGTGTAAAATAGCCCACCGCGCCATCCTTCTGTGACCGCGCCACTCTCTATATATCAGCGGCAAGTTCCCGCTATGGTCCTACCACGACCACATCTCGCGCCAAGCCCGATATTGCACGACTTCTTACGACCGTGTCAAGATAATAATACATAAATAGACAAATACTAAAATGTTGCAATATCCACTGTAATGTATTATATTGATTTTGTCTGATATAAATATTTATATTACAGACGATGTATATGGTGATGACCTTTACTAATATGTACATAGTCACTGTGTAAATACAACGGAAGCCGTTAACATTTTCTTTTAACATTATATAATTGAGCTTCGATCTATATCATATCATTTGAGGATTTCTCTCTCTTGTTAGTATGATTTGCTAATTCCAGTGTTATCATGGTTATAGTTAATGACTATCATGCGAATTTAAAGACTCGATAATTCAAACCAAATGCTCAAATTTGTTACTAGAAAGTTTTAAAATGTATAAATATGACATACCAACTGTTTCTGTCTACCATTACGAAAAAATGTCAAGTATTTGAAATAAATATCTCCACCATTACACTACATAAAACAAAGATAAGATAAAGAGTACTGAACATTCTAAACAATCTGAAATATTTTATTTTTACATCAAAGTACATTTAATGTTCGTGAATGTATTGCATCATAAAGTGTATTACAATAGAAAAAAAAAACATATTCAAGCCTTTTTTAATTATTTTTACATGTGGTATTACACCGTCATGCACTGATTGACTAATGTTCAAGGACATATTCAGTACAATGACATAGATAGATAGAGTTCAGTTTTCGAAAAATCACTATTATCAATACAAAAAAAAAAAAAAAAAAAAAAGGACAAATATACCTACGGTGCAATCAAAAACACGTAATCCATTGGATAGACAAACCCGGGAAGACAAATTAACAACCACAAGCACAACAAATAAACACAGAAAAATAAAAAAACAATGAACAACACGAAATCCTATAAAAACCAGGAGTGCATCCAGGTGCTGCGGAAGGGTAAGCAGTTCCTGCATCTGTCGGGAAGTTCAACAAAGTCAATCCGGTGGAAGTCACAAATCGGTGAAATGTTACGACAGTGGGGACAGCTCCAACATCATCTTACATATTGGAACACTGTAATGGTCAATCAATTCGTGATGACGACCGTAAAATTTCCTATGTGATGACAACAACTTATCCCTGATAAAACCCGGGTTAAGAAGCTTTTGTGACCGCAATAGTCCTCTTTCTCGAAAGTCAAAGTAACTCACGCATACCCTTGAAAATCGGATAAGCTGAGAAACGTAGACGCCATATGAAAGCGATGCTGGTATATTGCTACACAAGAAGGGAAAATTAACAATAGGAAAGTTGAAGTCATCACGTCTGTCATAAAGTTTTGTCTTCAAATGTCCCGCATAGTCTATTTCAAGAAACAAATCAAATATTAAGCGGACTTTGGTGTATCTGTAGTATCCTCAATTTCAAGCTCACTGGGCTAGATGAGATGTAGAAAGTCTTGGAATTTGTCGTTATTTAACGACAACACGTCATCTATATAACGAAAAGTGAAATTAAAGGATTGGGCTAGTTTATTTTTGTTTCCACGTAGTAACCCTTGAATGAAGTCCGTGAGTACAGAAACAGATCGGCTAGGAGAGGAGCACAGTTGGTTCCCATTGGAATGCCGATTGTTTGTTGAAAAATTAGACCACCAAATCGAACAACTATATTGTCTATGAGAAAATCTAACATGTTTGTAATTTCATCTTCAGAATACTTTTTGTCAGAATCAGAGTGGTTCTTCACGAAATAAGTCTTTTCTATACCTAGAACTAGACATTTATATCTGCGTGTGCCATTTTCTTGAAAAAAAACATTGATGATCTAGTTGCTTTAATGATGTTGTTAATATTTAGATACTATAATTTAATGCTAGAACTTTAACACAGTACGTGTATCTCTTTGTATGTTGTTTATAACTTCCAGAAGAGCAGCAATTTTACGCAGGAACGTGAAACTTGCTAAAGGGGCAGTGTTTCGTCTTGTCAAATTTTGTATTCTGAAGAGCCAGCTCAATGCGTATCATCTTTTTTATGTATTTTACAACTTTAAATCGTTTACGCTTAAAAAAAGTCGGTATAAATGGCACTTCCACCGATATTCTGAACATTTATCCGAAACCGTCCCGCTTATCAGGATAATTCGGTGTGGGGTTAATAAGAGTTATCTTTGTAAACTTTATGACAATTATGTATGACCTCCAACAGCATGTATTTACCTTTTTTCTGCACTCATTTATCCCAAAAAGAAAAGTTTTACCCTTATCTCCAAAGGCGACATACCCATTTCATCATGTACCATATAGAGGTCGTATTCCTAACACTTAAAATTAGTTTACAAAACTTACAAATGTCGGAACTATTCAGCAAAATTGGTTCTACCATACATGTACAAACAGAATCAACTATTTAAAACTTCATATCAGTAGGTACATTTGTATATACTAATCTGTCTGTCCGGACAAACTTTGCCAAAATCCTTATGAAATAGGAATGAGTAATTGATCATGATGAGCTTACTTGATAGTAATAAGGACATTCCAGTCCATTGAGCTTTTCCTAAGTTATGGCCATTTGTACATTGAAATGTTGACATGTATGGTACATTTTTGTACACATCTTTCCCTCACAACGCCTATGATATTTCTTTTGAAAGCAATTCTCTGTAATCATCAACCAAATTGCGACACGCATACTCTTAAATTTTCTTGAAACTTGGTCAGTTTATAATAGATCCATGACAATATGAAAAATAGAAGATTGTAGTTTGTCATTGTGTTTCCGTTGCCACAGCAACGTGTTGTCCAGGATTCAGCCCAAATGATGTATTTTTATAACTAAAAACCAATTGATTTCATTTATTTGTACTTCAAATACTGTATATATTTAGGTTTTAATGTTATTTGTTTTTCAAATTGTTATACTGATTAGATAAAATAAAAGTAAAATACATGTAGATACTCTAATAAAATTTCTTAATCTCACTTGACAACGAGACACAATAGCAAATGCATGCCTATGGCGAGGTCTTCAATTTTTGCCTATTTTATGGACTATTGGCAACTTTACGCATCCACGTCTCAGCAAAATGTGTTAATTTTTATTGACGCCTGATATTACTTTATCAAAAAATTGTTTAGGATTTTGGTTGCTAAGGGGGTTACTATGGAAACAAAAATATGCCATTTTATGAAATACATTTTATTTTACCTATACATGTATATTATACATTTATACATGTATGTTAAATGCTAAAAAACATCGACCATTGAAAGATTCCAGAATTTCTGTATTCTATACATATTAAATATGTATATTCTAAATTAAAGACGATAAATCTTAAAATATGGGTATCATGAAAGGCAGCTATGGAAACAAGTGTTGAAAAAAAATCTTTGCATTTTCAGTGAAGTGGCATAACATTTGCCCTATTGCAATTGCCAAATTAACATTCACAATGATTTACTACATATATTTATTAGCAGAAGGCAATTTTATTTAGAAATTGTACACTTTATTTTAAAAAATAGGTAGTAACTATGGCAACAAGTCGTCTAAGTTGCGCTTAATTATTGGTTTGATGGGAGATGGTTGTTCGGGTAAAAATACACGAACTGGTTTCTGGACAATATCTCCTACATGTACCAAATGTTTATATGCTGTTAAACTATATGGTATGTAGACGACTATCAATTTTAATGTCAAACAAATTTGGGAAGAAATCTTGAATTTTTGCTCAGAAATCATATATTTTGAGAATTGACTGTTTCCGTACAATATCTTTAGATTTCTTAGTTGATTTTTACCTAATTTTAATATGTAACATGTATTAAAGTAAAGGGCATTCAGATTGATTTTGCTGTCAATCATTGAAACAATTTTGAGGGAAAAACTTGACTTTTTACTCACAGATTTTGGTGTTAATCAATAACATTTTTGGAGTCGAAACATTTGTTTTTCTCAGAAATCACAGATTGACTGGTTTGCCTCAGGTGCAATTTTGAGAATTTACTTCACAAAACTAGTTCTTGGAATGGTTGGATTTTTCATGAACTGATAGAATTAAAGCCTATGTCTTATTGCGTTAATGAATAGAACTCATGTGAACATAGAGGACGGGGTGGTGAACAGTATGGTGGTAAATAGAAATATATTTGGCACTCAAAGTGCTGAAGTACTCTTATAACTGCATTATATACTAGTATTGATTGTTGTGGACACTGGAACAGATGGTCCCGAAACTCCCATATTGCCCAGGGATCTCCATTACCACTGGGTCTCAAGCATTTTGCAATCCATTCAGCCGTTTCCTCATCAAATCATGCACTAATTGTTTCAGAAAACGAAGCAGAACTACCCCCATTGCTTAGGGACCCTCATTGCCACATAATCCCAGGCCTTTTTCGCTCCGAAATCAGCTTAAATATTGGGTCCTGATCTTAAATATATATAGTTGCTAGGGACGTTTTCATCGGTTGCTATGGACAGTTTAAATTAACTTGACCCTAGCCACTCCATTTGGACTTGTACAGCTTAATTAAAGATTCCTGAATCTAAACATATATGGTTGGTAGGGACTCTTTTAATGATTACTATGCAATTTTTGAATGAACTTGTCCCTTGACCTTACATATTGACTGGTGCTGCTAAATAATAGGGTCCTGAATCTAAATATATATTGTTGCTAGAAACTTTTTCAATGACCTTGACCTATGGCCTTGTCCTCGGTACTTTAGTGTAGTTCTTTTGAAAGTTATCATTTTGTGTGTTTGCAGTTTCTTCCTATCCATTATTGTTTTCAAGATGTGTAAAAAAAATGTGAAAGTGTGAAGGGCAATAACTCTATAAGGAGTCATCCTACGATTTTTTAGATTAAATTAAATCTCAACATTGTGAACATTTTTTCAATTTATATTGCACTTATATCTTTTACGGTTATGAGATATCGCAATTTCCAATTTTCAGATATCCAAGATAGTCACCATGACCCAATTCCTGCTACTTTTATACCATCTTTCCTTTCGATTCACAAAGAAATAAATTTTTAAGAACTTATTTTGAATTTTGACACCGCATATCTTGTAAAGTGCGTCCATTTTGAAAATTTTATTTTGCGTGTTTTTATATATAGGTAGTGTACTATCTAAGTTTCGTTTTTTTCCTCTTAGGAGTTTTCCCGGAAACACAAAGACCTCCACTTTAGCGGCGGCCATTTGAAAAAATGTGCACATCCTATATGTCTGCTAAGTTTCATACAAATCGACCGGGCCGTTTCTGAGGAGATGCTGTGTCAGAGTTGGTCGGATAACAAAGAATAATAATAATAAGAAGAAACCCAGTAAAAACAATATGTTCCCCTTATACTATTTTTTGGGAACATAATAACTAGTACTGATTGGTTCGAACACCGAAACAGGTGTTCCCCAAACGCTATAGTTTAGGAGCCAACATTGCCACAAGGTCCAAAGCACTTTTAGATCCATTCAGCCATTTTCTCGGAAGACAAGAGCTCAACTTAACGGCGGCCATTTTGAAAATTCTAGAGTGGTTGCGCACATCTACAGAAAACTATGTATTGTCGACTTCATTTGGAACCGGATTCCAACTCGATTTACCCGAGATCCATATGAACAACCCGTGAACGTACCAAAATGACGTAATTTGACCTTTGACATTGGTTCTCTACGTACCCCGCGCAAACCCAGGTTAAGGGGAGATACAAGATGGCGAGTGCGGGCGAAAAAACAGATTTGTAAGATTGATTTTACATAGGTTATGGCGTTGATCCATCCACAGGGGCATGCTCCCGGCGTTTAAAAATATTTATAGTATTAAAGAGTGATCCCGGAAGAAAAATCAATAGGCCGAGAGCAGGCCCTGTTGTCTATCCATAAGCAAACATCACCACAAAATGATAATAAAACAGCAGAAAGACAGTTAAGAACTATAATTACCATCCATGGACTTCTGAAGTAATGTCCATGTAGCTTGTCAGAGAAACGGGACGTAACAAATTTACATAGTTTCTGTATGCCACAGTAGTCAGTATGGTCCTTTCCATCCCTGTAATTGCATTAAATTTTATTATGCAGCAGCCAACTCCTGACATGAGCTGTAAACATTTATATTAATGTCATGTTATATATATGTATATAAATGGGTGAATATTGTGTGGATGTTTTTATTCTTTGATTATTTACTATAACATGTTTAAATCAAAATCCGTCCACAAATAAGTGCTCTACAACTCATTTTGTATCTTTTAAAAATATTTTGCCATTTTATCCTCCACCAGTTGGGTGACAGTTACAGTCTCCAAAATCAATAACAGCCTTTTACTGTGCATACTGTGTATGTTAAGATTCTTAGCCATTTTTTTCAGAAAATGATGATATATTTTATTCTAAAAAAACTGTTGTTTAATTGCAATTTATCAGCAACAGCTACGGAATACTTTTACATGTGTATTTATCCGAAAACAAAATACGTGGATACAACCCCTCCCTATTCCCCAAAAAAGAAAATAAAAAGATATATAAATATTTATCAGGTATTCATACATTTTAGACAATCCCCACTCGAAGCGTAAGTATTTTATTTTGTTATTTTGCCGATGGAAAAGTTGGATTTGGCAACAACAAAAAAAAAAAAAAAAAAAAAAAAATGGCATCAATTGGTCGGGTCACTGTAAACCAGACGCTTTTCAATCTTACAACACATGATGAAAATCTGCTTTTAGAATAGCCTGATGTAGGTTTGTAAAATATATGTGAAGAATCTTAGTTTATAGAAAATAAAGGGATGTGGGGTAGATTTGTATGTGACAAAAACGCACAGAATACATGGTGAAGAGACATATTATCAAGAAACAGGGAATTACCCTTCGATGCTTTTTTACTTTGTATTATACATGTTAAAAGTCCAAAGAATTTCACTTAAACATATGACCCATATATATCATTTCTGTGCGAAAGCATGATTCTGCAGATATTCAGGGTATGTGGTAAACAATGCAGTTTCAAAAAAGCAAACAAAATCTGTTAAATGTTTCATAGATTTTGACTTTTAAAATCCGAATAGCAAAAACGTAATGTATACTTTAGTTTTTTCTATTGTTTTGTTTTGTAGTGTTCCTGTGGTTTTGAAAACCCCTACAGGACATGTACCAGTAAGAATGAACCCTGAATTAGCAGCCACAGTGCTTGATTCAAATGGAGGTATGTATTATGGTTGATGTCATTGTCAGAAAAATGATATCTTTGGATGTTCTCATGTATAGCTGGTTTATGTACATGATAAAATACTCAAACGTAAGTCTTTATATATCATGTAGACTGGTATATTGATTCTTCTAGGCTAGTACAAATGCAGGTCAGCATCCAGTCAAAAGTAGGTTGTTGTGACCTACATTTTAAGCTTCAATGACTTTGTTTAAGTTTAACAATCAAGGTTATATCTCAGCAACTATAAATTGTAGGATTATGTAAACTTTTATACAGATGTATCTGGGGTAGTATTCAGTATCAGCAAAAGTAATTTAAGTAGGTCACAGTGATCCACATTGTATGCTTTAGTAATTACTGATTTATTTTAGCTATTGAGTTTAATGTCAAGCTTCAGAACAGCAACTATAAGTTATAGGATGCTGAAAACTTGTACATGTATGTACGCACACAGATAATACATCTTGATTATATACAGTAATAAAGCTGACACATACATGTAACTTTAAAGAATCATATATTGTAGAATTAAACATTATCTTCACATGCTTGCACATTCAAATATCTGTAACGTGTTTTGAAATAAGCTCAAGATCATAAATAATGACACAGAGGAACTTCAATTTATGTCAAGTGGATTGTCCAAAACATTTTGTGTGTCAAACATGCATAGTCTATCCGCAATGTTATGCCTGTGTAAAACATTAATAAAATTGTGCCCATATTGGCCTTCAACGAACAGGGTTAAACTTCTGCATGGCGAGTAGATGCACCGCTTAGGTTGCCCTCGTTATGTATACATATAAATATATTACTTTTTTTCCGATCCACAGACAAAGCAAAGTATGATATACCGGCGCAAAATCAGCTTAATGGAAATGAAGAAAACGAGACTCCAGAAAATGATGCATTGAATATTCCAGTTAGCGATTAACATGATACACATGATAAGGTAGATGTGACAAACAACATGAACATCAGTATTCACGAATGCATTGAAAAGCTTCTGCCCAAATATTTTGATGATAGATAATCATCCGAATCTGACAACTCCTGTTAGTCTAGTAACTCAACAGAGCATACAAGATGCTTTCTATCCCAATGTTCATCATGCTACAGTCAATTCAGCATCGATATGCTCGAAGAAAGCTTGAATAAAATTAAAACCACTAATGATCTATTTATGGAGTATGATGAATTTCATAAAGTATTAAATGAAAAACTAGAAGAAGTGGTAAAGGAAATTTCCGAAAAAAGAAGAAAAAGAATAGAAAGAAGAAAAGAAAGCAGACAACTGCAATCACTAGCGATATTCAATGCAAAGATATGTTAATGTGTCATGATTTTAAGATTCTTTTATAAACACTATTTCAGATTCACATTTGGAAAGAAGATGAAAAAGGGCTTCTATAAAACCAAAAAATGTTAAACTCCATGAAAACTCATGATGTCCTTTGGGGGAAAATAACTGACAAATTAAATGCTGAAAATGTAAATGTTACAAGTGGAAAATACTTAAAAGGAAGTACAAAGAGGTAATTAATGATAAGAGTAAAACTGGGAACCAAAACACAACTTGGAAATATTTTTTGATATTCAATGAAACTTATGCAAACAAAGCAGGTACAAAAGCTGAATCAACAATTGATATTAGAAAAGATTAGAAACTAAAAAATGGTGACCAGACAAATGGGAATGGATCCTCAAAAAAGAAGGCATCAAAGCTGAGTAAAAGAAAAACAGAATTTGATGATTTTGTTAACAAAGTTCAAGCTCAAAATGATAAGCTGTTGGGAACTCTTCGAAAGCAACATAATGAAAAAATGAGGAAAATAGACTGGTTTCTGTCAATTTTTATAGAAAGAACGAACCACCTAAAGAATAGGTTAGAGACGTGATATTCTCCCTTTAAAGCAAATTTTGGGTTATTATCTAAAAAACAATAGCTGCACTCGATATTAATTAAAAGTGTAATGACCAAATCCTCAGTGTCAAATATCTTCTTGCTACAGTTCCATTAAGTTGTGGGTAGCAGAAACTGCAGGGTAACTGATGCGAGATGATATCGAATACTCTTGTAGTACCAAACTGGGGATATACCTTTTACTACAAATTCCGAAAAAGACAATGCTTAACGTCTTAATTAAGCCAACAGAAAACCAAAATAACTTAGTAAAACAAACAAATCAAGTCTATGTCATAAGCTAGCAATTAGGTGTCAGGATTTCTATTGTTCAACGCCTATTATGATAGACAATAAACATCAAAGACATATAGGGACTTGATGTGGCTCTGCATTGAATTTATTAAAAACAAAATAACTCAATATTTCACATACAATCCTGTATTTCACATTTTGGTACCCTAATAAGACTATAAACAGACGATGGGTGGGACGAAGGTGGTATTAAAAATAACTACACGAACAGGCTATAAACAGACAATACAGTACAATCATTGCCTATTCTGTCTAACTTTTGCCTTATCTCATTGAATGGATATTAAACAAATGACACAGAATCACATGTACTTCCGCCTAAGTAAATTGGTCAATATCTTCTTGCTACAGTTCCATTAAGGTGTTGGTAGCAGAAACTCTACAGACTTCCTGAAGATGAAACCCAAAAACTCAAATACAAAGGCACAATCCATATATAATGCCTTTTCCCAAAACTCAAAATAAAACATTTCTTCTTTCTTAATATAATTTATTACATAACAAAGGTTGTAGAGATAACATAATTATACATTGCTCTAAAATTCACAAAATTCATGCACGAGTATTATATAAATTTAAAAATGAATAACTCGTGCAGAGTTCAATTATTCTCATTAAGCTTGTCAAAATGATGCTTAGTTATCAGTTGAAAAAATTAACTACAAGTACAAATGAATATTGGTGCAAATACTTCAAACACTTTAATCTTAAAGCTAGATGACAATTTAGATTTACTTTCACTCTTTGTTAAAAACATTAACTAAACTAGAATAGTCAGCTTGTTCTTTAAATACAGTTTCAATATTTTCAGACCCATTTCCAACTTGAGATAATCTCAATGCAACACTTCCTGCATCAAATAATGTATGAATTCTACTATAGTACTCGGCACTTGTTTTGCCAAACCAACCAATATGTTTCATTGCCTGGTCTACATTTTCAGCTACCCCTGATAAAGCCATGGTAAATGCACAACCTGATCGAAAGCTATGCGGGGTTTCTCCTTCATAAAGTCCCAACAGTGATAATTAATAACGCAATCTCTCATACATGACAGAGTATTTTACAACCTTATCCAACACTCTGCCCTTTTCAGATACTATTCTGAACAAATAACCTATTGACATATCAACTGTACTAACTTGGCAAAAATTTACATAACCAAGCAGACCATGTACAGGACAAATAGACAAGTCCTCACACTTCTTATTAACAAATGTATTACTCTTTCCCTTATTACCTCGAATTGTCTTTCCAAACGTATGTTAAAAAACTAGGCCACTATTATCGTTTAATACTTTAACCTCCTGAGCAACAACCAAAGAAAGGTCACTAGCCCTATCACCTACAAAAAAATGTAGTTTCATCCATGTCCGATCTCTATGCAGAATATACTTCTCCCGTAATGACAGACCAGGACTTTTAATTTCCCTATCAATGTATGAACATATTGCCTTAATTTTTGTTAAGAATATAGGCTTAGCTTGTTTTGGCAATACATGTGCACTGGCTTGTTCTTCCCTTCGCTGATTAACTTAAAATATTCTTTTACTATGGGGGCACAAGCCGGGTTACCAGACTTCGAAAATATGCCCCAAGATCTCCCAAAGCCGTTATCATCAAATACATTAACCAATTGATGAATCGCCCCTTCAACTGTACCAGAAGCCAGTCGTTTTGGACAAAAACAGTAAAATCCCCCTTTTGGCCTAAATGTTTGCAATAAACACCATGAATAGTAGTTTTACCAGAAGAATCCTTCCAAATTAAAAATCTTCGAATATCATTAGGTGTACAATCTGACAAATTGTTGCAATCTAAATCTTGAAGAAGCTGGAGAAAAGTATCTTGAAAACTTTTCTTCCTCTTGTGACCTGATGAAAAAGTTATTCGTCTATCTAACTCATCCATTCTTTCCTCAATTTTTTGCCAATCAATGTCACTATTTATCTGCAATGACAAATATAATGTCCATTTTAGGTCTATGAAAAAAGGTTTAAGAATTAAAAAATTGAAAATATCTTAATAGGACTTCTATTTCCCTCAACAAAATACAGTGTACGTGTATTACCTGGAAACAATATACATATTTTTTGTACGATGAAAAAATTACATTATATACAAATTATACAAAAATACATTTTAATTTATTGATTCTAAGTTACCTTGATATATCAGTATTCCTTCACATGATATATAAACTAAAATAGGAATCAAGAAAAAGAAACCCTGAATGCCTACAATGACCATCTTAAACCAAATTCATAAATAACAGTCTTTCCCTGAAGGTGTTTTGAGAACACATATTTGACCACTATCTCCTAGAAGAATGGAGGCTGATGAATAACTAAGCAACCTTGGCCACCACATAGGAACTGGATAAAGTTCAGGTACCACAACTGTGCAAGAAACTGACTGTTCCTCTAAAAATCCTAGCAAAGGAAAAATCAATAAATAGGGTGGATATACATACATATTAGATTCTGCCTTTAAATCTTAGGAAAACACGGAGGTTTCCGGTGTTGACCATGGGGTAAAATGTCTTGGTGGTCTACCATCTACTGACCTAACTACATTTGAGTCCAAGGACATAAGATCAACATTATGGGGACCGAATCGAGACTCAACTAAAGCCCATGAAGCATTACTCAACATAGTATCAGCCTTTTCAAAACTCTAGAAGGATCATCAGCCTTATTCAGTTCAGATGGAACAAAACTAAGATGCAAATCAACATTTTACCTAGCGACCAACTGAAAAATATCCTTCATAATGCAATTCAAGGCCGGACATTTGCTCCCTTCCCATTCATCCAAAAATCTCCAATATTCAATCTCCTCTTTAAGAGGTCCAAATATCCTAACAGGTATACTACAGTTAGTACAAACAGAAATAGCAGCATTAACCTCCCTACAAAAAAGCTTACAGCCAGGTACAGCTAACTGCATACTAATGCACTTTCCAGAAAATCTTTGTAAAGTTCTCAAGTCTACCTCCTTAGAAGACAAAATAAGTTCACGTAACTCAATAAATTTTTTTCTGCTTATCCTCTGGTAGAATAATAGCTTGTTTTTTCTGAATCAACGAAAAAACCAAGAAATTTCTCACAAAATTCTCTAACCAATGAACCCTTCTTAAGTGAAAGAGTATACCCTAACCTTGTCAAAACCTCCAGCATAACATAAACCAACCTCCTACCTTCAAACTCTCTCTCTCCTCACTTGACTGCAATGGACCCCTTGAGTTACTGAAAACCTATCATCAATTTCCTTAAATATGATGTTACACAAATCCCTATTGACTGGTAATGGTATATGAATGGGCTTGCTTTCCAACCAAAGGCCAATGTTGTGTAAGTCATGTAAAATCCTCCAAACTGAATACCAAAATATGTAAACGAATCTGGACTAAGTTTAACATGGTCGTAACCCGACTTTTCACCACATGTTACCATTAATGTATCTTTCTGTACTAGTATAGGAATATCTTTCAAAGTTTCAAGATGAAATTGTAAATATTTCACCCACAAATGTAAAAAACGTTCGTCATGCCATAAACGTGGCTAGCTCGGTTCGTTTGTAAGTGGCATTTCAATCATAGGAGGTTCACATTCACCAACGTCTCCCAACAGTTTAATCCGTAGTAATTCTCTCGCATAATTATTTTAAGATAAAATCAACATGTTGCTTACAAATTTTTAAATTTTGAAAATATTGATTTGGGGGATATCCTTAAAATTTCCTTTAAAGTGTCTGAAATAAATCTGTAGCATCTATCCCATTTATTAGCCATTTTAGTATATCTTTATTACCTGTCCCTTCTGGAATATCTTTCCAGTTTGACAAATGATGATGAATCTGACCGCTTAGAAAGAGATCAGGATCACGCAAAGGCAAATTCCTACTATCAAATTGAACACCACATACAGCAATACAGAACATTCAGAACTTCTTCGGCCGATGGAACGCGTGTTCGCCTCCAAATGTTACTTATGCTGGTTCTTGACGTACTTGTACCTTTTTGGGATTAAAACCACTTTCCATTTCCCATTCCGGAACATGAATGTTGAATGAATTTAAACTTCCCAATGTATTGCTACTCTGAAGAAAAAATAAAAACACTCACTGTATCCAAGAATAAGAGCACTTAAAGGAGAAATACCTCCACCTACAATCCACGTGGAACTTGTAGAATCACTAAGGGTATCAGTGACCCTTGCATTGTAAATGAAGACATTTCAAATAAAGTAAAATAAAAAACCATAATAATTTACAATTCCCTATTTGAAAATATAAAAAGATATTAAAAAATATTATTTCCCCTTTGCAGGCATCATTTTCTCAGTCTCTTATCTGATGACTTGTACTCTCACAAAACAAACAAGAACCTCTCTGACGCATTTCAGAATTTCCAACATTTCGTGGTCTACCCCTATAACCATTAAAGCCACCTGGATATGGCGGTTGCAAGTAAGGCATAGCAATGTATGGATACATACAAGGAGCCTTTTATGGCGGATATAAATTATGCAACGGCGAATCTCCAGTTTTTGAAGTAGTTATTTCCCTTTTCTCAAACGTCTCAGGTTGCTTTTCCTTTAAACATTTTGATACATCTTTTGTTATCGCATCCGCAACCTTCAAAGGTATCAGCATCATCATGATTAACCTGTCTTGCAGCCTTAGAAAGTTCCTCCAGAGTATGTAATATGAGTGAATTGCTAGGATTATCTTGCAGACAAAGTGTCCTCGCCTTCTCCCTTAACTCTTTAACAACTTCTGCTTTTGTAGTATTCTCTAAGCTAGCAATCCTATCCTCCAAATCATCCCTCTTTCTTTTATTAGTCCATTGTTGTTGTCCCCACTACTCTGCATATTGTCACCACTTCTCTGCACATTTACAGCATTAACACTAGTAGCTGGCGCCTTAAAAACAAAACAAAACCACTATCAAAATTAACACACATTTTGTAAAATCAGTGAATCTATATTATTATCAAAATTTTATGTAAATTACTTTAGTGTTATCAATATTTTCATGTTATGTGAATAAACTAATACCTGGATTCAACGAGTGTGGATTACGTCACAGGAAGTGTATTGTGATCGAGATTTTAGAAAAAAAACTGCATTAAAAGAAGTCAATAAGAGATTTGAGAATCTAAAGTAGTAATTATGTATTAACCAACAAGACAATTTTTATATTTCAGCTTAATATTGCTTGTTATGTGGTACAAGTTGTTGCTCATAATTGAAGGCCGCACAAAGACCCTAGATGATGGCGTTTTTCTATGTTCAATTGCTTTCTTACTTTATTGTCTCATTGGTTCATTCTCCGTACCCTTTCTTTTCATATTTAGAAATTGTCTATAGTTTGATCATTTATTTTGTCAATTTTGAACGGAAAATTTAAAGGCATTTGCGTAATGAATCATGCCAGGACAAAAGTTCTGGCTACTGGGCTGATAATGCCCTCGGGGACCAACAGTCCACCACCAGTGATATACACCCAGTGGTAGTAATAAAACGTATCACAAAATACCGAAATAAATTTGATGCACTGTATGGCCATTTCGTTGACTTAAATCTTGTCCACTAGTTGCCCGTATTCATTAGCATACAGTATCAAAGAATGTGTGGCCCACATGGCTTCCTCAACTATATCATCTCAATCAGCAAATTGAAGTAAATCTTGTAGTTCTGCAACCGTTAAATCGAAAACCTATTCAACAATTCAAAACAAGAATTTCGGTTAAAAACTCAACAGCGCTTTCGTTTTACTTGTTGTACTTACCTTGCCGACTTTAAATAAAACGTATTTATTTGTTTATTACAAAACACTTGACTTACTTATGATTGTCTATAAACGTGTTAAAATAATAGGAAAGATAAAACATGTCAAACAATGAAATGATGAATAGTACAAACCTGTTGCCTCAGATCATCCATGGATAAATCATCCAATTTATTGTTCTTTTGGAAAAGGGCAAACTCCTTTAAGCCCTGTGGTTGTCCTCCTATTATTCTCTTAATAGCCACCACTAGCCGTATCCCTTTTAATGAGTATCTACCTTTCAAAGATGTGGGTAAAACCATCTGAAAATTAAATACACAACTATACACACAACTGCACACACTAGTCTAGACATCACGTGACCTCGGGCACCTGCTGAGGGAAATCCCCTTTAGTAGTCGGACGGACGGAGTCAACTTTTTTAGGATTTAATGTACCCAAATAACATACACCTAAATGATATACCAATCAGCTGAATCGCCGCATTAAAGTTTCCCGCCTCCGTCCGTATATCCAATGTCAAAATTTCAAGGGGGCGTAACTCTAGTTTGAGCGCCGTGTCGCTGCCATCGCATGTCGTCAAACATTGTTTACAATTTGCGCACGGGCATTTACAAGAATTTTTCGGTGTGGACCAGTTTTATCTGCAAATAATACAGATGAAGTAAATATTTAATGAAGTTCCAACGTGACTGAGCCATTTATACGTCTTATAACAACGGAATTTAGAGATAAGAAGGTGTGTAAGTTGACTTCAGTTTGCATGTAAAAATATGGCGGGTAAACCCTCAATGCCGAAAATAACTGACACACTTCCATCCTATTGGTTCTGTTGTCAAAGTCTACCCAAAAATAGTAAGAAATATGTCCAAAATTTCCAAAAATTAGCATAATTACCCATCGGTCTTCTCAACTTTTGCAACCGAGGCCGGGGCACATTGCTTTCCTTTTCCAGCCATTTTTAATCAGGACTGGTCATCGGTCAGAGAAGACACGCATATAAATCATATATTCAAACCAATTTTATACTTATATGCCTTCTATTTAGTTTACAATATGTAAACATTGGTCTAATAAGATTTTGGGGGTTACATATTAACCAAAGCATACATTTAAAACATTTTTTTTGTTGTTGTGTTTGAGAAAACACTCCATATGGAAAATTTGTTTGGAATTTTAGAAAAAACATGGAAAAATAAATCTGGAATTCCAATGTCTTCCATAGGGGGGACAGACTATTTCTGGAATAGCCCATTTTTTTATTTTGACATGTACAAAAAAAACAAATATAGTTGTTTTATACATATAAGTAACTTATTGCTGAGTGTTAACATGAGTTTGGGGAAATAATTTGATTCAGAACCCTGATTTGAGATAATGATTTTGGTATGAGTTGTCACTTAGAAATTAAATCCTTGATTGGCTTGAAATTGAATGTGTACATTTATAATTATATTATTCAGTTTTACTAAAGGTTGATATAAATGTTATTATCTTTTCTTTCTTAGATAATAATTTAGCCTCAATATTTATTCTCTTTTGCAGAAATGGATCATGCAGTTTCAGAGCAGAAACTTCTATTTAAAAAAATAGTTTATGGTATGTATTGTGAATTTATTTCAAGTTTTAAGTTACTATCATGGCTGAATGTGAGCTCTATGTGGAGTATCATTACTGTACCATGTCTCATAGCTAGGAAATGGACCTAAAGCCAAACCTTTAAGCAAATCAACCAAGCCAAAAAATGTAGGTCAGAGTGACCAATTATAAAAAATGAACTGTTGTACTACCCAATACCTATCTTAATACAGATCAGATACATGTATAATTGCTATACCATATACTGTACTTGTGTAGAAACTGAGAAACAGACAAAATAAACCGACGGAGCAATCGAAAACGACAGCTAATCCCCTGGCCTCCCTTATCATTGAGTTACATGTATGACATACAGTATCCTAGATCTAGACCTTAACCAAAAACTTAACCGGAGTCAGTCTATAGTCTATATGGCCCTTTTACTATAAGTTAGGGATATAAAATTTCTATCCGGATCCGATGTGAGACAGTAGTATGAAGGGTAACCAGTTTTAAAGCAATTTGTCAAATTTCAGAATAAATTGACATAAACAAAGCAAAGAAAATATGGACATGGACAACCTGAAACAAATAAAAAAAAAAATGTAAAATTAAAAACTACAATGTAAATCATGTACAACCTCTAATTCTACCAAAAACTGTGAGCACATTCATGAAAACGACATTTTTAGTGATTGTTTATCTTTTTCAGAAATGCTGATGACCACTGAATAATAAATCAAGACTTTCACCTGTTTCTTCCGAGATTTTGATTGGAAAAAACTAAACTAATGCAGACCTGTTTATGCTAATTATATCAATCCATATTTTGGCTGTATTTATGAAAATTATTGGTTAAGTCCTGAACTTTGTGATTTTTAATATTTGTGCTATGGAACATTTCACAATCTGAAGAGCGAATTTGTAGTCAATGTTCGTAAAACTACACAGATACTGTAAAGGTGAACACCTCTGCTAATAGCAAAAAATATGGATCTACCGTGGTTATGTATGTAAACAGTTCTTCAGGATATTATACATATGAAAAAAAAAGAAAACCTGTAAAATAAGATGAGTGAATAATGGATCTATAAACTGTTTCATGGACATTTTAATATTTGCTGTCACTTTGGATTTGATTAAACACACCTTTTCAAGGTATTACAAAGACAGAAAAGTTACAGTTACCAGTAATAGTGTCTGCATCCCGTCAACTTAACTTTAAATATAGAAACTCAAGAAATTTTGAATACACTAAAAGGATATCAAAGCTGAATAGTCCTGATAAACAGTGATGGTCGCTGGATATTTAAGTACTTTAATTTTTATAATTAATGAATGAACTGTCCAAATGTGAATGAAGCTGCCTTTTATTTTTAAGTTAATTGTTTATTTTGTTTGCTTTTCCAGAAATTTTGTTTTATTATTTATTTTGAACTTTTTTATTTATATATTATTTTCTTTTTAAACAGTTTAATTTATATAAAAGATTATTTTTCACAAAGTGTCATATTTAGCTTTGCTTTAAAAATCGCTTAGCAGACACAGATCAATTTGATTTTTCTTTTTGAAATAGTGGCCATAGGTTATAACAGACTTTTCAAATTTGTAAAAGATACTTGGCTAAAGCTGTTAATGAATGATGTTTGCTTTACGCCACATCAGCAATATTTCAGCTATATCGTGGTGAGGATAAAGCTGTTAATAGTAGCTTCACAAACATGCAATTAATAAAGCAGATTTAAACATATTTACATGTATTGTTATTTTATGATTGATGTCCAATAATTTCAGAATTTACTAGTAAAGAGAGTTTTGTCCAGGGGACAGTCGGTATTGCACCTTAAGTACCCTTATATGTAAATGTTTGTCCGTTTGTGTTGTGGAATGGAATGTTTGGAGATATACCAGTAACCTGTATATGGATAAAGTTGGGTTAAATTAATTTCTATATTTTAAAATTAATTCACCCAGAATCATGTCTGTCTGTCAGTCCATCACAAATCTTGTCCATATAACTATAAGTTTAAATTTGGAACTGCATGACTATTACTTTTTAGTAAAAGGTGTTTCATGTACAAGAAAAAAAACCATAGTCTATAGCATAGGTCAAAGGTTATGGTCAAAAGCTTACTTCAACTTTTATTACCCCACTGCTAATGTACACATGTTCACAAATCACTTTGGTTCCATTTTATACTTTGGTCTTTTTTTTGGAGTTCAGCAATCAAACTTTGCAGGATTATTCTGACACTACAATAAGGTCTTATTATGTGTACAATAAAAAAAGGTGCATATCTAAGATTATGATCAAAATCTTAGTTACTTTTGCCATCCTCAGAGCTATGAATGTCCAACAATCTTTTTCAAGATCACAAACTTTCTTGTTGCTTTGGGTACAGCTGCAGCCTCCCACTTTTGTTGTTAATTAGTACTAATTACATTTAGCTCACCTGAACCAAAGGATAATGTGATTTGTAACCATCAATTTACATCCATTGTCTTCCCAGTATACATGTACAATGAAGTAAGAAAGGAATTTATTGAGACATGCCTTGATTGCATGAAGAAAACTACAGAATCTACATGAAATCTATCCATCATAGAAACATCTCCTGAGTTGGACAAATCATCTAAGGAGGAACCCTCCTTGCACATTTATCATCTTCCAATAGGCCTTTGGATATACAATACAGAAAGAGACACATGACATATCACGGTCATAGTGGTTCCCACTCTTAGAATGGTGCTCAATATTTTTTCTCTGATTTAGATATTTTCTTACTCTCTTTTGCATTGAAAGTGATGAATTGTACCACTTTGAATGCAGATATTAAGTTCCACTCTAAGAGTGGGACACCACAATGTTGGTGATTCCTCATGGTATTGCTCTTTCTGTACTGTATATGCCCATCAAAAGTGTAAAATTTTGCAAGGACCTTTACATTTCAAAGAGATTAGAGGTTAAATAGGGACATGCTTGGAACTCTCCCTATCAAATATAGAGACACAGAAATAAAGGTCCATTAATTTTGTAACATCTCAATCACCGCAAGAAGCAAATAGCTATAAACCTCACTAACAAGGATTAAAGGTTAGGGAAAGGGGGGGGGGGTATAACAAATTTTCTGCCGATCAGACCAAAAATTTAAAAGGTAAATTTACAACAAAAAAAAAATTTCAAGCAAAAAATTTATATTTTTCATCATTTGGGGGATGCTGCCCCCTGATGCATCTGTGCCGGCTTCCTTACTGACTAAGCTATTGATTTAGAGTCCAAGCTAGGAAAAGAGGGGCAGATTTTTAAAAAAATAATTATAAAAGGTCATTTTTTGTCTTTATTCAATAAATATATATGTAGAAAAAAACACTACAGACCCTACATTGAGAGCACAGGCTCTTGTCTCAGAAAAAATTACTATATATGCCAAGAGAATTTGAAAATTTTTTTAATAATTGGAGAAAAAAAATCTTTTTGGATGAATTGGGAATACTGACCCCATGTTGCCCCTTCCTACATGATTGCTATATCATTTTTTTAATATATATTAAGATGGTCGAGTACTAATTAGACCATACGAATGCTTCATATTTGGATCTATTACATCTCATCTTCACACCGTGAAAAGCCATGTTTTGAACACATTTGGATAAATAAAAATAAATATCTGCGTGGAAATATCTATCAGAAACATGTTTTATGACAAGAAATGTAAAACCATGAATTTATCATGCTTTCCATCAGTAATATCTATCTTTCAAATCATTTCTATGACTTGAAAATAACATTGCAACAACATTGATTTTCGCTTTGATGTCGACGTATTTTGTGTAAATAATGCAAGGATCGATGGGTAATATTTGGTATTAATAGATTCCTTGTGGAATTCCCTGCAAAGTTCTAACATTTTTGACCAATGAAATGCTTTATGATACCAGCTTGTCAGTTAATTATATGCAAGGGTGTTCCCGGTCAACTTCCACCCCCCCTTTTTTCAACTCGCTCTATTCTCTTTACGTAAGGCAGCTGATATCGATTTTTGGGCGAATCTGGTAAAACCATTGTTCTATTTTAATTCTATTACCATAAAACATATCTTGGGGAAGGTAAAATGTGTATTTAACGAGTTTTCTTGGATTAAAAAATATAGGTCACTTGACAAAGCAATGACGTAAAATGGCGACATTGGGTTATCTCTCTTTTCCCGCGTGACATTAGAATGGAACTCTCCTGTCAAGGTGGCGGTTCAGCTGCAATGGAAAGAGGAAAAGGTGTACTATTCAAATACTTTGGTCGTGAAAATCAGACATGGTCACATTATTTAAAATTCAGGTTCAAAGGTCACCACTCAAAAAATGAAAAAAATACTCATAATAGGAAAAAGAGTTAATTCCCTTTTACACCTCAGTAAAAAGAATATGTTTTTACTTTATACTTTTCACCTTGCGCTTAGGGATTGATATAACATAAAACATATTTTAGTGGCCGTGTGAAAAAAGCGAAAAATTAACATTTTTTGTCAACATGTCTCTTTTTTATATTTCCAAACCTACAAATTCTAAGACGGCCTTAACCTTTAGAAAACATCACATTTATTGAAAAAAAATCAGTTGTTCAAATGTGGCACATATCAGAATTATTTTCTGAAATGTTGCCGATAAAATATAGGAATCACTAAGGTGAGTAATTCGGTAACTTGATAGCCATGTCGTGTGCCTCGATGTCAATGATTCAGTCATTCTGTTGTACATAGTATTAGCTCCATTGTTTCTTACTTTTTAGGGAATTTGACAGGGAAAATGGCAAGTGAGGTAAGAAATTTAACCTCAGAATACCTAATGGGGATCCTATAGAGCTATAACATGTTATATTGCGGATTATGCACAGCGAGTCTTTTCCCATTAAATGTTTCAGTATAGTCAAGCAGGTAATATTATTCTTTGGAATATCTTTACGGTCGTTGTGTATCGGTATTATTGTGTGGAGTTTATATTTGTATATTTACACATATAGTTTCCTAGAAAAAGACATAGGTCGATACAAAAAAAGTCATGTTCAAATATGACACAGTTCTTGTGACAAAGTGACTTGCCTTTGTACGTACATACAATTAAGATCCTGTAAGACGTCTGAAGACATTCGTCCTTCAAAGAAAACCGAAATCAAGTTGTCATTATCTTCCCACTCAAACATCATTGGAGTCCCTAAAAGCGGCTGTGTTATTTGGGAGGACATCTAAATATTGATCTGCAAGAGGCCCTAAGAACATGCTTCAATATTAAGCAACAAAATGGATAATATGAAAGGTCAACAATGACTTATCAATCAAACAACACTAACCAACACACAAAACCCGGGAAAAACTGGTACATGTACAGACACTGTACACTGGTGGGTTACATGTGAACCTGTTTTATGGGTACCCGAACCTGCCCAAGTCTTACTAATTGTCAGATCGAATCTTTCCAATTTTATCATTCATCCTGAGCCCTGCTACTAAATTCCTCTAAGCAGCTACCGATTTATCTATACTTCCATAAAAAAATTAACCAAATCACTGAACTCCTCCTGATTGTTCTTAAGAACTTTATACATTGCTTCCTATCCAAAAACAGCTGACATGGTACCACATCCCGTTTGTATATGTGCAGCGGATAGGATTTTGCGAAGAACAGGATTTAAGGTATTGCATATTATATAAATACGAATGAACTTGGGACCTCATAATTAAATCCTTTCTATTTATGATATATCATGTCTGAAACTGAACCTCCTGTGTGTGTTGTAGAGTTGGGATAAACGTACAAAGAGAACAATAACGTTCAAACTCTCAATAGGCACATCTTGCATGGAGAACCATTCGAGTTTCTGCTGTTTCATATGAACAGTAAAGAGCTGGACAATCAGCTAAACCCACGGCAGAAATGTTTTTCACAGCTAGTTGGTAAAAAAAAAAATAATACACCAGCGACATATAGTTTATTATTTTCCGACATGGGAAGATACGCTATTTGTTGGATGAAGATCTTAACTCATATAGACATGAACCGTCAGGTGTATTGTCCAGAAGGTCTGAATAATTTTTCTAAGCCTAATAGATTCCTGTCAAGCAATACCGCATTGAATAAACGTAAAAAATTGAATCAAATTGTCAACGTGACGGAATAGTGATAAGAACGTATAAAAGCTTATATCCCAAACATAAAGGCTTGTATTCGGGGATTTCATATTAAATAAAAACAATGGGAGCTGTTTTGAATAAACCGTATCTTTAAATCCCTAATTTCCGTTGCATGTTTTAAACTCTCCTCCCCTGTAATTGCAACGTAGTTTTCAAAACATCATATGCCGTAATTTCATTAGCTAACAACAACTTCTGGTAAAACGTTTTTAACTTAATAAATTTCTTTCATGTCGTCGTGTGTATGAATACGTAAGCATGCAATATAGTGCAAGAGGAAAATGTTAATTTAAAATGTAAAACGTCATATTTCTGCATTACTTTGGAATTATAAGTAATACAGGTTATTTTTACGGAATTTATAAATGTGTAAACTTTGGCTTATGACTCACAAACTTTGCATAAAGTCCTTCAGACTTAATTTAGTTTGTGAGTGAATCGCCCGAGTGTACATATTGATAAATCCATTCAAAATAACCTTTATTACTATAATATTTCTCATTTCTTACTGGTTCCGTAGATGAACATTGACAGATAACAGATTTGCCCCAGTTATTCAATTTCTACCTCTTTTATTGCTAGGAGTTGTTTCACTGGGCTACAAAAAAATCCATAATATTTCGGACTCTCTACGTATCCGCCGGTATCGGTACAAATGTTATTTTCTGTAACATTCAAAAAACTTTCTTTTGAAAAATAATACTAAAATACCGAGTTCTAGCTACTAAATAAATTCAATATAAATTATCTAATGCTTGAAACAGACAATATTCAATGCTTTTATGCCCACGGTGTAGAATGGTAACGGACTTATCGGGTTTTTTTCGGCGTTTCCGCACTTATCGGGTTCGGAAACGGACTTATCGTGCTTTGTTTCCAGACATTGTGTCACAAAAATGAACCAAATAGACGAAAAGAAGTCGTAAGTGTTTATTTTTATATGATCACGGAAGGCACCGATGATCTAAGTTTGCGAAATTTTTCATTTTACTTCGGTACAACTCATTTTTTTTTCAAAGAGCTCCACACTAAACAGGACAACCGGCCGAACACTGTTACTAATGGTGTGGTTTCCGTTCAAATACGCAGTATATTAGAATGTGGACTCTTTAGGCTCCTTAATTTCATGCAAAATACATATTAGAACCACTTGTGTGCATTTAAAGACTAAAAATATCACATATCAAAGCTTTTTCAAAATTCTTTGGCAGCGGACTAATCGGGTTTCCAAAAAACGACGTGTTTTTTGGCACCGAACTGTTGGGGTTTATTGAGCACAGGACTTATCGTGTTTTTTATTGTTTTACCAGGGCAAAAAGCAAAAATTTAGAATAGCCTTCCTAGACGTCATAATTATTTGGACTAGAATGCTACCTGCTATGAGGACGAGATACTGATAGAATCCCACACATTTGTTTGTGGATTAATAAAGTATATTATTGTGTGATTAATACATAAAGAAAGAAGTGTTGAACAACACAAACAGATAGACTGACTTAGAAGATATGAGTCTTCTTATTCATTTTCGCACAAAAATTCCGATGCCAATAACACAAAAAGTCCGATGCCAATAACACAAAAAGTCCGGTGCCAAAAATTTTCCAAATTAACCATCATTTAAGACCTTAATAGTGCATGAAACAGTTCCGAAAGGGAAAATGTCTACATTTAATGAATAATCACCAAAAATTTACTTGGAAAAGAAAACAGCATGCTTACAACTCGCTTCAATTGGACATTTTTTCATGAAACATTTTTGTTTCCAAGTTCAGGTACCACGTTGGTGGAAACAATTTGAAATAAATCGTATCTTCCCATGAATATATGATTAGATATCCAACAAAATAAATAATTTCCCCATTCCGTGACATTAAGCTGACTTAGAAATGTCTATGCTGCTTTAATACAAGTTGAAAGAAATAACTACTTACGCCAAATGTTGTCATCTAAATACGCGACAAGTCAGTTGCTGAACCCGATAAGTGCGGAAACGCCGAAAAAACCCGATAAGTCCGTTACCATTCTACACCGTGATGCCGTAAATGCAAGTTACAATTGCCTAAAAATCGTCCTAGTTAATGACACGGGAAAACAATTGACAAATACACTAAACACGACACGGGTAGTTAATTCCGGAAAACATCTGAATCAAAATGCTTTAACCACCGTAACGATATCTTCCATATTTCTCCGTAATTTGTTAATTCTGTAGGTAGAAAACTGTACAAAATACATAACAAGCATATTATACAGAGAGTTTTTATTTCATTATAATCTTTAAAAAAAAAAACAAACAACCAATTTATCAAAGTTGTATATATAATTTGATTATATTAATCATCTCCTAGAATTCAACTCAACAGAATGACTCTTTAATAAAATCCGTGAAAGCACGTGTCGAGGAGACCCTTCGCCATGACGGAATTTTTGAACTGCCATAAAATTCTCTTAACTTAATACCTCATTAAATTTCTTGAAAAAAAACTAGGAAAACGAACACATTTTATCAACCAGTTTGGTAATATAAATATACAATACAAATGTTAAAAAACATTGGCCCTTAATTCCTTATTTCGCACTCGACCTCGTGTCGGGCTTTCCCAATCTATCAATTTGTTATATCTCCTTGGCCCTTGCCATTTCTCCAAATTATACCTTCAATTATATCTCAGAGCCTCTTTCTTTCTCAAATAAGAATTACCATCTCCAAGTAAATTTTATCTCCTTGGCCCTCTAATATCAAATGGCCTCTTGCCATTTAAAAGTAAAAAATATTCCTCTCCTATGAAGGATGTTGGCCTGAGCAGTCAGAAAACGTCTCTTAGGTGGATATTAAACAAACGACACAGAATCACATGTACTTCCGCCTAAGTAAATTGGCCAATGAGGTTAGTTGCAAAACGTTAACCAGGAAAGGATCTACATTTACCTACCCTTAAAATATCAAAATATCTGCTCACCTGTTTTGAGGTTATTCCTCCTGGAATTATTTTTTTTTAAATTTTTGCAGGTTTTAGCTGTTGTCATGAACATTTGAGCGATTACAGGCTCCTGGGAACGTTTATCGTAAGGCTCATATAATGTAATGCAGCTGCTCTACTGGTTTTATTTAGATGCAGGAGTTAAGTTTGTCAGATGTATTCTACATGTAGTTTTTTTCTCTCATTTTCCTAGGTATGGATTTAAAAGTATTGAAGGTGTCATTTTTATTATTTTTAACACTATTTTCTGTCGAAATCACTACAGTGAAAGGGGTATATATGTTTACTCCTGTTAGTCCGTCCGTACGTGTTAAAGTTTTTGCGTTATTATGTCTGTTTCTCAGCTATTAGACTTGGTACAGCAATGATACATGGCCAGAAGATAGATATTGGGTAGTACAACGTAGTTTGATATTGATTTGGTCACTTTGACCGACATTCTTCGTTTTAGTGGCTTGGTTATGTTTATGTCAATGTAAATAACAAGAGAGACATAGACACAATTTCTAGTTTTATAAATGCAGTGTTTAATCCGAGGTACAGATTACAGCTGTGTAACACAGATTTTTTACAGATATTTGTATATTGTCTTATACTCATTAATTCAATAAAAACTTATGATTTTAAGAGCTTATCTCTGTAAGGTCGTTGCGAAATGGGCACAGATTTTAATTATTTTTATTTTACACTGTGTCTTTGACATACTAATGACAAACATGAGGTTAGTTTATTATTTTGACCACCACTGGCATGGTAATCAGGGCAGCCATGATGTAGATACTATAAGTCTACACATTACATGTTAATATTTGTGCTTGTGAATATCTTGTATACATGTTTAAGTGTTTATTGGTTTTTTATTTTGTTCAAGTTTATCAAGTTACGGTATTATTTTTTATTTGTTTATTGTTTTAATAAATATGTTTTTGTTGACGTTTTGCATTACAATATTCTTTGTCTACCAAGATGGCGGTAACTTATTGGTGTGCCTCAACTAAATCGATTAAGTTGAGAAAAACTATAGAAGTACCCTAGGCGTCAATGTCCACACTTGGAGAGGTAAACATTTGGGCTCATATCTCAGGAACTATATGTTGTGGGATCATAAGAACATAAGGCCAGAGGCATCTGCGATAGTAAGTCCGCATCCTGGTAAAATTATGTTAATGAGACATTTTATGCATCATTCGCTTTGGTTAAGTTTAATGTTCAGGTACATATCGCATTATGTAAACTTGAACACAATTTAATCAGCATCCAGCCAGATTAAAGACAATTACTGTGACCCACATTTTATGCTTCATTTAAGTTGACGAAGTTAAATGTCAAGGCTCATATACTTCATAACCATAAAGCATGAAAATGTTGTCACGGCCATACAACATGTTAGAGGCACATGCATTCTTAGCAACCAATCTACAGAGCATATCATGTTCAGTAAGAAGTCAATTACTGAATGTATAGGTCAGGTGACAATGACTGGTTTCTTTTTGAACTACCTATGCTGTCGGAAAAATAATACCCATGTCTGTCCTGTTATAACACAATTTTGTTGCAGTTGAGAAAAAAACAATATTTTTAAAATTTATTTGATTCTAAATAAATACACAGCAAAGAATGTTTATGGAATATTATTGACTAATCGCTGGCGTTTTTCCATTCCAGTTGGAGCTGGATTAAAACTGTTCGGATACTGGTTAGGATCATCATCAGGCATCTCTATGAAGCGCTCACTTTTTTCAATACACACAGGTTATGTAGAATACAACCTGACACAATATTCTGCACAATTTCCTCTTATAAATGTGGAGAGATATTTCCCTTAGCTTTCTAAATCTCCCCTTCAAGAGGCCACTACAATTCCCCTGGCGAGAACCTTCGCTGATTCTAGAGGATAAGCACTGTCAGCTATTAAGTATTTATTTAGTCCTATCTTGTTACTATTTTCATCTTTGTCAAGCAAAGATGACTGTCTCAGAACCCTGGCATCATGAGTTGATCCAGACCATCCCGTAAAGGCATGCCGTTCCCGCGTAAATTAGGTGTATTTGTAACTTATTTTCCTTATCGAATTTGTCTGTGTTCTTGGTCTTGTCTTTGGCCCTCAACTATCTATGTTTGATCACTGTTGAAATCATGGTTCCCTTATTTCACGATCCACACTGATTTCTCTTCCTGAAGAATTTTAGATCATGTTTCAATACGATTGTAATAACTTATTATTATATCGATTGGTAATTCTATAACTGAAGCTGCGTTAAAGGAAAGCCCTTCCTATTTATGTAGTCTTTATCACCATTTAAACAACCAGAAAGCCGTTTATGGATATACGATCTAAAAACAAATTGAAAATGCACTACAGCGGCCCGGATCTAAAATTGAACACAATAATATTTTGCTAATGCGGTTGTATAACATATCTCTGGCTTAGGTATCAAGGTTGGAGATGCTGTGACAAAGTTGGTCGTTTTAAGGTTTTGTTCGGCCTGTCTATTTTGTACATTAAAGTCGTTTTATGCCCCTTTTGACAGCTCACCATTTCCATTTATTTTCCTTGAATTTCAAATAGGCTGCCAACCGTTAACATGGGCTGTCAATTTAAACACTAGATAGCTATTGTCGCCAGCTATGTGATAACCTCGCTTTTAACATAAACCAGGTCGGGACTGTACTTCCAACCAATATGGCTGATGTGACTAAAAAACAGAAAAATTTGGCTCGATCAATTTTAAAAATCTTATTTTATTAAACTACATGGCCAGATTGGACTAAACTATGCAGAAATGGTTTCCGATAACAAGATGGTGGCCACAGCTAACTTAGTTTAACATAGGATCCTATGGAAAAATTAATTGAAAAATCTAGTCTTAAACCACAGAGCTGCAATGGTCCTCTCTCAGAAGTGTGTCCGATGATCCTGACTGTGAATAAAGATGGCTGTTATATCCGAATTTAGTTTAACATCAGACACTATGGGAAAATTCATTTAAAACTTTTCTTGTGTAAAATCACAAAGCTATTTGGAACCAGACTTGGTGCATTTGTTATACACATATGAAACATGGTGTCAGAACCTATTTTGCAGATGTTCATGTGGATAGAATGCTCCGATAGTTCGGTTTTTCCGGGTATGGTCCTTGGACTTTGAAGGTTTGAAATTGTACGGTATACTCCTCATAAAGTTTACAACTACTTTTGAAAGTTTGTAGTTGAATCATAGGATGGTATCCCATTTATATAGAAAAATAAAATATATATTCGTCCTGCTAAATGCCAAGTTATTTTGGGTGACAATGCTGTGTAGTTCTTGAAATCCCATTTTCACCTGTCATTTGGACTGACAGAGTAGAGTTATGTGACAGTCCTCCTTTGATTGACAGTCCTAGAATTTTTTTCATAGAATATCCTTTTTATTTGAAATTAGTCTATTTTAAGTGGTTCTGTAATGTATTTTCTTGTTCAGATAAGCTTAAAAGAGTTTTGAAGTTGTCTTTTAGCATATAACCCATAAATATCATTAACTATACGAATCTAATATCTATTATTTCGTTTTATTCCTCAGAGACAAACTTCATTATAAAATAACATTTTTTTCTCTCAGTTCATATCCCAGAGCTTCCGGCCCTTCCGATTTTTTGCCGAATTATTCTGATTTGTAATCAGAAAATCCGACATTACGATTTTTTCATTTTTCTTCCGATTTTTGTCTCGCATTGACCATGTTTCGTTTAGTTCAAAATCTATATTTTCAATATATGTAATGTTTCGTTTCGTATTTTGATTATTGGAACAAACATTCCTGCGTAAATTAGGTGTATTTGTAACTTACTTTAGTTGGAGGGAAACGAAAACAAATCTAGAGAAACTGAATTGTGTAACAATGATCACCATTTTAGCGATTTTTAAAACCTTCCTGAGAAATGACTGATCCTTTCTAGAACTGAACAAAAGGGGTTGGCAGCCCAGATATTTAAAAGTTGGATCCTCTTAACCACTGATTTCGTTTTCAAATCGTTACCTAAAGAGACATATTGCAATATGGGAACCAGTTTGTTACGATGTCATTAACCGAAAAGGACAAACAATTGACAGTGCATCGTAACGGACGCTTATCGGATATTCGGACTGACGAATTATACATAGATATGGGTCATACACGAATTGTACCAGTCAGGACCGAGAGGACGGACGGATTTCAAGAACTCAGGTAAACGTATAAAACCAAGAACATCACTCAGCATGTCGGACACACGTTTAAGGTTCTCTATCTGAAGCTACGACCATTTGACAGGTGCTTTTCTTGAATTCCAAATTACCATGACATATATTCAGCACTTGAACCAAAATTGGAGTCTTGGAAGTTAAGAAAAAAGTAAGAACTAGAACTGATATAAAACTGTGGCTTTCTCGATATTTTATTAACAGCGGTGCTCGAAAAATCCACACTTGACTACAGAACCGCAATTTTAAAACGCAATGAACATCTTTGTCAAATAAGATCTTACATACCCTACGTTGAAAGTGAAGTTGTCTAAACCAGCTGAACACAAACCTAACCACGCGCATCAATCGCCACTGACAAAATACTAAGAGGTTCCATAAAACACTGACGAACGTGTTAAAAGGTACATGTTTATCCCCAGCAACTTACTAGTAACGTATGAAAATAAAACAAGAAAGACAAACTTAAAGGATATTTCTAAATGCATTAAATCATTGACAACTTATCACAGGAGCTAGTAAAAGACCTACATGTACATATGTAAGATCATTCTGATAATATATTACACATTAGGTAAAATTCTACTAAATTTGAATTTCAATTCAACGAGTAATAGTATACGTATCAAACTACAATCTTTCTCCGTTTGCTGAAATGTCGAAATAAACATCAAATTATTTGATACTTGTTCGTCGTGAACGTGTGTGTGTTTGTTCTTTTATTCTCATGTTTTAAATTTTAAATGACTGAAAAAGGCAATTTAAATAGTTGACACTGTCTTTACTTTTGTTATTATTGATCATGATTTTACATTCTTTGCTTTCTGATTTAAATATTAACGGTAAACTTTAAACATAAAAATCATGTCTTTCTAACATTAAGAGAAAATATTTTGCTTCTTTTTCGCAAAGTCATCGTCGTTACTTAACAAGAAATACAATTTTAAAAGAAAAATAATGAGAAGCTACCAAGATGTACAATAAGTACGGATAAATAAAATGAAAACGAACGTTCTCGCTTTACTATGGAAAGCCAACGGGGTTAAAATTCTTAATTCGTAATTTTTTTGTCAATTTGTAACTTGTAACAGTGTAATTTCAAATTCTCAATTCGTAAATTGTCAATTTGCCATTTGTAACCTTGTAATTTCAAAATTCATATATTGAAAATCTGTATTTGGAACTTTAAAATTCAACATTTGTAACTTTGAGATTTTTTATTTGCGACTTTCTTAATTT
Source organism: Mytilisepta virgata (assembly GCA_028015205.1). Lineage (NCBI taxonomy): Eukaryota > Metazoa > Mollusca > Bivalvia > Mytilida > Mytilidae > Mytilisepta > Mytilisepta virgata. The sequence continues at coordinate 23,598,142 of CM051520.1, forward strand.
GTAACCACGTCACTTAAATATTTGCCATAGACACGCTGAAATTTGTATATTGTTGTCTTGTAACTTGAAACATGTCGATTCGTTAAATGTCGATTCGTTAAATGTCATCGTTGTATTATTCTAACGATCATGGCGCTCGCTTTTCTTATTTTCTGAAGACGACAGGTGGCACTGCTTTCGAGAACGAAAACTACATCATTATTGGAAAACCCAGGTAATAATCGGTTTCTATTAATCCTAAAATGCGATTATCGGACCATTTGATTCTGACTGAGGGGGAAGGGCTGACAGATATATATTAATATACATGCCTACTTAACTTTACTGGTCAAGAAGTAATTGCCGCCACCTGATTTTTCGTCCTATAAAAATTTACAAAATGTGTTGCAGACAAAACGTCCCACAGGGTGTTCTCCAAATATTCCCGATTCCCTCCCCCTCAACTCCGGCTTCACGCCGCCCACTCCCGGGATCCCACCCCATGACACCCCTTCCTCACAGCTTGTCACCATTTTGCTCTCCAAAATGAACTATCACTGACCCTCCTCCAAATCATGTGCAAAGATTTTCATGGAGAAATAAAATTGTTGCGAACAGATTGGCGAGAAATGTTTCTGTGAGGTCTTCTGTACATATGAAATTGACAATTTACGAATTAAGAATTTTGAAATTACACAGTTACAAGTTACAAATTGACAATTTACGAATTAAGAATGTTGACTCCGTTGGCTTTCCATACTTAATATGTAATTCTTCATGTACAAAAGATTTTAAGGGTGTAGATGCATTTATTAAGATTATCAGCCAACAAGACTTTCTAAACCAGATGCTCCTAGGAGCCTGCATCGCTAACCTAGATTCGATTTGCCAATCAACAGCCATAAAAGCATCTAAGAAACAAAATTCCAGATTATTGGACATACATGTAATTCTAAGAGAGAACAATCTACCATTGCTACCAAGTATGGTTCGAATTTTCCAGGTGATTTCATACAAGATGAGTTTTTAAACCTCTGTTGTGTTGGATATTGGACATCTCCATCTTTTCAAACCAGTTGGTACCCATGAAATTGAACAAGACAACCGTCGTTCTTTTCTTCCACTCTTTTTTGCCAACAATTGTTACAATGTTAAGATGCCGTAAATCTTGGCAATATCCTTCACCACAAATCGGTCAAATAACAGTTCCGCCTTATTTCAAAGATCAGTCCGTTCCCATTATTTCTTATACCTATACTACACCCATTGCATCAAAAATATTCAATCACAAACGTGCATTGCAGGACCTCAAAATCGACGATCTCAAAGCTAAGCCACCGGATTGTTCATGCAACAGTTCTCCATTAAAATATAGTCCTGCTGGCCATGTCATCACAGGAGTCTTCAATATAATAGACAATGAGTCTCTTCGTGATGTCCTTGCAAAAGGTCCTAAGTATCGCGAACCGTCATCCATAAATTGGAAATATAATTTCAAACTACTGATGGATGCTGTGGAGGACTATGCCAGAAAATGGACCAAACGTGAACAAGAGCCACTAGATTCACTTTCAGAGTGGATTAAAGCTGTGAGATCGTTGATACAAGTCCGAATTGATAAACTTAGAAGGTCTATGAGTAAAAAAGGAACATCAGTCTTCAGCAATCCCGATGCTACGCAATTCATGACAAATATGTTGTTGTTCCTGCAGACAATGCCCCTAATAACATCGTTTTTGTATGCAAAAGCTACTATATTCAATGCTTGATTAATGAACTAGGGATTGCTAGTTCACTTGGCAACCCTACCTATAAAGCTACTACACTTTCAAAGGAAGAAATAACCAACAATCATAGAACAGTTTTGTCGTCATTTGGTATTTCCATCAAAGATGATGATCTTGATCTTCCTACCTTGTATTGGATACCCAAGTTACATAAGTGTCCATACAAACAACGCTTTATAGCTGGATCTGCCAAGTGTTTCACCAAACCATTGTCTCAACTTCTAACTTCTATTTTAACAGCTGTCAAAACGGGCCTCTAAAGTTATTGTGAGACAAGCTATTCAAGAAGTGGTATTAATCAAATGTGGATATTAAAGAACTCCAAAGACTTAAAGGATATTTTACGATCTCGGTCCATTTCAGTCTGTAACAGCATAAAAACATTTGATTTCTCTACCCTCTATACCACCATTCCTCATTCACAACTGAAGGAGAAGTTGAAAGATCTAATCCATCGATGCTTTCAAAATAAAAATGGCAACAACAGATACACATACCTTGTCATTGGTAGAGATAAATCATACTTTGTTAAAAACCACTCTAAATCTAACAAAAAATATACAGAGGACGAAATTGTCCTAATGATTAAATTTTTGATCGACAACATATTTGTTCAATTTGGTGGACGTGTTTTCCAACAGACAATTGGCATTCCTATGGGTACTAATTGTGCGCCACTACTGGCCGACTTGTTCCTTTACTCATACGAAGCAGACTTCCTTGACGGGCTTCTTAAGGAAAAACAGAAGAAATTAGCCCGTACTATTAATTTCAAATTCCGCTACATAGATGATGTCTTATCACTCAACAATTCACATTTTGGGAATTTCTTACATCTCATCTATCCCAATGAGCTCGAAATTAAGGATACAACAGACACTGCCAAGTCTGCATCTTATCTTGACCTTCACCTCGAAATTGACAGCAGAGGAAGGTTGAATACAAAACTTTACGACAAACGAGATGAATTTGACTTTTCAATCGTCAACTTCCCATTTTTGAGCGGCAATATTCCAGACGCGCCGGCGTATGGAGTATATATTTCACAACTCATACGTTATTCCAGGGCTTGTGACATATACATTGACTTCCTGGACAGAGCCCGGCTTCTGACAGAAAAGTTGCTCAGACAGGGGTACGTTGCTCCTAAGCTGAAGTCATCCTTATTAAAGTTTTATGGGCGTCATCATGACTTGGTTGATAGGTATGAAAAAACCGTTTCCCAAATGAAAATGGACCTGTTCCATTGATATTATCCCTTCTGCATATCGGATTTGATATTGACAGCATGGCGGGTGTCCTGCAGGAAGCAGAGACTGCTTACTCTTCCGGAGCACCTGAGTCTAGCTCGTCCGGTTTTTTGGTGGGGTCCATGTTCATATGTTTTTAGTTTTTAATTGTAGTGCATGTATTGTTTTGGTCTTGTCTTCGTTGTTCTCCGTAGTTTGTCAGTTGTTACGATTTTTCTCTCCTTCGAATATCCCTTTGGTATTTCTTGACTTTATTTAAAACAATTTCCCCATAAGGTTCTATTCTAAACTACGTTCGGCTTTGGTGACCATCGTCGGACATAATTCTGAGAGAGGACCACCTAAGGACCATTTCTGCCAAGCGTGGATGCATATGGTCATGAAGTTCAACAGAAGAAGATTTCATTCCCCTTTTCTTCTTTTTTTGTAACAGGATCTAGGAGCCATGTTGGTCGGAAGTCAGGGATGCCGGACAAAATTTTGGAAGGGAGACATTTAAGGAACATCCCATCAAAGTTTTGTCCCAATCTGCCGAGTGGTTTCAGAGGAGAACAGAAAGTTTACGACGACGGTCGCAAATAGATGGAAAAAGCCCACATGTACTTGTCCAGGTGAACTACAAAATGCTATTTCATTATTTCGCTGGTCATTTGGTCGCGTGAATAATCTAATGGGCCATAGATGGCTCCTTTTAAAGCACGATCTAATTTGAAAAATTGTTATTGTTTAACATACATTTTTGTACATGTATGCACTGAACAGTGTATAAAATATACATATTTCACACTTTCAATAATTATTGGTTAATTGGTTATAGTACATATTAGTTTACCAAGGGATGCGTGACGTTATAAAGTTCAATTCTGAATCATTTATTTAACACCTTCTAAAAGAGAACTTTTCAATTACTGCAACGAAAATCCCATATTTTATAGGAGATTTCCAATGCCTTGTGTCTAATTGTCTAGTTCCATTTGTAAATCAATATGCGTTAGCTTCCCTTCTATATCAGCAGGGCCCAATTGTTGAAACGTTAACCACAATTTTCAGTTTCAAAGTTTCGCTTCCTTGATTATGCCTGACGACTGAAAATATTCTAACGGGTTAATCCTATGACTTTGTATGTCAGTAGTATATGGGGACAGTTCAAGTCGCAGTGGTGGAGGTGCTTTGAGGTGCCAGAAGTGACGTCACCGGAACCGGAAGTACCCGGAAGTGCTTTGCGCGCATGCTCAACCGGAAATAGTGGATTTCCCCGCCATTTGTTTCCGGAAGTGACGAAAGTCACGTACCAGGACCCGGATGTGTGGTTTGCGCATGTTCAGGCGGAACTGGAAGTACCGGAAGTGATTTGTGCGCATGCGCAACCGGAAGTAATGGATTTTCGCGCCATTTTCCTATGATTTGTTTACGGAAGTGACGTCAGGCACGTGGTGGTACCCTAATGTTGATGCTTGACCAGAATTAAGATTGCATTATCTCCCCTTTTCCCACACTTCTCGGTCGTCTCTGGATCTTTCGTCGGTCTCTAGGAACTGATACTCTCACTGTTATGTCGAAGTCCTAAAGTATACGAAGTACACTATTGGATTATGTCCCCTTATCCCGCTCTTTTCATATAGGGGTGATGTTTTCTGTGAGGACCAAAGGTAGGATTGGATTATGTACCTTTACCTCCAAGTGATGTTGTCACCAATAGATCAATGGAGGGGTGTCCTTAGCAACCGCCTTAGCATTTCTCTGCTCTATGATACACTTCATTTCTCTTCTCTTGCTCCATGCCCCTCTTCGCTGCTCTTTGCTGCTCATCGCTATTCATGACCTTACTCGCGTGCTCATTTCGGTCCTGCTGCTTGTTGCTGTTCGTCATCGCTGCTCTTCTCTTGCTCATCGCTGTTTTTCTCTTGCTCTTTGCTGCTCATCGCTAATCATGACCTTACTCGCGTGCTCATTTCGGTCCTGCTGCTTGTTGATGTTCACCATCGCTGCTCTTCTCTTGCTCCTCGCTGTTTTTCTCTTGCTCTTTGATGATCATCGCTAATCATGACCTTACTCGCGTGCTCATTTCGGTCCTGCTGCTTGTTGCTGTTCGTCATCGCTGCTCTTCTCTTGCTCCTCGCTGTTTTTCTCTTGATTTTTGCTGCTCATCGCTAATCATGACCTTACTCGCGTGCTCATTTCGCTCCTGCTGCTTGTTGATGTTCACCATCGCTGCTCTTCTCTTGCTCCTCGCTGTTTTTCTCTTGCTCTTTGATGATCATCGCTAATCATGACCTTACTCGCGTGCTCATTTCGGTCCTGCTGCTTGTTGCTGTTCGTCATCGCTGCTCTTCTCTTGCTCCTCGCTGTTTTTCTCTTGATTTTTGCCGCTCATCGCTAATCATGACCTTACTCGCGTGCTCATTTCACTCCTACTGCTTGTTGCTATTCGTCATCGCTGCTTTCTCTTGCTCCTCGCTGTTTTTTTCTTGCTCTTTGCTGCTCATTGCTAATCATGGCCTTACTCGCGTGCTCATTTCTCTTTTGCTGCTTGTTGCTGTTCGTCATCGCTGCTCTTCTCTTGCTCATCGCTGTTTTTCTCTTGCTCTTTGCTGATCATCGCTAATCATGACCTTACCCGGGTGCTTATGTCGGTCTGCTGCTTGTTGCTGTTCGTAATCGCTGCTCTTCTCTTGCTCATCGCTGGTTTTCTCTTGCTCTTTGCTGCTCATCGCTAATCATGACCTTACTCGCGTGCTCATTTCGTTTTTTTGGGGGGCTATTTGTCGCTGTTTTCGCTTCTGTTGTTGCTGTTCGTCATCACTGCTCTTCTCTTCCTCATTGCTGTTTTTCTCTTGCTCTTTGCTGTTCATCGCTACTCATGACCTTACTCGCGTGCTCATTTCGGCTTTTTTTGGGGCTACTTATCGCTGTTGTCGCTGCTGTTGTTGCTCCTGCTGCTTGTTGCTGTTCGTCATCGCTGCTCTTCTCTTGCTTCTCGCTGTTTTTCTCTTGCTCTTTGCTGCTCATTGCTAATCATGACCTTACTCGCGTGCTCATTTCGGTTTTGAGGCTGCTGCTGATAGTGGTGGTCTATTGTCGTTAGTCAAAGATTGGATCTGTGCGAGAGCACCCTTACATCCAGATCATTTGAAAGGCCACTCTGCATTTATCCAGGCTTGTGACTGGCTATCATAAGATAGGCTGCATTAATTCTCCTCAATTTTTTAAGGCCACTCTGCATTTGTCCAGGCTTGTGACTGGCTATATATATGTATAAACATATATAGGCTGCATTATCTTCCCTCCCTTTTTTTTGTTATATTTTTTTCTGTTTTTCTTTGTAATATGTTCCAATTCCTCCATCACACAGAGTCATTGCTGTCTTCAGGTGGTGGTGGGTTGTAGTCGTTCAATACACGGTTAAGCAGATATTTTCGTTTTTCTATGGCATATTCCCATGATTCTTTTGATTCGTAGTCTTCCTCTTCTCTCAAGCGTTTAGCAGTTTTCTTGATCTTTCTATCTACGTGGTCTTTATTCATGTCTTGATGCCAGGACATCAGTCCGATGTAATGCTTTCGCATTTCATCTCTGTATGTGTCAAACATGTCTCTATATGCTGTCAAGCGTGCCTCGTCTTCTTCCATTCCGGCTTCGACTAGTTCGTTTACTTTCTGTGATTATTCCTATTGATGTACTTGAAATGTTCTATTCAAAATGACATCCCATGGAGACTGTTCGCATTGCTCTTCGGAGATTTGTTGGACTCATGTTCACTACTGTGTTCCGATTCCTCGTTATCGGCTTCTGTGGTGGTATCTGAGACTGAATCACTATAGTCTGTTGAATCCTCTTCAATACCGTGTGCATTCTTTTTGTGTCGCTTGGACTGGTATCCACATATGTCACAGGTATACATTTAAGATGTCTTTCTTTCCTGGGATTCGATAGTAGAATGAGCTCCAGTCGTCCTGCAAGACGGGTTCCTCAACGGCTTGTTGATTCATACACGAACGTTTGGCAAAGTATTCGTTTCGAGATTGTTGCAGTTCAGTAAAGTCAAGAAATACCAAAGGAATATTCGAAGGAGAGAAGAATCGTAACAGATTTCAGATTTCACTTTTCTGATGAGGTCTCTATTAAGTCTTGTCCACTCGTTGTCAATCCTTCTACACCCCTTGCAGATATACATGTTTTTGTAGAATTCCGCAAAGCTCTTGTTCATTTGACACTTCGTACATTGCTTGTTTGGATCCACTTTGCTGGGTCCTCAACTTGTGTTGTCCAGCCGTTTGGTTCTCTTCACTTTGGTTGGAAGTAATTCTTTTTCATTTCTGGTTTTGCTTTTGTGTAAGATCCACAGGTATTAAATATCTAGCAGGAACCTATAAATCAGGCGTTTTCGATTCCATTGAAACGTGTGTGTTGTTTGACGGTCTTCAAACAGCTGACAAAATTAAACAAAAACCTCTGATTATATTTTCGTTAAAAGCTTTCCATTGGTTTCATAGTGACGAAGAATGCTTTTGTCTATTCATTCAGACCACACAGTTCGCTGTTCGTTGCTGCTGCTGCTACTGCTGCTGAGGAGGTGAAGATGGGATTCTCACTGTCTCGTTGATATTACGATGGACATCAAAGATGGCTGCAACCAGTAACGCGGACCTGAAGGAGAGCACCCTAATGAAACTAAAATTTCAGAGTCTTTCCGGACCCTAACCCTAACTCGAGTCCTAACCCCAACCATAACTCTAACCCTAACCCTAGTTCTCGGACTTCGACATAACAGTGAGAGTATCAGTACCTAGAGACCGATGAAAGATCCAGAGACGACCGAGAAGTGGGGGAAAAGGGAGATAATTCAATCTTAATTCTGATCAAGCTTGGCACATCCGGGTCCTGGCACGTGACTTGCGTCACACCCGTAAACAAATCGTTGGAAAACACACTACTTCCGGTTGCGCAAACCACTTCCGGTTCCGGATACACATGCTCAGACCTTGCATCCGGGCCCCAGGACGTGACTTACGTCACTTCCGGAAAGAAATGACGGGAAAATCCCTACTTCTGGTTGCGCATGCGCCCAAAAACCACTTCCGGTTCCTGTAACGTGACTTCCGGTTCTGGATACGTCACTTCCGGTACCACCACCACCATCTCAAATCCGACTTTGCCTCTCCCCATATACTACTTATGTTCATGCAAAATTCAGTTAGGAATATTACTTAGCAATCGAAATAATTGAAAGTGAAAAAATGATCAACTTTTGAACAACTGGGCCCAGGTGTCGAACTCTTTATTTACCCGTAGCTCTTTAATTGTAAATTTAACTCAGTTCTTGAAGTAATATTTTTCTTTTTCAAAAGAGGAAATATTTTTTTTACACCCCGTGTTACTCATTACCTCCCAAGTTAGATATATTTGCGTAATAATTGTTCTCAAATATTCAGTATCTGCGGAGGCCTCTAATAATTTCTTTTTATAATTTCTTGTACAAATGCAATATATGTAAGTTGATACATGTACAAATGTATATATAACCAGTTTGCATTCATCATTAATTGGTTATGTCCGCTAGTCTAATGATAACATGTTAGATTGTAACTTTATAGTGTAGACATTTAGTTTAATCCACACTTTTTACATTCTTTGGATTTTGGATGGCAAACATTGAGTGCGAGCGGAATTTTACTTTTTTTCTTGAAGACTAATGTTTCCGTTAAAAGATCAAACGAATGGCTACGGAAGGAAAATAATAATAGAAATAGAATGAAGTAACGTCTCGTTGTCTAGGATTTGATGTGAAGAAAACATTTTTAGACTGAAAGTCATTTAAAGAAAAATGATAAATTTTATACATCCAGCATGTCCAGAGTCATTAAAACCAGCGATCAACTGAAATAATCGGAAGTAACAGAGGCAGAGTAATTGTACTATTACTATTGCTCTCAGCTGTTTGTAAAAATTCTACTTGTATAGCAGCTGACGTGTAAAAATGATCTAACATATATCTTGAAAAAGCAGATCGAACAAAAATTCTGTTTATATTCCAATACCAATTCGGTGCACAAGAAGTGCACAGTAATTAACGACTCAATGCCTTCAATTTGAATAGTAAATCTCATATAAAAGCTGTCAGCACCGCATTTCTATATTTATGTTAAAAAAATAAAAGCTACACATCTAAACGGGAAACGCATGTATTTTAACTGATAATTTGACATTTACAAGTAACACAAAATAATTTTTACTTTTATATGAGGAAATTTAGTCTTAATTAAGACATTTAAACACAATAGCACAGACTATTGATAACTAATCATGATATGGAAGTGTAAATCAGTAGATAATGAGGAAGCATTAATGGGACGATACAGATTACAGCCGCATAATACATAATGAATGAACTTGAATTATTTATTATCCCCGCACTTTCGAAGAAAGTTCGGGATATAGCGATTGTCTCCGCCCGTCCGTCCGCCCGTCACACTTTCTTGTGACATTCACTCCTCCTTCACTTTTGGATTTAGGAATTTAATCTCTATATGGAATGTTTGCAAACCACGTGTAGATGCGCAATAAAGTTTTAGTATTTTGATTTTCTAAACAAGGGGCCCACAGGGGTTAAACTTCGAAAATTTGGAATTCAAGCTTGTGACCTAAACTCGTCTTTCATTTTTCAATTTATGCATTTTATTTCTATACTGTATTGTCAGGCACCATATGCAGATGCGCAATAAGGTTAGAATTTTTATTTTCTAAAATTGGGGCCCACAGGGGTCGAATTTTGAAAAACTGTCAATTTAAGTTTGTGACCTAAACTCTTCTTTCATTTTTCAATTTATGCATTTTATTTCTATACTGTATTGTCAGGCACCATATGCAGATGCGCAATAAGGTTAGAATTTTTATTTTCTAAAATTGGGGCCCACAGGGGTCGAATTTTGAAAAACTGTCAATTTAAGTTTGTGACCTAAACTCCTCTTTCATTTTGTAATTTATGCTTTTTATTTCTTTACAGTATTGTCAGGCACGATGTGCAGATGCGCAATAAGGTTTTACAATTATGATTTTCTAGAATTGGGGCCCACAGGGCTCGAATTAAAAAAACAAATCAGTTGAAGATGAGGATGAGGATGTAAACATTTATTTTTTTAATTTATGCATTTTTTCTATATAGTAGTGTCATGCACAATATTTAGATGTGCAACAAGGTTTAAGAAGGGAAATTTTCTAAAATTGTGGCCCACAGGGGTCGAATTTCAAAAATTCAATTTAAGCTTTTGACATAAACTTGTTTTTCATTTTCCAATATAATGCATTTTTTTCTATACAGTATTGTTATGCACATTAAGTAGATGTGCAATAAGGTTTTAGAAGTTTAATTTTCTAAAATTCCGTCCCACAGGGATCGAATTTCGAATATTGTCAATTTAAGCTTGTGACGTAAACTCCTTTATCTTTTTTCAATTTATGCATTTCATATCTATACAGTAGTGTCATGCACAATATTTATAGATGTGCAATAAGGTTTTAGAATTTTAATTATCTAAACTTTGGGTATACAATGGTCAGATTTCAAAAATTGTCAGTTAAAGTTTGTGACATAAATTGTTTTTCATTTGTGATTTCTTCATAGGATGATTGCATAACATCTTTAAATGGGCATAAGGTTTTATATTTATGCAATTGGGTAGGTGTCCCAACTAATTTCAGGGGTGCGGGGATAACTGTCGATTACGAAAATCCAGCTTTCTAGTTTTCTTTCGCATAGGAAAGTGTTAATAATTTCAACATTTAACATAATAACATTATCAACTTCAGGGACGGATGCAAATATGGGCCGCACCCGGCGCAAAGCCGAAACTTCGAGCAGATTTTTTTATGTCAAGAAATCAGAAGATTGGAACATATTGTCATTTTTTTAATATTAAGCATTATATCAATTCCTGGGCGCCTCGTGCCCTTTTGTGGTTTGTATCGTGTTTTTGTTCACTGTCACGGTTTTATCTCTTTGAATGTACATTGTACATATGTTACAATGCATATCTTCAGTTTTTATTATGTAGAGAAATAAGGTGCCATTTATATATCTATATTGTCCCTTAATGAACTTGTTGATGTATATAGATACAAAGTCAATGTAAAATATCATTATCGTGAGCTTTAGATTTATTTTAAGTAATAAAAAAATATTGACCAGAAAAGAATGTTTTTTTTAATTGAAGTCTTTAATAATATGGTTTTTGTCTTTAAGGCCATTATTTTTTACTTAAGGGCAAAGTGCCTTTTTGATATTTCAAATTGTCACGACCATAATTTTTGCTTTGTCAGTTATAAAGAATTATGGTGACATTTAAACAAAAGCAAAATATTTCTAGTTTATGGAGGTGAAAATTATATAATAAGGGGAATTTTAGTAGTTCTTAGTACTTGTAACCATAACCACTCTACAGAAACCTCAGTCCGCGGAACGGATTTTTCAAAATTTGAATACCTTAATCAGTCTGAATTGTCTATAAATAAATTTGCTCAGCCTAAACGGGTGGAAACTCCTCTGGGTAGCTCTGTCGATTAAGTCCTGGACCACATGTAGCTAATAATTGAATACCGAAGAAAATGACCGCCTCTGTGGTCTCGTGTTAGCGTGCTTGCCTCGAGCGCGGAAGATCGCAGGTTCGATTCCCTGCCAGTTCAAACCAAAGACTGGTATTTGTTGCTTCTCAGCCAAGGACGTGGCATTTAGGAGTAAGAGCAAAGGACTGGTCAGCTCGGAGTCACTAAAATGTGTCCGGCTGGGGTAATATGTCTTCCTGCGGACAGTTACCTCGTGAGCTAGCACATTAAAAATCCGGCTCAGCATGTCGACGTCGGTCTAGTACAAAGCAAGGATCATATTCATATCATATCAACTCGTCTCGTCTCGTCGTTATATGCTCCTAATGGTTGGCACTGGTTCATGCAATATAAAAAGAAACACAGTAATTGTCGTATTAGAATCGAAATTATTCACGGAGACTCCAGTTTATCATTGTTTTACCATGGTTCATTCGTGGTGTTTTCAGGGAGGAAATCCATGTTTCCCAGACTGAGAATCCCTCAAGAAGTCTCTCTCAAATAGGCACAATTCGTGTCTGAATTTCTTTAGGACGCCGCCTGATGATAATGATTGTATGACATAATGTCCTGCAAAATTTACATAGGGTTTTCATAGTCAACCACTTTGAACTTTTCACCTTCTAGTTCAAGGAACGTTCCAACGGCAAACGGCGAAGCCATGTTTAATAACAGTGTAGTTCCGTATGCAGACGACACTGGAAGGGGAGGGTAGTGCTCAACGGGATTTTGGGAGAGATTATAATTTTAATTAATGGTTAAAAACTTTTGATAAAACATTGTTCAAGTCCGTTTATTATGTTTTGTTATATTTATTTAACTTTAATTCGCGCTACACCAGAATTAATGAAATGTACTTATAACAACAACAACATTCATAAACCCCTTGCTAAATATAGAAATTTAATCAACGGTTCTCGGAATTGCAAAAATAACAACCAATCAAATTGAGCGGATAAATAATTTCCTGTGGGAGTAACACTAGAACAGCCAACTAAGTCGCGTGCAGTTTTACCACGCTTGTGGTCCCAAAGCCTTTGAAGGCCTTGATATTAGAATAAACAATAATCCATCCATCCATCCGAAGAAAATGAAGTTGATCCACATAATATTTGTAATATATGTTTTCTATGTAACGTTTTTATGAATTCGCCTTGTCTTTGTAATACGGTAGTATATTATGAACGTTGCGCACTGTCTTACCGTTTTGGTAACCCTTTGCCCATATACACGAAAGTGACATTCGTATATTAATAACAAGGCAAGAATTAATATCTGGAAATAGAGGGTTTTAGCATGGTGTATAACATATCAGATGAGTTCTCAACCTCTCGTAAAACCCTTTTGTTAAATCTATCTGGGTAATATACGATATAGAAAGAATTAAAAAATTCACAGATATTTCTAAATATTTAATATATAACTAAACTCAAAACAGACAGTACTTGAAATTGAAAATTACTTGAAGAATGAGCCCCCCCAAAAAGAAAAAAAAACAAGTAAACAAGTCAAATTTTAAGCAACCTGCAAATGAGTGAAAGCGGCTTAAAGATTGACACTACCGAGTACAAACCTATTTCTCGACTTGGATATCTTTGTACTACACGTATTGTTTTCGATGATGAACATCATTTTCTCCTTGAATTTAGTAAAAACAAAGTTATTAGAATTTAGCTATTAAGCTACATGAAAATAATAAATACGAGTCATATTAAACCGTCACTTACAGCTGTCTATTGATATACATGTATATTGAGATAATGATAATGAGCTCAACTCTTATCCGTGTATACTTTTATATCATACATAATTTCATTATTATCTCCGCACTTCGAATAAAGTTCGGGGATATTAGTACTCGTTCTGTCTGTCCGTTCGTCCGTCTGTCGGTCCGTTAGATAATTTTGTCTCCAGAACTCCTCGTTCATTTTTAACTTCATGCATTGTATTCTATACAGTATTGTCACAAACTGTATGTAGATGCGCAATAAGGTTTTAGAATTTTGATTTTCAAAAATAGGGGCCCACAGGGGACGAATTTCGAAAATTGGAAATTTGAACTTGTGACCTAAACTCCTCATTCATTTCTCATTTTATGCTTTTAATTTCTATACAGTATTATCACATACTGTATGTAGATACGCAATAAGATTTTCGAATTTTGATTTTTTAAAAATTAGGGTCCACATGGGTCGAATTCAAAAATTGGAAGTTTAAGCTTGGGACCTAAACTCCTCAAACATTTTTCGTTTTATGCTTTAATTTCTATACAGTATTGTCTCATACTGTATGTAGATGCGCAATAAGGTTTTGAAATTTTGATTTTTAAAAATTGGGGCCCACAGGGGTTGAATTTAGAAAATTGGAATTTAAACTTGTGACCTAAACTCCTCATCCATTTTTCTTGTCATGTATTTAATTTCTTTACCATATTGTCACATACTATATGTAGATAAGGTTTTAGAATTTCGATTTTCAAAGATGGGGCCCATCGGGGTCGAATTTCGAAAACTGGAAATTTAAACTAAACTGCTTATTAATTTTTCATTTTATGCTTTTAATTTCTATACAATATTGTCATATACTGTATGTAGATGCGCAATAAGGTTTTAGAATTTTGATTTTGACAACTTGAGGCCCAAAGGGGTTGTATTTCGGAAATAGTGAATTTACGCTTGTGCCTTAAACTCCTCTTTCATTTTTCATTTAGATTTAACAAATTTATTTGTATATATATATAATATTGTTCTTGATTTTCTGTAGATATGCGAAAAGCTTTTTAATTTTGAAAATCTATTAAGGGATCACATTTTGGAACCGAAAATGGTGAAATTGCTAATTATGTTTTGTCTCTAGAAATACTCATTCATTTTTTGTTTCAGTGGTTTCATTTGTGTTCTTCACTATGTGTAGATGTGCAATAAGTTTTCAATTTTGAAATTTGATTCAGGGTTCCAATTTTCAGACTGAAATAGTTAAATTGCTAATTTTTAACTTTGTGACTTGTGAGTAGTATATATGCGGTTCTAAATTATCATTTGTGGTGGTGGGTGTGGTGGAGGAGGAGCCGGAAGTGACGTCACCGGAACAGGAAATGACGTCACCGGAAGTGACGTAACCGGAACCGGAAGTCATGTGACCGGAAGTACCGGAAGTGGTTTGCGCGCATGCGCAACCGGAAGTGACGTGTTTTCCCACCATTTGTTTACGGAAGTGACGCAAGTCACAGACCCGGATGTGTGTTATGCGCATGCATAGGCGGAACCGGAAGTACCCGGAAGTTGTTTGCGCGCATGCGCAACCGGAAGTAGTGGATTTTTGCGCCATATCTTTACGGAAGTGACGTAAGTCACAGACCCGTCTGCGCATGTTCAGGAACCGGAAGTGGTTTTTGCGCGCATGCGCAACCGGAAATAGGGGGTTTTTCGCGCCATTTTACCATATTTTGTTTACGGAAGTAACGTAAGTCACGGACCCGGATGTGTGGTCGGCGGAACCGGGAAAGGGAGCTCCTCCAAGGGGGGGATAAAATATAAATGGGGAGATAACTTTTCCCGCCATATTCTCCTCCTCCAACAAGGGGAGGTAACTCTCCAGGACTTTTCCCATGTTCTCCTCCATCGAGGGGAGACAAAAAAAAGCTGATCTGCATTTAAACAAGGCTGTCAACTGTCAACATTCGAAGCAAACCATTATGATGGCTTCAAATGCAGGCTGCATTAACTTTTTTTTTTTTTTTTTTCCATTTGGTTGACATCCACGGCAAAACATGGCACTTTCCACGTTCTGGTGGGTTACTGCACACGGTAAGGTTTTCGTCAACTCGGGAACTAGTTCTGGGATGACTTTGTCCACCTCCTTTAATTTTTCGTACTGTTGAAAATCCAAACTCACTCCTTGGTCTGTCGGGTGTAGCTGTTCGTCCAGAGGCGATAGAGAGTAATGGCGAACGTCTAACTTTAATTCCGGACTCTGTGCCGTGACGTAAACGTTTCCCCCGAGGTGTTTGTGTAGGGACGCGTATCTGTTGTGTTCCAAGTAATGAACGGCCTCGTCGATATCGTCCAAGGTATATTGGAGTTGTATCCAGCGAAACAGTGGGAAATACACTTCCATCCTCCCGTCAGTCAAGGTGATTCCCTCCTTTTCAACCTTCAGGTGTAAGTTCCCTCCTAGATGAAAGCTGGACTCTTCCGGGAAACAGATTTCCATGTCCTCTTTGTTGGGATCTGTCAAGACTCCTAGCAGATCGTCCCTCCTATTCACCATCAGGGCGTGACAAAAACCGTTAAATGCATTGGGACCTCTTCTGGGTAGTAATTGCAGTAAGGCACGGGTACGCATCTTCCTGGTTGGTTGATGAGAAATGAATTCTCTCTGGTCCTCGTCCACTATGCCTCGTTGTACCAAAACATCGACTACTTCGTCTACCGGGGTTTCGTTCACCAAAAGAACATAATTCTTGAGCAAGGCTTGTCTGTGCTGTGGTTGCATCTTTACCGTTCGAAGGAATAAGACGAAGTGAGAGGTTCTGCACTGTATATATGTGCAGAACGCGGACATGATAGAAAGCACCCAAGACACCCAATCAGAGATCCAAGACAGTTCGTGTTGCAACATGTCTGCATGACGTCATGAAACATGGCGGCGCCCACTGTTCGCCCACATGTCGGGAACGAGAGAGAGAGGTGGGTCACTCTGCATTTATCCAGGCTTGTGACTGGCTATCATAAGATAGGCTGCATTACCCCCCCCCCCCCCTTCTTTTTTTTTTTTTTTTTTTTTAAATTTTTTTAACGATTCGTAACACGAATCTATTCATATTATATATATATATATTGGATCCTCCAATAGTCTAGTGATATCCGTCATGACATGTCCCATACTCCGATGTATCAGATAAAAAATGCAGTGCTGGCCGCACACCGTTGAACCTTCTTCTTGTACTCTGACGGTGTTGTATGTCCACATTCGACAATGTCGATTCATGAAGTTAAGGTAAGCGATCGAGTGAGGTGGTATGCCGGCAGGATCGTAGTATTCTCCCATGGAATTGGCATCGATGTATATAGCTATCCAATGTTTTCCCTCTCGACTATCAGGATCCGTGTTCCCCACCAAGGCCGAAGGCACGTTCATGTGTCTGGGTAATCTATTTCTGGCGTACA
The DNA here is from genome assembly GCA_028015205.1 of Mytilisepta virgata. NCBI lineage: Eukaryota > Metazoa > Mollusca > Bivalvia > Mytilida > Mytilidae > Mytilisepta > Mytilisepta virgata. Next base: position 23,614,924 of record CM051520.1, read on the forward strand.
CTCCTTTAAACACCGATCTGGTCCCAGGATGATCTTTTAAGACGCCTTCGATCTCTAAAGTGTTCATCAGGCACTGTAATCAAACAGGACTTGTCTATTTCTGTCTATTTCGATGACGTTGTCGAACTCTGCATACAGAACCACGTTGATGGTAGCAGGAAGTGCTTCGGCAAAATGAATTTCTAAACGTAAGTTGCCTTGTTTTATCAGTTGAAAGGTACCCACTTCAGACATATCGGGAGTCAAATCGAAGCCAAACAAGGTGTAGCCTTTAGAAAAGTCTTCTCTGGAAATGGCGTTTCCTTCGTCTTGAAACATCTTTCCGGTGCTGGTATAGAGTCCCATGTAACTTCGAATGTATCCTTCCCCGCCGAAATCCGGCTGCAAGGGTTTGCTGGGTATCTGTTTTCCGTCCACGTTGAGCGCGACAAAGTTTATCTTGAAGTGTTTAAAGTTAAACGGGTTTTTCGTGATGTTTCCGTTCAAAGCATCGCTTTCTACACATCCTATGACCAATCGCTTGGGCATCTGTCCCAGGAACATGTTGTCTTGGACGTAATTGGTGTTTCCTCTAGGTACAGTGTCCACTTTGACTTCCACCCGTCGTATGGGGTATTTGCTGCTCGTTTTTTCCAAAGCTTTGATGTGGGCCATGCGAATGGCCGGGCTCAACTGCACCTTTCTGACGAATAGACCTAAATCTCTAATCTTAACCTTGAAAGCGTTGGCATGTCCCATCAAAGCAAAGACGTCTCTGCTCCTCCTCAGTTTGATTTTCAGTTCAACTTGATTTAATAAGTATTTATCTTGACAAAATAAGTCTACGTGAAGTTTTCCCATCATCTGGACTTTTCTGCTTTCGGCAATCAATGCCTTTCTGCTGGAGAATCCCACGTTGTCGTCGGTTCTGATTTCTAGGTGTTCGGGTGTGTCTTTGTACCACATGACTCCGGTCAATTGAGATTCTTTGGCAGCGGGTCCGTAGCTGAGCAAAGTTTCTATATAGGCCCGATACGGGTAAACACTCGTGGGAGGGGACACCAATTTCTCGTTGAGACTCACACTGACATCGCTAAAGAGCGAATGCATCCATAGATTCACGGGTCCCACGTCCGAATCGTTGGCCAAATTGCTTCCGTCTGCTTTCACGATCTGTGCCTCTACGAATAGATACGTGTTGGCCATGTCGATGTAGTCTTCCCCGGCCCCGCTTACGACGAATTCGTAAGGTCCTTGGTCCGTCAGAGCCGATGTCACACCTTTCTGTTCCCAATATCCGTGTTCTACACTGGTCTGGGTGGGTGGAACCCCAAACAAGTCCAATTCCGATTTAGTGCATTCGCACGAGTGCGGGTGTACGAGTGACATTATCCGAAAACGTCTTTCGATGTGGTCCGTTGCTTGGTCAGACGACGTCTGATACGTTTCTTGGGTGCAGGTCTTTTTATAACTCGTTCTCCGGGTGGGCCGGCATACCCGATGGCTTTCTTGAACATGTTTTTGCCTGCCGTTTTCAATCTGGACTTGGCAGCTTGTTTCAAATTCTTTCCTTTAACTGCGTCTCCGGCTATGCGTAGTCCCGTTTTCAACGCTTGGCGACCCAGTGGCTTGGCTCCTTTTTTCAGTAACGGCATGGCCGCCTTAAACAATCCTCCAAACACGCTTCCCAATCCGTGTCCCCTTTGAAATCGACTTCCCCCATAGACGGGATAACCACTTCCGGCTTGATGAAGATAATAATCTTCGTAAGACTTGGCATCACAACAATGACGTGCTTTCATGTTAAAAACTTCTTTTTTCTGCAGTGAAGTGTTACCACCACTCGTCCACGTTCGAATGGCACGATTCCTCCCGTGTCGTCCCTTATATCTATTTCGATGTCCTGGAATCGGCGTTGTACGAGGGTACAGTACCTTCCACGGGTACGATTCTCAACAGTGGAACTCGCGAGTCACCCACCATTCTTGGTTCGATCAATGGACAGTACACGTACAACGAACTTAGACTTCTCGTGATGTCGGCGACAAACTCGGCCATGTGTTCTCCGGCCGGAAAGATGGCCTGTTTGAATCCTAACATGTTCTGTAACAAGGGACTGAGAATAACTTGACTGTTGGGTTTGACTTGAACGAACACTTTATGATTCACTTCGTTTAAACCGATGTTGAATTTTTTCTTGAGTTCCGTCCTGCTCTTTTTGGATTCCACGGCTTTACACAGACGTTTCGCAGACGAGTAATACCCCTCCGGCAATTCGAAATGATGTCGCTGTAATTCCTCGCTTTCTTGAAAATGAACAGCTACCCATCCTTCCTGTTTCTTTACGTTGTACCACGTATGCGGATACTGTATCTCTGCCAATCCAATCTCCCACGATCCGTCTAAATCCATCATATGAGGTAATCTCGTCGTGTAGCGAGTCAAGGTGTTGTCCGGATAATATTCCATCGAACTATTGCTGGGTAACGTCAGATAAAACATTATGTTTGATTGTCGGATTTGGCAAGAGGTATCCCAAACAGCTGCTCAGTAAAGCCGTCCACAGGTTACTGTTTTCTGTGCCGATCGTTAAATTGTAAATACTGACGACAATCACTGTATACAAAATCAGAATTTGGCACAGGAATACAATCTCCGGGCGTGGTAGTTTCTTTCCGAAAGCAACCCAAGACCTTCTGCTATCCGTATCGGTCGGTGCCATCGATTCAACTGATTCACTTTGAGTGAACGTCTCGCTTTTGTAGATCCGAAGAAAATATCCAACTGTTGAATTTGGCAGGATAACCCAACCATTTGACGAGATACTGTAATCTCCTGCCTTTCTTTCTCTTCGCCAAAATTTTGTCGATTTTATACACGTCGTCTTTCTTAATGACTTTCTGTAATTCTTCGGCATAAAATGTTCCTTCCAATTCTTCTCCGTGATCGTCTTTCACCACGTATACCGGGGGTCTGGCCTCAATGCATCGGACCACGGTAAACAATTCTTCCGTCCAACGAGGTAAATATCCTTTTTTAAAAGTTCTTTTGGCTTTAGTGAGTCGCACTCGATCTCCAGTTTTGAATTTGCATTTTGGAATCGAGCCACTTCTTCCATACAATCGTTTGGCTACCGAGGTCTGGTTAGCCCATGTTACTTCGACCGGTGGTCTACCGATACTTCTATGGTAAGTATGATTGTACGAGATCACCATGTCTTCCAAAGCATCCAAATACTTCAACGTTTCTCTGTGAGTAAAATATTTCCACATTTTCGTTTTTAACGTACGATTAAAACGCTCCACGATACTGGTTTTCGTTTCCTAGTTATGAGTCGTAAAGAAATGGATGTCACGATCTCTTAAAAATTTCTGGAACACTCGGTTGGTAAATTCCGTGCCTTTATCCGTCTGTAAACGTATCGGAAGTCTTCCCGACTTGAAAATGACATTGAAAGCTGCCACTAGACTCCGACCCGTCTTGTCTTTGAGAGGTACGACCCAGGCGTATCTCGACAACACGTCGATACAGGTAAGCAAATATCTGTATCCATCGTTATAAGACGCAATCTTCGCTACGTCTACTAAATCCGCTTGCCATTGATGATCTATTCCATACACCACCACTCTTCGTCTGACGAACCGTCTTCTAGTTGGTTTATGTAGAGTATATGCATCTTGAGTATGTAACCATTCTTTGACTTCTTTTTGCGTGTACCCTTTCGGTCTGAATTTATTAAGACCTCCATAACTCCCGGGATCAGGAACATGGTAATACGTCGAGTCCATGACCTTAACTAACAGCGGCTGGATGTGACATTTCTTTTTAATACGGTGTCCACGCCTTGGGCGTTTTCGGTGTTTGCCATCGTTTCGGAGACGGACTTTGTTGTCGTTTTCGAGCTCTCGGTGTTCTTTTCGTTTGATGAATATGTCTCCATCTTTCTTCGTGACCTATCAAATCTTGTGGGACGTTAGCTTCTCTTAACGCTTCGCCAAACCTTTCCCATCCTTCCGGGTTAAAATATTTCCTTTTACGCAAGACGTCGTTGACTAAATCCACCACATTGCTTCCCTTGATGGTTTCTCCTTTAAACGTTAATTCTCCCTTCTCGTTCCACGTGATCTCTGGACTGGCTTTCATTTTCTTCAATAAAAGTTCTGCTTTTCCTTTGAGTGTTTTTGGAACACTGTCTATGACCTCTTTCTCCAAGGGATCTTCGGGAGTTGCCGGGAGTTCGGGGACGACAGGTCTGGGTCTATAATCATCGTGTATATTCATATAACGATAAAGAGACTGATCGTATAATTTCAATCGCTCCTCGGTCGGTAGATCGTCACGTTCCAAGATATCGTGCATCTTTCTATCTAAGGTATCCATGGCTCGGATTCGCTGATCGACCGGAGGTTTGGGTCGTTGCGGGATCTGAGTAGACGTATTCAAATACAAGATCTTCATTGTAACAATCCGGAGAGTAACGGTCCCACGACGGATGCAATGGGTGCCAAGAGAGATCCCAAGAATCCTCCTTTCTGTAAAATGACTTTTTTCTTTTTGAGACTGACCGTCTTTTTCGCCAGTTCTCGGAGTCCGCTTTTATTTCGTTTCAATTTATCTTTCTGTGCACGAGTTAACTCGACGTGTCCTTTCAAAACGTTATCAGCACACTCGCACAAACACTCGATGAGACTTCGATCGGCTTTCTGTATGAGATGTTTTTGAATACAAGGCTTTGCGTGTCGTAAATATACTAGATCGTTGGCGTGTTTTCGGAGACGTGTCGAGACCATGTTCTCTCTTCCGTTTTCCGGCCAAGACTAACGTGACGCTGTATTCACCGACGTATTTATGCATCCACGTAAGCACTTTGTACTTCTCCGGGGAAAATATGGCTTCTCAATCTCAGTCGATCTGGAGTCTGTTGTTTCATATCGATGATTAAATAGCCGTGAGGTTCGGCCGTTGCAGAAGCATAGGCATCTAATAAAAGATCCGCTTTCCGAGGAAACATTTGTCGAGCCAAACTATGAATCTGAGAAGAGTCTCGAGGATTCTTGAATAAGACCATGTAATGAGCATTGAGACTGATGGTCCTGTGGTGTTTTCCCTGATGAAAGATGTTTTGTACGATATACATGACGCTGATGTTTCGATGATGACTCTTTTTAGTAAATAAGGAAGCCACTTGGTCATCGGTTTCTGTCATCAAATCATCGATGATAATCAAGTGTCGCCTACTCGAATCTAAACTATCGATATCGGGTAGTCCTTGTATAAATTCTACACCGTCCACGGTACCATAAAGCGTTTGGTATTCGCCATAACACCATAAAATTCGATCAGGAAAAGGGCACATCATATGGTGGATATTAGCCACGAATCGTCTGACAAAGACCGATTTCCCACTTCCGGTAGGACCCGCAATCAAACAGGTAAACGGATGAATCCAAGGCATGAAATGATTCGGATCGAATCCATCGGAACAATAAAAGATATTGGGGTCTTTGGTAGGATTACAATAGTAAGGTTCTTCTTGTTCAAGGACTTGGGTTTGCTGATCGGAAGGCCAACTCATGTTGTCGGTTTGAGTGGTAGATCAAGACTGATCGATGTGATTGTATACTTGGATATTTAACACAAACACAAATGAAACAGTTTCATATTTTATTTTACAAAATCTACATCAGTCAATGTTTTGAGTTCTGGTTCTTTCTCTTCAAACAAAGGTATGATCTTCTTCAGTTCTTGCCATTCGTAGGGACTCAGCGTTATACCTCTCTTGGTTGGTTGTAAAGTCAGTTCTCCGTTAGGCACGAAATATTTTCTGACGTGAATAATAGGATAGGGTGCTTTAATGATGACATAAACATCTTCTCCCAGATGATATCTCCAGTCCACCGGTTCTTTGTCCTTGATTCTGGTGATCAGGTCGTCCACCACTTCTGTAGTACTGCACAACATTTTCCACTGCATTAACGACAGGCTGACTCCGGTCTTTGTGGGCACCGTTTCACTTTCCCAACATCTGAGATCTACTCTTTTACTGCCTTTCCATTCTGTCAGCTCTGCATAACGTCCTCAACCCAGTAGTACTTTCAAAGGAATATTGGAATCTGTCATGGCGTCTTGAACGATATCGCGCTTGGTCTGGTCTTTGGTTTTCTTTTCTTTACGAGACATATCGGCTGACTGATTCCTCTTCTTGCTGGTCTATTTATATACATATCGGAGATGAACTGGATTGGTTCTTATATTATGAAACGTGAAACAGGATTGGCTATCTTTCCGACATCGTGATTGGTTAACATCTCCCGTTCCGATTGGTCGAAAATCTGGTATTTTCATTGGTCAATTCCAACCGTTTCGATAGATCAACACGATGGTACACTGTCCAAATATGTGGCGCCCAATCCGGAAACTGCTCACAATAGGTACGAGTAAACGCCGACAATACGATCAGTCTTCCTTGGTTCACCACACCGTCTTCGAACATGGCAGAGACGATTGTCTCGTATACTTGGAAGGGGTCCATCGTACGAATGACTTCTCTGACTATCTTCACTTCCTTTTATACACGTGACAGGCTGGAGCTTTCCTTTATAAATAGAAAATGAGTGTAAATTTAGTTAACAAATTATAACAATTTTTGTTAAAACACCCACTATGGTCCGCGGTCAGGGCTTTTAACGACCTGACAACCCTCAACGAGAGGGTATCCCCTATCCGCCACCTGGGGGACGCGCTAGGCAGCTGTGGGTTGAGCCCCTGTTACCAGGTACCTAGTTCTTTTTTTTTTTTTTTTTTTTTTTTTTTTTTTTTTTTGTTATCGGTTAACAGACGACTCTAAAAAGAGTGGTCTGTTCATACATCAAATAAAAAGCTTTCCCACTGTAATCAGTCGAGTCGGTAAGCCGTTCATCCGATCAAATATCTAAGGGTGTCGTAGACACCCCGTCCGCCAAAACTTTACGTTTTGGATAAAAGTAGGAAAAGCCAGCTCGCTCTTGCAAGTAGGTGTAGACTTGATTATCTACAGAACGAAACCCTCTGTTGGTTCCGGAGCCAGAGTTCTTTGACAGGAGAACGTCCATGTATTTTTCTTTGTTGATGTCGTTGGTTCTCTTGTTGACCCCTTTACAGCTAAACTTGGTTTCGTCTCCAAAGCAAAAGTACGTCTTGCTACACAAGGCAATCATCCCGTCACCACTGAATTCTGTCTTGAACAGTCCTGGAGTCCTCTTATCCCAAGCAGCCAGTTGTGGTGTATCAGTACGGGGAAACCAATTCTTCTTCTCTGCTTCAAAGCGCCGACGCAACTCCGGTTTGATCACTTCCTCCAAACTATCGCCAGAGAGAGCCATGTAGGCACTGTCGGTGTCTATTGCACAATACTGGAAATCACGGCGATCGACAAAGACGTCCATAAAATCGTAATAAAATTCCAACATCCGAAGCTTGGCGTACTGGTAAACGAAACACCCAATGTGCATAGGCAGGTCCAAGTGTATGGTCTTCTTACTCATTTCCACTTCGAACGTTTTGTCACTCAGCTGGTTGCACCGCCGGAAAGAGGGATCTACGAGGTAGCGACTGATCTGGTGTTCCTGGCAGTAAATCACATCCGTGTGCCTTTCCTTGTTGGTCACCGTCTTGCCGTAGCTGGAATTTCCCCTCAGTTTCTCGTTTTCTGCAATTATCTTCTTATTTGGGTCGGCATCTCCGGCTCTCCTGGCATTACTGACTTGATCTCCGAAGGGTCTGAAACACGCCGACGGCGTGTACTCCACCACCTGGTAAATCTTGGTGACTTTAAGTCCGTGGTTGACGTACCATTTCAGCAACGGGGATATTATCATGATCTTCTCTCCAAACATGCTGCCGATTAATGACTTTCTAGGCTGTGGCATGATTCCTTTTTCTTCTGCATAACTCTTCATGTGGTCCCCGATGTCGTCTCTGGACACGCCCACGTTCTTAAAGACCGGAGGCATTTCTGCAAATTTTGCCTTTAGGTCCTCAGGTACGTGCAGATCCACTTCCAAGGCACCAAACAACTTATCCTCCATCACGGCTCTCATGATGTCGTCTTCGGTCATAGTGGCGAAACGATCACAGGGTCTCTGCCTCTGGGACACGAAGGTCTTGATTCCTTGGTCTTCTTTCTTTAACCGGTCCCATTCGCACTCCCACATCTGTTTTACTTGGTAGTCGTTTTCTGTTATGTACTGTATTTTTTCCTGTGTTGTCTTGTATAATTCATCCAGGCTCTTTCCGTTCAACGGGTTTTCTGTCTTTCCCCGAGTCAGGCGACAACAATGTCCGTGCCACAGGCAGCCCTGGAACTCGTAAACTGTATTAGTAGCTTTACAGTAACCATCCACGGGAAGGCGCTGACGTCCTATAAGTTTTTCCGTATCGTTCCCCTGGTGACGTATGTGGTGTCCTGTCTCCTGGGCTTCCCATTCCAACCACTCGATAGCCATTCGTTCGTACCTTCGAGGTGTCTGTCTTTTAAAATCGTCCTCGCTCTTGCGACGGACGAAGTGACCCGTTGGCATATCCTGCATAATACTCCACAAATACAAGGCATTGGCGTCCACACCGTAGATCTTCTTGCACGGTTTTGGGTCTTGGTATTCGGCAGGACGGATGAAGGTCTGGTCTTTCTCGTGGTATCTGTGGAAGACGATGCTGGGTCCACCCACTATGTTTTCTTTGTACAACTGGTACAGATCTTTATTCTTCTCGTCCGGAACGGTGAAATAATCGGTCAGACCATCGAAAATGGTTTTCAGTGTGAGTCCCGGTACGCTGATTCCGTGTTTAAACATGTCCACCTTCAATCCCTTGTAATATACAAACATCTTCTCGATGGCTTCCAGCATGGGCTCCACGTCTTTGTTGTTGTACCATATCAGGAACTCTTTCACGTTCTTCATGTTCTTTTCCTGCCAGACTTGGCGACACAGCTGGTACTCTTCGGGTGCAATGTTCTCGTTTTTCAGCGTACTGAAAAACGCCTGGTGTGGTGGTAACTCCGTCACTGCCAACTTGTCTAAACCGGTCATCCACTCGTATGGAAAAAACCCTTTCTCTTCCGTACAGCCGTAGGCTTTCAAAAACTGGGAGTAACTAAATCCGGGAGCCAGGTAGTTGGTGATGTCCAAAAATTTCAACTTCTCCGTCTTGATGCACATGAAATTGTTGTTGCGTTTCACGGTATACTTTATCTTGTGACTTTCCACCAGACGAGTGAAGAAATCTATCTTCATGGCGTTCACGTCGTATTTCCCGGTGTTGAAGCCAATCACGGGTAATTCTTGGAGATGTCTTTCCAGTTGCTGCTTCAACTTGTACAGGTGATGTTTCTTTTCCTGGCGTTCTCGCTCTTCGTCGTCTTGGTATTCTTCCAGGTCCCGGTCCAGTCTCTCTTGGATCTCTTCAAAGACACCAGCATACCTGGGCATCAGTAAGCAAAAGGCTTTGTCACTGATTTCTGTCAAATGGATCAAACAGGAATCCACGGTTTCACTGCTATCGCCTTCGGACACGAAACAAACTGGCTCTGTAAACTCCGGTTTGTTGGAACACACGGAGACGCTGAGCAAAACGTGCTGACTGGTCCATTCCAATTTCTCAGATCTCGGTTTGTCTGTAGGTTGAAGCATCGCCTCTATATCGTAAGTGGCTCTGTAAGGGTAATATCTGCCTTCTTCCGGGACTTGGATACCTTCGTCCTCCAAACGTTCGAACACGGTCTGTGGTGTATGGTACACCCCGCCGGGATATTTGTACAGGACGTCACCGGTGCAGGTTCTCTCGTGTCTGTGAAGTTCATATACTGACTTCCACAACTTGTCACATTTGGAACACAGGTAACTGTGACTGTATTTCTCCATGTCGCTGACATAACTAAAATGGTTTTCATACAAATTCAGGTTCATGGTGTCCTGGAAATTGTAGGGAGAACGTCGTACCAATCTCGCCGCTATGTCGCCGTCTTCTGTCTCTTGCAAATCGTACACACAGATGTTGACTTGGAACAGCGGTTCGATGTACGCCAAATCGTCTAAACAAATACCTTTGAAATCATCACCGGCCATTTCTGTCTTCTGCAAATATTGACGACAATAAGTCTTGGCAGGTACTTCTACGTTTACTACGGGAGCTCCACGGTGGACGGCCAAACACCGGAAAAAACACAGGTTGTCATCATATGGCCCATGGGATCCAGCAACCAAGCACACCAAGCCTTTGTTCCTTAGGAAGAAGTCTGGTAACACGACTCTGGCTCCTATCGGGTGTTCCACCAACTTGTTGACATAAAACGTGGCATTTGTCAGTAAATGCACCACCCACTTGGTATCGGGTCTCTGCTGCCGGATAAACTCCAAAATGTCGTGACGGCTCAATTCTTCTAAAAACTTCTCTAGGTCTTCTTCATTCCTAATTAGGTGTGGTACGTCGAAAAACCGGGCGTTGTTCTGGCTGGAATGGAAGTATCTCAGTTCTCCGGTCTCTACGTTCCTCAATACAAATCCAAACGACACGTTGATCTTGAAGGCCGTGGTCTGGAGTTCGAAAATGTGGCGAACCATGTCAGGAAAGGTGGCGGTGGTAATCTCGTTCAACGTAAAGTTGAACCTATCCTGGACACGGTTGCCGGTATTTTCTTCTGTCCGGATGGACTGCCAGTGTCTCAGGTACAAAACCCTGGTATCGGGATCTTCTGGCAAAACGTCTGGCTGAGATGGACTGGCTGGACTCTCAGGTGGCGACAGCATCCTGCGTCTTTTTGCACTCGGGCCAGGTAGTGGCGAGGCTGGTCTCTTGACTGGTTTCTTCATCCTGGGCTTGGCATCTGGCTTGGTATGCAACAGTCTGTGGCGAGCTAAACTGTCCAATCTGTTGAAGTACTGTCCACAGTCTGGACACGTCAAGGTGTACCTGTGGGACTCCTGGTGGCGATTCCTGGTGTCGGCCCTGGCAAACTCCTTTCCACATACCTGGCAGGCAAAGGACTGGACTGGATCTGGCTTTCCAGGTTCACTCTGCTGGTGGTGGGTAGCTTCGTGGCGCTTCCTGGCATCCGGCCTGGCAAACTCCTTTCCACATACCTGGCAGGCAAGGGACTGGACTGGATCTGGCTTTCCAGGCTCAATCTGCTGGTGGGACTCCTGGTGGCGTTTCCGGTTGTCGGCCCTGGCAAACTCCTTTCCACATACCTGGCAGGAATACGTCTGGTCCGCAACAGCATGGGTCTTCTGGTGGCGAAGCAGGTTTCTCTTCTCGGTAAAAGTCGTACCGCATTTCTCACAAGAGAACATGGTTGTTACCTTATCAAAGGTTCAATACGAAATGAGAGGTTCTGCACTGTATATATAGCCAGAACGCGGACGTAAAAGAGAGCACCCAAGGTGTCTTCGCTCATGGCCGCGTCAACCGACATGTTTCAATCCGTTTTCTAATGGAAATTTCCACTGAAATTTTCCATGACGTCACATTAACGGGATCCAACATGGATGCCTCCACAAACGCGGACCTGTAAGTGAGCACCCCCTTCCGGAAACGACCGAACATTCACGAAGGGTAAAAAATTGTCCCGAAGACGTCTAAATGGTTCCGAATGTTGGCGAAAACCCAGTAAATAGTTAAAATAATTATAGTTTTTTTGCTAAATGGTTCCAAAACCCGAAAAAAAGGAATTAAAAATTAAAAAAATTATGTAAATATATTACTTGTTAAAAAAATTAAGAAAAAATAGAAAAATTATTAATTATATAAATAATAATAAAATTAAAAATTAAAAAATTAAGAAAATTAAGAAAAATTAGACAAATTATAAAATAATAAAATACTTACCTAACCCTAAAATAATCTTATCCCTAACACTAGTACCACTTCAAAGTCATAAGGGATTGAGCCCAATCCAGCATTTGAAACATGACTTTGAAGCAGGCTGCTAAGCAGAACTAGTGTTAGGGTAAACGATTGTCTTTAGGGTGCTTTCAGGTCTGAGTACAGTGCAGAGCAGCGTTGAGCAGCAAAGAGCAAGAGAAGAGCAACGATGAGCAAGAGAAGAGTAGCGATGAGCAGCAAAGAGCAGCGAAGAGCGCCATGGAGCAAGAGAAGAGAAGTGAATGCAATGAAATGGACCGCCGTTGCTAAGGACACCCCTCCATTGGTGACAGCATCACTTGGAGGTAAGGTGACATAATCCAATCCTACCTTTTGGTCCTCACAGAAAATACTGAAAAGAGCGGGATAAGGGGAGATAATCCAAACGTATACTCTCGGACTTCGACATATCAGTGAGAGTATCAGACCGATGAAAGATCCAGAGACGACCGAGAAGTGCGGGAAAAGGGAGATAATTCAATCTGGTCAAGCATGGCACTTCCGGGTAAGTGACTTTCGTCACTTCCGTAAACAAAATATGGTAAAATGGCGCGAAAAACCCCCTACTTCCGGTTGCGCATGCGCGCAAAAACCACTTCCGGTTCCTGAACATGCGCAGACGGCACATCCGGGTCTGTGACTTACGTCACTTCCGTAAAGAAATGGCGCGAAAATCCACTACTTCCGGTTGCGCATGCGCCTGATTTCCGGGTACTTCCGGTTCCGCCTACGCATGCGCATACCACACATCCGGGTCTGTGACTTACGTCACTTCCGTAAACAAATGGCGGGAAAACACGTCACTTCCGGTTGCGCATGCGCGCAAACCACTTCCGGTACTTCCGGTTCCGGTCACATGACTTCCGGTGACGTCATTTCCTGTTCCGGTGACGTCACTTTCGGCTCCTCCTCGCTCCTCCACCACACCCACCACCACAAATGATAATTTAGAACCGCATATATACTACTCTTGTGCAGTGCGGGGATTGACATCGTTTCTGATGGCACCAATTTCTAGTTATTATTGTATTTTTTGTTTTGTTAACTCTGTGTTGCTTGACTTTTATGGATGTATATTCAACTAGACTGAGGCAGTCGGAAACGACAGCTATCCCCGCAGTCCCCACATTTGTTTGTATCCCTTTGCACCTTTTTCACAATCATGCCTTTGAATACAGGCCCAAATTTTGAAAATTAAAATTCTAAAACCTTATTGCACATCTGAATAAAGTGTGTGACAATACTGTAAAGAAATTAAATACATAAAATGAAAAATGAAAGAGGAGTTAAGGTCACAAGCTTAAATTCCCAATTTTCGAAATTCAACCCCTGTGGACCCAAAGTTCTATAAAAAGAAATTCTAAAACCTTATTGCACATCTATATATACTATGTGACAATACTGTGTAGAAATCAAATGCATAAAATGAAAAATGAACGAGGAGTTTAGGTCACAAGCTTAAATTGCCAATTTAAGAAATTCGACCACAGGGCCAAAATTTTTAAAAATCAAAATTATGAAACCTTATTGCGCATCTAAATACAGTATGTGACAATACTTATATAGATTAAATACATAAAATGAAAAATGAAAGAGGAGTTAGGGTCATAAGCTTAAATTCAAAATTTTCGAAATTCGACCGCTGTGAGCCCCAGTTTTTGAAAATCAAAATTCTTAAACCTTCTTGCGCATCTAAATACAGTATGTGATACATTTAATACTGTATAGAAATGAAATGCATGAAGTCAGCATGAGTGGACACACTGACAATGGCTCGCCTGACTTTTAGTGTTCAGAATTGAATTTATGTTGAAAGTAAAAAAAAAATAAGTTTATATAAGTTTTACATTAATTAACATTTTAATGACGAACGAACATGAAGTCAATTAAACTTTATGAAGGGACTTTAGTGAACTGTATTCTATGTTAAACATTCATACATGAGTGACCTTATTTTAACATATTTTACACCTTCCAGTGTTTTTGTAAATCACTGTTTAGTAATGATCCCTTAAAAGTTTTTATTATTTATTATCATTATTTAATGTTATTCAAAGATTTTATAAGATAAGGAGACTACTTCAATATAAGTAATCAGCAGTTAAATAATAAAATACATTCTATACAGCAAATATAGTTGACCTATTACCTATAGCATCTGAGAAGAAGACCAAACAACAGAAACTTAACATTGACCAATGAACCATGAAAATGAGGTCAAGGTCAGATGAAACCTGCCAGACAGACACGCACACCTTACAATCATTCCATACACCACATATAGCTGACCTATAACTTATAGTATCTGAGAAGAGGACCAAACAATAGAAACTTAACATTGACCAATGAACCATGAAAATTATGTCAAGGACAAATGATACCAGCCAGATGAATGTGCACTTTACAATCAATATGGCTACCATGGTCGGACATAGTTTAACCTTGGACCCTATGGGAATTTTAACATTTTCGTTATCTTCTCGAGACCATTAGACCAATTTGAACCAAACTTTGGTAAAATGTTCCGTGGGTGGCCCCTTTTAAAATTTGTGTTCGGTTTCCCCGAACGCCATCCAACATGGCCGCCATGGCTGGACTTAGTTTAACATTGAGCTTATGGGAATTTTACTTTTTCGTCAACTACTCTGAAACCACTGTACCAATTTAAATCAAACTTAAGAGGAATGGTCCTTTGATGGTCCCCTTTAAAATTGTGTTTGGTTGTCCGGGGCGCCATCCAATATGCCTGTCATGGTTGGACATAGTTTAACCTTGGACCCTATGGGAATTTTACTTTTTCGTCAACTCCCCTGAAACCACTGAGCCAATATGAACCAAACTTTAGTGGAATGGTGCTTTGGTAGCCTCTTTCAAACTTATGTCCGGCATTCCCGACTTCCAACCGACATGGCTGCTGTTACTAAAATTAGAAAAAAGGGTCGAATTTTTAAAATTTGGAATTTAAACTTGCGACCTAAACTCCTTTTTCATTTTTCATTTATGTATTTAATTTCTATACAGTATTATCACGTACCGTATCTAGATGCGCAATAAGGTTTTAAAATTTTGATTTTCAAAAATTAGGGCACACAGTGGTCGAATTTGAAAAATTTGCAATTTAAACTTGCGACCTTAACTCCTCTTTTATTTTTCATTTTACTAGTCTATTCCCTATAATAATAATCATTTATTGGTACCAATTTATTGTAATATATTGAAACAATATTCAAAAGTAAACTGTAAATACTTTAATTCCCTCAGACTTGAAATTGATAACTACTGTTTTGAACCTGGAGCCTTGGGTGAAGTGTTCTTTATAAGACGGGGAAGCAAGTGTCAGCGAATGCCGTGTATATACAAGGCAAGACCTGAATATAAACTTACATAGGCAAAATATATCTTCCTATGGGCTCCAACACTCAGCTGGCAGAAAACGTCTTCCCAGGTCGAGATCAAGCGTAAGAGTGACTTTTTTCCCGTGATCCTCTTGACTTCCGTTAGTATCTTCCTCCGAGGTTGGAGCACTTCATGGCTTCTAATGGTATCTTCCTCCCAGGTTGGAGCACTGCCACATTCCTCCCCATTGTCTTTCTTTTTTCTTCCTTTTTCCATCTTATTCGTTGACTAGCAGTGATACTAAACTATGGTTGCATGGAGAATCTGATATAGTTGACAGGTAATTTATATGTAGTTATTCAGCACGAACGATCTAACCAATCATTACTGAGAATCTAATAAGGTTGACAGGTAATTTATATGTAGTTATTCAGCACGAACCATCTAACCAATCATTACTGAGAATCTAATAAGGTTGACAGGTAATTTATATGTAGTTATTCAGCCTGGAGCATCTAATCTAGTTGGGATGTGACATACGTGTAGGTATTGACACATCTTCCTACATATCAAAGATAAAATACTAACATTTAGAAGAATGTACATACAATATACATACATATATATACAATTTACTGGCAGGCATCCCTCAGAGATGGTAGATCCTCTTTACATTCTCAGTGGTGGTCCTTACTACATTGTTGAGTGGAGTTCCAAGGGTTTGTGAGATGCGCTCAGCGATGAAATTTACAACAAACGGATCACTGGGTTGATTTTGATGAAAAATGAAAGGAGAATCTGTTTCTAAGACTAAATTGGTTGTTGAGTTGTTCCTGACGAATGCTTCAATGTGAGGTTTGTTAAAGATAAAAGGGGTGACGCCGAAAACTATATTGTTGAATCTGGATGTTGTCTGGTCATATACGGTCTGGATTCCGGAAAAACAATGCCAATGGATAGGATGATTAGACGGACAAATTTTAATTAAAGAATCCAAAACTTTAAAATGTATTGCTGTGTTTCCCCTACAGTGAACAACGACAGGCAGGTGTTTGAATACGGCCAGTTCCAGTTGTTTTTCAAAATAAAATACTTGATGGTCCAGATGTAACGGTTTAGAAGTGTTGGAGGTGTCTAGACCACATTCGCCAATTGAAACGGTTTTCTCTGTTTTAATTAATTCTTCCAAGGTATATAAATGTTCGTCCATAATTTCTGCTTTAGTGGTTTGTACTGTTTTAGGATGGATGCCGAAAGAAAAGTAAACTGCCGGAATTTGATCTATCAGTTGTTTTTGATCCTGTCGTTTTGGCCAAAACTTTGGAAAGCAGTAGTTAGAAATGATGATGGAAAGATCAGTGTTGAAGCTGTTCCCGATACCACGGGGATCAAACTCCTGAAGGTCGAGAATACCGACACTAGTCAGAAGATGATCCAGATGGAGATGGGAATCAGCTATCTGTATTGGTGGTGGTACCTCTACAACGGAAGTGTCTTCTGAGTAGCGCTCATCAGATTGTAACGGCTGACTTGGAGTTGCACTTAACTCCTCTGGAGACGACGGAAACGGATCAAAAAGCTCTAGTTCTTTAGGTTTTGTGGTATAGTTTCTAACCAAGTTTTGTTGTTCGGCAGATAATTTTGTAAGAAGATGAAGAAGAACTCTCCAGTGAGTTAAAGAAAATAATGAAAAATGGCCGGAAGGATAAAAAATGCTGTAAGTACTGATCTCGGAAAATGGAGTAGTTCTGTCAACGGCTCTACACAACTCCAAGTCAGAATCTGTGAAAGTCTTTCTGGAGCAAATCTGTTGTAGAGGTTTATCCAAATCTAAAGACTGACATAAATGTTGTAAATTTTCCAATCCAAAGAAGTGGAGCAGCATCTCAAACAAACCCCTGACCAACGTTGACAATGTAGCTGAACTCCACTCCTCCTGAGTTCCCTGATGTACCTCCTCTCTGTGGACCTGGAGCGCCCTCTTGTTTACAAACTGCCTAGTGCAGTCCTGGCAACTGGTCGATGGTGCCCAGTACCAAGGCAGATGCTGAGATAGAGCATGCCTAGCCAGATGTCTACATAACTCACCACAGACAGGGCACTTCATCCTCCTCACACGCTTCCGTCTGACCACCACTCTTTCATCTCCGTCTTCCTCCTGACACTCCTCCCCCATCTCCTCATCTCTGTCTTCTTCTTCCTGCTCCTCTCGACACTCCTCTCCCATCACATCTCTGTCTTCTTCTTCCTGCTCCTCTCGACACTCCTCTCCCATCACATCTCTGTCTTCTTCTTCCTGCTCCTCTCGACACCCCTCTCCCTCTGCACTATCCTCATTCTCATCCTCCACCTCGTCCAGTACCAACCATTCTTCCACTACCTCCTCTGTCACTTCCTCTTCCTCTTGCAGATCCAGCCATGGACAGCAGTCCTCATACCCTACCTCTTCCTCTAACTCACGTTCACTCATTCTTCTGAAAATTCTAAAATTGAAAAGATTATATAAGTTTATAGCTATTACTAAAAATATTTTTATCAATTATTTACATTTAGGTTAATAAATGTTTTTTATGTACACGTTTTTTCCTTTTTTTTTTTTTTTTTTTAAACCGCTGTATTAAATTTATGTTGCCAACATGTCCTTACAGACTTTATATACAAATTATTTTATTTATGTTTATTCTTATTTATTTTTATTCTTATTTATGTTGTTCGGGGGTCTAATCTCGGGAAGTGTCATAATCTTCCAGATATCGAGGTGTTCTTCTCCTTCTCCTCGAATATTCATTGACATCAGATGAAGTTATTTGACTATCGCTGACCGCATATGTTGTATTCATGTCAGGGAGATCCTGGAGTTCTGACATATTCCCTACTATTGGCTGGTCATTATTGTCTACATTTCCTTCATCGTAGAACTGTATGCCCCCAAAAACATTATTTACGCCACCGTCAATGGCGTACCCCAGTGTAGTGTCCAGCTCATCGCCAATTTCAGCTAACTCAGCCAAATCCTTAATAACCACTGGCTCTGACTTTTCATCAGAAACAAGGTCAGGATCACCGACACTTGGTTCTGATTGTGGTATTGGGTTACATATGGCCGCTGTTTGGTCGGGTACTGTCTGGGGTTCCCTTCCTGTCCCCGATTCATCAAATAAACTGGACAGGTCTGCATTGATCTCATCAGTTTCTTCTGTTGCTGGTTCTCCATTTAACAACTTGTGGCGAATATTTTTTATCCACAACGGTAGATTCCGTTCATCACAAATCTTTAATTGATCGTGGTGAGTCACGAACTCTCTCTTACGGTTTTTTATTTTATACAGAACTGGAGATTTAACTTCGAGGATAACAAAAGGTCCTTGCCACTTAGGCTGGAGTTTCTTGCTTTGCCCTACTTTTGTAGTTGGGTTCAGTTTATAGACCACATCACCAACTTGATAGGTTTTTTGATACGTTGTCAACTCGTAATCCCTCTTCTGTCTCATTTGGGCCCCTCTTATGTTTTCTCTAGCAATTTGGTGAATTTCTTCTGTTGTCTTCCTAAGTTTTTGAACAAATTCACTTGGTTCTCGTCTTTGGAGGTTCATGGATGATGTGCCAAGGATAAGATCTATGGGTAGTGTAACCTCTCTACCGAGCATCATCATATTGGGCGAGAACCCTGTGCTCTTGTTAAAAGTTGATCTTATGGCTCCAGCTAGTATCTGTAAATGGTCATCCCAATCTTTTTGTCGACCTTTTAGATAGCATCTTATGGCACCCATGATGACTGTATTGTACCTTTCCACCTGTCCATTGGAGCAAGGTCTATAGGGTGTCGTCCTCGTTTTTGTTATTTCCAACAAGCTGCAGCATTCATTGAACAACTGGCTTTCAAAATTCCGGCCTTGATCCGTATGAATCTGGAACGGACAACCAAATTTGGAAAAGAAATTGTCGACAGCTATTTTTGCAATGGTCTGTGCCTCCTGATTTGCAATAGGGTATAACTCAATCCACTTTGTATATTGATCAATCATGGAAAGAATATACTTATTTCCCGTCTTGCTGGCTGGTGAAGGCCCTAGGATGTCCATGTGTACCCTCTCCATGGGGTTTCCTGCATGGTACTGGCCCAATTCACTTTTTGCTTTTCTGTTAGCATACTTGTTCAAATTGCAGTTTCTACAGGTCTTGACATATAAAATAGCATCCTGACGCATTCCATGCCAAATACATCGTTGTTTCAGTCTGTGGAAAGTCTTGTCTCTCCCCATATGTCCTGCGCTTTTGGCATCATGACAAAATTTCATTACTTCATCCTGAAGATCTTTAGGGACTACTAATAGAAACCTGGATCCTCGAGGGTCGAGCCAGAGGTATACCAAGCATTTGTCTACAATTTTTAACTGTTCCCGACAGCTCCACCAATGTTTGACTGCTGCGCTGGACAACTGTAGCTCTAACGGTGAAGGTTCAGTCTTCCCTTCTATCCACGATATGATCTTCGTGAGATCAGGATCTTGCTCTTGCTTTTCCCTAACATCTTCCTTGGTGAGATTTTCCAGCCAGTTTATCTCTGGTGCGCCTATATCTTGAAGACTAAAGCTCCTGACAGCCAGTGGAATAACGTCATCCACATCTTCTTCAAATCTCTGCCATTGATTTTGGGCCCTGGTACAGTATTTACATCCGCCACATGGGAGCTGATCAAGATTTGCCCCGGCGAAATAACAGTTACAAGGTTCTAGCTCATCTGGAATACGACTCAAACTATCTGCGTTGGTATGTTTACGTCCGGACCTGTGTTGGATTACCATATCGTACTGTGACAGCTCCTCCATCCATCTAGCTAGTTGCCCTTCAATGTTCTTAAAGCGAAGTAACCACACTAAGCTATGGTGGTCTGTTCTGACAGTAAATTGGCGTCCCAGGAGATAGTTCCTGAATTGTCTTGTAAAGGTTACCACTGCTAGGAGTTCTTTTCTAGTGGTGCAGTAACGTTTTTGAACCGGGGTCAATACCTTGCTAGCATAGGCCACCACATATTCTTTCCCATCATGTACTTGCAAGAGTTCTGCAGCTATTGCAGTATCCGAGGCATCGGTGTCCAAAATGAACATTTCATCTGGATATGGGAAGTTAAAAGTTGCTGAATTAATGATGGTTTCTTTAATGATTTCAAATGCTTCCTGGTGACGGTCTGTCCACATGAATTTTGTAGATTTCTTTGTCAATTCATGTAAAGGCTGAGCGAGACTTGCTAAATTTGCAATATGGTCTCTATGGTAATTAGCGAAGCCTAAAAAGGATTGTACTTCTTTTTTGGTACTGGGTGGTTTCCATTTCTTGACGGTCTCAATGTTATCTGGGTTTATTGATATTCCTCTTTCGGATATCATTTTGCCAAGGTATACTACTTCTTTTTGGAATAATACGCACTTCTTAGGCTTCAACTTTAGATTGTTATCTTGAAGTCTCTCGAATACCGCCGCAAGGTTATTCATATGATCGTCAAAATCTTTCCCTAATACAATTATATCGTCTAGATATGCTAAGCATTGGGACCAGGTTAAACCAGAAAGTATTAGTTGCATCACTCTTTGGAAAAATGCTGGGCTGTTACATAACCCAAAGCTGAGACGTACATGTTCAAATAATCCATATTTGGTGATGAACGCTGTCTTGTGACGATCATCTTTGTGAATTTGAAACTGATAATATCCCGAAGACATATCAAGACATGACATGAACTTTGTTCCTCTTAGTTGATCAATACAAGATTCTATTCTGGGTAAGGGGAAAGAGTCCTTCCGAGTCACAGCATTTAATTTCCTATAGTCAAGACAATATCTTATCTTTTTATCACGTTTCCGACAAATTACTGGTGCTGCAGCCCACTCAGATGACGATGGTTGTATAACGCCTTTGTTTAGCAAATCCTTGAGGTGTTCTTCTTCCTCTTTTTCATAACCTAAAGGTGTTCTTCTCAGGCCTAACTTGATCGGCTGCGCATCTCCTGTATCAATCCGGTGTTCAATTTTTGTGAAGTGACCTATGTCCATGTCATTCCTTGAAAAAGTGTCTTGGTATTTAATCAAGAGTTGACATAATTGGTTGGTTTGATCTTCATTCAGATGTTTCTTTGATCGCTCTAATAAATCTTGCTGGTGAGGTGGTACCATACTACATATGTTGTCATTCTGTTTTATTTGCCTAATTTTATCTGAGTTATCAATATCCACATTTGTAACTTCCTCTATTTCTGTGCCAATGCCTATGGTGCTGTGTTTCCTTAATGATATAAAATTGTCAGTTAAATTTTTGACAACAATTGGAATTCTGTCTTGAGATTTCACTATTGAATAAGGCATGACTAAGCTTTTTAGATTTAAACTTGGTTGAATACAAATATCACCTTCTGGACCACTTTCCAATTTAGCTTGTAGGTGTACTGAGGTCATAGGAGGAACGACAAGTTTTTTCTCAAGGAGAACTTTACGTATTTTGGTTTGCTGGTTACCAATCTTAATACCACTAGCCATCAATCTCTCCTCCCCTAATTTTATGGTATACTCTCTAAGATCAATCAGAGCATGGAGATGGTATAATAGATCTAATCCAATAATGAAAGGATCTGATATTTTGGCAATGATTAATCTCCATTTTGTCTCTGTCTGTCCAATTTTAATGTTCACCTGAGGACCATGCCTAGCATGGATGTTACTATTGTCGTCAACCCCTTTTAAATATATGGAATCTCCTGTAGATTCAGGTATTTCGAGTAGGTGTGCTAATTCCTCATTTATTACCGTGATTTGGGCGCCAGTGTCAACAATAGCATCTGTTTTTGTCCCATTTACTTTAACTTTAAGGATTAAGTTAACTCCCTTTGGTACATCAGACGAGGTACTGGACGAGGTCATACTTTTCATCTCTATGATCTTCGATGGAGTTCTGCTTCCTTCTTTATTCACGTTTTTTACAGATAGGACATTTTGATTATCTTCCTGAGTAGGGACAGATATACCGACACTTGTATTGGAAGATATCGAGTCTCCAAAACTTTTTTTAGCTGATTGATCCCTCGGTTGTCCCTCTTGTATATTATAATCCTTCCCGTCAAGATCGGGGCTACCGACACTGTACGGGAAAGGGCTTGAATTGAAGTTTATTTTCTGTGGTGGGGGTCGGCCTGTATGGTCTGGATGGGTCAAGGAACGGCCTACATCCGTGACCCCTTGTCGTTTAAAGAGTTGGGTGATGGAGAACGACTCATTTTCCTTGGGCAATTTGTACTGTAGTGCCCTGGCTCGTTGCATGAGTAACATACTAGTGGTCTTCTCGATGGGCTACGTCTTGGTGATGGTGATCTCGATCTTTCATTTTGTCTTTGTGACACTGCTTTCAGGATCTTTGTAATATCTTCCTTCATGCTACTTATGTCCTTCTCTGTTTTCTCCAACCTGTTCTCTACATTGAGTCTCCAGGATGTATTGTTTGTTTGTTTTATTGGAGTTTTGTTTAGAACTCGGATGGTGTTGGTTGATTCAGAATCAGTTTTTGAATCTTGGTCATCTTGAAACTGTACTTTCCTGACCTCTGGTTTTTTATAGCTGAGAAGTACCTTTCTGTTATGCACAGAACTCTTGACAAATTGCAGAGCCTGGTCTATTCTCTTAGGTTCCTTGTCCATTGCTGACAATGCCGCTTGCTTGTCAAGACATCCCCTCAAGAAGGCTTCAACTGACATCAACTCTACAATGTCTTCTGATGCATCTGCATATCCGTCTGTAGCCATTTCTTGCACTCTCTCTGCAAATTCTTCGATGTTTTCCTCTGTTGTCTGTTTTGCATCCTGCAACTGTCTTCTAATTGAATGGGGCAGATCTTTATTCCCGAACCTTTTGTTGAATTTTGTCATCAATTCATCAAAATTCTTCTGAACCGATGGTGGACGTGTGCTGAAGAACTTAAGTGCTTTGGCCCTAAGACACAATAAAAAGTTGTCTAGTTTTTGTTGTTCATCCCACTCAAATCTAATTGCTGTACGCACAAATTGCAGATGGTAGGATTTCCAATCACCAGTTCCATCATAAGTCGACAATTTAGGAAAAAGAGGTTGAGGCAATGTGCTTCGTCGTTGCTCTGTATCTTGGCTTCGTATCGTCTTCGATGTTTTAGTTTCTGTTTGCTTACTTTCTTCTTGGCTGGTCTCACTTGCAGATTTTCCACTGTATATACTTTTGGGAGCTATAGATTCAATTGCCTTCATTGTTTTCACATGGTGCAATTCACTTTCTAATCCTTTGATTTTTGCTTCGTGATCTCTAATCTAAGTCAATCGACGTCTCTCTTTTTCATTGGCTTTGTCTATTATCACTGTTTGCTCTTCAATTTTGTTCATTAAGTTTGTTACTTTGGATTGCAGGCCACTGATTTCTGAAGAAAAAACTTCGTTTCTCTTTTTTAGATCTTCTACAAATGGAATTTGGTCTTGTAGTTTCCCCAGTAACTCATGTTTCTCTTCTTTTAATTTAACATTCTCCTCCTTAAGTTCAAGGTTATATTTGTTAATTTCCTGCATTTCTTTCTCATGTAGTTCATTTTGTATTATTATTTCCCGCTTAAATTGTTTCTCTTTGTTAGCATTTTCTTGTTCATGTTGTTTGGTTAGATTCTCAATGTAATTCTCATGATCGCGTAATTTTGTGGATAATAATTCATTTTGTTTTGTTAGGGTATTTACTTCTGTGTGTAAACTGTCTATTTGTAATTCCAAGTCTGCTTTCATTTTCTTGGTTTCCATGGTACTTGTAACTTCTGCTTGTTTCAAAATAAGAGTTTCTGTTTTGTACCTTTCAAGTTGCTGTTTTGTTTGTTCCAAATCTGTTTTCTCCTCTTTAACTTCAAATACTATTCTGCCTGAAGCAACCAATGGCTCCCACATGTATGCTGGTATTGATGGTATTTCTTTTATTGTTTCTAATGTAAGGTATCCCTTTTCTGTTCTTTGTTGAATTATTGCTGTTGCCCTTTTATCTCCGATGTCCCGAATGGTCATCAGATCTTCTTTAGTAGCTGTATTAATATTTATTGCAGCCATGTTGTTGATTAGGTTATTTTTGATAGATTGTTATTATTAATTGATTTAATAATGTTTATTAATCTTCTTGTTAAATTTTTATTTATTTTATTTTTTATTTATTTATTTATTTTTTTATTTTTTTTTTATTTTTAGGGCAGGGGTAACCTGCACTACAACTGCAGTAAATTTTCCTGTATTAAACTTGAATTTTAAATATTCCTTTTCCAGTAAAGATTATTCCATAATTATTACTGTAGTCACCACGGCTGTCCGGGTGTCAGGAATTTTTAAATAATTTTATTCCCAATTAATTATTCAAATTTTAAACCGTGTTTAAATTCCGTTGACTACACAACCGCGAAAAAACATGTTGACTTGAATCCCTTTTTTTTTTTTTTACTTTTCAATTGCAATAATAGATCGGGGTAACCGACACTAATTTCCACAATTTTTATCTGTAAGGTCAGAATAATGAAAAAACATTGTGTGTATTCATTGTAATGTGTGCGTGTATGTAGATTTGTAACAGTAGGAAAGGGTTACCTTCACTCCACTGTTGTATTTGCCTATCTAACCTTTCACCCTGACCACTCGAGTGAAAACACTTTTATGTTTTTTTTTTTTTTTTTTTTTTTTTTAGCACAAATTTTTTCAATGTAACTTATCAAGCTACAGATACAACAAAATAAGAATTACTATAAACATATATAGTCCTTCACTCAAGTTTATAATGTGTATTGCTCATGAAAATATGGGCTGGGCAATTTTCATTTGTACGGATATTGTGTAGTCAAAATATCACGATATACAGAATAAACAACTATGCTATTTGTCAGTAAATATGTTGTCAGTATTATGTGTTCACTGACTGTAATAACAATTTATTTATTGAAGTTATTCCATGATATTTCTGTGTATAATTTACCACAGTAAAAATTTTCCTGTATACTGTGACAAAGTTTGTTTGTGGTATCTGATTTTTTTTTTTTTTTTTTTTTTTTTTTAAATCTATGTATTTCACAGAACAATACTATTTTCAACCAGAAAATACATTAATTTGACAATATGGTTGAAAAAAAAACTGAATCACGTCACCGAAATTCACACCCGATGATATGAACACGAAAATACAACCGG
The DNA here is from genome assembly GCA_028015205.1 of Mytilisepta virgata. Classification (NCBI taxonomy): domain Eukaryota; kingdom Metazoa; phylum Mollusca; class Bivalvia; order Mytilida; family Mytilidae; genus Mytilisepta; species Mytilisepta virgata. Next base: position 23,640,347 of record CM051520.1, read on the forward strand.
AACAAATTTGACTTAGCACCGTCTGCTTCAGCGTGAAAGCCCGCGAAAATTAAAGAAGTGATAAATATCAATTCAGGTCAAAAACATTTTCACTTCTGACACCAATGTCAGCGAATGCCGTGTATATACAAGGCAAGACCTGAATATAAACTTACATAGGCAAAATATATCTTCCTATGGGCTCCAACACTCAGCTGGCAGAAAACGTCTTCCCAGGTCGAGATCAAGCGTAAGAGTGACTTTTTTCCCGTGATCCTCTTGACTTCCGTTAGTATCTTCCTCCGAGGTTGGAGCACTTCATGGCTTCTAATGGTATCTTCCTCCCAGGTTGGAGCAGTGCAGATGATTGAATAGAAAGACGATTGTTCATTTTCTTTTTTGCATTTTTCTTTACACTTACGCAACGAAATCTTAAACCGTTTTCTGTCGAGCTGTCTTTAGACAAACTTTTCCTCGGTCGATACCGGAAACTTCTTGTGATGTATACTTCCGGAACGGTATCGGTTTTCGTGATCCGCATTAATTAATTAGGGGTAATTAGCAAAACGCGGAAACAATTGCGTATGTACTGATAAAAGTTTTAAACTGCACAATGGTCTCATACTTCTGATATATAAAGATCGCACGTCGCATTTGTTGTTGAAACGGCAACCCGGCTAACAAAAATTTGTCTCATTCTTTTAGTAGTATTAATGAATCTAATTTATATAAACGATTGTCACATACTGTATTTAGATGCGCAGTAAGGTTTTAGAATTTTGATTTTCAAAACTTGGGGCACACAGGGGTCGCATTTTAAAAATTGTGAATTTAAGCTTGTGACCTAAACCCCTCTTTCATTTTTCATTTTATACATTTTATTTCTATGCAGTATTGTCATACACTGTATGCAGATGTGCAATAATATTTTAGAATTTTAACTTTCAAAAATTTGAGCCCGTATTCAAAGGTATAAACCTGAAAAAGGTGCATAGGGATACAGAATGTGGGGAATGCGGGGATAGCTGCCGTTTCCGACTGCCTCATGATCAGTCCAGTTTATTTTTCAATTTATTCATTATGCGTATATATAGTATTGCGCTTCACTATATGTAGTTGCACAATAAGGATTTAGAATATCGATTTTTAAACCGGGAGCTCACTCAGGTCAAATTTCAAAAATTGTCAGTTTAAGCTTGTGAACTTTTTTCTCATTTTTGATTAGGTTTATTGATTGAATTTCTTTATAGAATGACTGAATACTATTTTTGGATTGGAATAAGGTTTTATATTTTTGACTATAGGTAAGTGGCCCAACTACTTACAAGAGGTGAGGGGATCACTGTATAGTCATGATAGTGAGATAGACATCATACAACAAAAGCATGGAATTAATGAATTAAGTAAATTTACCCGTCTGTCCATCCGTCAGTCACACTTTCTTGTGACCTAAACTCCTCGTTCATTTTTAACACCATGTATTTAATATCTATGCAGTATTGTCACAGAGTGTATGTAGATGCGCAATGAGATTTAAGAATTTTTATTTTCAAATATTTGGGCCCACAGCGGTCGAATTTAAAAAATTAGGAATTTAAGCTTGTGATCTAAACTCCTCTGTAATTTTTGTCTCGCCTGCGACGAAATCGCAGAGTGAGACATAGGTATTACTATCCGGCGGTGGCGGCGGCCTAAACTATTTGTATAAAGCTTTATACTTCAGAACGTAGAAGACCTGGATGCTTCATACCTTGTATGCAGATACCTTATGTTATGAACTTTCTGTCTGTCATATGTCCATTGTCCTTGACCTCATTGTCATGGTTCAGCGAGTGCTAGAAAACTAGAGGTTCTAAAGAGCCTGTATCGCTCACCTTCATTGAACTTTTTATCTTGAGCCGGACTAAAGATTTGGCTGGTTTTTCTATAGGGTTCTATGTGATACTAAGTTCGGCTGTGGCAGCCAAGATGGTTGACAGTCTAGATCAATGGACACATTTCTAAAAGAGAACCATCAAAGGACCATTGCTACCAAGTTTAGTTCTAATTAAAAATTCAACCCTTGTGTGCCCCAATTTTTGAAAATCAAAATTTTAAAACCTTATTGCGCATCTAGATACGGTATATAATAATACTGTATAGAAATTAAGTACATAAAATGAAAAATGAAAGAGGAGTTTAGGTCGCAAGCTTAAATTCTAAATTTTGAAAATTCGACCCCTGTGTGCCCCGATTTTTGAAAATGAAAATTCTAAAACCTTATTACCATATGTGACAATACTGTATAGGAATTAAATGCATGATGTTAAAAACGGGTGGAAACTTCTCTGGGTAGCTCTGTCGATTAAGTCATGGACCACATGTAGCTAGTAATTGAATTCCGAAGAAAATGACCGCCTTGGTGGTCTCTTGGTAGCGTGCTCGCCTCGAGTGCGGAATGTCGCAGGTTCGATCCCCGGCCAGGTCAAACCAAAGACATTAAAATTGGTATTTCCTGCTTTTCCACCAAGCACGTGGTATTTAGGAATAAGAGCAAAGGACTGGTGAGCTCGGAGTCAGTATAATGTGTCCGGCTGGGGTAACATGTCTTCCTGCGGACAGTTACCTCGTGAGCTAGCACATTAAAAATCCGGCTCAGGGTGTCGACGTCGGTCTAGTACAAAGCAGGGATCATATTCATATCATATCAACATGTTCTCGTCCTTGTATCCTCCTAATGGTTGGCACTGGACGTTAAACAATAATTCATTCATTCATCTGAAGAAAAGTTGATCCTCATAATCTTTGTAATATATGTTTTCTATGTAACGTTTTTATGAATTCGCCTTGTATTTGTAATACGGTAGTATATTATGAACTTTCCGGACTGTCTTACCGCTTTTGTAACCCTTTGCAATATACACGAAAGTGGCATTCGTATATTAATAAGAATTAATATCTGGAAATTGAGGGTCTTAGCATGGTGTATAACATATCCGATGAGTTCTCAACTCCTATGGGCCCCAGTTTTTGAAAATCAAAATTCTCAAACCTTATTGAGCATCTACATACAGTATGTGATAATAATGTATAGAAATTAAATGCATGAAGTCAACAAGAGTGGACACACTGCAATGTCTCGCCTGACTTTTAGTGTTCATAATTGAATTTATGTTGAAAGTAAAAAGTAGAGATAGGGGGTGTCGGAACGACAGCTATACCCGCACCCCACATTTATTTGTAAACAAACATTCTTAACATTTTCATTTTCCATTGCATTACAGTTTGTATCTGTAACAAATAACCTTTGCAGAGATATATCACAACCCACTTTTACTGTAATAAAACTATTTGGCCTCTTTTCCCTTTTTGGCCTTTTAAATCCTCAAAATGCAAAATAAAAGCATGCTTAGCTTTACAGTTTCGATCTGTAACAAATAACCTTTTCATAAATATGTCACACCCACTTGTACTTTAATTTAACTATTTGGACCCTTTTGCGGACCTATAGCCCCTTTAACTGAAATTCAAAAATTTCGTCAATTTTTTTTCCTTAGATACGATTTTAGTAATTATGATCTTTTTCTTTTTTTGGCCCTTTTTGATCTCTCCCACCCCCCCCCCCCCTTTAAAACAATTTAGAATTCTAAAACCTTATTGCGCATCTACTGTTCGTAAGCAACAATATGGCAACAATAAAAATGATTTAAATTCAAAAATGAAATAGAAGTTCGCTTCACAATGCTCTTTGTCTATTTTGGCCCCTTTTGGTCCCTACCAGGCCCCCTTTTAGAAATTTGGAATTCCAAAACCTTTTGTGCATCTGCAGTTAGCAAGCACCAATATGACATAGTTATTTTATTAATTATGTTTTTTCTGTTTCGGCCCTTTTTGGTCCCTCCCACTCCACGCTTTTAAAAATTTGGAATTCCAAAACCTTATTGCACATCTACAGTTTGTAAGCAACAATATGGCAACAATAAAAATGTTTTAAATTCAAAAATGAAAGAGGAGTTCACGTAACAAGGCTCTTTGTATTATTTGGTCCTTTTTGGTCCCTCCCAGGCTCTCTTTTAAAAATTTGGAATTTTAAAACCTTATTGCCAATCTACATACAGTATGTGATAATACTGTATAGAAATTAAATGCATGAAATCAACAAGAGTGGACACACTGAAATGTCTCGCCTGACGTTTAGTGTTCATCATTGAATTTATGTTGAAAGTAATAAAAAGTAGAGATACGGGGTGTCGGAACGATAGCTTAACCCGGACCCCACATTTGTAAACAGACATTCTTAAAATTTTCATTTTCCATTGCATTACAGTTTGTATCTGTAACAAAAAACCTTTGCAGAGATATATCACAACCCACTTTTGCTGTAATCTAACTTTTTGGCCTCTTTTCCCTTTTTGGCCCTTTAAATCCCCCTTTAAAAAATTTGGACTTTGAAAACCTTATTGCGCATCTACAGTTGGTAAGCAACAATATGGTAACAATAAAAATGATTTAAATCCAAAATGAAATAGGAGTTCGCGTCAGAAGGCTCTTTGTCTATTTTGGCAGTTTTTGGTCCCTCCCAGGCCCCCTTTTAGAAATTTGGAATTCCAAAACCTTTTGCGCACCTACAGTTAACAAGCAACAATACGACATATTTATTTTAGTAATTATGCTTTTTTTCTGTTTATACAATATACAATATTATCACATACAGTATGTGATAATATTGTATAGAAATTAAATGCATGAAGTCAACAAGAGTGGTCACACTGAAATGTCTCGCCGGACTTTTAGTGTTCATAATTGAATTATGTTGAAAGTAAAAAGTAGAGATAGGGGGTGTCAGAACGACAGCTATACCCGCACCCCACATTTATTTGTAAACAGACATTCTTAACATTTTCATTTTCCATTGCATTACAGTTTGTATCTGTTACATATAACCTTTGCAGAACTACTTTTACTGTAATCAAACTTTTTGGCCTCTTTTCCCTTTTTGGACTTTTAAATCCTCAAAATGCAAAATAAAAGCATGCTTAGCTTTACAGTTTCCATCTGTAACAAATAACCTTTTCACAAATATATCCCAACACACTTGTACTATATTTAACTATTTGGACCCTTTTAGGGACCTATAGCCCCTTAAACTGAAATTCACAAATTTCTTCAATTTTATTTCCTTAGATAAGATTTTAGTAGTTTATGGCCTTTTTTCTTTTTTGGCCCTTTTTGGTCCCTCCCAAACCCTCCTTTTAAAAAATTTAGAATTCCAAAACCTGATGGCGCATCTACAGTTGGTAAGCAATAATATGGCAACAATAAAAATGATTTAAATTCAAAAATGAAATAGAAGTTCGCTTCACAATGCTCTTTTTCTATTTTGGCCCCTTTTGGTCCCTACCAGGCCCCCTTTTAGAAATTTGGAATTCCAAAACCTTTTGCGCACCTACTGTTAACAAGCAACAGTATGACATATTTATTTTAGTAATTATGCTTTTTTTCTGTTTCGGCCCTTTTTGGTCCCTCCCACCCCATTTTAAAAATTTGGAATTCCAAAACCTTATTGCGCATCTACAGTTGGTAAGGAACAATATAGTAACAATAAAAATGATTTATATATGAAAATAAAATAGGAGTCGCACCACAAGGCTCTTTGTCTATTTTGGTCCTTTTTGGTCCCTCCCAGGATCCCTTTTAGAAATTTGGATTTCCAAAACCTTTTGCGCTTATACAGTTAGCAAGCAATAATATGACATAGTTATTTTAGTAATTATGCTTTTTCTGTTTCGGCTCTTTTTGGCCCCTTCCACCTCCCTTTTAAAAAATTTGGAATTCCAAAACCTTATTGCGCATCTACAGTCGGTAAGCAATAATATGGCAAGAATAAAAATGATTTAAATTTAAAAATGAAAGAGGAGTTCACGTCACAAGGCTCTTTGTCTATTTTGGTCCTTTTTGGTCCCTCCCAGGCCCCCTTTTAGAAATTTTGAATTCCAAAAACTTTTGCGCAACTGCAGTTAGCAACAACAATATGAGATAGTTATTTTAGTAATTATGCTTTTTTTCTGTTTCGGCCCTTTTTGGTCCTTCCCAAACCAAATAATGGGATATTGGCGGGAAAATCTACTACTTCCGGTTGCACATGCACGCAAACCACTTCCTGGTACTTCCGGTCCCGGTCAAGTGACTTCCGGTTACGCCACTTCCTATGACCTCATTTCCGCTGCCGGTGACGTCATATCCGGCACCTCTTCAAATACTTTGCCTGTTCCCATATACTACTAGCCCATAAATGCATTTGGAGGTTCGTCCAAACCTGATCTCAACCCAAGTGAAAAATGCTTGATACATTGAACAAAGCATACTCTCAACGAGTGTCTAACATTTAAATCTAAGCCAATTAATGAAAGAAGACTAAAAACTAATTGTCCAATCACCAGAAAATGTGAAGAGTGCGGAAAGACAGATCATCCAACAGCGCTACAAAATACGATTCGACCTACGGAAGCAACAAGAAGTTATGGCGGGGAGCAAAGTGAAAAGTGAGCAAAATTCTGTAAATACACGGTGTACACATTTTTGTATGGCGAAATTCGGCGGCAAATCATGTGCAAAAATCATACTAGTCAAAGCCTATCGGAGTGATATTCCGGACAGAAAGTTCAAATAATTTTCTATGCTAGATGACCAATCTAATAGGACTCTTTAGAAATCTGAACTTTTCGATTACTTTGGATTTACAAAATTTAAAAAAAAATAACAAAATAAACATTTAAAAAAAGAATTAAAATTAAAAAAAAATATTAAAATAAAAAAATAAAAAAATAAATAAATACATATAGAACTGTTCTAGACAATGACAGTTTAGAGCTGTTCTAGACCATGACAGGTTAGAGCTATTCTTGACCATGACAGGTTAGAGCTGTTCTTGGCCATGACAGCTTAGAGCAGTCAGAATCGACCAGGATTCTGTTCTAGAGCAGTCAGGATTCTATTCTAGAGCAGCTCTACACAAAATGCTATATGGAAAAGAAAAAGCTGCGGACTTATATACAAACATGAAAATATGCAAAGGGTATATACAATTGGAAATTATTGGAGATTTCATAACAAAAGTGACACAAATCCCAGTTACACATCAACCTAGTGCGTCACAAAAAAGAATGCACACGGTATGGAAGAGGATTCTACAGGATACAGTGAATCGGATACACCCTCAGACATCGCAGAATCGGAATCTATAGCAGTGACTATGGATACAATGGAGACTCCAAAGAGATATATGAACAGTCAACATAGAACGTCATTATGAACAGAACATTCTAAGTATATCATCCCGACTACAAACAGAAAGAAAGTTAACTACTCCACAAGGCATTTAGAGACATGTTTGAACCATACAGAGAAGAAATAACCAAGCATTACCTCGGACTTGTGTTTTGGCAGCAAGAAATGAATAAAACATCAAAAGACCTATATGTTCAAATCATGCTATTCATGAGAAAACTGCTGGACAATTATGTTGTTAGACGAAATAAGAAACCATATAATTATATGGTACGTAAATGTTTCATTTTGATGTTTGATGTGTAAAGATTCATTGTACATAAATCTATATACCAGCGAAAGCTTCAATCTATATATATTTTGTACCTACAAACTTTAACAACTTTCCATTAGACCTAATCAATCTTGTAATAAACAACAGTTTCCAGTAAGAAAGATTTGATAAAAATGATGAGTATTTGTTTAAATATAGATTACAGTTTCATTGAAAATTAAAATTCATCTGGTAACACACATCTATAATACTAAATTTACGAATTAGCCGAATAGGCGGCAAAACGCGTGGTTCAAAATAAACGATGTATGATTCAGATTATAAAGGTTATTATCGGATTTGACAATCTGCATTTATAAATTTTAAACTGCAGTTTTGTTTATGTGCAAATGGAATTTGCATGGACTTTTCCGGTATGAATTCTCCCAACATATCCCTTAGAAGGTTCTCGAATGCATCATTTTAACACATTAATTTAAATAAACAATTATGCACACATTTTTAATGTATTTTTGTTTGAAATTACGGAAGAAGAATAAAATAAATTAAAAACATTCTCCTTCGAGTGGGATGTTTCCGCTTCATGTATTCAGGATTGTTTTTTTTTTCCTACAATAACGCAATTTCTCCTAACTGTAAAGGTTATGAACTTTGAAGATTATGAAGAAGTAAGGCAAAATTCAGAGGAATTCCTAACTTAGTTGTTTTTTGGATTGCTCGGATGTTTACTTTGCACAAAGTGATAAAACCAGCCATTATCCATTTTTACATTATTTGTCATGTGATCTGTCTAAATATAGCTCTACCGTACAATTCCCTATAAGCTCTTGATAAAAATATTTTTAACAAATGGTCTACTTTATCATTAATGACGAAATTTATCTCGGACATCTTTATAAACGTGTACAGCACACTCAGCCACACATTAAAAATGCTTTTATCGTCTATTGGATTTATTTGTGAAATTAAGCCTCGCTTGCCCTGCCCATGATGACAATGAACAATTGGGACAATTATTTTCCAAAAATATGTTCTACTTAACTCACGGCATCTTTTGAAAAATTCATCCGTCACTAAGGAAATGTTTATTCATATTCTTTTTCATATTTATTCTGAATGAAAAAGGTAATGCATTATGAAATGTATTTAATGAAAGCTTTTCATCAAGTTCCAGTTCAGAATTAATTGTAACATAAACTTATTGACAATTTAAGTGGTTGTATTTTCGTCATAGATTTTGACTATGGTGGAATCTTAAGGTCCATTTTGGTAATTCTACGTGGGATACAGTCTACTTCATCAGTGGATACATCTTCGGTAGTAACGAACAACCATATGACAATTAGGTCACGTTGACCTACATTTCACGCTTCATTGACTTTGGTTAAATTTTGCATTAACATCCATTTCTGGAATACTACAGCATATATAGACATGAAACTATCAGTTGACACCACCTACTTGACAGGAAAGTTTATGGGAAGCCTGCCACAACATCCACATTGAGTTACTGTTCCACGAATGCCATGGCCGCAAAAACTTTTTAAAGTCAATATGGCCACCACAAAAAAATGCTTATTTTCCCGCGCTCGCGCGGGTTCAATGTCTAGTATGTTAAATATATATCCCTATCTACCAATATGTAAATTCAAGAAATACCAAAGACATAACTCGAAAACAACTGATAAAGTCTGGTGAACAACGAAGACAAGACCAAAACACTACACTTAAAAACTTAAAACATATGAAGAACATTGACCCCACCAAAAAATGGGGGTAGACTCAGGTACTCCGGAAGAGAAAGCAGTCTCTACTTCCCGCAGGACACACGCTGCCCATGTAAATTCCGGTATGCGGAAGGGACAACATCAATGGAACATGTCCATTTTCATTTGGTAAACAGTTTGTCACATCTGTCAACCAAGTCATGATAAAACTTTCATAAGGATGACTGCAACTTAGGAGCAAGATACACTTGTCTGGGATCTGTCCAGGAAGTCAATGTATATGTCACAAGCTCTGGAATATCGTATGAGTTGTGAAATATACACTCTATACGTTTTTGGAATGTTGCCTCTCAAAGATGGGACGTTGAAGATTGAAAATTTTGTCATAATAGTGGTTTCGTAAGATTTGAAAACGGTCTATATCCATTCATCAGTTCACCAAAAAGCATTGTTAAGAACTGTATCAATATAACCATTTCTCAAGAATTGTGTCCATGTAAATATCACATAGCTTTGCTCTACCACCAGTTCAGTAACAAACGTTTGTTAAGACATTTTACTATGCAAACATCACTTAATGTTAATTTCCCATCAGTTCATTAACAATCAATTTTTAAGAATTGTTTCCATATAAACATCATTTAATTTTGCTCTGCCGCCAGTTCACTAACAAACGTTTGTTAAGAATTCTTACTATAGGGTTTAATACAATCCGTACGCTTCTATTGTTTTATTGCTTATTTCATTATATACATGTTTGATTTTTCCGATTTCCACGAAGTCTAGCACGACTCCAGCATTATATATGTTTTATTGTCCTTTAATAATATTCCTCTCACCTGACGTCCCCTTTTGTTCTATCCGTCGACAATCATGGTAAGTGACACTTTAGGTTGCTTAAATCAAGTGTAGAAGATACCGAACCAACAATTCCAGAAGGGAAATCCTAAATCATAATCCAGAGGACAATACCCGAACGAGACAAACCAAAAAGGCAAACAAAAAAGAGAAACATACGAACGAAGAACACTGAAAACTAAAGCGTGGGCAATACGAACTCCAACAAAAAATCTGGAGTGATACCAGGTGCTCCAGAATGGTAAGCATATCCTGTTTCGCATGCGACATCCGTCATATTGCCCAGTGGTCGAAGCCGTTAATAGGTCTGTATCGGTAAATGTCAAAATCGATAAGACAACCGGAATCTCACAGAGAATATTTGTCTGTGTCCTTGCACGCTCAGGAAAGTCACTGTAGTGGACACAAGCTCTAGAATAACGGATCAACTTAGAAATGTATATACCATATGCAGGTGATGCGGGAATATTGCTGCTCAGAAAGGGCGCAGGTATGTTAATGCTGTATTTTTCAAATATGACAAACATGGTCGTAATTTTCACTATGTTTTATAAGACGTGTGAAAATATAATTTACCTAACTTCTACTTCCTGTTGATGCAGAGGTAACCATTAGGTGAGTTTGGATTCCTGTTTGTTTTAAGAGGCAATGCCAGTAAGCACCAGGCAGAAGTGTTCAATGAAAAAAAATAAAATTTGTGCAATTTATTTTTTTCGAGCCCAGACTAACATACTGACTGAGAAAATATAGTTTTTATGTAATTTTTTGTCATTACCACCTTTTTAATGATGAAATTCAATATATGGGCTCAATCGGTGGATTTTCAATGAAATGATAGGGGAAAAACGTGTTTTTTCAGTAATTTTCAATTATCCATAGCACCACAGAGAACAACAGTTTGGACCCATCTATCTAAATGGAAGTTTAGACCAATATTGAAACTTCAACTAACAAAAATAAAATTGCTGGTATCTCTACCCATCTATCTGTAAACTAAGCAGATAAAGTCAAATAATTGTAAAAATGGCAACAATAATGAATAAACAAGGTTTTTACAGATAGTCTAGTAAATCTATGAAAAAGACTGCAAAAATTTGCAACAGAATGTTTTTTCCCCTGTATTTGGCATAGATAAACAATTAAAAATAAATTCTGAAAGTCTACCAAGACTGCGCATATAAAATAGTGGGAATTTTGGGTTAAAATCTTGGTTTTTGAAAGAAAATTGCTGAAAACTGGAAAATTGCCCTATTTTCATTATTTGGACGATGACATATAAACTAGATTACAAGATATGTTGGAAATAAACTGTTTCAAGTTATTCTATTGAAAAATATAATTTTTCATAAATTATGATTGCTTTTTTTGAGGAAAATTTCATTTTTACTGAAAAATCACTGAAAACTGGAAAATATTTTTAGCTGCAATTTGTATTCGATGACGCCATTACTAGATTACCAAATATGTTGAAAATAAGTGGTTTTAAAAAATAAAGTTAAAAAACATATGTAATATGGTTATTTTTGGTGGGAAATCATAGTTTTTTTCAGATAAAATTGCTGAAAACTGGAAAATTGCTCTCATTTCTATATTTGGATGATGACATTTATATAGATTACAAGATATGTTGGAAATCAACTGTTTCAAAGTATATAATTGAAAAATATAATCTATCATAAATAATGATGGCTTTTTTTTGGGGGGGGGAGGGTGAGATTGCATTTTTTTTTTTATAAATCATTGAAAAATGGAAAATATTTTTAATTGCAATTTGTATTTGTTTACACTGATACTAGATTGCCAAGCATGAATCTAATGCAAAACCCAATAAAAATTATACGTAAAAGACTCATAATTATGGGTTTCATCCCTTTTCATCACTTCAATCTCAGAAACCTTAAAACCTATATGAAATCCCTTAATAATACTCAGGCAGAATAAAAAATAAATTAGATTCACAATCCACCATCCACATTTTTAATCCCATTAATACCTTGCCTTTCAAAAGGATTACACAACTATAAGAAAACGAAACCGCCACTGATGCCAAAGACAGCATAACATATGTATTGCTATCAGGAGGTATAAACTTTTTAAAAACTTTAATACTTTGCACAAATAATACCTACAATAAAGATTTTTAGTCCTCAGATACATTATCATATAACATTTGGCGCAGTATACTTGTCTTGTGACCCTGATTTCGTTTTCACGGTTCACTGACTTCATAAACATTAAAGTAAAATCTGCATCCCAAGTTTTTTGGTTAAATCCATATCTCAGCAACTGTAATACCTATGACCACCATATTTGGTCTATAGATAGTTCTTAGTGGATACATGCTAGTCTGACAGCTGGCTTGGGACCTTGACCTCAATTTCATGCCTGGGTGCCTTTGTCATATTTTCTTGGTTAAGTTTATTTCTCAGCAACTATAATACCGTGACCCACCATATTTGTCAGTAGATAGTTCTTGATTGGTAAATGTCAAGTCTGACACCTGCCTTTCATGGTCAAATGACCTACGTCGCATTTTCGTGGTTAAGTCCATTTCTTAGCAACTGTAATACCTAAGCACACCATATTTGGTCTACAGATAGTCATTGGTGGGTACACGGCTGTCTGAGACCTATGCCTGAATTTCACAGGGTTTAATAGGGTTTTATCAGGGATAAGTTGATGTCATTACTTAGGAAATTTTACAGTCATCATCACGAATTGATTACAGTGTTCAAATATCTAAGATGATGTTGGACCTGTTCCCACTGTCTTTACATTTCATGTAGCTCCACCGATTTGTGACTACCACCAGATTTACTTTGTTGAACTTCACGACGGCTGCCGTATATGGAGGTAGGAACTGCTTACCAATCCGGGGCCCCTGAGTTCACTCCTGGTTTTTATAGGAGTTCGTGCTGTTCATTGTCTTAGTTTTCAGTGCTTGTGGTTGTTCATATGTCTTTCCAGGTTTGTCTACTAATGGATTGTGTTTTTTGGTTTGCTCCTAAGGTATATTTGTTATGATAAAGTCAATTTCTTTGTAGCTATAAGGCCTATATCCACTGTATATGGTCTGTAATAACTTCTTGGCAACTTCCTGACACCTTACCTTGACTACAATTTTAGGCTTTAGTGACTTTCATCCCATTTTTACAAATAAGTCCATTTCTCAACAAATGTTATAAATGTATGTAGACCCACCATTTTTGATCTATAGATAGTTTTTGGTAGATCCATACCTGTATGAGACCGGTCTGCTGACTTGGACACAGTTGTAGGCTTGAATGGTATGCATGAGATTTTTCAGACAAATGTTGCCTGACTATTTCTTTTTATTTTCCTTTGACTTGCAATGTCGGGCATCAGATAATCTATTCTGTGTCCATGTGCGTACTCAGGAGAGATATTTAATGTGTCCACTTTTGTTAGTATATACAACAGATTAACCTTCTTTTATTTATTATGCAATTGCAAAATCACATTTTTTCAAACATCAACAACTACTTTTTAATTTTTTTTACAAGTTTAACCTCTGAACATTGAAGCAAATAACATCTTTAAGCAAAGTAGATTCTTCTCAATCTGTCATGTATCAAAATGTTGGATTTAAAAAAAAATTCTTATTATTCAGGAACTGAATAAACAAGAACTATGAGGTACCTCACTAAGAAATACCTCCTTTTCTGATTCAAAATAAAAAGTTTAATTATCTCCCTTTAGTGTCAGATTGGGTAAATTTTTCTTCAGACTTTTTTTTATATGGTGGGCTACCACTGTTTGAAGTTCCAATTCATAGGTTTAGGCTTACTAGATAATATGATAAATAAACAAGAGGCTCAGTGGGCTGAGCCTGTATCGCTCACCTGGCAGTCACAAACTTTTGATTTGACAGACTAGATTGATTTCTGAAAACTTTGTAAATGATCTTCTATAAATGCTTCATACCAAGTATAAGTTCATTGGCCAAACGGTTTCCGAGGAGGTTTTAAATTTCGACCGATCAGAACATATAAAGTTTTCTGGTGGCAATTTTGTTTCACGGACTAGAAAGATTTATGCAAAGTTTGTAAAGGACCTTCCATAGATGCTCCATACCAAAAATCAGTTCATTTGGCTTTAAGGTTTCAGAGGAGAAGAAGTTTTAAATTTTGACCAATCAGAACATGTAAATGTTCATGCCAGCCATTTTGTTTCACGGACCAGGCTGATTTATGCAAATTTTGTAAAGGACCTTCAATAGATGTTCTATATCAAAAATCAGTTCATTTGGCTTTACGGTTTGTAAGGAGAAGAAGCTTTACATTTCAACCAGTCAGAACATGTACATGCTCATGGCGGCCATTTTGTTTCACGGACCATGATGAGTTATGCAAAGTTTGTAAAGGACCTTCCATAGATCATCCATACCAAAAATCAGTTCATTTGGCTTTACGGTTTCAGAGGAGAAGAACGTTTAAATTTCGACCAATCAGAACATGTAAATGCTTATGACGGCCATTTTGTTTCACGGACCGGGAAGATTTATGCCAATTTCCTAAAGGACCTTCCATAGATACTCCATACCAAAAATCTCATCATCACCATTCACTAAGGATACCATGTTTACTTTAAAAACCATATATCATTGACCATATATGATTTTTATTATGACCATCTGCATTGTCGAGTCGTTCCTCCTATGATATAATAATAATAATAATAATAATAAAAATAATAATAATAATAATAATAATAATAAATTCTTTATTTAAAGAGGGTGACTCAATAAGAGCTAATATAATTTTCATTGAGGCCCTCAAAGAAACAATAAGTGCAATATAATATACACATGCATATTACAATGTAAATTATAAAATAACGTTCATATTTAAATAAATATATCAATAAATGATCACATCTTTAGAAAATGTTCAAAACAGTTTGTTTTAAACAAATTTAAATTAGCACAATTTTTAAGACTATAAGGTAAATCGTTCCATATTTTGACGGCACTAAACTGAAACGATTTCTTTAGAAAATTCGTATTAGGTCTAGGTAAAAATAAATTATTATCAGAAACAGGTCTCAAATTATATCTTTGAGCATGCTCAATATTTCATGTTTGTAGAATCATGTATTCCGGAACTAAAATATGTACAACTTTGTATAAATAAAACAGACTGTTGAAATTGTACTCTCTTTGTAAATGGTAACCATTTCAAGGCCGAAAACATAAAATCAGACGGTGTTAAAATATCACAATCAAGAATGATGCGTGCAGCTCTTTTTTGAAATTTGGTAATTCTATTCGCATCTTTTTTTGAAATATCACCCCAAATAGAGCTACAATAATCAATATAAGGCAAAATGTATGAATTATAATATAATTGTCTTATATAAATATGTAAGTGATATTTAATCTTGTGTAAAAGTGAAACTTTTGAGGAAATAATTTTACATATTCGATCAACTTGAATATCCCAGTTAACATTTTCGTCAATATTAACACCTAATAGTTTTTGTGAATGAACATTTTCGATATAATTTCCATCTAGTTTCTGTCTATAGCTAATTATCATACGCTTAGTTGTATGAGGAATAAGTTTCATAACATTGTTGGTACACCAATACTGAATAATATTTATGTCACTTTGTAATGCGTTATTCGTACACTTTACATCTTTGTTGTGTAAAATAGAGTCATCAGCAAATAAATCTATATTTGAATCACTGATATGTAAGGGTAAATCATTTACATATAATAAGAAAAGTAGGGACCTAAAATAGATTCTTGAGGGACTCCGTATTTCATATCACATTTTGGATATTTTACATTTCCAAATTGAACTTCCTGTGTTCTATTTTGGACATTCTAACCACTTATACAAGTTTTCACCAATTTGATAAGAATGAAGTTTCTCAAGAAGAACAGTATGATTAAAATCTAAAAATACAGAGCCCTCTATTTCTCCATCATCCAAATGCTTTAGCCATTAGTCTACTAACCTACATTAGTAGAGCAGTTTGACACGAATGGCCCTTTCTGAAACCAGTTTGTGTTTCCTGTAATACTTTTTTACTGTTCAGATAATTATATAACTGAGAACATATATGATTTTCAAAAACCTTTGAAACTGATATAGGTCTATAATCTGACGGAACATCCGTAGATCCACCTTTATGTATAGGAGTAACCCTTGCATGTTTAAACTTTTCTGGAAAGTAACCAGTCATTATACTTTTGTTGATTAAATATGTTAATGATGGCGATATTAAATCTGCACTAAGTTTAAGCAGTTTTGGTCCAATACCATCAGTACCGCCAGATTTATTTACATTTTAACTTTTTTAAATGAGAATGAACTTCGCACACTGAAATAAGGTTAAGGTTAAATTTTTATTTAACTTGCCCGAAGTAAAATCTTGCAGTAAAGTAAAATCTACACTATTCTCATGTTTAACAAGACGTTTGTCAGCTATGGTAGAAAAATGAAAATTGAACATGTGAACAATATCATATGGTTCATGATAAAACTTATTTTCGTATTCTAATTTTGATGGAAAAACATTTTCACCTTTGGGATTAAGGTCCTTGATATGTTTCCACAATTCTTTCGAAGTTTTACTTTCATCTATTGCATTTTTATAATAATTTCTTTTGGCCAAATTTATAAGCCTTAAGCACCCTTTACACTGGTCGAAGACTGTGCTACGCTCTCCACGATCTCTACGATCGCCAAGATCGCAGCAGGGTCGTGGAAAAATTGGAAAACCATCTTCAGTGTAAAGGTATTCACGACACCCCTACGATCAAAATACGTTTTTTCGATAATCTTTCACGTTGCTACTACGCTCTCCTACGTTTTCGCTACGATGCCTGCGTTTGTGGTACGTTCAAGCTACGACAATAACACGATCACACGACGCCCCTAGGCCGATGTTGTACGACCTCTCACGATTGTGACACGACATCGATACGCGCTTGACGATCGTAATACGTTGTCACTACGCTGCTACCACGAGTATTACGACCTTGCTATGTTGTTCTCACGATCTAGCCACGACCAGCAAATAAACTATATAAAAGGACAATTTCTTGCTTGAATATATATTAGTTCTCACTACGATGTCTCACTACGATGTCTCTGGGCTTCCTCTGCGACCAGCAAATAAACTATAATAAAAGGACAATTTCTTGCTTGAATGTACTACGATGTCTCACTACGATCTCACTACGATGTATCTGCGCTTCCTCTACGACAGCGGTACGATGTCTGTACGATCAAAAGTGGCGACGACCTCGCTACGTAAATTTTGAGCATGTTCAAAACAGTCGTGGCACCTGGAGATTCTACTACGACTTATCACGCGCAATGCCGACCACACTACGCTACTTGAAGACCTCAGTACGACCCCACTAAGATGTTCCACGATCAAAACATTTTTTATGGTCGTAGTGCAGTCTTCGTTCAGTGTAAAGGGGGCTTTAGGGATGTCGATTTATTTCTCCAAATTTTGTAATTTTCCCAATCTTTTTTTGAATGATACATATCCCTTTTATGGATGGCTTCATTAATTTATTTCTTGATTGAACCATTCAGCTTGTTTATAAGATTTTACTCTTTTATTTTAGTGGGGGCATGCTTATTTATGATCGTGGTGAAAATGTTATATCATTTTTCAACAACAATGTCAATATCGGATTCCATTTCTACCTCATGAAATGGAGCATGTAACAAAGCATCTCGAAATTCTTGTTAATTAAACTTTTTGAAGCCTATATACTGAATTTCAATATGAGTATTTTTCTTCATTTTACTGCTAATTTTTCTATTGAAACCCACAGGAAAATGATCACTTATCGCATATTTAGTAACATGCACATCTATAATATTTTCAGGATGGAAAGTGTAAATATGATCGATGAAAGTTTCAGAATTCTCAGTTATTCGTGTTGGACTATTTATTATAATATAAATTCACATTTGTATTCATTTGCTCCCCCTTTAAAAAATAGGATAGAAAATAATAAAAGTAGAGGCTCAGAAGGCCATTTTGAATATGTGATCGGCACCAGAGTAACAACCCTTGGTGAGCACTTTAAGAGGAACATTCCAGGGGCGTTTCCAGGATATTTGAAAGGGGGACGTATAATAAAATGATCACCGAGGGGAGCGAGGCGAAAAATGTTTTGGACCCTTTTTTTGCTAAAAAACATAAAATAATTGTGAAATGCACTAATTTAACGGTTCCTGGCTTGGAGCATGTATATTTTATACTTAAAGTGTCAGGGTTTGATATTTTTTATGCCGAATTCTCTCCATTAATTGTCTATGGTATATTAAAATGAATTTAGGGAAGTGTCACACAAAACATCCATTTCATGTATAGATTTACTTACCGTTTTGGTTGTTTAAAAAAGGTGTCTAAGGTCTTCCGGCGCTTTTGTTTTGACGTCGACATCTTTGACGATTTCCCTATATCACGTCAACAAGAATTGCAAACTCCCCGGCAGTTCTAGTTCCGTCCGTATCCGTTCCTCCACTAATACTAGTAGTGGAGGTATGTGGTACCGAAACGGATATAGTCACTGTCCCGGAGTTTGCAAGAATTGATACTAATCGCAGAGTCGAATACGGCGGAGAAACGAAATTTTACGGATCACCCATCGGATGGGGGAATCAGTTTAAAAAGAAATCAGAGTATGTGTTTAATTAATGAATATGATACATTGCCATATTCAATACAATATAAGCAGATTACGATAGTTTTTTTTGAAAAGGTTGGGGGGGGGGGGGGGGGGGCGTACGCCCATTACGCTCTCACCTGGACCCCCCTCCTTGCATTCAGACCATGTTGTTTTTAAGCAATTCTGCTGTTATGTAGATATTTGTTATATGTCATAGACACTTTCTGTCAAGTTTGGCTATATTTGGCCAAGCAGTTTAAGAGAAAATCAACCAATCAGAAACAAGAATTGCACTTGGCAGCCATGTTTGTCGCCTGATCTAGACATGTTTTATAAGCAAAGGTAAAGATTTACCCTTGCCTGTCCATCCAATCAGCAGAAAAAAAACACAAACCTCAATGATAGTTACAAACGGGAAACATAAAGTGATGTTTTTTTGCATGATCGGGATGAAATGAGGAAACTTTGTAAAGAATATCCCATAGATGTTTTCTGCTAAGTTTGGTTCCATTTGGCAAAGCGATTTCAGAGGAGAATATTTTTTTTATATCAACCAATCAGAAACAGGAACTGCCCATGGCGGCCATATTTGTAGTCCGATCGGGACGAAATAAGGAAAGTTTATATAGGACCTCCAATATATGCTTCCTGTCAAGGTTTGTTCCATTTGGCCCAGCAGTTTGAAAGGAGAAGATTTTTGAAAACTCAGCCAATCAGAAACAACAATTGCCCATGGCGGCCATGATTGTTGTCCGATCGGGACGAAATGAGCTTTCTTTATAAAGCACATTACACAGATGCTTCCAGCTTAATTTAATTCCATTTTGGCCAGGTGGTTTCATAGGAGAAGATTAAAATGTGAAAAGTTAACGGACGGTAGCCGATGAAAAATTTCATCCTTCTCATGGCGTAGATAAAGTTACACAACATATACATCTATAAAATAATTTTAAGTGTCAAAATTTTATTTAACTTCTGGGGGGAAGGGGGGGTGTATGTTAGTCTGAGTTTTTCAGTTGAACAGAACTTTGCTATGAATCCACAGAAAAATCAAAATTAGTCAATTTTCTGCTTGTATATAGTATAATTTCCTGTTGATTTCTTTTGTGTGTACGTGTGAAAAAGGGGGAGGGGTGTAACTACATGATTCAACAAGGGAAGAATAGTAGTACTTCGAAGATGGAGAGATGTTTCCAATAAGTTAAAATTGTGTATATCACTATGAAACTAATTTTACTGTTGTGGTTCACAAATTTAAGACGAAACTTGTTCATGTGTTTTTATTTTGAATGAAATTTGTTCTAGCATTACCTTTTTATATCAAAATATTGCTTAAAAGTTCGACATGTATGAAAATTGTTCCATGTATGTTATCTAAACATTCTTTACACTTTGTGAAATGGGTTCTGTATATTGAAATAAGTTCTTTGTTATTAGATTTGTTCATTACATGGCAAAATAAGTTCCTTTGTCTATGAAATTAGTTTCTTGCTTAGTGAAATAAGTTCTATGCTTATGAAATTAGTTCATCCTTTTGTTCAGGTTTTTTGTCTGCCCTATGTGATATTCATGTTTATCACTTTATATGTTTCCCATTTGTGACTATCATTTAGGTATGTGTTTTTATTTTTTTCTGCTGATTGGATGGACAGGCAAGGGTAAATCTTTACACAATAAACATTGCCTTTGCTTATAAAATTATGGAGGTTGCTATCATAGTAGAAACAATAAAAGAAAAAAAACTTGCTTTTGCTCTCTTTTTTCAAACAAGATGTACAATGAGTGTTATAGACGATTAGTCCATTGGTAGGGATTAATTATTGAATTTCTAAACTTCAACAAAGTGACCACAGATGCTAAGTGTGTACACGATTCGAAACATTAAATAACCGCTTGAATCAAAATTTCCAGCAGACGAGTGACTCCGGTTTCAGTAATAAATGCTGATTGTTAACAAACCAAAAATCAGCTACAATGTACCCATTAAAATCAATTTTTCAATATGTTTTTCACTGATGACAGACAGACGAGTGACTTCAATTTCATTAATGAATGCCGATTGTCAACAAAAGACAAACCAGCTACAATGTATCAATTCAATTCAATATATTGTTCAATATCAATCTAAATTCAATATGACAAAATTTCAAAATATTAACAATAACTCATTTATTGGCAGGTTTTGTCATGACATTTATTAATTTATTTTACACATCAATATTGGCCATCAAGTTCAAAACACACTTGTGACGATTAATATATCAGTGTCTATGAATATAACATTAAATCGCTGGTTAATTTATCCTAGCGAATAATAAAACTTGATAAATTCCGCCACACAGTGTCCATCAATATCCCAATCAGTAAATGCAGATAGCCACCAATGGTATGTCATGACGATATATCTGGGTGTCTGTAACGATAAACATATAAGCGCAGAAAACATATCTTAAATACATAGGGAGGGGTGGGAGGGTTCGTTTCCCGCTCTCCGTGAACTTTACAAAGAATGCACGAATTACTCGAGCGCACCTTTTTATACGTAAGCCGCTTAGGTACAAGACGGGTCGATTCCATTTAATAGTTCTATTCCATTTTAACAGCCGCTTACATTTATACAAAAACAATTTCGTCTTTAAATAAATAAATTCATTTAATTTCAATTGCAATTAAATGTAATTATTGAATTTCTAAACTTCAACAAAGTGACCACAGATGCTAAGTGTGTACACGATTCGAAACATTAAATAACCGCTTGAATCAAAATTTCCAGCAGACGAGTGACTCCGGTTTCAGTAATAAATGCTGATTGTTAACAAACCAAAAATCAGCTACAATGTACCCATTAAAATCAATTTTTCAATATGTTTTTCACTGATGACAGACAGACGAGTGACTTCAATTTCATCAATGAATGCCGATTGTCAACAAAAGACAAACCAGCTACAATGTATCAATTCAATTCAATATATTGTTCAATATCAATCTAAATTCAATATGACAAAATTTCAAAATATTAACAATAACTCATTTATTGGCAGGTTTTGTCATGACATTTATTAATTTATTTTACACATCAATATTGGCCATCAAGTTCAAAACACACTTGTGACGATTAATATATCAGTGTCTATGAATATAACATTAAATCGCTGGTTAATTTATCCTAGCGAATAATAAAACTTGATAAATTCCGCCAAAGGAATAATTAGTTAATTATGACTCCTGCCACTTTAATTTATCAATTTAAGCTGGATATATAGACTGCAAAGGTTTTGTTAAGAAGGTTTCAAGTGCACCTTGCAACGAATCGATAAAAATGTCGTTGCCAATGAAGGATAAATGGACCTGATCCTCATCGAATAATCCATGATATTTATCATCGAAGTCAGGATGTCTAATAATGTAACATTGACTCGTCAACAAATTTTCTCATACCACGATTTAAACGTTTCCTTGTTTTTTCGACCAGCTGATCATTGTAAGAGTTACGCCACTTCAATCTGGGCAACATTTCAGAATAAATAATGGAAGTTCCGGGCGCCACTCGATGCATCAAATGAACAAGTTCGACTTTCATCGTGTGCAAAACATCCCTTAATGGGCAGTTTAAAATGTCATTTGCCCCACAGTGTATAAGAATTACATCAGGTTGGCCTTTAATGTTTATCATACCTGTAATGGCATTATTTAGGTCATATATCTTCATCCCTCCCATCCCGATCCAGGTTACCACGTAGCCATACTTGTCCATGCCCAGGTGATGACCGGTTGGCCTACTCGCTGTATGATCAGATGCCCGTCTTACTATAGAACTCCCCACAATCCAAATATGCCTAAATACTGTAAATAGAAAAAATACATTTAACATCGGATATATCTTTTAAAACAATCTGAAGTCCATCGACCTTTTTTCTTGATCATCGCTTCGTCAGTACCTTTTTGAAATAAATATGTACACCCTCCGATTCTGAACGAGTGACATTTAATTGCTTCTTGTGCAAAACCTAAATATTTCAAACAGTCCTGAAGTACTTTAATAAACTGATTTCTTGTCACTGGTTTTTTATTAAAATGACAAAATAATGGCCCAAAAAATTGCGGTCTTACGCCTAAGAATTTTTTCAATGTTCTAACTGGACAAACAGTGACATTAACCTCTTCTTCGTTAATTTGGATAGTATTTGATATTCCAAATTGGTCTATTTTTGAAAATTTAATAGTTAATGAAATATAAGATACATTTGACTCTTTGACTATTTCAATATTACTGTTTTGAATAATCCTCGTTGCTTCACAAGCCTTGGAAATCGTGATTTCTCCAATACGCAGTAAACCGAAAAAAGACAATGAAAATGCAGACATGAACATTAAAGCTTCATATTGTGAAAAACAAACATGTTTTAATGCTATTTCAAACTTTGTAAGCATATCAATTGTAATTGGTCGTCGTATATCGGCTTTTCCATACAATTTGTTTGTTCCGTTCATCAGTTTTTGAATAAGAAATGATTGTGTGGTGTCATCTAAACCCTTTAATTTATTTGCAAAACCAACACTGGATATATACAAACGAATTGTTGGAGAAAAAGACATTTTTGATAAATATGCAATAAAATTTGCCAAATGATGAACAGGCGGTGGCCAAATCGTGGTTAAACCATAATTTAGTCTAAAGGTTTCAAAACGTTCAATTCCGTTATTGTAAGAGTTCCATGTATTTGATGCCAATGAAGCAGACAATATTTTGTTCATTTCTACTTCAAAAGGTTCCAAAATTCCTGAGGTACCGGGCATGGATATAAGTCTGCAGAGGGTGCCAGCTCTCTCAGTCGTTTTACCTGTTGGCGAGAAATGGCATCAGCTATTCCGTTTTCAACAGAAAAAAGAAACTTCGCTTTAAAATGAAAATTCAATTGTAAAGAAGAATATACAATTGGTCTCAAAAGTGACATTACTCTTTCAGATTTGCTTGACCTGTTGTTGAGAATGGAAACGAGGGCAGAGTTATCTGAATGAAAAATGATTTTCTTGTTTCTGAATTGATCACCCCATAAATAAACTGCCAAAGCGATCGGGATAAGTTCTAAATATGTCATATCTTTCATAATATCCGTAAATTGCCATTCGTTTGGAAAAGGTAAATATGCCCATTTACCAGCAAAATAAGCCCCACATCCATTCCCAACATTAGCACTGTCTGTATATAGATCAATATCGACATTGGAGGACCAATTTAGATCATGTATGTAAGAAAGACCGTTAAAGTTTTCTAGAAATTCTTTCCATACTAAAAGATCAGATTTTAACTCATTTTTTACCCTTATTTTGTGGTAATGTTTTTTCACCCCGGACATGGATGCATAAATTCTTCTACAAAATGCCCTTCCGGCAGGTAGCGCCTTTGTGCAGAATGCTAGTAGGCCACATAATGATTGCAAGGTTTTCAATGTTACTTTTTTGTGTTCTAAAACGTTTTCAATTTGCTCGCGCAAATCGTTTATTTTTTCTTCAGGGATTCTAATCATCATCTTTTGCGTATCAATAGTGATTCCCAAATATTCCAAAACGGAAGTCGGTCCTTCCGTTTTTTCTTCAGCAATTGGTATTTTTAAACGACAACAAATTTGTTTGAAAGTTTTCATTAGATATTCACACGCATTTGTGTCTTTTCCAGCAAAATAAAAGTCATCCAAATAATGATCAATATCATCTGAACCGGCTTCTGATTTTACCGCGTATTCTATAAATGTACTAAATTTTTCAAAATAAGCACAGGATTCAGATAGTCCCATTACCATCATTTTGTCAATGAAATAGAAACCATTAAATTGAAAACCAAGCAGATCAAAGCAACCGGGGTATACTGGTAGCAAACGAAATGCAGACTTTAGGTCCATTTTTCCTATTTTTGCCCCTTTTCCTAAACGCTGTACTATTGCAATAGCATTATCAAATTTTGAATATTTGACGGTTGAATATTCCGTGTCAATAAAATGATTTACACTATTTGATTCAGGATACGACAAATGTGTTATTAACCTAAACCCCCCGGTCTTTTTGGGTATTAATCCTATAGGTGAACACCTTAAATTTGAGATCGGCCTTTTGCTAAATGGACCGGCAATGCGACCTAGATCAATTTCACTTTGAATCTTTTTGGCACATAAATCTGGGTTTTGTAAGACAGATTTAAGGTTTTTTGTTTCCAAAGCAACCCTGGGACCCGTGTAATTGATCTTAAAGCCATTTAAAAAACCATCGTATAATATATCTGCGTTATATTTATCTGGATAATCCCATAACAATCTATGAAGTTCATTTAAATCTATTGGACTTCGACCTAAGGACCACACTTCCATTTGATCTTTATTTTCCCCTGAAACCAAAATTTAATAACATTTACTAACGCCTAGGGGTATAATTTCTAGGCCTGTAATTATTTGTTGGAAAAGGGGGGATGGGGGTTTGAATGCTGTAATTTACACCCTGATTCCCCTGATATTGATTGACTTGGCGGGTATTTTGCTTGAACTGGTTGGTTGAACCCGAACCATCAAATTGGGCACAGAATATTGAAGCATGAGATTGACCACATTTCATACATGTATGCCGATAAACGCACTTTTCTTTCATACATTTGCCCTTATAATTGAAGTCATAGCATGGATATCTGGAGGATCTCATAATTGAAGGCTGTGATGATGGGGCCTTTGCTATATATCTCAACCAAAGCTCGGCGTCTATATTTGCCCAGCATTTCGAAGGATCACGAGCAAGTCTGAGTCGGAATTGTTGATCATATTGGACCCATCTTTCAGTCATTGATTCCTCTGCTAAAGACCTAATAATTGCCATATATTTTAGCATTTCACTTGCCTTTTTAGGGTGATTTTCTAAAACGACTTGCATGTACACAATAAATGCATCTGTCCAAACTTTTATATTATCAATGGTTTTAACTTTTTTTGATTTTTGTTCAACAACAATTCTTCCATCCACAATTTTCAATGTGTTGTGGTTTTCATTTATATTACTAACAAAGTTTTGTTTCAATAAAATTGACAAATCAAGGTATTCAAAATTCCATATCTTGTCCTTAAGTGATTGAGAAATAAAGATATCGTATTCATTTGTATAACCTTGAACAAATAAAGGTTCCTCAATTTGAGGTTCAATATATTCTATACTATTGCTTAAATTATTTATCTCACCTCTTGCTGGTACCGGAGCCTGAATTGCAACAGGTTGGTCCTGTGCAGCAAGGGGCTGTTGATTTTGAACCGGAACAGGGTTTAATTCCACTGGCGGTTGAACCTCGGGCTGAACATGCATAGCCTCCGGCTGAACTGCATGGTGTACTGGCTCTGGGGCCACAGGGGCAGGATGAGGAATGTGACCCCCGCGCTGTACCGGACGTCGTGCTCCTCTTCCAGGGCGGACCGGTCTGTCATTTGGTTGATCTATTTGTGGTCCCCGCTGCCGTAGATTCCATCTTGGCTGGGGGTTGTTGGCGAGCCTATTCGGCCTCCTACCTCTTGCTCTCGGCATTTTCCTTAAACGATTACTTTAGAGCATGAGGGTGACTTATAACCAATTTAAGATATTTATCCAAAATGCTATAATTTATCATTGATTAAATAGTAGTTACATTGTACTTTATTTATCCAGTTGAAAGTAAATGCCGTGATACTTAAATACACGAAAATACCTTTAAACCGGTTTCCTGATTATTATACATTTAAATGACTGACACATTTATTTCATAAGTGATAAATTAGATAACCATGGGTTATTTGCTACATTCATCTTTTTAAAATTAAACTATGATACATTCATCTTTTAAAATTAAACTTTGCTAATTATTATTAACGGAAAAATTGGAGTGAATCTGCGGGTGACAAAATTAACACGATAAGTATATGCTACAATTAACAATATAAATGTACTTTACCGTCACTTCTTGTACCGAAACCTGAGACAATAAACTAAAATGCAATTACGTATTTATAAGACATCAAATTTTGATATCGGTGGTGCAAATGTGCTTAGATGTGTTACATGTATTACCATAAACAGGAAATTCATCACAAGTTTCGCTCGTTCAAAATTAAAGAAAATTCTAACTTTCCGATTTTACTTTACAAAACAATTGTACAATAATTCTGAATGAATATAGTAAACAGCAAGTAGAATTGTTTAATCTCATCTTAACTAATGTAACTTAGCATTGCATTTCTAAAACAGTTGATTTTTATATATATTATTAACCACGTGTAATAATACCAGTCTTACCTTGTAAACGTGTTTCGTTTCCCGCTCTCCGTGAACTTTACAAAGAATGCACGAATTACTCGAGCGCACCTTTTTATACGTAAGCCGCTTAGGTACAAGACGGGTCGATTCCATTTAATAGTTCTATTCCATTTTAACAGCCGCTTACATTTATACAAAAACAATTTCGTCTTTAAATAAATAAATTCATTTAATTTCAATTGCAATTAAATGTAATTATTGATAAAACATCCCTCAGCTTCATGTTTGGTATAAACATATATCTGATGAGCTATTAAACATTTGCATTACTATGTGTCAGGCAAAAGGTTGAGGTGACACTTAAAATAAATAATTTAACTATCATGTAAATATGTACTGTAATAATTCTTTATAAGATTAATTATAGGGTACAGAAAATATTAAAAGAACATAGTGTTTTTTTCACAGGTATTATTATTCTTTAACAGAGATGCTTCAGATTTTCAGTGCTGTATACAGTTTATCCCCACAGCTTTACCATGGAAATAATATTTGATATCGTGCTGTACTAGATATCTAGTATATTATGACAATAAATCTCCTAATCTGTCATGTCTGTTGAGAGAAATGTATTTTAATAACAAACATTAATTGCTGAAGAAACCACAAAGCATAAAAGCTTGATATATTATTGAAAATTCATCAATACAATATCTCCATGAATATCACAGTCACAGACAATGAATGAGCTCCATTTCTCCATTTCATCCACTGGATTCTTTAAACAATTAAGCTACCAATCAAATTTCAAATGCACCTCCAAAATGAAAAAAAAATCACTATCACAAGGAATTTCATCACAGGTCGTAAGAAATTCGTACGGTCACGTTTTTGGAAATTTCATGTTTTTCCAAGGTACTGTATAAAGAAGGAATTGACAAACTGATTTTTGAAAATCTGTTATTCCGTTATTTCACCCATTATCTGACAATGTCTGAAGTATAAAAATTTCTATACACCCAATAGACTTACAAAAATATGAAAATGTATATTTGGCCTTTCAAAATGCACGATAATTTCAAAGCGAAATCAACGCAATTTTCTTTACATGCATACTTTTCCTTAATATTTTTTAATTTTAACTATTGTTGCAAGTAAACAATAGAAAACCTAATTCCAACCTACAGAATTAACAAATAACGGAGAAACATGGAAAATATCACTAGGATGGTCATCGCGTTTTGACTCGGATGTTTTCCGGAATTAACTACCCGTGTACATGTCGTGTTTAGTGTATTTGTCAATTGTTTCCCCGTGTCATTAACTGGGTCGATTTATATGCAATGTCAACATTCATTTACGGCATAAAAACATTGAGTATTGTCGGTTTCAAGCATTAGATAATTTATATCGAATTTATTTAGTAGCTAGAACTTGGTATTTTAGTATTATTTTACAAACGAAAGTATTTTTAATGTTACAGAAAATAACATTTGTATCGATACCGGCGGATACGTAGAGGATCCGAAATATTATGGATGTTTTTTGTAGCCAATGTGTAAACTCGGGCGATTCACTTACAAACTAAATAAAGTCCGAAGAGCTTTATGCAAATTTTGAGTCATAAGCCCAAGTTTACACATTTTTTCCGGAAGTTGTTGTTAGCCAATGAAAATACTGCGTATGATATTTTGAAAACAACACTGGAATTGTAAGGAAGGAGAGTTTAAAACAAGCAACGGAAATTGTGACATGGCAAAAGTGGACATGACGTCTTATTAACTTATTTATAAAATTTACGTTTAAATTTTATATGAAATAAATAAATTGAATTATTTAATAAAAAAAAATGGTTTAGGAATAAATGTAGACTTTAGTAACATGTAACGATTTTCGTTTACAAAGCTTTTTGTGTTATAAGTTACAATTAAGTGTCAAATATATTTTCACAAAGATAGAAATACGACTTTTGATAAATAATAGATAAAGTAACAGCTTTACATAGTCTAAAGATTTCTTATGTAAAGAATAATTAATCCTCTAGTCTTTTCAATTAGCGCTTATTCGGCCTAACACCCAAGCAACAGATATTTATTATGTAATAAGGCATGAGGACCGTCAAGGTGTCTCAATCAGTTAATTCTTTGTTAGATTAAGAAATAAACTTTCTTGTGCCTCACCTGGAAACAAAGTCTCATGACTTTGGTATTTTTGTGTTGCAAAGCGACCATCAAAGAATAAAGTATTATATTTCAAATTGTCTGTATTTTTCAAATGTAAGAAGTTAATTTATATTATATTTAGTGAGAACTAATATTCTAAATTATTCAGAAACTGTGTTTAAAAGATTTCATATCTAAACTTAAAAGAATCAAGTCATTATATAAAACTCTAAAAATATAAGTAGCGTGGCTTCGTCATAAAATCTAAAAAATGTTAAGAGTTAAAATAATCAAAAGATTCTGCAAGTAATAATTGTTTCACATTTCTATCTAAGTAATTCAAGTTAATTCTTTTAAATGTTCAATTAAATAAAATGTTTATATAGAGTTGCAGTGGTAACATAAATTCAGTCATTCTTTTATTGTGTTTTGAGCTAATTTCCCCCGTCATTCAATATAATGCTAGTTTCCCCATTCTATTTCATAAATCAGTCATTAAACGATGTTCATATCATTATTCAGATTAAATGTGACTTTTGCTTGGCACGATACAATGTTTCAGTCATTTATTTGTATCCGTATAAAGATTTGTGTGATTGCTATTCATATATCATTCTATTGTGTATTATATTATATATCATCTTATCATGTCTATTGTGTATTGTATAATATATCATGCACTTGCAAAGCGACCATCAAAGAATAAAGTATTATATTTCAAATTGTCTGTATTTTTCCAGTTAACCAGTCAGAGGTTATTGTAAGTCAGAGTCATCAACCAATCAGTGGTTCTCAGTCTTTACACCAGTCAGACAACAATTGGTCGCTCACATTACATCTGCACAGTAGTTCACACAAGCAATCATACACATCAAACCAACACGCCAAGTTTAAAGTTCACAAAATTATGAATTTAAAGATATGGTTTATTCAAACTATAAACTATATGTGTATTTTTTTTTGCTGGGAAAAAATTTCTGCCATGGGTTTAACTAATTGTCCAGCTCTTTACTGTTCATATGAAGAAGCAGAAACTCGAATGATTCTCCGGCATGCAAGATATGCCTATTAGAGTTTGAACGTTATTGTTCTCTTTGTACATTTTCCCCAACTCTACAACAAACACAGAAAGTTTAGTTTCAGTCACAAATAGAAAGGATTTAAGGTCCCAGGTTCATTCGTATTTATGTAATATGCAATACCCTAAATCCTGTTCTTCTCAAACTCCTACCCGCTGCACATGTACAAACGAGATGTGGTACCATGTATGCTGTGTTTGGGTAGGAAGCAATGTATAAAGTTCTTAAGTGCAATCCGGACGAGTTCAGTGATTTGGTTATTTTTTTTATGAAAGTTTAGATAAATCGGTAGCTGCTTGTAAGAAATTAGTAGCAGGGCTCATGATGTATGATAAAAGGGGAAAGCTTCGATCTGACCATTAGTAAGGCTTTGGCAGGTTTCGGTACCCATAAAACAGGTTTACATGTAACCCACCAGTGTTCAGTGTATGTACCAGCTTGTCCTGGGTTCTGTCTGTTGGGTAGTGTTGTTCGATGGATAAGTCTTTGTTGACCTTTCATGTTATCCATTTTGTTGCTTAACATTGAAGCATGTTCGTACGGACTCTTGTAAATCATTATTTAGATGTCCTCCCAAATAACACAATCCCCTTTAGAGACTCCAATGATGTCTGAGTGGGAACATAATGACAAATTGATTTCGGTTTTCTTTGAGGGACGTCTTACAGGATCTTGTATGTACTTACAAAGGCAAATCAGTTTGTCACAAGAACTGTGTTTTATTTGAACAGAATTTTTCTGGTACCGAACTATGTCTTTTTCTGGGAAACTATACGTGTAAATATACAAATATAAACATCACACAGTCTCAGGATAACAATGATACCGATACATAACGCCCGTAAATATATTCCAAAGAATAACGTTTTCTGCTTGCAGATAAAACTTGGACTATACTGAAACATTTAATAGGAAAAGACTGACTGTGCATAATCCGTAATATAACACATGTTATAGTTCTATATGATCTTCATTAGGTATTTTGATGTTAAATTTCTTACCCCCACTTGACATTTTCCCTGTCAAATTCCCTAAAAAGCAAGAAACAATGGAACTAATACTATGTACAACAGAATGACTGAATCATTGACATCAAGGCACATGAAATGGCCTTTAAGTTACCGAATTACCTACCTTAGTAATTCCTATATTCTATCGGTAACATTTCAAAAAATAATTCTGATATGTATTACATTTGAAAAACTGATCTTTTCAATAAATGTGATGTTTTCTAAAGGTCAAGGTCATCTTAGAACTTGTAGGTTGGAAAATATAAAAAAAGAGACATGTTGACAAAAAATGTTAATTATCTCGCTTTTTTCACACTCCTACCAAAATATATTTTATGTAATATTAATTCCTAAACGCAAGGTGAAAAGTATAAATTAAAAACATATTCTTTTTACTGGGGTGTAAAATTGGGAATTAACTCTTGTTATTATTATGAGTATTTTTTGCATTTTTGCGGTGGTGACCTTTGAACCTGAATTTTAAATAATATGACCATATGTGATTTTTACGACAAAAGTATTTGAATAGAACACAGTTTCTTCTTTCTATTGGTATATAATTTAGGTGTATGTTATTTGGGTACATTAAATCCTAAAAAAGTTGACTTCGACCACCAGACTATAAAGGCAGAATTTTTTTTTATGTATTTTCATTAAAAGACCATTTCTTTAAGTGAAAACTTCAAAGATTACCAGCTAAACAACCTGGAAATTTGCTAATTTCTTTGAAAAAAGGCTTGAGTTGGAAAACAATTTCAAATATTTTGGGCAATTCTAGTAACCAGAATAGTTCGTTCTGATGTAGAGTAAAAAAAATATACTTTACTTGCATTTTATCATTAGTTTTAAAATACATTGACATGTCATTGTATAAAAGATTTACTAATTAAAACAAAAAAGATGACATATGTACATGACAAGTCAAATTTAAAAACAAGATACATTTAAAATATACAAGACATTGAACCCGCGCGAGCGCGGGAAAATAAGAATTTTTTTTTGTGGTGGCCATGTTGACTATAAAAAGTTGTTGCGGCCATTTCATTCATGGAACAGTGACTCAATATGGATGTTGTAGCAGGCTTTCCATAAACTTTCCTGTCAAGTAGGTGGTATCAACTGATAGTTTCATGTCTATATATGCTGTAGTATTCCAGAAATGGATGTTAATGCAAACTTTAACCAAAGTCAATGAAGCGTGAAATGTAGGTCAACGTGACCCAAATGTCATATGGCTGTTCGTTACTACCGAAGATGTATCCACTGATGAAGTAGACTGTATGCCACGTAGAATTACCAAAATGGACCTTAAGGTTCCATCAAAGTCTATGACGAAAACACAACCACATAAATTGTCAATATTTTTATTGTTACAATTAATTCTGAACTGGAACTTGATGAAAAGCTTTCATTAAATACACATTTCATAATGCATTACATTTTTCCTTCAGAATAAATATGAAAATGAAAATTGTAGATGTAACCATTTCCTTAGTGACGGATGAATTTTTCAAAAGATGCCATGAGTTAGGTAGAGCATATGTTTGGAAAATAATTGTTCCAATTGTTCCATTGTCATCATGGGCAGGGCATGCGATGCTTAATTTCACAAATATATCCAATAATCAGACGATAAAAGCATTTTTAGTGTGTGGATGCGTGTGCTGTCCACGTTTATATTTATCAAAGATGTCCGAGATAAATTTCGTCATTAATGATAAAGATGACCATTTGTTAAAAATAGTTTTATCTAGGGCTTACAGGGAATTGTATGGTAGAGATATATTTAGACAGGTCACATGACAAATAATGTAAAAATAGATAATTGTTGGTTTAATCACTTTGTGCAATGTAAACATCCGACCAATCCAAAAAAAAAAAAAAAAAAAAAAAAAACAACTAAGTTAGAACTTTACCTTACTTCTTCATATAATCTTGAAAGTTCATAGCCTTTACATTTAGGAGAAATTGCGTTATTGTAGAAAAACAATCCTGAATACATGAAGCGAAAACATCCCATTCGAAGGAGAATGTTTTTAATTAGTTTTATTCTTCTTCCGTAATTTCAAACAGAAATACATTTAAAATATGTGCATACTTGTTTATTTAAATCAATGTGTTAAAATGATGCATTCGAGAACCTTCTAAGGGATATGTTGGGAGAATTCATATAGGAAAAGTGCATACAAATTCCATTTGCACATAAACAAAACTGCAGTTGAAATTTATAAATGCAGATTGTCAAATCCGATAATAACCTTTATAATCTGAACCATACATCGTTTATTTTGAACCACGCCTTTTGCCGCCTATTCGGCTAATTCGTAAATTTAGTATTATAGATGGCAAAATTAAATTACATGACTGTAAATATACTCCAAATAAAAGGATGATGACATAATGTATTCTGTATGGCCAATTGATCTCTATAAACAGTCTTGACCACATAAATAGGATATTATTTTAAATTCTTATACCTAAAAAAAAACTTATTATAACAATCCCAATTATCAATGACAATACAGCAAGTTTATGAAAGAAAAAGCGTATAAAAAATCCAGGGGAGATCATTGACAGAAAATTTGTCTAATAAATTGTAAAGGAAATTTTAGTTTTTTGGAAATACCAAGAAAAAAATGAACGATGACCCCCATTTTTCTTATAAGAATATGACAGCATGTCAGATAGGCGTTCTTTTCATAATTTTATAAAAAATTATATCTGCCAGTTTTGTACGAGAAATCTGGAGTCAGTTTCAGTTTTTGTGAGGAATTTGCCATTCTAGTTTGGCCAAACCTAAATGTTCTGCATAAGATGTAGTAGTAGTGCCATCTAATTGATTCCGAATTATGTATGTGAAGAGAGTTTTTTGTTTGATAATTCGATAATACGGTTGCCAATTATTTTATCGATTTCTTGTCGTCTTACCTTCCATCAATTAAATGATCGATTCCGTTTCGTCTTACCATCCATCAATTAAATACTTTCTCTGTTAGTGAGTCGGAATTGTTGTTCCTTGACTTGACATGTAAATTGGTTGACGGCAGCATCGAAACTTCGGTCTTTTATAAACCTACCGACGAACACTGCTACCCGACCTATTCCTCTTGTCATCCTAAATCTTGCAAAGATGCCATCACTAAATCTCAGTTTCTTAGACTTAAACGCACCTGCATTAATGACGAGGATTTCAGACAACAGTGTGAAAAGATGTCCATCTTCTTCCAAAGGAGAGGTTATCCCCAAACGGCCAGGGTATTTGAATCTATTTCCAATGCGACCAGACCCAACGCTTTAAAGTCTGATCAGAAATCTAACAACAAACGTGTTCCACTGGTCTTTACTTACCAT
Source organism: Mytilisepta virgata (assembly GCA_028015205.1). Lineage (NCBI taxonomy): Eukaryota > Metazoa > Mollusca > Bivalvia > Mytilida > Mytilidae > Mytilisepta > Mytilisepta virgata. Next base: position 23,674,977 of record CM051520.1, read on the forward strand.
CACATTAATGTCGCCATCCGTAACATCCTTATGAACAATTTTAAAAACATAGTGATAACAGCGGTTTTATCAGAAATAACAAATGCTTCATGCCAACAACTGTATAAATCTATGAAAGTGACGATAACATTTTTACCAAATAAAATATCTGGAAGCGGTCCAGCAAAATCTAATCATACTTTAGCAAAAGGATGTGGTGGTATATTAGTTTCTAACAAATGTGGTCTTAATTTCTTTAAACATCATTGTTGACAAGTGACACAAGTTGAGAATTCAAAGCATTTTTGTTTTAAATTATCAATACCCATATGAAAAGTATCATGACATTCAGTTACACTGCTTCTTCTAAATGTTTTGGTATGTACAACAGAAGAGTAGGTTTATTATCTGTATTTGAAATATAATAGACTACATCATCAATTAGTATACATTTATTTTGAACCTTATTGTTTTCTGGAAATTTGATAATTGATCTCTAAATTATGACAATGTCTTTATCTTTTTTTGTTCAATTTTCATATCAAAATATCTCAATTGTTCTTTTTCTGTTGCATCACTGTCTTAAACATTGGAACTAGCAATCATGCAACTACTTAAGGTCAAATCTATTAGAGGTTATTTTGTTAATTTGGTATGCTTTATCATCTACATTTGATTCAACTTGTTTACAAATGTATTATATTGATCAATTTCAAAATCAGCATCTAAAAAGGACAAATATACCTAAGGAGCAATAAAGAAAACGTAATCCATTGGACAGACAAACCCGGGAAGACAAATGAACAACCACAAGCACAACAAATAAACACATAAAACTAAAAAACATGAACAACACGAACTCCTATAAAAACCAGGAGTGAACCCAGGTGCTCCGGAAGGTAAGCAGTTCCTGCTCCGTGTACGGCACCCGTCGTGAAGTTCAACAAAGTCAATCCTTGGGAAGTCACAAATCGGTGGAGGCACATGAAAAGTTACTACAGTATGAACAGGTCCAACATCATCTTAGATATTGGAACGTCAATTCGTGATGACGACCGTAAAATTTCCTAAGGCCTAGATAATAAATATGCACAATTAGTTTTTCCTGAGATATATTAATTTTTACAATTGTAAGCTGGGATTCCTAAAGCCAAAAGTTTAATCTGTTTGTTTTGGATAAGTGATTCCAAAATACAGTCGACTCTCTGTATATTTTAAAGGTTTATGATGAGTTCTGATTGTAAATTTAGCACCATGTAAATAATGATCTACCTTTTGAAGTACACAATGAACTGTCTATGCTTCTTTATAAATAGTAGACCAATGAGTCTGTTTATCCCTTAATGTATGAGATAGTTTTATAATAGGATCTGCAATTTCTTAAAATATGAGGTAAATATCTTCTATAAAAAGAAAATAAACCATGATCTTACTTATTTCAGTTTCAAGAAAAATACACTTTTTGAGTTTGGGTTTTAATGTATGGTTTCTATCAAAAACAATTTGAATATGTTCCAAATGTATCTGGTGTTTCAGACATGTTAAACCAAAAGGCATGAGACTGAATTCATAAAGTCCCTTATGATAAAAAAAATGCATTTTTTATTTATCTTTTTCGTTGGCAGTATTCCGCTCTTAAGTCATATTTGGTAAAAATAAAAATAAAAATCTAGCTTCTCCTAATAAGGCTAAAATATAATCTATAAATGACAAAGGATAAGAATTAAGTATAGTAATTTTATTTAATTTTCTGAAGTCTACACAAAAATATTTTGAACCATATTTTTTATCTGCAATAACAATTGGAAAACACGGTGATCTCGATTTTCGAATGATATTGTAACGCTGCCTCTCGGGTGTTAGAGTCGGACACCAAAGATCACAGCGTTACATCAACTAAAAGTTCTATAACTTGCAAAAACCGGTGTCTAATTCAAGTACCGCCAGTCTTCGCCAGTTATAGAAAGTTGAATACCTATGTATAATTATGTATTTATGGCTATATAAATAAAATTACTTATAGTAAAACTTTAATACTTTATTATTATAAAAAAAAGAATAAAACGGAAAGCTGCTGGTTGGCTTCCATGGTATACATCACTGGTTGGGTCGGGTAACTCGGACTGGATAGGTCTTACAATAAATAAACTAACCAACGAATACTACTTAATAACCCAACAAGAAAAGACAATAGGGAATACAATTAAATGAAAATTATCACCACCGAGAATTTGTGGAGCCACCGTCACCAGAAGCAATTTGTATACTAAATTATCTCTTTTTAGGGGATGTCCGTCACCAACTTTTAGTACCGTCACTGGCCGTTGAAAGTTTACACAAATAATCACCATCCGCTATAAAGTACATGCATATCGAACTATAAATATACACCAGATCAATGATTGTCTCACGACCACCGTCGGATGCTTAAATATACTGGTCACCGAGGACGGTCACCGTCACCTTACAAACTAATCATTTAAATCGACGGGAGATCACCGCTATTTATTAAAATTATATTTTATCCCCAAGAAGGGTCACCGTGACCAGAAGCCTAATAACCACCGATATTTGTGGAAGACAACATGTCAACCTCCGGTGCTTAATTATATTTTGGTCTCCGTCACCGTCACCGTCAATGATCGAGCACCGTCACCTTGACTTAGTTCAGTTACCTTAATATAATACCGTCACCGTCACCTTGATTTAGCCCCGTCACCGTCACCTTGATTTAGCACTGTCACCGTCACCTTTATTTATCACCGTCACCGGAGATAGTCACCAAGCATTAATTTATATTTAATTTCTTACTTTTGCTGCTTGATTTTGGTAATCGGACATTTTTACTATATTTTTGAATTTTGCCGCTCATATACTATCCATAAAACAAAACTACTTATTCCGGTGCGGTTTTCTGCTTTTATACTCCTAACCATCCAATGACAATGCAGCATTCATATTTTGACCAATCAAAAGCCTGGTTTCTAAGTTGGGGAATTCCCCTATTGGCTTCGCCATTTGTAAACAAACTGACGGAAATTATTCATGTTATTAATAAAACTGTTTTTCAGCATGTTCAGTATGAAATTTATGATGGGGAAGCTATCAGGCAACTGTTCATACCTAAACATGGACCTCATACCAAACTTCGTGATTAAACAACCATAAAACGTTTGTATTTCAAATCTACAACTGGAACAAGGCTTTCACCGACGCCGGTGACAAACTTCAAAAACAGTCGTCACCGGAGTAAAATGCAAGTCACCGGACCACTTTCTACTCACATTCTTTAAGTTATTTTAATTAGAAAAATATTTAAATATCTATCAAATTTACGATAGGCTACTATATTGCCTTTTCATGAAGTTATTTTAGTGTTCTCACATGAATATGACCACTGACTGGCCTGGACAGTTTTCAACAAAAACTGTTTCCTTCAAATTAATGCAACATTTACAATGATTTACAAACTTTAACATGTATCAACAACAAATATTTATATTGGTACTAGACATTGAACCCGCGCGAGCGCGGGAAAATAAGCATTTTTTTTTTGGTGGCCATATTGACTTTAAAAAGTTATTACGGCCATGTCATTCATGGAACAGGAACTCAATATGGATGTTGTGGCAGGCTTCCTATAAACTTTCCTGTCAAGTAGGTGGTATCAACTGATAGTTTCATGTCTATATATACTGTAGTATTCCAGCAATGGATGTTAATGCAAACTTTAACCAAAGTCAATGAAGCGTGAAATTTAGGTCAACGTGACCCAATTGTCATATGGCTGTTCGTTACTACCGAAGATGTATCCACTGATGAAGTAGACTGTATGCCACGTAGAATTACCAAAATGAACCTTAAGGTTCCCTCAAAGTCAAAATCTATGACGAAAACACAACCACATAAATTGTCAATATTTTTATTGTTACAATTAATTCTGAACTGGAACTTGATGAAAAGCTTTCATTAAATACACATTTCATAATGCATTACCTTTTTCCTTCAGAATAAATATGAAAATGAAATTGTAGATGTAAACATTTCCTTAGAGACAGATGAATTTTTCAAAAGATGCCGTGAGTAAGGTAGAGCATATTTTTGGAAAATAATTGTTCCAATTGTCATGGACAGGGCAAGCGAGGATTAATATCACAAATATATCCAATAATCAGACGATAAAAGCATTTTTAGTGTGTGGCTGCGTGCGTGTTTATAAAGATGTCCGAGATAAATTTCGTCATTAATGCTAAAGATGACCATTTGTTAAAAATATTTTTATCTAGGGAATTGTATGGTAGCGATATATTTAGACAGGTCACATGAAAAATAATGTAAAAATAGATAATGGTTGGTATTATCACTTTGTGCAAGGTAAACATCCGAGCAATCCAAAAAACAACTAAGTTAGGAATTTCTCTGAACTTTACCTTACTTCTTCATAATCTTCAAAGTTCATAACCTTTACAGTTAGGAGAAATTGCGTTATTGTAGAAAAACAATCCTGAATACATGAAGCGGAAACATCCCACTCGAAGGAGAATTTTTTTAATTTGTTTTATTCTTCTTCCGTAATTTCAAACAAAAATAATATTACATTTAAAATATGTGCATACTTGTTTATTTAAATCAACGTATTAAAAGTATGAATTCGAGAACCTTCTTAGGGATATGTTGGGAGAATTCATATCGGATAAGTGGATACAAATTCCATTTGCACATAAACAAAACTGCAGTTTAAATTTATAAATGCAGATTGTCAAATCCGATAATAACCTTTATAATCTGAACCATACATCGTTTATTTTGAACCGCGCGTTTTGCCGCCTATTCGGCTAATTCGTAAATTTAGTATTATAGATATTCGTTTCGACTTCCACCTTGCCATAAACCACCAAACTATAAACATTAACATATATCAACTCAATAATAAAAAAAGGGGGAGGGCGGCATAACATTGCCCCCACCTTTAAGGATTTGGTCCCCAAAAATAAGCGTATGGTTTGCTTTTTGAATAGGGGAACTACTAAGAACATTGATATCGACATAATTACGTACGTTGCCAAATTCGAACGACTAAACAGTACTTCAGTACTTTGATTTATATATATATATATAGATTCAAAATATCAATCAAAAACTTTTAATTTCAACAAATTAATTTACCTCCTCACACAGTTCATGTACTAGAACATTACTATTTACTAGAATATAACTGAAACCAGTGTTCTACTATCCTTCTCAATATCCACTTAGTTTACATGCACACAAGTCATTTAGTCTATCCTCTACTAGTGTTATTAGTCCTGAAAGTTGATAAAACTGTGCTTCTTGCAACAATTAATACAGATATATATGTTCTCTGGGTAAATAACGTTTCTCCACCGTGCAGTTATTACGGAGATAATTAAGAATGAGCTTGAAATGTGGTGGGTCCCGGTCGAAAAAGTAAATGTTGTTACAAGGTCTAAAGGGACTGTGTGGCTTTAGCATCAATGCAAACACACACGACGGATCTGCTCCTAGGGTAGTTTTGCTTGTCTCAAATTTCATACCCCCAATGTTCAATGTTATTGTGTTTTCTTGTGTATCCTGTAAACACTGTAAAAATGTCTCCACCTGTTCAGCTATAGGAGATATCACCACAGTTCTCTCAGGTTCTTTATTGAGTACTTTTACATGTTCCTTTTTCTTCTTCTCAGATTCGACTCTTTCTGATACCTAAGACTGTCCTGATGAAGAGGACGAACTGGACGATGACGAAGAAGAGGAGGAACTTTTCACGGAGGATTCCTTGACGGACTTCTCTTTCTCTACTGTGCTCTCCGAAAAAGCGTCTTTTTCAGGAGCATGCAGCTCTAATTCAACAGCTTCTTTGTTTTGTTCCTTTACTTCAGTTTCTCTACATTTTACAGTTTCATTCTTGTTTGTTTCTGTTTCTAGACAGATAGTGACATTTTCTCCGAACTCACTGGATAAATCCGGCAAGACTGTTCATATGGCCTTCAGCTTCTCCTCTTTTGAGCTACTGGTTTTTGGTATCTTAGTACTTGACGGTCCTTCATTTTCACTATGATTTTCCTTATCATCAACATCTCCTGGTGCACGTTTTCTGATTTGTTTCTCTGAATCAATCTGACTCTTACTTCTGTTATTTACTCCACTACGTCTCGTAGAACTTCTTTCCGACACAGCATAGCCTTTTCTACTCCTGCTATTAAAGCTCAATTCTTGTCCGTCTTCTCCAACCAATTTGATCTTCTTGAGCAATTCGTCTATCTTAAATAGGTCCAGGGCAGCCTCCGCCTCCTGACCTCTAAGTCCCGTGCTGTTCTGAAAACAGATCATGTCTTTATCAGGCACTCTGCATCCATGAGGAGAATTTCTTCTCTGAAAGAGTTTCTTACACTCTGGACACTTCCAGCCGAAATCACTGTGTCTCTCCAAAACATGCCTCTCCAAGAACCACCTCTTCCCAAAGGTTATATCAGAACAAATATCGCAAACCCATTTGTTCTACAATAAAAGATAGAAACTGGTAAGTATGAGGTAAAGATAAATATTTGGTCAAATATATTTACTCAGTATCTAAAGAAATTTTGGATAAAATATCACATAAAATTTTATCCAACTTCAGCTAATTTTTCAAAGCGTATTTTTCATCAAAACTATTATTCGTATTTATACACACAACATGTATATCACTGATATACAAATAACTATCAATAGACATTCAAACAGTTGTATACAATAATTAAACTACCAATTAACACCTCATTTCAAAAATATACAAAGTCAACCAATCACATTTGTGTCACATATGTACATGTAACCAATCAAACAGTCAATAAGATAGGTAACAAGTCAGTCATTTAAAACAAATCAGTCAGAAATAAGTCTGACTTAGAACATTTAGTCACCATAAAGTCAACTAGACAGATCAACTCATGAGAACCAAGTTGGCTTATTTTCATCTGTATAGGGCTTCAATTTGTCATGATGAACAACCTTGGCTTGACTTTTCGGACCCAATTTAATTCTATATAAAACATCGTTTAGTTTATCCACAACAATATAAGGACCATGCCAAGGTCTCTGGAGTTTGGGATTTCGACCCACTTTTCGTCGATATTGATAGTACCGAACTGGATCACCCCCGTTATACTTTTTTTGGTGAATTTTATGGTCATAATTCTTTTTCATTGTATTGCTCGACATGTTAATATTTCTTCGTGCGAAATGGTGCACATTGGCTAAACTATTTTCCAACTCGTGAACATATTCTATTTTGCTGTTTGAAACAGTACTTTTGTTTTCGGGACTTCCAAAAATTAAGTCTACGGGTAAGTTTATCTCTCGCCTAATCATCATTTGAAAGGGAGTAACGCACGTCGTCTCATGGACCGACGACCGATAAGCCATCATGAGCAAAGGGACGTACCTGTCCCAAACTTTTTGATGTACTGATACAAAGGAGGACAACATGTTTACTAAAGTTCTCATATAGCGCTCAGCCATACCGTTTGAGGTCTCATAACAGTTGTCCTAATTTTATCAATATCAAGTAATGTACATACTTCTTTAAACAGATGAGACTCTAAGTTGGCGCCCTGATCCGTGTGCACTTGCATAGGCACGCCAATAACTGTTATGAAATTGTCAACAAAGGTTCGGGCCACTGTGTCGGCCTCTTGATTTCTCATGGGAATTGCATGAACAAACTTGGTGAAATAGTCACCTATTACCAATACATATTTATTGCCAGCCTCAGGGAGGGGACCTATGATATCTATAGCGACTCTTTCGAGAGGCGCGCCGACGCTATACTGGTGCATTGGCGCTTTTGGTTTACAAACTGGGGATTTTCTACTAGCGCAAATGTCACATTTGTGACACCAATATTCAACAAATTTGCGAAGTCCAAACCAAAAGTATCTCTGCCGTACTTTACTCAAGGTCTTTTTGACACCAAGATGACCACCTGTTGCGCTATTGTGTAGCTGCTTAAGAACAAAGCCTTTTAAAATTTCTGGTAAAACTATTTGCCAGGAAATCGTATCCCCATTTTCGCTTTCCCACTATCTATACAGAATATCATCCTTTATTTCAAAGGAGTCTAATCTATTCCAGTAATATTTTACTTCTGGGCTATATTTTGCTACCTCTGCCCAATTGGGTTTGAGATTGTCTTCTTTCCACTTTATTATAATTTTCAGAGTGGGAAAATTGATCTGTTCAGATTTTAATTCATTCAAACCGCGATTAGCGGTATCATTCTGGTTAGAATCTATTAAATTCTGGTCTACTGTTGATTCTTTATTACACATACTCCTAGTTTTTACAGCATTAGTACTGTGCTGACTATATTTATTTCCCGTTTTGTATTGTTTTCTTGGCTTGCAAACATCGTGAGATGTTTCTCTAGCAAACCCGTTATTATCAATCTTTGCTCCATAGACACTGACCAGTGCATTGGTCACTCCTGTGTCTATCTCTTTTGAGCTACGTTCTCTAATTCTACCGATACAATTTGAGAGACATGCCGTATACACGAATCCTTCGGAAGAAGGTGCCTCTTTGTGTACCTCGTGACATGATTTGTCCAGGTCTAAGTTTGAATTTTCTACATACTCATCTTTCTCTGATTCCTTCTCCGAATTCTTACTTTCAATGCAAATATTTTTGACTGGCCAGGTCAAAGCATCTACAGATTCAGTATTAACTGAGACAGCTTTGCTGTTGGTTGAACTCTCATTATTTAGCTCAACCCTCACAACAGATATTCTTAAATTATCTTTTTGTTCTATTCTAGAGCAGTAGGAACAATTTTCTGGACAGGGTCTCCGACTAAGAGCGTCGGCGGTTGAATGCACCCTACCAGGACGATGGTCAATTGTATAGTTCTAGGCACCTAAGGTTTCTAACCAACGTGCCAGCTGACCTTCGGGATTTTTAAAGTTGGTTTACCAGCGAGGTGATCCATGATCACTGCGTACTAAGAATGCTCGCCCATATATGTAATGATGGAATGTTTAACAGAATTAACTATAGCCAAAAGCTCTTTTCTGGTTACACAGTAATTTCTCTCACATTTAGAGAAAGTTTTACTATAATAGCATATTACTCTTTCTACACCGTCTTGATTTTGTGACAGAACTGCGCCCATGCCAACATTACATGCATCTGTGTCAAGAACGAAACTGCCCTTATCCATAGGAAAAACCTAGAATAGGCGTAGTTATTAAATGATGTTTAAGAATTTTAAAAGCATTATCACATTCTGATGTCCAATTAAATTTTCTCCCCTTTTCAGTTAACTGATGTAAGGGTTTTGCAAGGGTTGAAAAGTTTATAAAACGTCTATAATAAGAGCACAACCCAATAAAACTACGAACTTCTTTGACATTTCGGGGGGTGGGCCAATCACGTACAGCCCTTGTTTTCTCGTCATCCGTACTTATACCTTCTCGACTTACTTTATGTCCTAGAAATTTAACCTCATTTTGAACAAGGACACACTTGGCAGGGTGAAGTTTTAAATTAGCGCCCCTTATTCTTCCACATACTTCTTTCAGATTTTCAAGGTGTTCGTTAAATGTTTTGGAAAAAACGATTATATCGTCCAAATATACCAAACATATTTTCCAGGTCAAACCGGACAGTACTTTCTCCATAAGGTACTCAAAAGTGGCTGGGGCCCCCTTCAGTCCAAAGGGAAGAACCTTGAATTGCCACAGTCCACTACCCGGAATACAAAACGCTGTTTTCTCACGATCACTACCCTCTAACCCACATTGCCAATAGCCCGATCTTAAGTCCAAAGTGGACTTAAACTGATTTCCGCTTAAGGCATCCAATGTATCATCAATGCGGAAAAGACTTAGACAATCATCTACAGATAAATTATTAATTCGACGAAAATCAATGCAAAAACGAATTTTTTGATCAGTCTTTTTAGTTACCAGGACTACCGGTGACGACCAGGGACTGGTGGAAGGTTCAATTATACCCCGACTTGCCATATCATTAATTTCGCCCTCGGCTGCATCTCGCTTTGCCAGTGGAAGTCGGTATGGTCTTTGTTTAACTGGTTTAGCGTCACCAGTATTGATCTTTTGCTTAACCATATCCGTATAACCAATATCGGACGACGATGTTGAGAAAACATCTTGGAATTGTATCAAAAAGCTTGTTAACTTCATTCTGTCTGATTCACACAGTGCTTTAGAGCTTTTATTATAAAGCTCTACCAAATGTTCGGGAACGCTCGTTTCGGATGAAATCGATACACAATTCACCCGTTTCGTAGGTTCATCTATAACTCCATTAACAATTGTAGGCTCAAAATTTGCTGCTATTGTATTTTTATAAACAGTCACCGGTTTTGGGCCGAAATTAGCTATCCGTAAAGGTATCAGATTTGTATTATGCTGAACCACAGCTTTGGCTACCAAAAAGACCGGTTTTCTCAACAAAATTTTCATTTGACTCAATAAGTCCAACCGAGTCATATTTAATAATACCACATGCTTGACCTTTTATTATTTTTTCACTCTCCGGTGGTATCTCCTACGTTTCAGCAACTAAAATTCTACAACATTTAGGGTCTCCCCTACTTGGAATGAAATCCTCTTTTACTTTAATACAACCTTTACTAAAAAGCAAATCAACTTTGTGTTTCATAAAAAAGTCCATTCCTAGAATGGCCTCATCCTTAATTTCAGCTAACAAAAACTCATGTTTAAATATGTGATTATTTAATTTAATTTCTAACTCAACTTTTCCAATAAACTGGGAGGCTTCGCCAGTAGCCGTCAATAAATTTATTCGTACAGGTTGAATTGGTGGTGGATGAGATAAAATAATCTAACGCTAGAGTATCTCTTACTACCGGCGAAGTCCCGGGGTAAGCTCAGCGCGTTAATTTTTTATAGCTTGTGCTAGTTCTGGAAAAGTTTCGTTTCGCATACGAACCCGAGTCTGAAATTCGGCTCTGAAAATCTCGGAGCGATTTGTTGAGCCAAAACGGCTTTGTAATGCTTCAAATAAACTATCATAATTATGACGTTCATATTCTTACATTTCATTCAACAATGCTTGTGTCCGTCCACTTAAACTACCGGCTAAAAATAATGCTTTAGTTTTAGCATTCCAGCTATGTAATTCCGCTAACAAATTAAATTGTGTAAGGTACTCCTCAAGATCGTCGGACCCATCATAAATTTGTGGTTTAATTTTACAATTTATTTCTGATTTTTCACTGCCCCTGTTATCATACACGTGACTATTATTTAAATCCTCTCTACTTGTATTCCTTGAAACCCGTGGAGTACTCTCTACTGGCCCCCTCCCAAGTATGGGGTTTGCTTTGTTTGAAGCAAATCTGTTTTCAAAATGTGTAAACATAGCTTCCATTCTACTCGTAAATTCTGAAACACATTCGTCCATCACCCTTTTCATTTCGACTTTTGTGGCACCAGCCACATCATTTATATTAGAATGTACAAAATTTTCTGCTCTAGAACCCTCGTGTTCTTGATCTTGCAGAGTTTTATCTAAAACTTCCCTGCTTCCCTGATGAGGACCAAACGTTACTATATTTGAATCGTCCATAATATTCATTAAAGTTTAATACTCAATTTTTCAATTTTTCCTCTGTACAACTTTGACTCTAGATTTTTCAAGATCCCGCCGCTGCCACCATAAATGTAACGCTGCCTCTCGGGTGTTAGAGTCGGACACCAAAGATCACAGTGTTACATCAATTAAAAGTTCTATAAGTTGCCAAGACCGGTGTCTAATTCAAATACCGCCAGTCTTCGCCAGTTATAGAAAGTTGAATACCCATGTATAATTATGTATTTATGGCTATATAAATAAAATTACTAATAGTAAAAGTTTAATACTTTATTATTATAAAAAAAAAGAATAAAACGGAAAGCTGCTGGTTGGCTTCCATGGTATACATCACTGGTTGGGTCGCGTAACTCGGACTGGATAGGTCTTACAATTAATAAACTAACCAACGAATACTACTTAATAACCCAACAAGAAAAGACAATAGGGAATACAATTAAATGAAAATTATCATCACCGAGAATTTGTGGAGCCACCGTCACCAGAAGCAATTTGTATACTAAATTATCTCTTTTAGGGGATGTCCGTCACCAACTTTTAGTACCGCCACCGGCCGTTGAAAGTTTACACAAATAATCACCATCAGCTATAAAGTACATGCATATCGAACTATAAATATACACCAGATCAAAGATTGTCTCACGACCACCGTCGGATGCTTAAATATACTGGTCACCGAGGACGGTCACCGTCACCTTACAAACTAATCATTTAAATCGACGGGAGATCACCGCTATCTATTAAAATTATATTTTATCCCCAAGAAGGGTCACCGTGACCAGAAGCCTAATAACCACCGATATTTGTGGAAGACAACATGTCACCCTCCGGTGCTTAATTATATTTTGGTCTCCGTCACCGTCACCGTCAATGATCGAGCACCGTCACCTTGACTTAGTTCAGTTACCTTAATATAATACCGTCACCGTCACCTTGATTTAGCCCCGTCACCATCACCTTGATTTATCACCGTCACATTTATTTATCACCGTCACCGGAAATAGTCACCAAGCTTTAATTTATATTTAATTTCTTACTTTTGCTGCTTGATTTTTACTATATTTTTGAATTTTGCCGCTCATATACTATCCATAAAACAAAACTACTTATTCCGGTGAGGTTTTCTGCTTTTATACTCCTAACCATCCAATGATAATCCAGCATTCATATTTTGACCAATCAAAAGCCTGGTTTCTAAGTTGGGGAATTCCCCTATTGGCATCGCCATTTGTAAACAAACTGACGGAAATTATTCATGTTATTAATAAAACTGTTTTTCAGTATGAAAGTTATGATGGGGAAGCTATAAGGCAACTGTTCATACCTAAACATGGACCTTGTACCAAACTTCTTGATTAAACAACCATAAAACGTTTGTATTTTAAATCTACAACTGGAAACACTTTTTTTGGCTTTCACCGACGCCGGTAACAAACTTCAAAAACAGTCACCGGAGTAAAATACAAGTCACCGGACCACTTTTTACTCACATTCAAGTTATTTTAATTAGAAAAATATTTAAATATCTATCAAATTTACGATAGGCTACTATATTGCCTTTTCATGAAGTTATTTTAGTGTTCTCACACGAATATGACCACTGACCGGCCTGGACAGTTTTCAACAAAAACTGTTTCCTTCAAATTAATGCAACATTTACAAACTTTAACATGTATCAACAACAAATATTTATATTGGTATATTCGTTTCGAATTCCACCTTGCCATAAACCACCATACTATAAACATCAACATATATCAACTCAATAATAAAAAAGGGGGAGGGCGGCATAACAATATTTCTTTCTAACATAGCATCTACTGCTTTTTCAACAATTTCACGTTGATGAAGAGGTGTTCGGTAAGGTTTCAATTTAATCGGGGGATGATCACCTCTATCGATTTTCATTTTAGGGATGCCAGTTACATTTAAGTCAGAATCTTTAGAAGCACATATATCAAATTGCGAATCTTTTGGCGACATATTTAAACCTTTTAAAATGTCATTTTTAATTACTTGTTTTCCTTTTTAATTCCTTCTTCTCAAATTCATGACCTAGCATTACATTTCCCATTGTGAAAGGAATTTTAGCAGAACCTAATATTTTTTCCTAATGATCCTTAACAGATGGTAAACAAACTTGTTTTTTTAACAAATATTGGGCGATTATGGGGATTATTACAAAAATTTTTATGAATTAAACTAAATTCAGCACCTGGATTTGATAATTCCTATATATGTATGCGCTTTCTCATGCGAAGAGCATGTTAGTTTTCCTGACTATAGTTTGTTTCAGATGATTTTGGATTTTCCTTAAAATGTCGTTGAAAATGACTTTTCTTTTCACATCACTAACATAAAATTTCAAAAATAGGTTTTTGTCGAGAAGTCTTGAAATCGTTAACCTTGTAGTTTTTCATCCTATAGTTATTTGATGTATGGTCAAATCGGAACAGGAACTGCTTACTCTTCCGGAGCACCCGGGTTCACTTATGATTTTTATAGGAGTTCGTGTTGTTCATTGTGTTTTAGTTATCTGTATTTATTTGTCGTGCTTGTGGTTGTTCATTTGTCTTCCCGGGTTTGTCTGTACAATGGATTAAGTTTTTTTATTCCTACTTAGGTATATTTGCCCTTTCTATTACAATTACATTGTATAACATCAATGTTGATCGACTTCTATTGGTACAGGTTTATTTATGTCAGAATTTCCTGTACGCAAATTAAATCGCTTCGTAAATTCTGTTCATTCATATCAGAATTTATTGCAGCTTGAAAGGTGACAAGATTTTCACGCATGACTTTTATTTTCATAAAATAAGCTAAAATATCAATAAAGTAACCAATTAATTTGTCTCTCTATAGCAGCTGAATGAGGATCACGAATTCCTGCAGATGATTCTGCTGCTAAGGATAATAATTGTTCAGCAAAACTTTGAACATTTTCATCATGACGTTGCCTAACTTTTCTTAGAAAAACATCAAAGCATGTACAGGATCAGTGGCTTCGGCAAATCTAAAAGATAATTCCACTTTCATTTCTATTGTACCCATGTCCTTCATGTATCAGGATAGTCATTAATGTATTTGTGAATGAAATAACTGAACAACATTTACTTGATTGAAAATATACAGATTTGGTCCGATCGCCAGCAGTGTTTAGTAAGGATAGCATATTTTTCTGTAGAATTAACCCAGCTTTTAAATTTCTCAGGATGTCTGTAGAAAGTCCAGTCATTGGAGCTGTTAAATTATCAAACACATTACCCGTGTTTGGTTCAGCCATTTTTATGTTTCAAAAATGTTTTCTTTAAAATTTAAGTAACATGAAAACTTTAGAAACATTTAGAAAGTCAAGATTGTGGTCACGGCACCAAAACTGTAGTCCTTCTATGTTACTTCAAAGAAGAGACTAATACTGGTTTTATAATAATATTCAGTAAAATAATATTTGATACAATAAAATATTCGCGTTGAAAACTAAGTAACCTTTACTGTCTGTTAATACTACTAGCGAAGTGAATTAAAGTATCCAAAGTTAAAGTCAAGTAGAAAAAGTAAGAGTGAAGTAAAAAGAAAAGTAAAGTGTCCTTCTCAATCGCGCACTCTCTTTAAATACGATCGTCCATCTCCATTCACCAGTTTAATCACCATATTAAGCCACCACAGGACGTCCTCCACTGTTGACCTCATCCTAGTTTGTCACATATTAGTACAGAGCATCATGGATAAGGCATCTACATAAAATAATCTCATAAATCTTTCCAGCATCCATTATGTGATTTCTGCTGAATTTTGTAGCACTAGGTTAATAACGTGATCTTTAACCTTAGTACTATCTTATACTTATATAGTATCACAGAAGATGAACATAAAATCTTGGCAACTGTTCTTTTCTAGTGTTATACGGGAGCAATAAAACGTATCACAAAATACCGAAATAAATTTGATGCACAAGATATGTTTACACTTGCAGGACGTAATAATACCACCCCCCAATTTTTATGCAAGTTTGTTCAGTCCGTGCTCTAAGTGTCTTTTAAAGTGTCATTATGCTTTGTTTTTTGTTTTTGCAGATTTCTTTTGTTCTTTGTTTTTGGTTTCCTAATGGCGTTGTACCTTTAACATTCGTGGCAGAGCTCCTAACACCACATTTGTCTTGCGTTTGCACTTTTGCTACTCAGTTTTATCTATATCTAATGTTCGCTTTATATTCGACTTGGACATGTTATTACATGTATATCTGAATAACTCATATTTTGCCTGTACGTTTACACCGCTCATTCAATCCCTTCTAAATCCTGCTCGTCTGCAATTGTAAATCCTTTCTATTTAAAAACTTCATACCGTATCTCACCACTTCCATAAAAACTTGTGTAACGAACGAGAGGGTAAAGTGGACAGCTTGGTCATTCACATCATTCAGTGAAAATGAACTTTTGTGATCGTATTTGAGTTAATTCTTGTAATTCGGTAAAGTGTTAGAATCAGCCTTTCAAAAATTTAAATCCATGCGTCTGTAAATACGCAGATGGCTACCCATCTTGCACCGCCATGACTCAAAAGGCATAAACATGGCTACCTCTGGACGTAGAGACGAACAGTCTAATATTCGTTAGTTTTACCAGTTCCCTCTACCATTTAACTTTGTAATCTGTAATGTATGCACATTAGCCTGTTGAATTTATGTCCTAATATTAAAATCTCTAAATTAAAAACCAATTCAGAAATATATTACTCGACCGTCTCGATACTACACGCAAATAACTTGTACGCTTATCTTATCCAGGCTGTTCACCTTGCAACTCTCGGTACTATTCAGTGCGCGTCGCTGTATCCATTGCCCAAGCTTGTACATTTTGTACCTAATCAGTGATCAAATGATGCATATAGTTTGTGTTCGTCACCAGATGGAAACCTCTGAACTATCCGCTGTGCCGTGTCACTGTCTACTTTTAACTACTTAATTGTCCATCGCCTTGGAACTCATCTTAGGTTTACTAATGGAACGTGGGCAGTCATTTCGGAAGGAAAATGGGAATTACAAACCACAAGAATAAATGAACGACAGATCAATTTGTCGCTGACGGTACCATTTTAACTGACAGGTAAGTTTATAGAATGACGGGACGGTAGTGTAAGTAAAGCCTTTCTATGAACAAGAGGCCAAATATACCTAAGAAGCAAACCCAAAAACGCAATCCATTAGACAGACAAACCCGGGAAGACAAATTAACAACCACAAGCACAACAAATAAACACAGAAAACTAAAAAACAACGAACAACACGAACTCATATAAATCCAGGAGTGAAATCATGTCCTGCGGGAGGGAAAGCAGCTCCTTATCCGTACACAGCAACTGTCATGATGTTCAACAAAGACAACCCGGTGGCAGTCACAATCGGTGAAGGTACATTAAATGTTACGACAGTGGGAACATGCCCAACATCATCTTCGATATTGGAACACTGTAAATCAATTCGTGATGACGAACGTAAATTTCCTAAGGCCTAGATAATAAATATGCACAATTAGTTTTTCCTGAGATATATTAATTTTTACAATTGTAAGCTGGGATTCCTAAAGCCAAAAGTTTAATCTGTTTGTTTTGCATAAGTGATTCCAAAATACAGTCGACTCTCTGTATATTTTAAAGGTTTATGATCAATTCTGATTGTAAATTTAGCACTATGTAAATAATGATCTACCTTTTGAAGTACACAATGAACTGCCTATGCTTCTATCTAAATAATAGACCAATGAGTCTGTTTATCCCTTAATGTATGAGACAGTTTTATAATAGGATCTGCAATTTCTTAAAATATAAGGTAAACCTCTTCTATAAAAAGAAAATAAACCATTATCTTACTTACATGTACTTATTTTAGTTTCAAGAAAAATACACTTTTTGAGTTTGGGTTTTAATGTATGGTTCCTATCAAAAACAATTTGAATATGTTCCAAATGTTCTTCTGGTGTTTCAGACATGTTAAGCCAAAAGGCATGACACTGAATTCATAAAGTCCCTTATGATAAAAAAAATACATTTTTTATTTATCTTTTTCGTTGGCAGTATTCCGCTCTTAAGTCATATTTGGTAAAAATAAAAATAAAAATCTAGCTTCTCCTAATAAGGCTAAAATATCATCTATAAATGACAAAGGATAAGAATTAACAATGGTAAGTAACTATATAAGTGATGAAATCAAATTATCCCTGATAAAACCCTGATTAAGTAATACACCACTATATTATGGCAATGCGATATAACAAAGTTCCTATGCTGATTTTTGTGTTAAATTCCCTCATTATTTCAATTTTTGTTTGTTCTTGTCATATACAAAAGAGAAAAACCAAGTGTGCCGCAAAGGTACAAATGTAAGCAGAGCCTGACCCGTAGTGTATTGCGAATTTTAGAAGAACATGATGCGGAAAATCCAACGTTATTTTTGGTATGATTACGTTGTAACGATCAATCAATTTGTAATGACGAAAATTTTCTATCCCTTACAAAGCCATGGGTTAGTAGGAATTATGGTAACTTATTCATGATTGGTTAAAGAACTTACATGTATATAAAAATAAACTTATACGACACTTGTAATTTGAAGGTTTTTTTTAATTAAGTGATTATCATTTATGAAAATTCAACCAATTATATTTAATGTCGTATTAAAAATACTTGACCTTTTCAATTATTTGACAATTAAACTTCAATTTATAAACCATTAAAAATATCACATTGATATTTACAGAATAAACGAAATTAAATTACAGGAAATGTATGTTTCCTATGTACAATCTTGGCGTAACTTTATCTTTCATGGCATAAAAGCCATATTTTTCAGATTCACAAATTTGATTACAATAATGATGCCTAGTTTCGAACAGAAATTACTTTAATGCAGTCACCAGCAACAACTTGCTAACAAAATTAAATTGGTAATAATCTATGGGGCAGTCAGGAAAAAAACATTAGTATCCTGATTATCTCAATCGTGCAAGCATGATTTTCGACCGTTCTCTTTGGGTAGTTTTACGTTTGAATAATGTTTTGTGGGCAATTTCCACTTTTCAACTGGTCAACGAGAACAATCATATCATTTTTTGGTTTCAAATAGAAATAATTTAATCTTAAACATACAATTTTATTATTTAGCAGTCTGAAGGTACCGTATACTAGATTTTTTTAAATTCTGAACCTGCGATGCTAATATTATGTATATTAGAAATTTCAAAATTTATTTGGTGCATTTCTAATTTAATCAATATTTTTTCCAGATTTTGAAATGGGCAATGTCAGTCTAATTTTTTACAAGTTTAAAAACGAATACTGAAGTATTACATGTGAAATTACTAAATTAAGTTTCGTAGCGTAAAATGGACTGCTTTTTCAAACATGTCAAACTGGCTTAACAATCAATGCATATTGTGAATTCAAAACTTGATAATTAAACTGTTCTAATCATGCAGATACCATTTGCAACATGCTGACACCAGTTGATCTTGTTCATGTTTAATAATAATAAATTTTATAAAATGTGAAGGACAGTAGGAAACGGGCATCGAAATACTGAACTCGTTGTATTGAAATTTAGGACATTTTTCTATTTTAATATTTGTGAAATTTATTATTGATTTTTAAGTTAATACAGCAATATCAATTTATCTTTCAATTTTACTTTTACGAAATATGAAACACCGTATTTTTCGTATTTGTCTCTTCTTAGGAAATTAAGCTAATTTTTAATTAACGAATTAAATACCATATTCAATTTTGCGAAATTTACATAATTATGAAACTGGTTAATAGGTATTATTAGGAATATGTCAAGAAGAGTACAATCTTGCTGTTGTCACCTTTGCCATAACGAGTGCAACACAACAGAACATTTTCTCGACGTAAAGACCTGAAAAAGATTAAAATTTAAACAAGCTAATAAATAAAATAAAATAATGTACTATCTGTTTATGACACATTATAAATTATATGTATTTCAAGTACTTTTAACGCGAAACCAAAAAAAAAAAAGGAAATAAAAGAAAAAAAATGATATTTATATAGATTATAAGACCCCATTGTCCATGCCAGTCCTGATATGATATCATCCTCCCATATCAACCCGAGGCCTTGGCCGACGGCTGATAATGGTCCAGAGATGATATCGGTACTGAAATGGAAAATTGGGTGTCATAAACTGTTTATCATATATTTCCAATGTAATCAACAAACAACGTTTACCAGTGTTCTCTCCAAAATCATCAATAAAATGTCCTGCGTGGTATTGGCTACTGTATATGAAAGAATTATGACGTCATAATACTGATATGGATTTTTGGCCACAATTTGGAATTTTTATCCCTGATCCCTGATATGGATTTTTTGCATCGCTGGTTTACTTTCGACTGTATCATATGAATAAAAGTACAAAAATGTACATGTACCTACACATGTATATAGATGCTAAACATATAATAAAATAGAATATGGTGCTAATAAATGTTGTAATCAGTTGAAGTGGTGACAAATACATTTACCTATAAAATATCTTTTTATGTGGTCCAACACTATATCTGTAGTATTCGATCGATGATATATTTGTTCAAAATATTTTTAGGACTGCTAATTAACATTTTTACCGGGGATAAGAAGTTCCGGGATGAGGTTTTTAACCAGCCGAAACAAGAGTGGACACACTAAATTTATCAAAAGAGGACCAACTAAGGACCATATTTCTGCCTAGTTTTGTTCCAATGGACAAGTGATTTCAGACAAGAAGATCATTAAGTAAATTGTGCCTGTACCAAGTCAGGACCATTACGCTTATTTCCACTTTTCCGGTGCTTGCCTCTTAAATTGTTTTTATTTTGCATACTGAATATCATAAAATCATCATACTGGTCTTACTGGTATATTTCTAGATTTATAGCTACTATTTGTCTTTTTTTTTTATTGATGAAACCTAAAATATTTAATATTAATCCATTCATAGAGTACATGGAGAAAAAAAGATAAAAAGAAATACAAATCTGTGCTGTCTTGTTCTAGGTTGGTTTACTTTATTTTATTCGTATTCACGATTCGATTATTTCTCAGGACCTTTCCATATCTTTAGATCCGATAAATCAAAGTTTTCCACAACTCTCCTTCCTCCAAAAACATGTATATCCAAAATTATCTTATTGAAATGGTTTTGATGTAACAATCTTTGTTAAGTTGTGGTTTTCACGCTAAGTACCATCACATACAAATTTCAACAGAATATAGCTCTCAACAACAGTGAGGCACATGTTATAGGTGTAAAAACCACTAATACGGTAAAATGCCATTTTAGAAAGTATAAGAAAATAGTGCATATAAGAAAACACAGTTCCTTGTTGCTTTCCAGTTGTTTTTGGTGTTTTCTTGTCTCCCGACCTTGCCATTTTTTTGGACTTTGATTATGATATTTCCCTTGGAGTTCCATGATTTGTTATGAAACTTTATTGCGCTGCTCAGTTTTATATATATATTGATTGGTAATGTGAATTTGGCATTTAAGGAAAGGTCCCATTCAGAATCTTAAAATCGCTGTAATAAATTTAATATCAAAACTATTATGGGCTTACAGACAGTCAAAGATTATCAATAAAAATGATAGAAACACTCAAAAATTCAATGAGTTCCATTGTACATAATTTTCTTATACATGTTATATACAAGTTAAGGTGAGATGTAAAGGAAAAGAACTTAAACGATGCTGTAATATCATTATTTAAAATCAACATTCATTTTCCAACGAAGATTGAAATTTGCAAATTTTACATAGAATTTTAAGGAAAACTTAATACTGGTTTTATTCCTATACTAATTCCAGTGCTGTTCGTTGTTGACAAATAGACTCGAAATGTAATTATTAATTCAAGATTAGTTTCTGCATATGAGTATTGCAGAAACAAAAACCAAAATATTTTCAATAGGAATACCATGAATGTAAGGTATACAAGAGGCTCAGTGGGCTGAGTCTGTATCGCTCACCTGGCCATTTTGTTCACGGACCGAGATGATTAATGCAAATTTTGTGAAGGACCTTCCATAGATGCTCCATACCAAAAATCAGTTCATTTGGCTTTACGGTTTCAGAGGAGATGAAGTTTTAAATTTGGACCAATCAGAACATGTAAATGCTAATGGCGGCCATTTTGTTTGACGGACCGTGATGATTTATGCAAACTTTGTAAAGGACCTTCCATAGAAGCTTCAGGCCAAGTTTCAGTTCAATAGGTTCTGGGGTTTCAGAGGAGAAGATGAAAATGTAAAAGTTTACAGACGGACGCCAAGTGATGCTAAAAGCTCACATGTCCTTGTAGGACAGGTGAGCTAAAAAATGAAAGACTACAAAAGACAAGACAAAAACTGTGGACAACAGCTCTTTGGATAGAACTGTTAAAGGTGACAAGTTGATGAGAATTATGTAATGTTTGGACTTCAATAAAATCGATCCTAAAGTGAATATTCTCACGGGTAATATCTTATATGAAAATTGTGGTAGATTTTATTCTTAAGAGACTCTCCAAATAACTGTTTCCTTCAAGTTACGTTCAAACTGATTCAATGATATCAGACGAGAAATTTAAACTAAGACTGGCTATGTCATCATTTCAGTCAATAGGGTGGTGTCATGGTAAATAATTCTGTAAGATACCGAAATTGTTGTTCCTTTGGGTTAACATGAATGTCAAATGAATGTGAGGATTTTGTATCATGCATTTATACGGGTATGCCTTTTCTTAAAATTATGATACTTAAGGTGCTTTCAATTGACCTAAATCTTACGTAATATTTTAAACTGAATTTCAATACTAACCAGATGAACCAGATGCCGGACTTTTATGGTCAGTTTTAACACTGAATGAAGTAAATGCAGTTTGTTCAGTAGATTTATACCCTTGATTATATAGGAGTTTCGAACTACTACGTCTCCGTCTGTTATGAGTCGTCATGCAACCCTGTAATGATAAGATAAGGAACGTAAATATAGCTATATCTATTTGTATTATAAGGATAAGGAATGTACCATGTGTAAATTTAGCTAGATCTATTTGCGGTAAATTTAACCATATCTGTTTGTAGCTTACTCTACACGTTCAAATAAATTGAAATAGAATAAAACCACAATGATATACCAAAACTGAAATAAAAACACTTTTTTCTCTCACATTATGTTTTTTGTCAAAAGAAAATGTGTATGAATTCGATTTCATGAGTACAAAGATAGGGTCACAATTAGTATTCACGGAAATACCGACTATCTATTAAGTTTCGGTGTACATTGTACATTGCTCAAAGTGTAATACCTCGGTGATTATGATTTCTACATGTACAAAAGTATTTTTTGTGTATTTGTCGTTCCAATCAACATGGGTTAAAACAATGACGACGATACCGTGTGGAAAGTACATTTTACAGGAGAACGCAGGTAGTAAATGGATTCAAATCAATAATAGAAACTTAAATGACGTTTACAAGTATTTAAAAGAAAAGCAATATCTGTAAGACAGCTTTCTCACAGATTTAAAACTTCTAAAACAAATTATGTTCAGATTCTGTAAATATCATCACTCACGACATTTTACTGCTGGATTGTCGTATACGAAGATTCTATCTCACAAACGAGAATAGATTCTTCAGTTCGATTTCACGTCGTTTTAGAATTGACTCGTAACCGGACTTGACACTTCACCGATTTGCCTTACTTGCAATGCGACAGGTGCCGTAGCTGAGCAGTAAATGCTTACCCTTCAAGAGCACCGGATGTCACTCCAAGATTTTTTTGGGAGGTCAAATTTTAAGTACTTTAGTTTTTGTTCTTTCTTTTTCTGTCTCTCCTTGCTTAGCTGTTTTATTTTTACTCATTGATTTGGGATTTGATATATGTTTTTGATGTGTTATTGTTTTCAAAAATTCGCCTTTTCTTTGGATTTTTGTCTTGTAGAATTTGTTTACCGTATTACTGCTTCGGTGTTCTTTTCCCGATATTTAAAAATTATATCGTACACAATGTACATGTATTTATATTATTTGCCAAAGATTACTCAAAGATTCAAAAAGATTCAATTTACTTTTCTGTAAATAATGAAGCTTGTTTGCCACGTTACCACATACATTGTAAATATGTGTTTAAAATACATATTACGTTTGCAGATGATATTGTACTTGTATACAGATTGGGAAAATCTGGGGGAGGCTTTAATTAGATTACTTATCACACTGTTATCTCTGTTCATGTTTAAATCACAAGTTAAATGTCTATTGTTATCCTTTATATTTTGGGACCTCGTGCTGGAATGTGATTTGGAATATCAAGACGTCTGATGAAGGTAAGGTAAAATCGTTTACAAATCATTATGTTCACTTCCAACGGTCAAAGATAATGAGATTTAAATTTTTTTTACTCGGTTTATATTTTACAATGTTTTAACTAGATAATATTATTATCTAGTGAGTGGTTTAGTTTCTGTGCTGTCTTGTTCTAGGTTGGTTTACTTTATTTTACGTTTTTTATTGTTTCAGTCATACATGTATCCTTGTGGCGTTTGTTTGTTTCGTTCAACTCTCCTGACTTTCGCTTTTCTTTGGACTTCGAATTTGTGGACTTCTCCCACTGCTTTGTCGTGTCGGTATTCTTTTGTCGATATTAAATATATAACCACCATAACCGCTTTCGTTGCATGTTCATAGATATGTACCAGCAGTTTCTTTTGTTTTGAGTTGTTTGTAATGATTGTCCACTCATCTCATTTAACATGTTAGTACTAGGTACCGCTTGTTTTGTCAAATTACAAACCTTGTAAAGTCATTATCAGAAAAATATTGCCACTCTCCATTTTATCGGGGATTTGTAGAAAAAGAGATTGTATCTTTTGAGCCATTATGTGGCCCCCTCTGACATGAAAAATTAAAATTAAGAATTCAGATTTAAATTTGTATTATTTTTATAGTATAATGGTCGAACTTTCAAAATCTATCAATCATTGTAAAAAAGTCCTTCCCATGATATAACAGCTCGTCCTAAACGTCTGCCAAATCAATGATTTGAAGAAAATTGAGTCATAAAGATTTTTAATATCATGTGTGTCTTACATAAAAATACATTATAGTGAAATATCTTTTTAAGCAAGACTGTTGCTCATATCAAAATTTTAATTAAAAGGTAAACAAAAAAGTGAAATTTGGTGTTTTGCATTGCTTTCTTAAAAATTAGCCATGTTTGACAACATATTGCCGCTATTACAGAAATTTCTTGTTGACAACAAAATATATTCCTTAACATTCAACATTTTAAGGGTACTTAATGGTAGCTGAGAGTAAATATTTTATTACTTTCTGATTTTGGAATTCAGGAGGCCAAATCATATCATGTCCTTTGCTATGTGTTGAAGTTTTTAGTTGACGTAACATCGTTGTATATTGTACTGTTTCATCATTGATGCTACGGTTATTTCATTTATTAAATTGACGCGAATGAACACGAACAATGACGTTGATGTAAAAACAACTTGACGTTTATTCTAAGTGCCATTCCACAATATCAGCTTGTGTAATCAAAGGAAATGCACAGGAATAAGATACCATGCAACAGGCATGACAGGTGTAACTATTATTTCTCTTTTGTTTTGTCGTCTTTCATGATTTGTTCATAGCCTTTTTGCTAAAGTCGTTTCCGGGTTAACGACACCGACTGTAAACTTATAATTTGTTATTATCCTTACGTTTGATTTTACCTGGATTATGAATATTCTGTTTTTCATGATTTCTGATTTCCCTTATTTTCAGTCTCAAATTTAAATGCTGATGTTTTATCAAGAAACATGTTTGGTAGGCATTAAATGGTCTATGTTTGTTTTTTAAAAGATACATATTTTGTTTTTAGCTAAGAGCTTGAGAAATTTTATCGAATAATGATGACAAATTTCCACTGGATTATTATTCATATCACATATAATTCCAAAAAGTGAATAAGATTAACATCGTTCAAAATCAATATTCAATACAGCTGTATATGAACATAAACTTAGGTACAAACCTGATCACATTTACTATCGCCTGTAGGACAAATAAGCGCCTGACATTCAATGTAAACGTCTGCCGATGTCACAAACCGAAAAGCGTAAAGTTTAATCGTTGCTATATTATGCGTTGTCCTGCTCCATTTTTCTACAGTTAATGCTGCATCATATGTACTGCAGCTGGCACTGAAATATAATTTTTAAAGTAAATCATACAAGCAAAATTATGATACCGTATTTTATTCCATACCTATAGATTAATACAATTCTTTGATACCAAAGATGTGCACATTTCGTCGATGTACGACTCATCAGCTGTGCTCCTGGCCTAACATTTTGAAAACTAAAACAAAAATCCGAACTGCCCAAACGGAGTAAAGCCAAAACCGTCTAAGGACAGAGCTATGCACGAGGGAGATACTCCTTAGTTTTCACAAATTTTACAATTTTGTAAGAGTAAATTTTAAGTATCAATATCGGGCTGGTATAGAAATACTAGCAACTGAGCTCGGGATACCCACGGTTTTTTGACGCACAAGATGTGCACAGTTCGTCGATATACGACTCATCAGCTGTGCTCGAGGCCTAAAATGTTGAAAACCAAAACAAAATATAAAAAGGTTAAACTAGAGGCTCTCAAGAGCCTGAATCGCTGATCTGGATTTAAATTGTCATCTTGAGCAGGACTAAAAATTTAAGTGTAGCAGTCAATTTGACTGATTTTTCCAAATGGGCATATGTTAAACTAAGTTCGGTTGTGGCTGTCCGGGTCAAGGGACACATGTCTTAAGGAGAACCATCTAAGGACCATTACTGGCAAATCTTGTTCCATATGGCTCAGTAATTTCAGACAAGATTTTTAAATGAATTTTCCCATAGAGTCCTATTTTAAACTAAGTTCAGCTGTGGATGGCATCTTGGTTCACAGCTAGGGTCTTCGGACATAATTCTTAGAGAAGACCATTTAAGGACCATTCTTGCCAAGTCTGGTTGCAATTGCCCCTGTGGTTTCAGACAAGATGATTTTTAAATGAATTTTTCCCACAGGGTCCTTTGTCAAACTAAGTTTGGCTGTTGCAGCCATCTTGGTTGAAAGTGTGGGTCATCAGACACATTTCTGAAAAAGATCCATCTAAGGACCATTGCTGCCATGACTGGTTCCAATTGGCCAAGTGGTATTAGACCAGAATATTTTTAAACAGGGGTAGAATCAGGTTCTCCGGAAGAGTAAGCAGTCTCTGATTCCTGCAGAACACTCGCCATGCTGACCATGTCAAATCCGGTATGAGAAATGGATAACATCAATGGAACAGGTCCATTTTCATTTGGTAACGGTTTGTTCATACCTGTCAACCAGACTGTATGTAATGTTAACTGGGAGAAAAACTTAAGTCCACTTATAAGTAAAATACAGAAAAATGGAAGTAAATATTACAAAATTTTCCTCTGGATACTATGCTTTAAATGTTGATGCCGCCGCCGACAGATGACATAATGTAGGATCGCTACTTGTATGTCTGGCTTCCGCGACAAAAACATTTTGTACAAATCACAAATCTATCTTACTGAAAATTGCAAATTGATAACATCCCATAAAATTTAAACAAACAAATTTTTAACATAATGCTATTTAAGTTTCTGAGATTATATACACATGTATATGATTCCCAAAATATCACGTCATGACACACTACTCACTTCCATCCGTGAATTAGTGTTTTATAGACACGCATATAAGACTGTTCACTTTATTCAGCTATCATTATCCCCGCACTGTCGAAGAGAGTTCGGGGATATAGCAATTTTCTCCATCCGTCCGTCCGTCAAACTTTCTTGTGACATCAACTCCTTTACTTTTGGGTTTAGGAATTCAATTTCTATATAGAATGGTCGCATACCACCTGTAGATGCGCAATACGGTTTTAGAATTTTGATTTTCTAAACAGGGGCCACATGGGTTGAACCTTGAAAATTTGAAATTCAAGCTTGTGACCTGAACTCGTCTTTCATTTTTCAATGTATGCATTTTATTTCTGTACGGTATTGTCATGCACCATATGCAGATACGCAATAATGTTTTAGGATTTTGATTTTCTAAAATTGGGGCCCACATGGGTCGAATTTCGAAAAAACTGTCAATTTTAGCTTGTGACCTAAACTCCTCTTTCAGTTTACAATTTTTGCATTTTATTTCTATACAGTATTGTCATGCACCATATCGAATTTCGAAAAACTGTCAATTTAAGTTTGCGACCTTAACTCCTCTTTCTTTTTACAATTTATGCATTTATTCACTATATGCAGATGCGCAATAAAGATTTAGAATTTTAACATAATGCTATTTAAGTTTCTGAGATTATATACACATGTACATTCCCCAAAAATCATGTCATGATACACTGCTCACTTACATCCTTGAATTAGTGTTTAATTTGGCTTCTTATTTCGATATTTTTGGTTGAGTACTTCTTGTTTAATATAAGTTTGGTTTTTGGTCTTCCAAATGTTTCGGTTTTAATGCTGCTGATGAGAGGTAACTCCTTGAAATGCGTCGCATACAGTATAAATTTACTATATCTAATATTAGTATTTTTGGATTGTTATTTTATAGACACGCATATAAGACTGATTACTTTATTCAGCTATCATTTTGATTTATTATCCCCGCACTTTCCAAGAAAATTCGGGGATATAGCGTTTGTCTCCCTGTCCGTCCGTCAGACTTTCTCAACTCCTCCTTCACTGTTTGGTTTAGGAATTTAATTTCTATATAGAAAGGGGCCACAGGGGTTCAACTTCGAAAATTCGGAATTCAAGGTAGTGACCTAAACTCGTCTTTCATTTTTCAATTGATGCCTTTTATTTCTATACAGTATTGTCATGCACAATATGCAGATGAGCAATAAGGTTTTAGAATTTTGATTTTCTAAAATTGGAGTCCACAGGGGTCGAATTAAAAAAAAATATCAATTTAGGCTTGTGACCCAAACTCCTAATTCATTTTACAATTTATGCATTTTGTTTCTATACAGTATTGTCAAACACCATATGCAGATGTACAGTAAGGTTTTAGAATTCTTTTTTTCTACAATTTGGTTCCACAGGGGTCGAAATTTGAAATTTTCAATTTAAGCCTGTGGCCTTAACATCTCTTTCATTTTGCAATTAATTCATTTTGCTTATATATAGTATTGTCCTACACTATATTTAGTTGCACAATAAGGATTTAGAATCTCGATTTTTAAACCGGGGGCTCACTCAGGTCATATTTCAAAAATTTGTCAGTTTAAAGCTTGTGAACTAAGGTTTTTTCATTATCCCCGCACTTTTGAAGAAATGTCGGGGGTATAGCGATTGTCTCCGTCCGTCCGTCACACTTTCTTGTGACATCAACTCCTCTTTCACCTTTGGGTTTATAAATTTAATTTATATATAAAATGGTTGCATACCACCTGTAGATGCGCAATAAAGTTTTAGAATTTTGATTATCAAAACAAGGTGCCCACAGGGGTTGAACTTCGAAAATTCGGTATCCAAGCTAGTGACCTAACTTCGTCTTTCATATTTCGTTTATGCATTTTATTTCTATACAGTATTGTCATGAACCATAAATTATGTAGATTCGCAATAAGGTTTTAGAATTTTTATTTTCTAAATAGAATTGGGGCCCACAGGGGTCGAATTAAAAAAAAATGTCAATTTAAGCTTGTGACCTAAACTCCTCTTTCATTTTACAATTTATGCATTTTATTTCTATACGGTATTGTCATACATTATATGCAGATTCGCAAAGAGGTCTTAGAATTTTGATTTTCTAAAATTGGGGCCCACATGGGTCGAATATTGAAAAAAATCCTATCAATTTAAATTTGTGACGTAAACTCGTCTTTTGTTTTTCAGTTTATTTATTTCTTTTCAGTATTGTCAAATACCTTATGCAGATGTGCATTAAGATTTTTAGAATTCTATTTTTTTTAAATTGGGGTCCACAGGGGTCGAAATTTGAAATTTTCAATCTAAGCTTAACTTCCCCCTCATTTTGCAATTGATTCATTTTGCTTATATCCCACCCGCCAATCAACCAAAATTCAACATTGAAATTTCGTTAAAAGTATGTCCGTTGGAACTTCACCATTGTTTTAATGTTGAAACACCGCTGCTTGTGTGATAGTTGAAGAATGGTTGATAATTAAATCATGAATCTACGTTGATCCCTCAATCATCGATTTTAATTTGCCATTCTAATGTTGATATTAAACCAAAATAAAAAATATATGCATACGCTGTATACATTTATGCATGTGAGAAAACGTTGAACATAATCCAATACCTGAATACAATATCCGGTTGAATGTTATATATCAAACATGATTTTGAATCATCAATAACCCTCTAATTCAATAAAAGCTTAAAATACACAACCATCATGAATAAACAAATAAATTATATTATATATAAATATACAAATATATAAATGGATTTTAGAAACTTAAAATGTGGGCCTCTACAACTGCATAACTGATAGTTCACAACGACCCTAAGATGAAAAAGCAACAGTCGATTGTTTCGATTTTTATTATTTTTTTACTATAAGAAGATCTTTTTGAAAAAAGAACCTGCTCGCACATTGAAATTCTCCCAACATGTCAATGATGTCATAGCTATATATGGGCAGCTACAGGACTGCACGTGAAAGATGTAGCGATATTCCGAATATGTTGTTGGAAATCTTGGCTTCCTCGTTGGCAACGCTTGCTACAGAATATATTGATTTGATAGTAGGATCAAGAGACGGGCAGAATGATATGTTGGCTCCTGTCGTTGGCACTGTTGGCACACATCCGAGATACTGTTGGCAACCGTTGATGTAAATATTAAGAATTAACTACAGGAATTCCGAATCCGGAATTTAGTTGGCAATCTATAATAATTTCCCCAGGAATTAAAACGAAAAGCAAGATTTTTCGACGTAGTTGTATAAGCTCGCTTTTGACCTATTTAACTAAAGAGACGCTTTCCCATGACAAAAGACCACATGTGATAAATTTGCAGCCATGTGTTGGATAACATTGAGGAAAATTGTTCGACTATCATTCTTCATTTGACGCGAATGCTCTAATATCGGCCAAATGTACCCGAACCTCTGCTTTTGAAAAGCTTTCACTTTTCACAATTTTAATTTATTCATTTAAAAAAAACGAAATTCAAATGATCAACAATTCTGGTTAGTTAATAAATACTGCTGTGATTTTAAGAATCGGCATTTCAAAGAAATGGGTCAACACAGTGTGGATCAATTACGTCCCCGTCAATGAATTGAGACAAAACTATGTGTATGTACATTTATATTTATGATCATCATCCTCCCACGTCAGGGCTTTGTATACAAACCCCTGACATTTTGCGGGTCGGAAGTGAACTATTTTCATTTGTTCTTCTCGAGGTTAAAAGAGAATCCATTTGCGTCGGAGGTATAATTTTCTAGGTCACATACCAAGCGGCGAAATGTTTGACCCGCAAAATATGAATGTGTGATGTCAGGGGTTTGTCATCCTGCCAAGTCAGGGTTTTGTATCCATATTCGTTCCTACAAACCCCTGACATCACATATTCATATTTTGTGGGAAATCAAAAAATTTAATGCGCATCTAGAGGATATATGCAACACTACTGTGAAGGAATTAAATTGCTATACCAAAACTGAATGAGGATTTGATGTCACAAGAAAGTGTGTCGGACGGACGGACGGATAGACAGACGGACAGACGCACGGACGGAGACGCCGACAATATACTTGCAATGCGGGTATAAAAACATACTACTTTTTAATTACGACTACAATAATAGAGAAGGCACATGTAAGTGTGTCTAAGATACTTACGTATACCGTGCAGTTTAGTGGCTCTTATCCACAACTTGCTTTAATTATTGCTTTAACTGACAATGTTCCCAAATAGGTTATATATCAAGAATAGTAAAGAAGTCTCTGTCAAGGGCTTCAACACACAAATAAGTTTCGACGGCTTTACTTTAGTTGTCTTTCACAATCTCGGAGTAATATCATTCAAGGTTTCAGTCGGATACAATTATATGCTCACCTGTTGGTCTTCGCTGACCATATGTCATACTTATCGTTGTGGTAACCTGAGTCACTGTATACTGTGCAGCGTTTTGGAGACACCGAGTGATTTCCTGAAAATTAACAAACAAATTCAAGACCATTTTAAGATCAGTGATGAGAAAATAGGATCACGGTAATAATTAAGAGATATTGACGGCGAGACAGAATTGTCTTATTACTCATAAAACGCAGATTGATGTACATTTATTGTACTGTTATGCATAAGCATATTTTTAATCATTTTTAAAAAAATTATTGTTGTTGTTTAGTTTCTAGAATTTCTAGTCATTATAGGATAGCAATATATACATGTAGGAAAGAAAAAAAACTATATTTAGTTTTCACATGATGAAATTTGCTTATACTAAGGTGTTGTTCAGTATCCCTGCACTTCAGCGAAGCGTGAAGAATATGTTTTGCTGTTCGGCGTACGTACGTACGTCAGTAATGTCCAGGATAATTATCCCGGCACTTTTGGAGAAAGTTCGGGGATATAGCGATTGTCTCCGTCCGTCCGTCCGTCACACTTTCTTCTGACATCAATTCCTCCTTCACGTTTGGGTTCAAGAATTTAATTTCTATATAGGACGGTTGCATACCACCTGTAGATGTGCGATAAGGTTTTGGAATTTTGGTTTTCTAAGATTGCGGCCCACAGGGGTATAATTTCGAAAAACTGTCAATTTAAGCTTGTGACCTGAACTCCTCTTTCATTTTTCAATTTATGCATTGTTCTAAACAGTATTGTCATGCACCATATGCAGATGCGCAATAAGGTATTAGAAATTTGATTTTCTAAAATTGGGGCCCACAGGGGCCGTGTCTTTTGTGTTTCACTTTAAGCATTTTATTTCTACACAGTAATGTCAAACACCATATGCAGATGTTCAATAAGGTTTCAGAGTTTTAATTTTTTTTTAAATTGGGGCCCACAGGGGTCGAAATTTGATAGTTTCAATGTAAGCTTGTGACCATAACTTCACTTTCATTTTGCAATTTATGCATTTTGCTTATATATAGTATTGTCCTACACTAAATATAGTTGCACAATAAGGATTTAGAACATCGATTTTAAACCGGGGGCCCACTCAGGTCAAATTTCAAAAATTGTAAGTTTAAGCTTGTGAACTAGTTTTTTCATTTTTCATTAGTTTTATTGGTTTAATTTCTTTATAGAATGATTGCATACTATTTTTGGATGGGAATAAGGTTATATATTTTTGACTATACATGCTATAGGTACAAAAAAATGTAAGTGGCCCAACAACGTATAGGGGGTGCGGGGATCACAGTTGATTTCGACAGTACAGATTGTTAGTTTTCTAAGTAGGATAAACTTGACCATTTTCTAATTCTTCTTTTTATCCTCGTACTTCGAATGAAGTTCGGGGATATTTGTAATCGGTCTGTCTGCCCGTCTAATACCCCCTTCACACACACGGATTTTCTAACGAGTCCTTACGGATCGCCGTAAACTACTCGCAAGAATCCTTAGGTGTCTCGTAAACAATTTGTTTTACGATTTGTTACGGTTAGGTTACGATTTGTTTACGGATTATTTCGAGTGCTTAAATGATTTTTACAGCTTCATTCACGTCGTGTTACAATGGCTTTACGGATTGTTAGGAGTTATTACGAGCACTTTATGTAAAATTATGAATACTTTACGAATACATAGGTATACTTTACGATTAGCAAAAGAATAAAAATTGTCTTGCTGGATGTCACTTGCCGAATGATGATACATAGAGAATTGCATACTTTTTCGCAAAGGGTTCGTAAATACTCGTAACTTACTCGCATATATTTGTTACAACACGTTAACAGGTCGTAATTTTCACGTAAAAGCTTAGATGGATCGTAACATTCCGTAGTATACTCGTAACAATCCATAAATAGCTCGTAAAATGTCTCAACTTGCTCATATGTATCCGTGGTAACTCAGCTTTAATCGTAGATATTTGCCGTAAATCGTCGTTTAACTCGTTATAAACCGTAAATGTCTCATAACACTCTTAAATCGCTCAGAAAAGTGGCCAAATCGTAAGGATCCGAATTTTTGCCATACGTAAGGATTCGTAAGAAAAATCCGTGTATGTGAAGATAGCATAAAGCATTACCAAATGTCAGATGTTATGAATGAACACTGACGTCAATAAAAACAAAAAACAAAACAACCCGAAAAAGCCTGAAGCAGATTATAAAAGAGGTTTACCAATGTAAATCGCTGTGTGGAGTTTTGGTATTAATGCGAACGTAAATGAAAAATTTCTTCCCGCGGCAGACATGATTCGAAACAATCGTATTCACACTAAATTTGAAAACATTACCATCCACTTTCATTTCTAAGGTTAGGATATCGCCAACTGTTACTGTTCCTGCTGGTTGTCCTGATTTTTTTATTGATAATGTCAATGGTGTTGGTGGCAGGGTGCTCGAAATCGCTACTGGAGCGTTTGTCCTGGAAAAAAAGATATGGATCAAATGTTTTCATAAATAACCTCGAAGATTTTATACAGCAAATTGGAACTCGATCTTTTGTTTTGTGACATATATACCATTTCCAAAAATACAAACGTTTCTGTTTGGAAATATTGAAAAGAGTAATGAGATTAAGAGCCATTTCAAGCATATCTAATAAACCTGAAAATTGGTATTTCTTCTGAATATTATTATTATTATTTGTTTTCCACTTTTAAGTGTCAAGAATTTTTTTCATTTAGTGACATACATGTATTGAAATGTTATTTCACAGTTGCTTCGGAATAATTAACCGGATTCTGGATTGACACCCTAAAGCCGAACTGTTTTCGATACAGAGTAATTTGCCGATGAACTATCCATAATTTATGAAGAAAACATACCAGAGAGCAAATCTGTGTCAAGAACATGATGCACCTTGGATAAAAGAAGAAAATAAGGCTGTACTTAATAAAAAAAGAAACTATGGAAAAAACGAAAGAATATCAACAATCGAATTCTGCAAAAGCATCTAGAAAAACTAGAAGTCCATACCATTAGCAAAAGTTTTTAATACACCAATGGAATCGAAGAAATTACCAGAAAGTTGGAAGAAAGCAAATGTAACACCACATCACAAAAACGGACCAAATATTTAGTCGAAAATTATCGCCCAATAAGTTTAACATCAGTCATATGTAAAACAATTGAAACTTAATCTATTCACTACACAACACCATGGATTTAGAAAAAGTAGATCATGCATAACACAACTTATAGAAGTACTTGAAGATTGGACTGAGCAATTGCACAATAGAAACGCAGTAGAAGTCATTTATCTTGACTTTTAAAAGGCGTTCGATACAGTACCTCACGAACGTTGGATAAATAAACTTCAACGTTATGGTATATGCGGGAATATGTAAGGGTGGATTAGGGATTGTTTTGGTAGATAGAAAACAAAAAGTAGTTATAAATTGTACAGGTTCATACTAGACAACAGTGACAAGTGGCACTCCTCAAGGAAGCGTTCTAAGAGCTATTTTATTTACAATCTACATCAATGACCTACCTAAGGTAGTACAGAATGTAGCAACGTAATTCGCAGATGACACAAAAGTGAATGCAGTAGTAAATAAGGATGAAGAACAACATAATTAAATTGATATAAAAAAACATATTGCAATGGTCAGATACTTGGCTCTTAAAATTCAATAGATCGAAATTTAAGCATGTACATCTAGGCCACACAACCAATACTAAGTATAAAATGGGGGAAATTGAAATTAAGGAAGTAACTGAAGAAAAGATTTAGGAATAATAATCAATGAAAAACTAAAATTTCAACACCACATCAATCAAAAGACAAAGAAAGCAGACCAAAGACTTGGAATGATTAAAAAGAAGCTTCGGTTACATGGATAAAGAAATCTTTTTAACATTATTCAAAAGTATATTGCAACCACATCTAGAATATGGCAGCAATGTATGGTCAGTGATATACAAAAAAGATGCAAAACAAATAGAAAATGTTCAGAGAAGAGCGACAAAATTAGTCAAAAATATAAAATATTTGAGCTATACAGAACGCTTAAAACATCTTGGATTGCCGCCACTTCAATACAGGAGACCATGAGCCCACTTAGTTGAGTCATACAAGATTCTAAACAACATTGATCAAGTACAACATGAGCATATCTTTCAAAAAAAAAACAGAATTGCAACTAGTGGTCACAATTAGAAAATATATAAAAAGAACTGCAGAACTAACATCAGAAAATATAGCTTCTCACCAAGAATATTGGATGTATGGAATAACTTACCAAAACACATTACAGAAACAAAGACAGTCAATTCTTTCAAGAGCCAGTTGAACAACCACTTGACAAATCTGAATATAAAATTCACATCAGATGTCTACCATCTGGCTGGTGAAATTAGTACATTAAGTAGGGTCCCAGGGACTATCTAGCCCATATAGATAACCTCGTAACCAGGTAAACCAGGTAAAACGTTATCTGTCTCTGTCTCAACCATACGGGGAATTATGTG
The DNA here is from genome assembly GCA_028015205.1 of Mytilisepta virgata. Taxonomy (NCBI): domain Eukaryota; kingdom Metazoa; phylum Mollusca; class Bivalvia; order Mytilida; family Mytilidae; genus Mytilisepta; species Mytilisepta virgata. Next base: position 23,711,277 of record CM051520.1, read on the forward strand.
CTCCTCTGACAAGTTGGGATGAACACCTCATTTCTGGGCTAGGTAAAAAACTATATATAAATGTTTTGATGGGACAATATAACATATTAATAAATACAAGTGACAAAAATTATGAATAAAAATATGAAATGTAGAATACATTAATGAAAATTCACCCTAAATACCATAACATATGAATACTAAAGTTAAAAAGCATACGAAATTAGCAAAATTTCAGTTCAACGGATAGAATATCCGCGAATAGTACGATGACAGACGAAAACTAGTTACTATGATATAAGATACTCAAATAAAACATATATGAGCTGCTAAGAAGACTTGATATTAATATTTGTACAGAGCAAAATCAAAACCACTGCTTGGACAATTGTTAGTGAAGTTTGTTATATCATTAGGATATATGATTAAATGTATTTGGCACTGCAAAACGTTTTTTTTGTTTCAATTCTTTTATTTGTTGTTTATTTATTTTCAATTTTTATAAAAAAAAGTTCCTTTAAAACCAACAACGAACTGCGTTGAAGGATGAAGAAAATAAAATTAAAATTATAGCATACAAAATCATCTTTACACATACTATAGAGCTGACCTCAAACAGATAACTCTTAAAAAACGTAAAGCAAATTCAAAGGTATACATACGGAAGACATTAAGAGTTTTGTAAAATACATGGATACGTCCATAAATTTAGCTGTGATTAAAGATTAAATTTCAATAATTTTTGGCCGAAAAACTAGTTTTTTAATATTTACTATATGCCTTGCACTCGGAACCAGGTTAATAGTTTTATATACAATGCATATGGTACAAAATGTATATGAAATCTATGATAACAATCATGACAATATCAAGCTGGTTCTGCGTGCAAGCATTGTAAATTATTTAATTTTGAATTACCTATGTACGTATTTTCCCCATATGCCTAATGCATCAGCCACTCAAGGGATTCTTTGTTCGCGGGTTACCTCCACATGCTTCTACATCAAAATGATAAAGTTGTATATTTTATCTAAAGAAGAACGATTTAGCTTTACAAAAGTATGTTATAATCGGATAAGGTATATATCGGAGAGACATGTCGTCGCCTTGGTGACCGCTTTGCAGAACACTTGCGTTCTATAAAGAATGGAACTGATTGTCCAGTTGGCAATCACTTTCGATTGCCTGGTCACAGCTCGTCAGACGTCCGCGTAACCGTTTTAAGGACAGTTAACGGAGGAAGACAATACAGACAACGCCTTGAGCAGAAAATATTTTTTAGCCTGGGGACACTCCGACCCCGTGGAATTAATGTAAAAAATTCTGAATTTCAATTCATTTACTAAGTACATGAAGTATGCACACTAACTTCTTGCGGTACATTGTACAGTTATTTTATATACGGTACGTTTTCTATACATCATAACGTCAAAGATATTATTAAGGTCTTTCCCGTTTCCAACGGAAAGACCTTATTGTAATTCGTCTGATTATTAAGGGCTTTCCCGTCTCCGGACGGAAAGTCCTTATTGTATTTCTTCTGTTTAATATTATTATTATTATTCTTTTTCTTCCGCCATTTCCTGACAAGTGAGTTCGCGACATATCGCTTTCATATTTTGTCTATGATATCGGTCATGAAAATGATTTGATGTGTTATGGGAATTATGTCGTAAACTTTGTCGTTACGGAGTTATCTTCCCCAACACCAAAAAGATTGTGTGTACTACTCCTCTGAAACCTTAAAAGATATCGCTTCAAAATCTTTTCTAAAGTCCTCAGTCAATCCATACGCAACTTTGTTGAATGTTAGCGGAAAGGATCTGACGACATCTTATGGGAGTTACCTCCCCTAAAATGATTCGTGTAAGTGATATACAAGTATATCTTAAAAACCAGAAGTGATACAGACCTAAAGTCCTCACCATAGACCCTCATGACCTTTCATCTTCAAAATAGAAATAAGGTCAAAGGTCAAGGTCACGTTCTATATTTTGACCTTTGCTTGTGTGCACTACTCCTCTGAAATGATAAAAGATACAGGAATGGTTGGGGGTGTAAAATGTCTGGCATCTAAAGACGCAACTTTGTTACATTTCCATGAAAAGGATCTGAGGTCATCTTATAAGAGTTATGTCCCATTGAAGCATTGGTAAATTAGTTTTTCGGGTAAAACTCAGTAACTTTATATGATAGAGGCATGGGGTCTTCAGTTTTGATCATCGGGGGATGTGACCTTGAGGATGACCTTAGACCAAAATGTCAAGGTCAACGTCCTAATTTTTGACCTTTCTATTATTAGAAGATATTTGAATGCTTTCTAATGAGAAAAGGACTCTGTTGAAAGGCAAATCATAGTCACGGTCACATGATTACAGGTCAAGGTCATTTAATGAAAAATACGTCTTAGATTTTAACCTTTTTTACCAATAGAGATATTGAAGTGGTTCTTCTTTAGAAATATTCAGCTTAGGAAGACAAATCAACGTGAACGTCAAAACAGCAAATGTCAAGGTCATTGAGTGAGAAAACGTCCTAGATTTTGACCTTTTTTATCGTTAACGATACAAAAGTGGTTCTGCTTCAGAGATGTTCATCATTTGGGGTTTAATCAATCTGAATGTCATGAGGTCGCATGTAAAGGTCATTTAACCTGGGAAAGCCCTCAATTGTTCTTTGAACAATTGGATCTTTTCATTATTATTCTTCTTCTTTTCCGCAAAATTTGATGTCCAGAATTTTTTTCATTTCGCGACATATCAAAATGATATTTTGCAGGATGGTTCGGAATGATAAACCGCATTCTGGACTGACCCTGCCATGCCTGCGAAGTCGAAATATTTATCGAAACAGAGTTATCTGCCCGAACAACGTAAACCTTGTTACCGCTCTATCACGGAAACCGTAACAGATAGAGGCAAACCGAAAGGTGGAAAATGTTTGACATCTCAAGACAAAAGTATGTTCTTATTTGGTCGAAACATTTTGACGACTCCTTATAAGATTTACTTCCCCTTGAACAGTGAACGGAACACCTTAAGGGTCAAAAGTCATGAACGGTTAGTCGTAGAGACTTGGGACTTCCACCAATGACCATCACAGGTCATGACCTTGAAATTGACCTTAAGGTCAAAGTTCAAGGTCAAACTTGACCCCTGACCTTAAACCTTGTTACCGATCTGATTCGGAAACGGTAAAAGATAGCTGATTAAATGTGTTGAGAAAAATGTTCATCTTGTCAAGACGCAACTTTGTCGTGTTTCAGTCAAAGCAGTATATCAACTCCTTATAGGAGTTATTGGCCCTTGAATATTTAACAGAACACGTAAATGGTCAAAACTCATAGACGGTTAGTTGTAGAGATTTGAGACTTGCACCAATGTTCATCAGAGATCAAAAACTTCAAAATGACCCCAAGGTCAAAGGTCAAGGTCAAACTTGACCTCTGACCTCAAATCTTGTTACCGCTCTGTCTCATTAACCGTAAAAGATAGCTGATAAAAGGTATTGAGAAAAATGTTTCGAATGTCAAGATATACATTTGACTCATTGGGTTCGAATCCATACAGCGACAACTTATAGGGGTTAGTGCCCTTGACACTTTTATATTTTATTTTATATCTCGCAAACTATAACAGATAGGAAGAAACTGTCAATACAAAAAAAGAACAGTTTCAAAAGATCTACATTTTGGTACAAAGGTCAAAGGTCAGAGATCAAGCTCATCGAAAAAGCCCTTAGCAACCCACGGAAAAGTACCTAGCAACCATATAAATTTATGTTCAGGGGCTTATATTTAACTGTATAAGTAAAAATGGAAGGTCAAGGGTTGTCAATGAAACTGTCTATAGCAACTGATTAAAAAGCCCTTAACAACCATATATAATTATGTTATATATTATATATTATAAAAATGTCAATTTTGACTGTAGACCTTGTTATCGAAATAACTCAGAAACTGTAAGAGATAGCTGATGAAATATAATAGAGAAACTGAAATATAATAGAGAAAATGTTTGCCTTGACAAGACGCATCTTACATTTTTGCGACTCAATTTTACGACTCTTTGTTAGAGTTATACCCTATTGAATATATAACTGAACACGAAATGGTCAACTCATAAACAGTTAGTCATAGATATATGGATTGAATCAGTTGCAAATCATCTCATTGATATGTTTATTTCTAGTACTATGAGAAGATTGACTACAAAGGAAAAGAAAAACAATAATAAACACCTTTGTTTACAAATGTGACATGAGTTAATCTCATATTTAACAATAATATCCAAATAAATTTAAGAACAATCATATTTTAACCAGAAATTGAGGTTCAAAAAGTACAATGAGCATATTTATAAAAGAAACAAAATTCTTTATTACTGTTGTGTATTATTCGCAAATATTACCTCACTTTGGACTGAACTAACCATTATAAATATCAAAATTCTAAATTTTGGAACTAATTCAATCAAATTACCGTATTAGTTGACTATTGTACCCTCGAAAGGTTCAAAATTATAGATATTTAAACAAAACATCTTCGTTTTTCAGTTCAGGGATAGTTTTGTACTGGGGATAGGAAATACGATTAAAAGCAAGTAAAGTCGTCCCATATTATTTCGTCCCTAATTAGTTCACTACAGTACAGACTTGGGATTTGCACCCAATGGTCATCAGATATCAACTGTTTGACATATCAAGACACTAGTTTGTTTTTATTTGGTCAAAATAATTTATCATAGTTAAATGACCCGGGAAAGACCTTGCAATTGTTCTCTGAACAATTGTCCTCCTAGTTTTACTTATTTTTACTATATAGTTTTACTATCTACCTTTTCATTTATGTATTTTCTATGAAGTACTTTTATTATCGACACCCACGTCAAATAATTTTTTATTTTTGTTTACATTTTATGCACGGACTCAGTCTCACTCTGGGTTTCAAAGAGTCAACACCTTTTTATACCCCCCGCAAACGAAACTTTACAGAAAGGAAGTACATCATCCAAAGATGTGCATGAAGAAAAATCTTTGCTTTCCGATATCACACAAGGGAGATAATTGGACTTCTATTTTTTTGGCTTATACATTATATATGAACCTCGTAAGTGCAACTCCTCCTAGACCGCTCAATAGATTTCAACGAAACTTTACAGAAAGGAAGTACATCATCCAAAGATGTGCATAAAGAAAAATCTTTGCTTTCCGATATCACACAAGGGAGATAATTGGACTTCTATGCGCAACTACTTCTAGACCGCTGAATGGATTTCAACGAAACTTTACAGAAAGGAAGTACATCATCCAAAGATGTGCATGAAGAAAAATCTTTGCTTTCCGATATCACACAAGGGAGATAATTGGACTTCTATTTTTTACCTATTTCAATATATCAACTCCTCCTAGACCGCTCAATGTATTTCAACGAAACTTTACAGAAAGGAAGTACATCATCCAAAGAAGTGCATGAAGAAAAATCTTTGCTTTCCGATATCACACAAGGGAGATAATTCGACTTGTATTTTTTTTGGCTTATACATTATATGAACCTCGTAAGCGCAACACCTCAAAATCTTTGCTTTCCGATATCACACAAGGGAGATAATTGTTTGGAGTAGTAAAGGCAACCATGAGTATGCTTAAATTGATGCAAATATCTTATGAAACTTTACCCTGGGCAAGGCAAAGCGTGGGGTATCCTTTGTGAGCTTTGCTCACAGTACATCTAGTTATTTTTATTTTTTACATGCTCGTGATCAAGACCATATTGGTAAAACGTTGAGTATTTTTAACTCTTTAGTTTGTTGTTGTTTTTTTACAATTCTATATTTGGTTTTGTTCAACTTGTGTATTTCATACATTTTAGTCGTTCTATGCCCCTTTTGACAGCTCACCCTTTCCATTTATTTTTCTAGTTATCTATTGTCACATGAGCTGTTTCGCAACATACTTAGTTTTATGTTATAATGTACGTTTTGCGGGAATTAATTTTTAATTTTTTGTTATAAATGAGGGCCGCTGAGCTATCCTATCGCAACTCATCCTTTAATCATATCAATTCTTCTAAAACTATATTCGTGTTGATGGATCTTACGTATTCCGTTCCCGATTCCCGGTTTTTATAACCTGCCTTTCTCAGTTCCAGCTGTTAACTCTTATGACTTGCCCATAAAATCCGCGGGGTTCATATATTCAGATTCTTACATAGTTACCGGATTTTACTATATAAATTTAATAAATCTGATAATTATCGAGTAGTGATGTAAAAACCTGTTTCTCTAAGAATTATCAAATAATTTTTTATATTTGATCAACTAAAATCTTATTCGATTGGCTAAAAATTCCGTAATACAACTGTACAATATGTTGTTATGTTCTTGGATGTAATCAATCGATTTTGAGATATCGAAACGTAAAGGTCGTACCGGCGGGGTATTGCCTATTGTCTTAGCCAATCGTCGCTGAGATCATATTAAACAGAGCTGTTTATTCTAGGATAATTACTGAATTCAGCAACTTTCAATTTAGTTTACTAATAATAAATTGATTTTACTGATTATTTTAGTATTCTCACAAGCACAATTATTTGTTATTTAATGTGTTTGTTTGTTTGTTAAGTTGTGGTTTTACGCCATTTTCAGCATATTTGGCTATATCTCGACGGCCAGTTTTTATTGGTGGAGGACACCGGAGTACCCAGAGAGAACAACCGATTTACAGGATTTACTGGCTGAGTTTTAAGAATCTCATCTTTTTGGAATTGGCACATCTAAAGAATAAACTAAATGATACTGAGCCATTAGTTTTTTTTTTTGCATTTTGGAAATATATCTAATACTTTTTTCTACTAATTACCTGAAAATGGAAACGCAATTTGTTGAATTGTGTTTAAAAATGTCATTTTACAAAAAAACTAGGAATTTTTAGTTATTTCATATAATGCCTGCCAATGTTTATAAATTTTATAAATTGCCTAAAATTTCAGAAGTTTTACAAAATGCCTGTGACATATACAAGCAATACACAAAGCAGATTTTTGTGTTACCTCAAAATTGTTTTATTTTCTGGTATAAATGTGCATGGGCGCAGACATTTCGATATGATTCCTTTTTTGTAGTGTGTGTAATGTTTTCTCTTTCAACCTACCTTATTGTAGGAAAAAATGCCTTTCCAGTAACATCATGTGAAACATCAGTGCAACTGAGAGTAAGAATTTGTATGTCTTTTCCACCTATAATATTGGGTTTTTTTTCAATCTGCAGTACTACTTCAACAGTTTTCTTCTGTAAAAGAAAAAAGAAATCAATTCACTTAAACGTTTTTAGTATTTTGCTTTTAGTCAAGTAGTTTAAGTTGACCACTGGACTTTTGTTTATGAATTCGTTGTAACAAATTGTATGCCGAAAGTGTTGACATTTCGTCGATTTACGGCTCATTAGTTATGCTTAAATGATGAAAACAAAACACTAATCCAAAACGCCGAAGAGAAAAATGCCAAAATGCCCAAAAATATCATCTAAGGCCGCAACAATTCACGAGGGAGATAACCCTCGGTTTTAACCAAATTTATCATTTATTTAACAGTAAATAATATAAATTTCGGGTAAGTGCAGAAATACTAGCAACCGATCTGGTAAAACTCTCAGGGATATCGAGTTTACCAGCAGCGTTATAATGGTTCTATGATGATGCAACTCTTGATGCACAAGATGTGCACATTTCATCTATTGACAAAATTATTCACGACGAAGATACTCATTAGTATTAACATTAAACAGTAAATTTAAAGTTCCATTTTCGAGCTAATATCGAAATACTTGCAACTGAGCGAAATGATATCTTCGGGAAGTCCACCAGCTGCGAGTATCTTTAATATCAATTAGTGCACAAGATATTCCTACTTCGTCGATATACGACACAGCAGTTGCGCTTAAGGCATACAATGTTGAAAACTAAAACTTTACAATAATCCAAAAAGGTTTAAGAGCAAAATACCAAAATAATCAAAAAGGCAGAGCTTTGCACTATAGTGATACACGTTAGTATTAAAAAATAAGATTTTAAGTATTAATTTGGGGCCAATACCAATAACTTCCCTCTGTAACTTTGGGTCCACAAGCATTGGTAACGACTCAGTGGTAATGATAAATTCGTTGATACCAATTCGATGCACTAAGGTGTACGAAGCTATTAAGTTATCATTTATAGAGTCACCCATAGCACCAATACGTCGGCAATACTATTACATTTGAATTGTCTATTACATTTTCGTTCAGAAAGGAACATTTCAGGGTTTATGGAACTAAATAACCTGAAAGCTTGTAAAACAAAATGTGAATTTTCATTGCTTAATTGTCACATGGAAAGCATACAATAACTTCGGTAAAAAGCTGGATGACTATATAGATGATGTTTTTGCTAATTTGCTTTCAATAGGAACTAAAGGAAAAAAAATAATTATCAGGAATGAGTATATTTTTATTTTTAGGGTTTTGACATGCGAGGAATATCTAGTCCGTCAGTACTACTTTTTACGAATTTGAGAATTCGAAAAGCGCATAGCTTCATAGGAACAATATAAAAACTACCATCAAATGTGACAATCGATCAGTTTAATTTATTCCACATTGGCCTTGAACTGTTTTCTGCTCTTTGGTCGGGTTGCTGTCTCTTTTGCACATTCCTTGTTTCTATTCTCTATTCTATTTCCACATCTCGGAAAATAGACTTCATTTAAGTTAAAAGTTTGGAAAAACGACTATCAGTCTAGTGAACATCCGTGATGCATTGTTAGGAGTAATTCCTCTGGATCCAAAATTCACCGTAGATTGTTCTTGTAAAAAGTAGTTTTCACTAAGAAATAAAAGAATCTTTCAGTCTTTCGTCTTTACGCCGTTACCTGTTGCACACTGTGATCTCCTTTATAGTTCATGTACTCAATTAAATGTTATAATCGGACGGATGTAACCTTTTTATTGGCAGATTTCATTTTGTGTGTTCAGGACGACTCCCGATATAAACTTTATTAAACTGTGTTCAGTAGTTTCTGTGTTATCAGTGAGTACACAAAAATAGACAATAAAAGGATGTAAAGTACTAGATGTGAACAACAGTTCTAAAACGTTATTTGTTTGGTTTTTTTTTAAATATATTTAAATCAAAGTGAATCGGATTGATAAAGGGTGTTTTATACCCGAGACCCGCAGTGAGCTAGTCCAACCTGCGAGACACGTGTCCGGATGTCATAATTAGATCCAAGGTTAAAATGTACAAATTAAGTATTTTCCAACAGAAACAGTATGTACCAAGCACATATATACATGTTTTAGAAAGATTTTAAACATAAGAAATACATTGTATTTATTTAGCACAGAATAATAACTTTTGTGTAGAATTTGAAATTAAGATTAAGATATATTATTCTTCGTACATGTAGTATTAAAAATGCATTATGTTATGTCAAAGTTATTAATTAATTTTCCTCATACATCAGATGTCTTCTCCCATCTTGACCACGTCAGCAAATTATATCTCGAAATTATAAATTAAATTTGAAGAGGGATAAATAAAAACTAAACTGAGGTAGTCGCAAACGGAGGCTATCACAGCACTCCTCACATTTTGTATCCCTGTGCACTGTTTTCACAATTATACGTTTGAATACAGGCCCAGATTTTGGAACATTAAAATTCTAAAACCTTATTGCACATCTGCATAAATGAAATTACTGTATAGATATAAAATGTATAAAATGAAAAATTAAAGAAAATTTTCAGTCACCCACTTATAATTTTTGAAATTCGACCCCTAAAGGCTCCACTTTTTGAAAATCAAAATTCTAGAACCTTATTGCACATCTATATACAGTGTGTGACAATACCGTAAAGAAATTAAATACATAAAATGAAAATTGAAAGAGGAGATTAGGTCACAAGCTTAAATTCCCAATTTCAAAATTCAACTACTGTGTCTCCCGAGTTCTGAAAATCAAAATTCTAAAACCTTATTAACATCTACATATAGTATGTGACAATACTGTATAGAAATCAAATGTATAAAATGAAAAATGAACGGGAGTTTAGGTCACAAGTTTAAATTGCCAATTTAAGAAATTCGACCCTTGTGGGCCCCAATTTTTTAAAATGAAAATTCTAAAACCTTATTGCGCATCTACCTACAATATGTGACAATCCTTTATAAAAATTAAATACATAAAATGAAAAATGAAAGAGGAGTTAAGGTCACAAGCTTAAATTCACAATTTTCAAAATTCAACCCCTGTGGGCCCCAATTTTTGAAAATAAAAATTCTAAAACCTTATTGCGCATCTAGATACGGTATGTGATAATACTGTATAGAAATTAAATGCATTAAATCAAAATGGAAATATTTATCCTGCAACTAGTGTATTTACTATACGAATACGTGGTGTCGAATATTCAAAAGTGATATTCTGTATACTATACGGAATATCACTTTCAGATCTAAGCTCCGCCCACTTTAGGGAACTACTTTTCTCTGGAATGTATGTAAACAAATATGGCGGCCTCCATCGTAAACAATATCATAGCAACCATAGGTTTCGGCTATATATACAATATTAGTATAATGTAGAAGAATATAGAAAATATTTGTACGAGACTAGGAACTGGGGGAAAATGCGAGGCTCTGCAGTCTAACCACATGGTATCTTCAATGTTTTATGGCGCCTATTTGAACATTGGCACACTTAATGTGTACATGCACAATCCAGGTAACAACAACACGCCATCACACACTGCACCGAATCCGAATGATCAATAAACTCGTTCAAATTATTGTTACTGTATAAATTTATCATCATGATTGTTCATATCTGTTTATTTCATTATTAAATACACTGATTTAAATTTTTATATGCATTTTCTTCAGCACGGAACAGTGAAACTATTTACAGGCGTATTTTACGTCATCACTTTGTGCTCCGTCTTGATATTTAACTACGCACAATTAGATGGGGCACCATACGGGGCACTTCATAATAAAGAAATCATTTGTAGGAAGTTTGCCAACAAATAATGTTGTGTTTCAGGATAAAAACAACATTAATATAATGTAGAAGAATATAGAAAATATTTGTACTCGGCACAGAACTGGGGGAAAATGCTCGGCAGAGCCTCGCATTTTCCCCCAGTTCCTAGCCTCGTACAAATATTTTCTATATTCTCCTACATTATACTAATATTGTATATATATCCTATATAGTATTGTCACGAATAGTATGTAGATGCGCAATAAGGTTTTCGAATTTTCATTTTCAAAAATTGGGGCCCACATGGCTCGAATTTTGAAAATAAGGAATTAAAGCTTGTGACCGGATCTCCTCTTTCATTTTTGATTTCATGCTTTCGATTTCTATATAATATTGTCACATATTGTATGTAGATGCGCAATAAGGTTTTAGAATTTTGATTTTCAAAAATTGGGGCCCACAGGTGTAAAATAAGGAATTGAAGCTTGTGACCTAAAATCCTCTTTCATTTTGACTTCATGCATTTAATTTCTGTACAGTATTATCACATACTGTATGTAGATGCGCAATAAGGTTTTAAAATTTTTGATTTTCAAAAATTGGGGCCCAAAGGGGTCGGATTTCTTAAATTTGCAGTCTAATCTTGTGACCTAAACTTCTCGTTCATTTTTCATTTTATGCATTTGATTTCTATACATTATTGTCACATACTATGTGTAATAAAAAAATGTATCACAAAATACCGAAATAAATTTGATGCACTGTATAGCCATTTCGTTGACTGACAACTCATCAGCAGTGCTCGAGATAAAAATGTTGGAAAACCGGTTAAAGATATAATGATGAATTAATAAGCACACCATTCAAAGACCAAAACAATTAAAACAAACAGAAATCCAAACTCAGCTAAGGGTTACCTCAGCATCAAAAGGAAGAGCCTTGGGAACATTTGGTAGATATGCAATAAGGTTTTAGAATTTTGATGTTCAGAACTTGGGGCCCACAGGTGTTGAATTTAGAAAATTCGGAATTTAAGCTTGTGACCTTAATTCCTCTTTCATTTTTCATTTTATGTATTTAATTTCTTTACGGTATTGTCACAAACTGTATATAGAGGTGAAAATAAGGTTTTGGAATTTTGATTTTCAAAAATTAGCGCCTTAAGGGGTCGAATTTCAAAAATTGGGAATTATAAGTTGGTGACTGAAAATTTGCTTTCATTTTTCATTTTATACATTTTATTTCTATACAGTATTGTTATACACTGTATGCTGATGCGCACTAAGGTTTTAGAATTTTAATTTTCGAAAATGTTGGCATGTATTTAAAGGTATAACTATGAAAAAGTTGCACAGTGATACAAAATGTCGGGAGTGCGGGGATAGCTCTCGTTTCCGACTGCCTCAGTCTAGTATTATTTTGTTTTGCATTGTATGTACATTTATTGTATATATATTAAAAAAGATGAGACGTAAATAAAATATTGAATTGAATTGAATTATAATTATCATCACCTTTTACGGATACAGTGGGATAAGTATTGGTTATTCACCTTATGTTTATTGAATAGGAGGACCGATTTATTCTGTGTTCAACCCTGTCCTTTAGTTATCATCAGATTTAGTACACATCACCCATGATAGTGATGCCTTCCAGATATGTCGTTTAATATTTCTAATGCAAACATCTGTCTGTTAAATGAAGTTTAACAATGGCCTAACAGGTCTGTGTCTTTTCTCTGTCAGTCTGTTGATAACAGACCATGTCTACAAAACTTAAAGGAAAATCAGTCAGTCATTCCATTATGAAAACATCTGTCAGTTATCTGACTGTGTTCCCTGGTTGGCTTTAAGACAAAATCCTACCTCATTAATATGTATATCATAGAATAATACAACTAATCCCTTGACACCTGTGTTTATTCATTTTTTTAAATTGCGGTATATCCTGTGTTTAAATCTCGATCGAGGTAGTTAAGGCTCCCCAAAAAAAGTTTGAAGACTTATTGCTTTAATCCGTTTCTTATTATGCCCTCAACACAAAGTCTGGGGAACTTCTTGCTTTTGATCCGTTTCTTTTCCTTTTTTCTTCTGAGACATGAACTTGCTCGAAGTAGATATCAAAAACCGTTCGAGCGAACTTAATGAAACTTTGTAAAAAAAAAATAGGTGATCATGCCTAGTTGTGCATAAAGTTTCGGAATATCCAAAATTGCCGCAGGTTTGAGGACTTTAACAACGTATCTCAACACAGTATTACTTGTTATTATTATTATTATTAGTATAGTTATTCCCGACTTCAAACAGCCTACCGATGACACTTGTAGTCCAATCTTAATGAAACTTCATAAGAATCATGTCGAGATCCACGAATTTTCAAAATAGCTGCAATTTCCATGGAAACAGCGAAAATATACTTAAAACATTCATCAATTTAGATAACTAGATCTCACAAATTGTTTACTTGATGATTACAACTTTTTACAGAAATGTAGCCCCATGTTTTGTTGTTTCTCCTTATGACACTCATTTCAAGATATAGGGGTTAAAATGTATATTTGTATGGTATAAAAAGAGGATGGGGTGTCAGTACGAATATATTTGGAATTAATGTTTAGTTAATTGTAGTTATTAATCAACTTGTGAAGTTTTCTTATAAACCTCTATATTTTCTTATTCCTTATGAGAAGACACTTCATTGGTGTATATGGGGTCCATAATGGTATACCCCACCCCCCCCCCCCCCCCCAAAAAAAAATAGATTTGACTTTCTAATTTTGAAACTTTTGAGATCCTCATCATATAAGCATGTATATCCTTAATCCTTATGGGAAGATGCATTCATCCACATATATGGGGGTGTCATGGGGTATGCCTCAGCCCCTCAAATCAATTTATCTTCGTAATTTTAAATCCCACCCTATAACCATATATAATCTTACTCCTTATTGGAGATGGATTAATTGATGTATATAAGGGGTCTCTAAGTTTATACCACATCCTTTCAAAAATAAATGAGCCTTTGCAATTTTAAAATCTTTGAGATTCCCACCCTTTAACCATATATAGTCTTACTCTTTATTGGAAAATTCATTCATTGATGTAAATGGGGTCCCTATGGGATATTCCCCGCCCCCTAAAATAAATTTGACTTTTGTAATTTTTAAACCTTTGAGATCCCCACAATATAACCATATATATCCTTACACCTTATTGGAAGATGCATTCAGGTATACGAAGGTCCTTGGGATAATTTGTTTTCGTTTGATTGCGCAAAGACACACCAGTTTATCAATTACGCACGCTTTTCGCATGAAACCCAAATCTAAGGCCTTTAAAATCCCAGGGTTCTCTGTCTCAAAATCTGTTGCACATGTAGACAATCGACGAGCCAAGTCATACCACGTCTGAACGAAGACAAACGAAACAACGCTATCGGTCGGTTCCCACCCGTTGTTGTTCTTTCTCTCTTATAAATCAAATCGATCATTTAAATACACATTTTTCAGCCCATGAAGTATGCTGAATTATATTTTGAAAATATGTATATTTTAGAATACCAGTTTCTCCAAATAAAATAATAATCCTTACTTCAAATTAGTTTTTTTTGTATTTAGGTACTAATGAATGCGGTGTTTTACAATATGATCAACTTAATGATTATTACACTAATTCGATCGTGAAAAATTAACACCCATCGTCAACACGATACAAGCGTGTGCACACGCTTCAGTTATTTTCAACTTCATGTATACACGATCGTTAAATTCCACACGATAGTTGCCTATCAAAATCGTGTACAAACTGAATGAACGAGTTACAATGTAATACATACGAAACAAAACACGCACACGAAACGAATGAAACGCGGAACGAAAAAGAAATATTGGGAATGTTGAATATTTCAGTAGCTGTATTAGTTATCTAAGAAACACTTTGTCAATTAGTCAACACTTTCGGTCCATTGGACACATCTTAGGGGACTTTTGTTAAATGAAAAGCTTGATGTTATAGAGCAAGATCTAAATTGATGTGATTAAGACATAGACGAGAGAAAGATTATGGATAAAATAGCTAGATACCTTGTACATGTTTCATCCGAGAGGAATAAACAAGACGTTGTTATCTTAGTGCTGTCTCAATAGCAGGATGCAATAACATCTTTTTTTTTTAATTTGGATACACTCATTTTGTTGCATTCCATCAAGTTAGTGCTAATTTTATGATTTAATAGTGTTTCATTTTGTTAATTAGTTATGGTTTAATTCTTTGATTTGAATTTTGAATAATATATTTCTTTGTAGCCTATAATCTCAAAAGGGTCGTTGATTTTGCGATTTGCTGTCTGGAATAGGGTCATAATTTCTCATAAGAAAATTGTTTTTGTAAAATCTCCCTGCCGTGTAGCTGCATATCTACCGCATATGTAAATTCAGGCATTTTGTCTGGTATAGAGCATATTTTTTGTTTTTGTATATCATGCACGGGGTGTGTTTTTTTAATTTCTGTCGTTAACAGGGCATGTTTTGTGTAATTGCCTGTCATAAAAATGGCCCTTTTTGCAAGGACAATAAAAAAATACCCCCGTGCATCAATACCTGGGATGAGGTCGATTATACTTATAATAAGAAAAATTGAATTTTTCGGGAAGGGGACTGCAATAATATCACAAATTGGGTGTTTTCGCGTGCTGACCGGTTTAATCCACCACTATTAAGTGTTTGTAACAAATAGGATACCCTGACCTTCTTTTTCTATATTTAATTGTGTGCTATTATGTTATTTATTTTGTTAGTTGGTGTACATTCAATAACTTTTAAATATACAGTAGTTAAGAAAAATGACCAGGTGAAAATGGTAATTACTTTTGGCTTTTATACTATTTATTGGATTTATTAAACTAGGAAAACACAGCAGTTCACCCAATAAATGACAACGGATATGAATTTGGATATCTAATAATTTATTATCTATATATATGTACTTACGTTGCCAATGTTAGTTTTACAAGATTGGACGTCCGATAAAGAACAAGATTTGCCATCTGCTTTTAGAAGGACCTTGAAATTCTTAGCTGCATTCGATAGTGTGATTTCATCTACATATCCACTTTTACAGCCTACAAAAATAAATATGTCGTATATGGATAAATGAATATAAACAAAGACTCTTTGACTGTTTAGTTAAAACCGGAACCATTCATCATTATGGATGAAATATACACATTTATATCCGGATTTGAAGTGTTTAGAATTTTTTTTTCTATGTCGAAACGAAAAGGAAACAATTTATTACCATTAAACAGTTAGGTTGGTGATATTTGTTACCAATGGCATCATGAACATAAACAACAACCTATAACAGATGATAGATCGACACTTTAGACTAGAGAAAGCGCACATTCGAATTAAAAATTACAAGATTGCTATAGAGCAGACAATATAGTAGGTCAATAAAATAAATAACAAGACAGAAAGTTTCAAACGTACTGACATAAACTTATAAGATACAATACTGATATAACCTTTTGACATTATTTTATATAAAATCATTTGGGATATGAATTGAAATTTTACAGCTAAGCCTTTCTTTTTTAATATATGGTTACTTGGTACTTTTTCACAACATATGAAGTCTTCCAAACTATTTATCAAAGATGGAATTGTAGTGTTTGAAATTCAACTTGTTCACATCTGACTACTTTAATATATGGTTGATAGGTACTTTTCCTAAAATTTAAGGGTCTGTGAGTATTCCAGGATATTTAACAAAGATAGAATCGCAATCCTTGAAATTCAATCATTCCAATCAATTGCTGTTTCACACTTGAATACTTTTCTATATTGTTGCTAGGTATTTTTCCCCAACATATGAAGGTCTGAGAGACTTCGAAAACATTTACCAGAAATGGAATTACAGTGTTTGAAATTCAATTTATTTCAAGCAATTGCTGTTTCACACCTGATCACTTTAATATATAGTTGATATGTACCTTTTTGTTTTAAATTTCAAGGTATGAGAATCTTTCAGAATATTTACCAAAGAAGCAATTGTAATTTTTGAAACGCAATTATTCCAATCAATAGCTCATTTTTTCACATCTGACTACTTAACTATGTGATTGCTAGGTACGTTTCCAAAAAGTTTAAAGGTATGAGAGCCTTCCAGGATATTTACAAAAGATGGAATTGCAGTGCTTGAAATTCAATAATTCCAACTTATTGCTGTTTCAGATCTGATTTATTTAATATATGGTTGCTAGGTATTTTTTCAAAAGTTTAAAGGTCTGAGAGTCTTCCAGGATATTAACCAAGACGGAATTGCAATTTTTGAAATTTAATTTCCAAGCAATTTCTGCTTCAATCCTAAATACTTATTTATATGGTTGCTAGGTACTTTTCAAAAAATTTAAAAACTATTATGATAGATTAAATGAAATCATTTGTTATCTGTAATGTTGTATTCACTACTACATGTTCCATGTATTTTTAAAACTGGAATACACATAGTTAAGATGTTAAGAAAGGATTAAAGGATCAGTCGCAATGTGATGTTATGCAACATAGGCGTAGTAATATGTAAAACAAAATTACAAAACAGTTACTCATGATGAGGACAATATCACAAAATATAGACTGACTAACATGACTAAGGGCCGTGGTATCGACCAGGCAAACTGAAATAGCTTTTCCTGGTCCATACCACGGCCCAAGGTCATTTGAATAGTGAAATATGATTTTGTTAGCACTATGAAATATGCATTTCCTATAAGATTTTGACGTTATTAATGTCAAATTCTCCTTCAAAATAGTTCAAATATGGACAATTTACTGTGCATGCAATCTCAATAGATTTTTAATGAAAGGATAGAGTATGATTTAGCCTGATATTTGGCCTTTTAAATTTCAAAATAAAAAAAATAATGAGTCTTGTGTAAAGTGAATGCAATATTTCTCATATTGCGGATTCTTTTCCCGTGTCATAGAACACATATCCGGTATTCCGCAAAAGAAATATAATATTATGGAATCAACAACATGCTGTAAATCATGTTTGGCAATTTCATAGAAATATAACAATTTTGCACCAAATTTTGCAAACGACGTAAAGACTTCGGAATCAGTTTAAGTAAATAAAATGTACAGAAAATGGGATAAAAGTCATCTTCTGTTGCCTCACACGTAAAAATGAAAACTTGGAGTTGTATGCACATAAAGAAGATAATGTCATAAATGTACATGTTGAAGACCAAACGTTTGTAAAATGCATCATAGATCAACTGCATCACTGATATTAAATCCTTTATTACAGAATGTAATATTGATAAAGATAATATGCTTGAGTGCACTAAGTGTTGGATACATGTACACTACCAATGTTCTGAACTTCCATCGTACCAAATGCATGTCCTGTCTAGATCAGCCGTAAAGACTTATGTATGTAAGAACTGTGCATAAGTCCCGTCTGACTTTGTAACCAACAACTTGCACAAGATAAAGACTGATGAATCAACAAGTCAGACAGTTCTGAAATAAAAGCAAATTCAGTATGCACATACAACGGCGTACTGACATTCATTGAGAAGGTTACGTATATATTCCAAGACACTGTCGTGTCAGCCTTGCAGAACATTAATACTAAAACTACATAAGCTACAGAAAATATTAACTGTTCATGTGAAAATGTATCAAAATTAATCTCTGATAATGGCTAACATATTGGAATTTTAGATCAAATGAAATATGATAAAAGTGAAATGACGAAAAATAGGGAAAAGCTGTATTCATGTTAAACAACTGAACAATTTGAAATGGAAAAAGTTGAAACTAAACTCAACAATGCAAATTCTGCTCTCAAGAATGCTGAAAAAAAAATCTATGAATACAACTTTTATTTCGGCTTTGAATTCGTGCTTTTCAAACTTAGAAGACAATGTGAAGTCTATGGTTCTCGATAAAGACAAAAGCGCCTCTCCCTCTTTTAATAAAAATACTGATGTTAAATACTAGTACGTGCCGAAATATCGACCAAAGTTAGCTACTCAAGCAATTAGCCATAGAAGATTCAGACATCAAAGACTTCTGTGACTTGGAAATTTCCACATTTTTCTAATAAGATGCTCTAATTTTATAAATGGTTATGTTACGAAAAAGCATTTGTTACACAATTTCAGATTCTTATAAATATCTAAATACTTGTTAAGGTACTGAGGTTTATGATTGTATATTAATCCATTTGTTCACAAATGATGTAAGTCTTCAGATAACTCAGAGATAATTTGTGAAAAGTTTCAACAGCTTTTAGCATAATGTTCAGATAAAATCAGATTTACATGTAACCACAACTAATAAATATAATACGTGTATGGAGAACATGTATAATGTGATATGCATATAATTTAACACTATTTCAACATTTTTGCCATCAGTATTAAGCATGATAATACAATTGCAAATACTCTATTTTAAACAAAAACTTAAAAAAAAAGTAAAATATGAATTATTTAAATTAATTCAAAATTTATTGAAATACATTTTTGTCCCGAAAACAACTTCCATATATGTCAAACGCTAAAATTACCATATATCGCAAACACTAAAAATTACCTTAAATGGAAAACACAAAATATACCATATACAATAAACGATACGATACACGATTAACCATACCATAAGCTAATCAAAACGATAAACGCTAAACGAAATGATGTACAATAAACCATACCATGCACGCTAAATGAAACGCTAAACCATACGTTATACACTAAAAGAGCGTTCGTGGTAACGTTTATGGTATAAGGTTATCGTCCGTATATCGTTCGTTCAACATTCTTTCAGAATTCGTTCATCGTACGTTCAGCGTCCGTACATCGTCCGTACATCGTTCAGCATCCGTGCATCGTCAGTAGAACGTTCGTTCGCCGTTTGAGTTGTTAACTTTTACGTTACAGTGTGTGTAAATATTGTAGTCGATATTCTAAATTTTGAAAAGTCAAAATTTTGATTTTAAAAAGTCAACATTTTGAGATTTTAAAAGTAAGTAAAGTCAAGGAATACCAAAGGGATATTCGAAGGAGGGAACAATCGAAACAACTGACAAACTACGGAGAACAACGAAGACAAGTCCAAAACAAAGCATGCACTAAAATTAAAAAGTAAAAAACATGAACAACATGGACCCCACTAAAAAACCGGGGGTAGACTAAGGTGCTCCGGAAGAGTAAGCAGTCTCTGCTGCCTGCGGGATACCCGCCATGCTGTCCATGTCAAATACGGTATGAGGAATGGATAACATCAATGGAACAGGTTTTTTCATACATGTCAACCAAGTAATGATGACGTAAGAATTAAAAATCCAAATTTCAAGTCTTTAAAAGTCAGATTGTTGATTTTTTAATATCGAAATTTCGCAATTTGTAATTTAAAATTTTTGACAATGTTAGGGACGAGATCAAAAGTTCAATGTAGGATAAAAAACTTAATTCAAATAGTTTGGGGGATGGGGGGGTTAAAATCGCTGCAAGTTTTATTATCCGACATCGATTTTCGGGGGGTGGGGGTGGGGGGGGGGGGGTCAGTGAAAAAACTATGTGAATTAAGTTTTTTATCCTACATTGAACTTTTGATCTCGCCCCTTAAACTTTTGAGTTTATAAAATATTTGTCATTCCTAAATATGTTTTTAATTTATCCCTAATACGCTTTCGTATTAATGGAATGACACCTCGATTTCATTCTTTACATTCATTAAAAATTGTGACGCACTGACTGATCAGTCAGATGCGAAAATAGACCAATCACGTAAATTCATGAAATTACGATTTTATTTGTTTGATAAGTATGTTACGTATTGTAAGTCAAGTCATGAATTGTGACAGATTTGAAAAGTAGAGGCTCTTTAATGATACTGTGATCATGGGGAATATTTATTTAGCTTCAGGTCATGGTTTAAAATTTAAAAATAATCCTTACGGCTATAGAATGATTCATTCAACCTTGGAACATGAAAATTCTAAAAATTAACTCACTAAACTATTTATAATAAGTTGTATTCTGTATGTACTCTTCTAAACCTCTTAAAGCCGTTTTATCATCTTTCCTTTCCAGCTCATGACCAAGAGCAGTCTATGGAAAGTGCGAATAGACAAATAAAATTTCAAATAAAACAACATACATTTTAATTGTAACCAAGAGACTCATGGGAAATTTCGACTTTTGTTTACATTGTTGAAGACCGAAATAGAAGATTTTAGGGTAAGCACATTTTTACTTTTCATTACAAATGATATTTTTGTGTACAGTTAGACGAACTCAGTTCAAATATTTAAAAGTGCAACGCCAGAAATCTTTTGATTTTACAATTTTGCTACACAATGGCGACATATTTGAAAGCCATCGTTGCATAGCAACATTTGACGTCACAGAAAAATGAACGTTAAGATCTCCCGCGGGTAGGACGTCGAATCACAAACAAACATTTCTGAAGAATCATAAAATAAATAGGTTTAACAACTCGTAAAAATTAGATATCGCTTATTAACCCACCAAAGGCTCGTTTCTTATTATATCCAAATTAAACAACTCGATTTGATATCAAGAGATATCTAATTCTCACTCACTCACTTATGAAACCTATAATTATACTATGTTTGTTATTCTGAAATAGGATCTGTCAAACACGAAACCGTAATCATAATATCAGCTTTATTTTTCAAGTTCTACTCATCATTCAATATAAAAAACCAAACAAAATATGTAGGGCTTGGCTAATATGAATTTTAAAAACTGGGAGTAACATTTGGTGTTTCAAAATGGTAAAAAACATAGTGCTTTGCAGGCGGTCCTTGGCCAACTGTTAATCTAAATCAGTAATTGGGATAAGTTTGGGCTTCAAATGTGAAAATTCTAATTATGCATATTTTATCTTATGTTTTTATTTACATAAGTAATTCTTAAGAGTTTAGCAGATTTGTGTGACGCCCTTTTCTTTTGCTTTTCCAGAAAAGAATTCAAGCCCACTTATTGTTGTTTTGGAGTTGTCGCTGTCGCCTTCTTCTACCGTATAGCCCTCTACTGCTTCAACCTCCATAATCTGAAAGATACAAAAACAATAATTTTATTGAATGCTTGCACTGTCAATGAAGATGAATCAAACTATCCCAACTATCAGCTGCAGCTGCATTACTCTCCAAGACGCATCAGCTGACCAAATATCAATGAGTCATAATATGTTGTATCAAAGCTTTGGGTTTAAACGCAAAACTTAACCAAAGTCGCTCATGCGGAAAATGTAAGTTAAACTGTCAAACTATTATAAGCTACAGCTACATTACTCGCCAAGACGCATCTACTGACTAAATACCATTGAGACCTTATGTCCTGGCTCTGGACAAAAATTTAACATGGGTGTTACACAGAATACACAAACTAGGCAACTTAATTGCCTCACACTGAAGGAAACAGGTCGAGCAAACTAAAAATATAAAGTATTTACAAGAAAAATGTGGAGCTTCTACAGTTAAATTGCACAATGTCTACAGTTAAAATGCACAGGGTTTACAATAAGAATGGTGTCATTTTACCTTTTGTATACAGTTAAAATTCAGTACCTGCCAGTTAAGAGGTCGTGGATTTTTCTGATATCAGCCTATTGAGTAATAAAAAGGTACTAATTACAGCATTAATTTACAGAATAACTATAAAAGTATATAAGTTTTATAATAATACTTACTTTTTTCTTGAAATCTCCAGCATGAAGGGTTGCGTGTGTCAGTCTCCTATTGGTGTATTGCTTCCATGCTTAAATGTGTTGAATTAGTAGATAAACAAGTCGAGCAGGTCTTAAAACTACTATGACAAATTATTAATACAAATGTTGCAGAATTTGGACTATTTGTATGTCAAAATGTTGTTTTGCATACATTTATCGTTTTTTATTTACAAAATTACAGTTAAAATGTATAACGTAAACGTTTAAAATGTATGTACTCGATTCGCAAATACCATAGACTGAAGACTATAACTAAACTTCCTTTTCATCTACATTTAGCATAAGCTATGACTAAATACACTCATTTTCCATATATAATAAACGACTAGATGTTCAATCCGTATTACACACATTCTCGGTCAACCTATACTACATACCATTTATCGCATGGTTAAATCTGTATCGCAAGGTTGACCCGGTATCGCAAGCCAATTCGAACGTCTCTTATTTTTTCATACAGAACCTCCCTGAAAGGTACTTTAATTTGTTTCAGCAGACGAAATATCGTCCATGTTGAACAGAAGCCCAAACATGATATGTTAGTTAAGGAATAATTCATAGGGGTTATAGAGTTGATATGGACCATCCTCCCAAGTCAGGGTTTTGTATCCAAGTTCGTTTCTACAAACCCTTGACAATATTCATTCATATGTTACGGGTCGGAAGCGAACTATTTTGATTTGTTACTTCTCAGGGTCAAAAGAAAATCAATTTGCGTCGTAGGTAGAATTTTCTAGGTCACAACCCAGGCTACGATATGTTAGAACCGCTTAATATGAACGAGTGTTGTCAGGGGTTTGTACCAACCTCAGTGTTGACAGGCTAGTGATCATTAGTAGACATGACGAAATACCTAGACCACTCGGCCACCGAGGCCCCGGCCATGTTGGTCAGAGATCCGGACACGCAGACACAAGTTGGAAAGTGGGCCACCTAACTACCATTTCATCAGTATGGTCTATTTGTACAAGTAGTTTCAGAGATCATTTTCAGATATTGTGTTATGAATTTTCTATTTATAGTAATTCATTTATAGTTTGATGTCCAGAATCCCGGACACGGGTTTTAAAGAGGACCATATAAGGAATTTTATATCAAACTGTGATATCAGTTCTTCCAGTTGTTTAAAAAAAAGGAGATTTTTAAACAATTTTGTAACCAATTTTTCTATTTTTTTAGTAACGAGCTTCATATTGGTTGGAGCTCCAAAATACATGTACAATGCACAGTTTTGAATGTGGACCACTTAACTACCACTCCATGAATTGTCTCAATTGTTCTAGTAGTTTCGGTGGAAGGTGGGCCACGCCAGAACCATTCCACCAAAGTTGGTTCTAGCTGGTCCATCGATTTAAGTGTATAAGATCTAGATCTTTAAATGAAAATTTACGACAACGCAGAACGACGGAGGCAAAATGAAGACAGTAGCTCACCTGGCCAATGGGCAACAATGATGGGGAACATTAGATATAGGTTTTCAGATTCAACAAATTGCAAAAGAAAAACAGAACTGGACAGCTATGATGCGAGAACAAAGTTGACAGTCTTCAAGAAAATAACAAGTTCAAAATTTACTTACTGCCTTCAAACTAAAATCGAATAAAAACAAAGTAAGCTCCAAAAAGCTCTGCTAAAATGAACGGACAATTAATAACCTACTAAATGTTACTAGGGGTGTTGATTTTGAAGGTGTCGCTGCTTTTGCTGTAGGTATTGCTGCTTTTGTTGTAGGTATTGCTGCTTTTGTTGTAGGTATTGCTGCTTTTTCTGTAGGTTGTTGGTCCTCAGTCGCACCTAATACTAGACCCTGAAAGAGAAAAGCAAATGAAAGGAAGTTAGTGCAGAATCAAATTAGTAAATTAAAAACAACATTTTTATATAAAGAGGGCTATTGGAAGTACAACAGAAAATGTAAAAAAATAATAGGGTCACCGACTTACTTTTTTAGATATAAGTCGTCGAAATAACCCTCCTATATGGTTATATTGTCTGCCCTTGGTAATGGTAGCTGGAAAATCTTGAGCTCCTGTTGTTTACAAAGTATTTGAGTTTAAAATTTATGCATTGACTGTAATACGAATTTAATATAAAGTATAATGCATTGGAGTAGACTCGGTTACACAAATCCTGAGTTAATAGAGGTGGCTGACCCGCTTAGTACAAATTTCGCCACAGAATACGTAAAAGAAGTAATGGCGGTAAACCCCCTTAGACCAGTACATGATTAAATTGAACACGAGGAGCAATTTTTACCCGTTACTGCTACAAAAGCAATAGTACACAATAAAAACATTGAACATGCTCCCCGTAAAAGACGACTATCTGACAATGATGATGATCAGATTGACACACGTCGTAAAAAAGCCGATGTGAAAATGACCCCCCTCTTGAAACACACAGAGACAGTAGTCTAATAAGCATGATAAGCAAATTATCAGACAGCTTAGACAACGTTGCATTTAGATTAGAAAAAATTACTGACATTGAAAGTAACGTAGAAAGGAAATTAACCGCAAAATTCAACACGGTAATAACAGACAGAGTGAAAGGAGAGGTAAGCAAAATCAGGTTCGAGGTACGTTCTGAAATAGATTCATTAAAGGACAACTTTGAAAAACTTGATAAATCATATGCAGAAATTATATCAAATGATAGAAATACTAAGGACAAAGATCAGAGCTCACAGACTCATAATATCGTTAAAAAATCTAGCAGCTGATCCCAGAGAAAATTCATGTGACACGGGTGCAGTGGTAAAAGCGAAAGTAGAAACCTTTGTCAAGGACGGGCTAAAACTGACAAATGTAAATATAAATAAGGCAGTTCGAAAGGTGAGTCTGTATAGGGATATGGAAAATACAAGAAAACCTGATATAATTTTTGTAGAAGTTGACAATCTAGACAATAAACGGGCGATACTAAAAGCAAAAGCAGTGTTAAGAAACATTTATAAATACAGAGATGTGTATATAGAAAACAATATACCTCGTGAAAAAAGAATAATAGAACTATACTCCGTGCAATGGGTAAGGACAAAGAATATAGAACAGTCGGAGGTAAAATCACTCGTCTACAAAATCAAAACTCCAGCAAAATATAGGGACGACTCAATGCAAACACAACATAATGACAATTACATTTTGTATAAAGGTAATGTTGGATCATTTCATGGAAATACCAACAAAAGAAGTACATGTATGAATAATGGATACGGGAGAGGACATATTAGAGGACGATGTGGTTTCCATAGCAATAACACACCTTATTAGTACAGATGTGGGTTTTGGAGCATCAATGGATGGACTCGCAATATTAACTATGAAAAGAATATTTTAATTGAAGAATGTATCAATGAACCTGATTTACATATAATCGGCATAGCTGAAACGTATTTGATAAATGACAGTGATATATGTATGAATAACTATATAACCGCAAACAGATACATGTACGTGCAAAAATCGGCTCGGGAGGAGTAGGCATCCTAATAAAAAAGGAAATATTAAAGGTGCTTAAAGTAACAATAGAAAATGACTCGGAGGATTGAATTTTATGGGTAAAATTTACAGATATGTAAAGTTCTTCAAATGTGTTTTATGTATGTGTCATCTATCTATGGTGAAATATTTAGTGAATTTTTATCAACTGTGAATTGTTATGTTTTAAATGGGCGATATCCTAGCCATGATTATTTCACATATGTCTCTACTAAAGAATCATCAGTTGTCGATTACTGTGTTGTTCCATATGAAAGTTTGTGTCATAATAAAAATTTCAAAGTTATAAGAGCAAGTGTTTTATGTAATAAAAGTGCTCAACCATGTTCTTTTAGTCCAAATCATATACCTACCATTCTGTATTATGTTGGGAATTTGAAACCAATTTTGATACAATAAATGAAATTAGTTCTATTAATTTATAACATAGTGCTCACAATAGCATGAACCAACAAAAGAATACATATGTTTCATATGATGTGAAAAATATCCCAAATGATTGGATGACAAATAATGATATATTGAATAAAATTAATATGTGTACAAATAATATACAGTGTTCTAAAGGGAGACAATTTGAAGTTGATAAATTATATGATAACTTTGTTGAAATTCTACACTCTGATATGAATGATAAATTAGAATCTAAGGTCAAAATAACAATCCAAAGATACTAATATTAGATATAGTAAATTTATACTATGCTGTATACGACGCATTTCAAGGAGTTACCTCTCATCAGCAGCATTAAAACCGAAACATTTGGAAGACCAAAAACCAAACTTATATTAAACAAGAAGTAATCAACCAAAAATACCGAAATAGGAAGCCAAATTTCAGCTACGGAGATCTACCATGTGCAAGGAATGAACCCTTAGTATTTCTATTATTTTTGAATTTTGCTAAATACTGGTAATTTTGTAACAAATCAATGAATAATCATGTCTGACGACTGGGTTGGCGAATACCCTCGGGGACGTAGGGTCCACCAGCAGAGGCATCATCCCAGGAGTTTCAAAATAACAATCCAAAGATACTAATATTAGATATAGTAAATTTATACTATGCTGTATACGAAGTTCAAAGTTCTGAACAGTACAAACAATCGAAAAAGACGAATTAAAAAACCATGGTGGAATGACGAATTAACAAATAAATGGAACAAGGTTTGCACGGCAGAAAGAGACTATGTAACTTGTAAACAGGGTAGCTTAAAACAACAATTACGCAAACACGTTTTTGATAAACGCAAAGACTTTGACAGGCTTACACAAAAATATAAGCGTCAATATTGGTACCGCTGCCAGGAAGAGCTGGTTAATTTTAGTGACAATGATCCGAATCAGTTTTGGCGTAGAATTGGTCAAATTGGTATTGGTAACGAGAGACAGATGCGTATTCCGAATGAAGTTACTTTAGATGATGGAACTATAACTGGCAATTTAGAAACTATTTTAAGTAAATGGAAAAGCAGTTTTCACAGTTTATTGAACCCAAATGTAAATGCAGAGTACAATAGGGTTGAAAATTGTAATATTAAAGAAAACATTATTTGTATTGATTTAGATAAGGAAATTACCATTGATAAGGTTCATAAAGTTGTAATGAATGCAAAAAAAAGTGCAGGTATTGACCTTATTCAAGCTGAGTTATGCAAGAATATTTCTATAATTTCTATTTTACATAAATTATTTAACTTATGTTTCAGTTCTGGTTATTTACCAAATATGTGGAATAAGGGAATTATAACCCCAATACCAAAATGTTCTACATCAGATCCTAGAGATCTTTTATCTTATAAGGGCATAACTCTAGCTCCATTCGCATACAAGATGTTTTGTAGTATCTTAAATGAAATATTAGTCAAATGGTTAGATAAAAGGGAGATAATTAACGATGAGCAAAATGGTTTTATGAAAGGCAAAAGTACAACTGATCATATAAGCACTATTAGATCAATAATAGAAACCAGGAAAAAGTGTAAATTATCAACACATGTAGCTTTTATAGACTTTAAGAAAGCATATGACTCAATTAATAGAGTTTTTTTGTTTAACAAACTGGAAAATTTAGGTACAAGTTCAAAGTTTATGTACCCTTTAAAAGCTTTATACTCTAATGTATAGTGTAGTGTACGTGTAAATGGTAATATGACTGAATGGTTTAATGTTGATTCTGGGTTGAAAAAAGGTTGTGTTTTGTCATCTTAATTTTTAATATAAATTAAAAATTTCTGTTTGTATCAAACATTTAAAAAAAACTCTAACACAGATCTTCCGACGTTTCGGCCAACCGGCCTTCATCTTGGAATTTATTTGGATTGACTACATGTTATGGAAACCAACGTCATAAAAAGGTAATAGTAACGTTAACGTCTATGAGATAATAATAGAATTGGAGAATATTTATCGTCTTTTTATAGATGATAAAACGAGGAAGTAAAAAGAGTAATTAGTTGCTGTATTTAACATTAATCCCGTATGGTTCCAAAGTGTTTAATTTCTTCATCCAGAACGCTTCTTTTACTTCACGCAAGGTTGAGCTTCCATTTACCTTCTCTATACCTAGTACCCGTATTAAGCACATTCAACAGTTTTTGTAAATCTTCTTCGTTCTCGGCCATTAAAATAACATCATCAGCATATAACAATATAGCTAATTTTTCTTCATTTATATTAATACCAATATTCAACGCATTTATATCATCAACTAAATTAAGGAAGTAAAAAGAGTATATATACGGGTACTATAGGTATAGAGAAGGTAAATGGAAGCTCAACCTTGCGTGAAGTAAAAGAAGCGTTCTGGATGAAGAAATTAAACACTTTAGAACCATACGGGATTAATGTTCAATACAGCAACTAATTACTCTTTTTACTTCCTCGTTTGTGTTAGAGTTTTTTAAAATTTTTAATATATATATATATAAATAATTTAGTTGATGATATAAATGCGTTGAATATTGGTATTCATATAAATGAAGAAAAATTAGCTATATTGTTATATGCTGATGATGTTATTTTAATGGCCGAGAACGAAGAAGATTTACAAAAACTGTTGAATGTGCTTAATACATGGTGTCTCAATAATGAGCTGACAGTTAATATAATTAAACCTAAGATCATACATTTTAGAAATCCAGCTGTTTTACAAACTAAATATATTTTTTCTATTGGTGATAATGTTACAGAATGTGTAAAAAGTTATCAATATTTAGGCTTGTTACTAACTGAATTTTTAGATTATCAGTTAATGGTTAAGGCAGTAGCAAAGTCAGCCAGTAGAGCATTAGGATTGTTAATTGTGAAGAGTAAAACACATGGTGGTTTCCAGCACAATTTTTTTTCAAAACTGTACGATACAATGGTATGGTCAGTTATTAGTTATGGTGCAGGTATTTAGGGAACCAGGGACTTTTCCTGCATAAATGCAGTCCATAACAGGGCCATAAGATTTTTCATGGGAGTTGGCAAGTACACACCAAATGATGCCATAGCTGGTGATATGGGCTGGAAACCACCATGCGTTAAACAAAGGTCAAGTGTCTTGAGACATTGGGCTGGGTGTTCCATAATGGACCCACACAGGATAGATTTTAAAATTTTTAAGTGGTCCATACGAAAGTGTAATACTAAATTTAAGAACTGCAGCTTCAGAGTTATAGAGATGTTAAAATTGTATAATTACGAGCATTGTTGTAATTTTGAATTAAATGTAATGAACAAAAATTGTATTAAACAAATTGAGGAAGATGTATTTAATAAATTTAATTCAAACTGGTGTACAATAGTTGCTGCATATGCAGAGGGAAGTAAATTGAGGTCTTATAAATTGTTTAAAAATAACTATTGTACTGAAAATTATTTGAAAAATATTATGTCAATAAAAAACAGAAGTTCTTTTGCCAAATTTAGATGTGGGGTAGCTCCACTTAAAATAGAAACTGGAAGATATGAAAGAAAAGAAGTCCACGAGAGGAAATGTTTTAACTTTAGCTCTATTATTGAAGATGAACTTCATGTCATTTTAAAATGCCCATTATATGTGGATTTAAGACAGGTCATGATACATGAAGCTCTACATTTTAATGAACGTTTTAACCTATTATCAGATAGTGAAAAATTTATATTTTATGATCTATTGTACTGTAAATGTGGATTGGCAGGAGTAAGGAGGGTCAGCAAGATATGAAGGAAGAGATCAACTCGTAGAAAGAATTTCAATTTATAAATATATGAGTTTTATTTCTACTCCGATGTAGCTTTCTATAATTAGATCTTTTTTTTGTGGCGGACGTGATAGAAAACCCTTTTTGTATGTTTATGTTGAACGACCTCTTTAAATTCAAAATAAGATATAATTTTTAAAAAAAGGATTTTGATGTTTAATTATTATGATAATCAGTGGTAATTAAACTATTGATATTATGGTTACTAGTATTTGAAAAAAACTGCCCAGCAAAAGCACACGAAGAATCTGTAAATTTCGATAATAATATGTACTTGAAACAAACTTTACAAATTTGAGCGTTTTATGCTGGGTTTTATATGATTGTATATGTATTTGTTGATAAAAGTCTTAATTGTACTATATGGAACCTAAACTAAATTTTGTGTTGATATCAAATATCATCATCCCGACACTTTATATAACCTTCCCGTCGATGCTGCTTTCCCGTAGATACACGGTTCACATGTGGGGGCAGTTTGTGCACTTGATGTATAAGAAATTCCCACATCCATATCTTTTCTCACCACAACACATGTGAAGAAACAGTGGGGATGGGAATTTTTTATAGGCCTTCATTTGTTCTGCGAGATGAAACAACTCGACATTTCTTCGTCCCTCTTTCATGTCTTTCCAGTCTTACAGTAGTTCTGTCTCATTGTCTCCCGAATCATGTCTTAACACGGACGCAATTACCTCGTTGCTAGATCTTTTAACATTAAATTCATTTAGGACTGTTTTTTTATTATAGGTATCTTTTTCCCTTTGAATCTGCCTAATCGATCTCTCGAACTTGCGTCGTACATTTTTCTCCAATCGCGTTACTGTCGGCGCACGTTCTGATTCCCGATAACCATTAGAGGCGCCGAAATACTTACACTTCACCATAACGTCATATTGCGAAAAAATAAATGAATAAATATCGTATATCAAAAAAATATTTTTGTGCATTAAAACATTTTTTCTCATATATAAGCTAACTATAGTTCATTATTTTGCTAGATTTTTATAATTTCTGGTATAAAATCAATTTAGAAGTAAAATAACTTATACCATAGTCTGTAAAAAGTGATCGTTTATCACCTAGTTGTTTGGCTTAGCTGTCAAACGAACAGTGTACTTGTTCTTTTCATCCTGTTTTTCGATGTATGCAATAATTAAGTAGGTAGTGGGACTGAATTTTATGGTTTGTTATGCCTTTATTTTATCACTTATGTAAGATTTAGAGGGCAAGTTGAGTACTCATAAACATGATTAGCATATTCCATACATACCGTGTATAGACGAACATGTGAGGGATGGGGTGCAAAACTACGGGGTGGAGAGTTATTTGTCGGTTTTAAGCAGTCCCGGAAAAGGAAAGTAAATTTATCACTGATTAAAATGTTGCACGTCACGGAAATTAGTGAAAAACAAACTTAGTATGGCAGCAATGGTCCACAGATGGTCCTCTGGGTTATAGAAATGTTTTACAAAAGTTTTTCATTTGGGAAACACTTCGGCAGTGTGAGTATTTGATCGTTTCCTAAGGCTTTTGATCAGTTTTTGTGTAATTACTGCGTATATAGACCGATTTTCATAAATGAAAAGGCATGACGAGATATCAGCTCTAAAAGGGTTATCATTTATAGCACTTACACGCAACTTTTCATTTGGAATGTAAAACGGTGCCTTTTAAAATATTTACACAAAGCGGTTTATGAAAAAGCTGAAACCTGTTCAGAAAGTTAAAATATTTCTTTTTATTTATTTTCAAAACATTTCAGGCTCTAATAATAGGTTCTTCAGAGCCATGTCTCAAGTCTCATTTTGAAACCTAAAAAGAATATACTGCAACATTTGTTAGTTCCTCATTCTTGTATCTAAAAATCATATTTTCTTTTTTGCAAATTGAATTTTGAAAACCATTATTTGGTTTTATTAACATTAAGAGCAAGTTGCCACCTGTCTGAATATTTGCCAAGGTTATTGAGGCCTTCTCGACCAAGAGATCATCACCGAAGAGGAGAAAGCCAAACTAGAATCAATAATTTTGAGAGGGCTGCTGTTTGTATCAAGATACTCTTTCTCTATATCGTTAATATACACATTAAAAAGGGTGGCCTTCATTGAGTCACCTTGCTTCAGTCCCCTTGAGATAGAAAAAAATTCATAATGTTAATCTTGGATTTTGAGGTTCAGTCTCGCCATTTTGAATTATATTGAAGAAAAAATCTACCTACTCATATATAGTAGATCTTATATAATTAAGTTTTTTCCTAACCAGAATCGAATGCTTTCTTTAAATAAACTACATTCTTCGGCAGCCATCTTGGTTGACACTCGTCAATAGACACATTTCTAAAAGAGAGCCATCTAAGTACCATTACTGCTAATTCTTGTTACAACTGGTTCAGTGGTTTCAGACAAGAAGATTTTTAAAGGAATTTTCACAGACGGTCCTATGTTAAACTAAGTTCGGCTGTAGAGGTTGCACTCCACAAATTAATAGTACCATTTTCTATGTGAAGTGAGCTAACAAATGTCATGGTCTTGTGC
This sequence comes from Mytilisepta virgata, assembly GCA_028015205.1. NCBI lineage: Eukaryota > Metazoa > Mollusca > Bivalvia > Mytilida > Mytilidae > Mytilisepta > Mytilisepta virgata. The sequence continues at coordinate 23,744,299 of CM051520.1, forward strand.
CATCTTCAGAGTAAATAATACCCATATACATATATATATATATTCTGAAAGGCCATTATGTTAGCATTCTTTCAATCATGATAAAATAAATAAAAAATATGAAACCTAGTTGGCATAGCAACATTTCAAAAATTTGCATAAAAAAAGCTTTAAAAATGTTAAATTTCACTCCACTTCGGCTTAAAATTGAGGTCTGATGCAGCGTTTCAATCCAATTGAGACTTAATTTTTCAGATTCTGCATAAAATTCCGTTACATATGTGGGAAAAAAAGATTTACTTTTCCGGCTCTTTTTTTCGCAATTTAACTTACCAGTGCACTGTCAAAGTTTTACACACCACATGTCAATTCACAAGTCCCAGTTTATGACCTCCCATTACTTGTCAGAAGCAAAATCAGTTAATGTTTTCGTATTTTTTTTAACTAAAATCTATCCTCTTTCAGTCAATATTACAATTTTGAGGTTAAGACATTTATTATTTATTTATCATGTAGTCAAACTTTACCAACTCGAATAATTAATAAAATTCTGGGGGTGCATTTCTCTGAAACTAAGATAATTAGTGGAGTGTAACCAGAAGCAATCTGGGTTGACAATGGGGGAAATCGGACGTATTTCTGAAAGAGGATCATCTAAGGACCAATGTTGCCAAGTCTGGTTCAAATTGGTTCAGTATTTTCAGACTAAACATTTTTATAGTGAATTTCCCATAGGGTCCTATGTTTAATTAAGTTCGGCTGTGGCGGCCATCTTGGTTCACAGTCCACGAAATCTGACATATTTCTGAAAGATGACCTCCTAAGGATCATTGCTGCCCAGTCTGGTTCCAATTGGCTTGATGGTTTCAGACAAGAAGATTTTTAATGAATTTCCCGTAGGGTACTATGTCAAATAAAGTTCGGCTGTGGCGGCCATCTTGGTTCACAGTCCACGAAATCGGACATATTTCTGAAAGAAGACCTCCTAAGGGCCATTGCTGCCAAGCCTGGTTCCAATTGGTCAAGTGGTTTCAGACAAGAAGATTTTTAAATGAATTTTCCCATAGGGCCCTATGTCAAACTTAGTTCGGTTGTAGCGGTCATCTTGGTTGACAGTCCAAGTCATCGGATACAGTTCTTAAAGAGGACACTCTGTGAACCATTGCTAGCAAGTCTCGATCTAATTGGCTTATTTGTTTCAGACAAGAAGATTTTTAAATGAATATTCCCATAGGGCCCTATGTTAGACTAAGTTTGGTTGTGGCGGCCATCTTGGATGACAGTCCAAGTCATCGGATACATTTCCTTAAAGAGGGCTATCTGTGGACCATTGCTACAATGTTCAAATCGGCTTATGGTTTCAGACAAGAAGATTTTAAAATGAATTTTCCCATAAGGCCCTACGTTAAACTAAGTTCGGCTGTAGCGGCCATCTTGGTTAACAGTCCGGGTCATGAGACATATTTCTTAAGGAGAACCTCCTAAGGACCATTAATGCCAAAATTGGTTCAAATTGGCCTTGTAGTTTCATAGAGGATTTTTTAAATTCACTCCCCCCCCCCCTTTTTTTAATTTTTAGTAACATATCGGTTGGAAGTCGGAAATGCCGGACATAATTTTGAAAGTGGCCACCAAAGGACTATTCCACAAAATTTTGGTCCCAATTGGCCAAATGGTTTCAGAGGAGAAGATCTTTAAAGGAAATTTCACGCCGGATGTCGTCTTTAAAGGGCAAAAACACTTATAAAGGGTCAACAATGATTTTGGTAATGTTGACTTATTTGTAGATCTTACTTTGTTGAACATTTTTGCTGTTTACAGTTTGTCTTTATCTATGATAATATTCAAGATAATAACCTTAAACTGCAAAATTTCTTTAAAATGAACAATTCAAGGTCAATAACCAAACAAAGGGTTTACCGATTTGTCTGAAAATTTCATGGCAGGCAGATCTTGATCTGATGAACAGTTTTACCTCATGTCGGTTTTGCTCTTAATGCTTTAGATTTTGAGATACATGTATAAGACAAAAACTGCAGTTTACCCCTATGTTCTATTTTTAGCCATGTCAGTTGGTTGGCGGGTCATCGGACATATTTTCAAAACTAGATACCCCAATGATGCGTGTGGCCAAGTTAGGTTCCATTTGGCCCTGTAGTTTCAGAGAAAAATTTTTGTAAAAGTTAACCGACGACGACGGACGACGGACGCCAAGTGATGAGAATTGCTTACTTGACCTTTGGGTCAGGTGGGCTAAAAAGCATGCATAAATTTACTGTTTATTGCTATTTAAATATTTTATTAACAATGGATTTCAAAATAAGGATTTTATCAGCAGTTCTATGGATTTGTCTGAAACCAAACTGACTTTTGTTTTGAACATTTTCTAGATGGGAATCTTCCATTTAGAACATTGAGTATTTTTGGTTAATTTTATAACCTCATTTAAAATGCAGTGTGGCCAAGGAGCCTTTCCTTTGTTCTTTTTTAATTTTTTTTTTATTTCATTAATAGTTATACGTTTGTCGCTTATTTAGTTATATTCTAGTTTATCTTTAATGTTAATTAAAGTTTCATCTAATTCTTTACTAAAGTCGACGGACAACCTTGCCTCTGGATATGATCTATCATCTTCTTTTTATCTTGAAGGATTTCTGGTATTTTATTTTCTCCTCTTTCAGACCTTTTACAATTTCCAAATAATCTTTGGGTTTCTTCTGGAAACTGTCTCTTAACTTTTTAAACTATCTTTGTACAGATTTGTTTTACTGTAGCGTATTGTTTTAAGTAAAGTCAAGAAATACTACTAGGGGATATTCGAAGGAGAGGAAAATCGAAAACAACCGACAAACACAGGAGAACAACTTAGACCATACCAAGACAATAGAAACACTACACTTAAAAACTAAAAAACATATGAACAACATGGATCCCACCACAAAACAGGGGGCAGACTTAGGTTCTCACTGCAACTTACATTTAGGAACAACATATCACTGTTGGAGTAACTTTTCTGTCAGGAAAAGTTTTTTTTTTGCTTCTTTTAAAATTTCTCAATAACAACATTTCAAGATATTTGTGTTTAATTTTTTTTTCTTTTATATTCATAGAATGTGTTGTCTGACTGAACTTGCCCTTTATCTTCTTTGTTTTTCCTTTTTATAAAAAGGACAAATATATTTAAGGAGCAATAAAAAAAACGTAATCCATTGGACAGACAAACCCGGGAAGACAAATGAACAACCACAAGCAAAACAAATAAACACAGAAAACTAAAAAACAATGAACAACACGAACTCCTATAAAAACCAGGTGTGAACCCAGGTGCTCCGGAAGGGTAAGCAGTTCCTGCTCCGTATATGGCACCCGTCGTGAAGTATAAACTATTTTAAACATATATATTTAAACAAATTTTAAAGATTTTCTCTTATTCTCCATCAACACTTTCTTCTTTTTCGGAATGTTTTGTTTCTCAAACATTGTCAAAATTGATTACCTCTTCTTTAATTTTTCTGACGCTAGAGCATTTATGATCAGATTTTTTTTATTCTTCTGTCCATCTTTATAATTTTTAAATTTTCCTACTTTCCCCCAAGTTGAATATCAGAAATATTCTCAATATTACACTTCAAAATTACTTGTAACTGGACATCATCTTTAAAATTTGTGAATCCATCTGTTTTAAAATATTGAACAGAGGGCAGGAGACATTCACTTATCATAGCATTTTGTTCTACAAGATTTGCGTTGAAATCTTGTAAATTTATCAGATGGAAATCTGAATCTGTACAGATAGCATGGAAAACTTCAACTCTAAACCTTTCTATTGTACGGTGTTTATATATTTTTTGATCGGAATAGCAATATGTTAACATTGTTCTTGTTAAAAGGTATGTAAAATGTAAACATATTTCAATTTCAGCCAGATGGGGCCGTAATTAACCACAGGGACGTTGACCAGAAGGAATTAGTTGGCCATGTACAGGATGTCAAAGCCCATATATGTCAAATTATTACTCCCAAGTCGATAATTCAAATATTACTGATAAAAGTTATAAAGACAAATAAGCCTTCTGTGTTGGGAATGTTTTGAAAATTAATTACAAGGATTATTTTAAATTTTTGGACAGGTTATTATTTTATAATCCGGTATTGGTAGTTTTGATAGTCCGTTTTTTGAACCTCAAACCAAAGTTATATCGTTAATACCTGTAACAAATTGATAGTTATAGATACAGTGCAATAAGAACAAAAGAATTGTCTTTTTAAAAAAAAATATTTACATAACATAATTCATGTAATTATAATTATGTAAAGAAATTAATTCGACAAAATTAAAGAATTTAAACAATTGTAATCCAATTCTAAATTTCACCACATCAGGAACAAAATTCGAAAACATTTTGTTCCCATTTCGCCTTAGCTGTTGAATCCAGGTAATCAACGTAGAAAAAGTACTAAGGCGAAGTGTGAATTGCACTAATGCAAAGTGGGATTTTAACAGAAAACATTTAAAAAACAACATTTCAAGTTGTTTTTTCAAGTTAATTAAATGTAAGCTTAAGAAGAAGAAAAAAACCAAATAATAATTAAATTCTTTCTAAGAAAAAACACACAAACAATTAAAAAGTCATTTGTTCAGAGAACAAATGTGAGGTCTTTCCCCGTCTCTAGTTAGTGTTATGGTGTCCTATCCAAATACTTGAGACAATTGAGTCATTTTGTTTACGATAAAATGTTGCCAATAGTTATCAGTTCCAGAATAAAGATCAAGGGGCCTAGTGTCAGAAAAAGTATGGTTGTTAAGGACTTTGTCGGTTGCTATGGACAGAAGGTCACTTCCGGTTATAAAACTTAATTCTGAACTCAGAAGGTAGTGTTGGTTAAGAATACATATGGTTGCTATGGACTTTTCATAAACGTTACCTTGTTGCTAGGGAATGACCTTGACTCATGACCTTTGACCTCAGAAGGTAGTGTTGGTTAAGAATACATATGGTTGCTATGGACTTTTCATAAACGTTACCTTGTTGCTAGGGAATGACCTTGACCCATGACCTTTGACCTTTGACTCAAACTGTAGGTCTTTGCATACTGATTCATTTAAGTATACATGTTTACTATACTATCTAATACGGTTTTCAAGTTATTGTCCAAAAACCTGTTTCGCGAAACTTCATTTGGCCGCCATTTTGAAACCGCTCAACCGAATCATACACTTCTTGGGCTCATTTTGTAGATTTTGTCCCTGGGGTCATTTTTCGTTCATGTATTGTTTATACTATCTCTTAAGGTTTAAAAGTTATCAGCAAAAAACCAGTTTTAACATACAAATCAAGTGCAATAACTCAAAAACGACAAGTTTTACGGTTTCGGTCTTGAAGACTTTTTTGTAGATTTCGACGTGACGAACAATTTTCCCATGTATTGTCTGCTTCAATTTTGTACGGTTTACGTGCTTTTCCACAAAAACTGTTTACAGTGTCGGCCATTTTGAAAATGGCCGCCATTAGCCAATCAAGTTTGATTTTAAATTGAAGGGAATAAGTTGACGGTCACCAATAACCCATATGTTTACTATGTTATCTCGAACCATTTTCAAGTTATAGGCCAAAAACCATTTAGCCGAAACGCGTTAAGGGCTATAACTCGAAAACCGTTTGTCGTACAGGGTTCGACCCTTATATCAAATAAAGGTCTAAATGAGACAAGTATTTTCCCCATTACATGTCTGCTTAAATTTTGTATGGTTTTTGAGTTAACCTGATAACAAGGTGTACCATGACCTCTGACCTTGAGATTTGACCTTTGACCTTGACATTTTTGAATGCAACATATGTCATCCAGGATGATTGGTGAAGGTCCCAAGTCTCTAGGACTTACTGTTTTGAAGAAAAAAATTTTGACGTGTCGCGACACTTTTCGGGTCAAAAACGCGTAACCAGGAAGTCGATCAGAACATTTTTTTTTGCATGACGAATCATGTCCAGGAGTTGAGCAACATTTTCCCCACTTCAGATTTTTGATAACGGTTACGGTTTTTGAGTTAATCTGCAAACAAGGTTTTACGGTCTGGGGCAGATAACTCCGTTACTAAAAATAGATCGGTTTCGCAGGCCGACTCAAGTCGAGCCCAAGTAGTGTCGTTTAATAGTACTAAGTTTCGTAATGATAGGTCGCGACACTTTTTTGACATCTGCGGCAGAAAAAAAAAATAATAATAATTAAAAACCAATTGTTCAGAGAACAATTGAAGGTCTTTCCACCTCAATTGCAGATTTGTTGATAAAAAAAATGAGGTTTAAAATGTAATTGTTGGTTTTAGAGCATAGCTAAACTTTCAGAGATTTCAAGGATATATGGTTCTATGTACTGAAATAAGGGAGGTATTATGCTACTTCCCGTATTACAAATATCACTTCTGGTTTGATATGATAGGTAATTTCACAATTGTTAAAAAAATATATGGACTGCTAGTTTCAATAACTAAGAAAAATGTTTATTTCTGGTTAACAAAATGTTTGTGATGAATTATACTGTTTTGCACTATAAACATCAAAAACTTCATTAATGTGACCTTATAAATTGACAATTCTAGACGTTTTCATGGGTTGTAACATTGTCACATTAATTAACATTCCAATATATCCAAAACGTCTAAAAACGTCTACAGAAATAATAACGTTGCCAGAAATGACGTCATCAAAAGTAGTGCCTGAATTTCACGCTTTTAATACCTTTAATTGCTTTAAAAATCTGAAAAAAACTTATAAAGTGTGAAAAAATGCAAAATACGTAATATAGGTCATGACCTTGACCTTTGACCTTGTGACATTTTTCAAGGTCATTGGTCGTTGGGGTCATTTTAGAAGACCCCATGCCATTATTATGTACCATTGTCAAGTTATAAACGAAAAACCTCAAGTTTGAACGTTCTAGGCGCAATTACTCTCAAAACATGACGTCATACAACTTTAACTCAAATGTAACAAAGTTGCGCATCAATGTCCTAAACATTTCCACCATTACATTTCCTTGGCTATCTACAACCATTTCAGAGGAGTAGTGATAACAAGCAAATGTCAAATAATAGAACTTGACCTTGACCTTTGACCTTGATGCCAATTTGAAGGTTATCAATCCCTGATGTTAAAACAAAAAACCCCATGCCTTTATCATGTACCATTGTTGAGAAATAAACGAAAAACGAAAATTTAAACGTTCTAGGGACAATTACGCCTATAAAATTACGTCATACAACTTTTTCTCAAATGTAACAAAGCTAGGTCTCAACGTCCTTAACATTTTCTCCTTTACATTTTATCAGCTATCTTTTACCGTTTCAGAGGAGAAGCGATAACAAGCAAAAGTCAAAATTTAGAACTTGACCTTGACCTTTGACCTTGATGCCAATTTGAAGGTTATCAATCCTTGATGTCAAAACAAAAGACCCCATGCCTTTATCATGTACCATTGTTGAGAAATAAACGAAAAACCGCAAATTTAAACGTTCTAACGGCAATTACGCCTATAAAATGACGTCATACAACTTTTATGCAAATGTAACAAATCTAGGTCTCAACGTCCTTAACATTTTCTCCATTACATTTTATCAGCTATCTTTTACCGTTTCAGAGGAGAAGCGATAACAAGCAAAAGTCAAAATTTAGAACTTGACCTTGACCTTTGACCTTGACCTCATTTTACTTGTTAGGGGTCATGGACCCTAAATACAAAGTTTCATGTTGATACCTCAACTCTAAATAACAATTTGTATGATACATCAAAAGTGAAAGTCGTTTGAAGGGAAATAACTCCTATGAAATGTCGTCAGATCCTTTCCGACCAAATTGAACAAAGTTGCGCACAGATACACTGAAGACATTACAAAAGATTTTGGGTCGATATCTTTTACGGTTTTAGAGATATAGCGATAAAAAGAAAAGGAGGACGCGGGGAGATAACTCCTATAAAAAAAAGTGTTCGGTTACACAGGGTCAATGGTGAAATCGCAATCACTGTACGATATCATGGGCCAAAAATCCTTTCGATATGTCAAGTAACAAAAAAACATCCTAGACGGCAGAAGAAAAAAAAAAATAATCAGAACAAAAGCAAAAGGTCTTTCCACGGAAAGTGGAAAGACCTAATAATAATAATAATAATTAAAAAGTCATTTGTTCAGAGAACAAATGTGAGGTCTTTCCCCGTCTCTAGTTAGTGTTATGGTGTCCTATACAAATACTTAAGACAATTGAGTCATTTTGTTTACGATAAAATGTTGCCAATAGTTATCATATAGGTTCCAGAATAAAGATCAAGGGGCCTAGTGTCAGAAAAAGTATGGTTGTTAAGGACTTTGTCGGTTGCTATGGACAGAAGATCACTTCCGGTTATAAAACTTAATTCTAAACTCAGAAGGTAGTGTTGGTTAAGAATACATATGGTTGCTATGGACTTTTCATTAACGTTACCTTGTTGCTAGGGAATTACCTTGACCCATGACCTTTGACCTTTGACTCAAATTGTAGGTCTTTGCATACTGATTCATTTAAGTATACATGTTTACTATACTATCTAATACGGTTTTCAAGTTATAAGCAAAAAACCAGTTTTAACATACAAATCAAGTGCAATAACTCAAAAACTACAAGTTTTACGGTTTCGGTCCTAAGACTTTTTTGTAGATTTCGACGTGACGAACAATTTTCCCATGTATTGTCTGCTTCAATTTTGTACGGTTTACGTGCTTTTCCACAAAAACTGTTTACAGTGTCGGCCATTTTGAAAATGGCCGCCATTAGCCAATCAAGTTTGATTTTAAATTGAAGGGAATAAGTTGACGGTCACCAATAACCCATATGTTTACTATGTTATCTCGAACCGTTTTCAAGTTATAGGCCAAAAACCATTTAGCCGAAACGCGTTAAGGGCTATAACTCGAAAACCGTTTGTCGTACAGGGTTCGACCCTTATATCAAATAAAGGTCTAAATGAGACAAGTATTTTCCCCATTACATGTCTGCTTAAATTTTGTATGGTTTTTGAGTTAACCTGATAACAAGGTGTACCATGACCTCTGACCTTGAGATTTGACCTTTGACCTTGACATTTTTTAATGCAACATATGTCATCCAGGATGATTGGTGAAGGTCCCAAGTCTCTAGGACTTACCGTTTTGAAGAAAAAAATTTTGACGTGTCGCGACACTTTTCGGGTCAAAAACGCGTAACCAGGAAGTCGATCAGAACATTTTTTTTTGCATGACGAATCATGTCCAGGAGTTGAGCAACATTTTCCCCACTTCAGATTTTTGATAACGGTTACGGTTTTTGAGTTAATCTGCAAACAAGGTTTTATGGTCTGGGGCAGATAACTCCGTTACTAAAAATAGATTGGTTTCGCAGGCCGACTCAAGTCGAGCCCAAGTAGTGTCGTTTAATAGTACTAAGTTTCGTAATGATAGGTCGCGACACTTTTTTGACATCTGCGGCAGAAAAAAAAAAATTAATAATAATAATAATCATAAGAAATACAGTAAGGTCTTTCCTTCTGCAAAGGGAAAGACCTTAATAATAATAATAATAATAATCATAAGAAATACAGTAAGGTCTTTCCTTCTGCAAAGGGAAAGACCTTAATAATTAAATTTCAATTATTAATTTGGAATGCTTCTTTAAACCTTTTTTTTTTGCAACATAAATTTTGTAGATCACGACTTAGCTTGGGATGCTGGATAATTAAAAAAAATCCGATAATTATCTTTATTATGCAGCCTCCTACATATTAAATTTAGGAAACTGAAGATTGATATAGTGGTGATTAAATAATATGAAATAATGTGCTTAATGAACAATTAATAGACAATAGTGCTTAGATTTTGTGTTATGAATTTCTATTTTTATTCCCGCACTTCGAATTAAGTTCGGGGATATTTGTAATCGGTCCGTCGTCCGTCCGTCCGTCTGTCGTCTGACCGTCCATTTATCCTTCTGTCCGTCCGTTAGATAATCTTGTCTTTGTCTTCAGAACTCCTTGTTCATTTTTAACTTCATACATTTAATTTATATACAGTATTTTCACAAACTGTATTTAGATGCGCAATTATGTTTTAGAATTTTGATTTTCAAAAATTGGTGCCCACAGGGGTCGAATTTCAAAAATTTGAAATTTAAACTTATGACCTAAACTCTTCATTCATTTTTCATTTTATGCTTTTAATTTCAGTACAATATTGTCACATACTGTATGTAGATGCGCAACAAGGTTTTAGAATTTTGATTTTTATAATTTGAGGCCCATAGGGGTTGTATTTCTCAAAAAGTGAATTTAAGCTAGTGACTTAAAATCCTCTTCCATTCTTCATTTAGATTTAGCAAATTTATTTTTATATATATTGTTCTTTATTATCTGTAGATGTGCAAAAAGGTTTTTAATTTTGAAAATCGACTAAGGGTTCCAATTTTGGGACCGAAAATGGTGGAATTGTTAATTTTGCCTTGTCTCTGAAAATACTCATTCATTTTTTGTTTCAGTGGTTTTATTTGTTTATGGCGAGCGCAGCGAGCGTTATATGAGCATATACATTTTCTACATATGGATCATTTGGGAAAAGTCTTTGTTTAATGGGGGCAGCCATATTGTGCTACATACTAATGCTAGAAAAAGTTTTGTTCGCCGGAAACGGAAGTAAGGGAAATAACGTGTTTCAAATTATAATTTTAGGGTCAGAATCGTGATACCGGAAATGAGTTTCTGGAAAATGGCCACGCCAACAACATATTAATATTGTTCTTCACTCTGTGCAGATGTGCAATAAGGTTTTCAATTTTGTAATTTGATTTAGGCTTCCAATTTTCAGACTTAGATTGTGAAATTTCTATTTTTTTTTAATGTTTATTGTTTTTTTACTTGTGCAGTGCGGGGATGGACATCGTTTATGGTGGCACCAATGTCTAGTTTGAACAGGTTTTGCTTGAATTAAATATCACTGTAAGTAATGTCTTCCGATGATATCGTTTGTTAAATCCACAAGTTATGTTATGTTATTCATGTGAATAATAAAGCATCTAAATGTTATAACTTTATTTTATTTTTGCCATATTTAAAAATTATATTAAATGTAATCCAAACATAGGACATTAATTTAATGGCTTTTTTGACTTATTTTTATAAGCTCCCATTTCGCCTTACTGACATAGATATTACCCGGATGACACACTAAGGCGACATGGGAATATAATTCTTTTTTTAAATATACAACTAAGGCGAAATGGGATTAAGCCCTCACATGTAACACTGAAAATTTACATTTGAATTAAATTATAGGAACAACATACCCTTAAGGTGATAATTGCAGTGATGAAATTATGATTACAGTTGTTTATTGACGCTAATTAACACCATGAATGAGGAATTTAAGTAGATTTTAAACGATACGACATTTTCAATGGAATTATAATAAGAAGTAAATAATGACGTTATAAAACCATCCCAGTATTTGATTTTTGGGATTGTTCATAGTATTGGAATAATGTTTTTAAGTGTGATAAATGTGAAAAGTTCGAATTACTTACTAGCAACTTTTAATATACCACCTTTGATAAAGCAATAATTGAATACCAACAATGCGAACCGAAGAATCAATTAATATGCAGACAATTAGCAATTCCATTTTCTCAAATAAATATACCACCTTTCAAACCAGGTGTTCATAAATTTTTATTTGGATTTCACGTTGATTATTCTGTTTATTTTACTATAAATGTATAATTAATATGCAAACAAAAGGGACGGTTTTGTGCCAATTAAACGTGGTGATTTAACATGATTTATGATTACCAATGATACCTGTCAATCACCTCAATGAAGCCATAAACTAATTAAACTGATAATAATTGTTTATAATAAACAAGCCAACAGGTGACAAATTATTTCGTTTGCAGGTAATACAACAACAGAGAGGTTATAACTTGTTAAAATACTCATCTTTATGTATAACTCGTAGTCTTTATTCTCACCTTTTTGTAGAAAAAGACTATAATACATATTGGCATCAGTCTTTGGGAACAAACTGAAATTTCAAGGTTAAATCGATATACTGAGTATCTGCATTTTTTTCTTCAAAAGCACTTCAACAGTGTATGCAGAGGTAACACATTTTTGTAATACTATTGAGAAAAATGCAAAAAAAATGCAACAAAATCGACTTCCTTCTAGATAAACTCGTAACGAAAACTATCTTTCTTTTCAATTTATTACTATACTATTTTTATTTAGGAAAAAGAAGAAAAAATAAATATAGAATTTCAGGTAGTTTTAACATTTAAAAATAGAAATTGGAGCCATCATAAAAGATGTCTATCCCCACACTGCATAAGTACAAAAACCATTAACAGTGAAAAATTAGCAATTTTACAATTTCAGTCTGGAAATTGGAACCCTGAATCAAATTTCAAAATTGAAAACCTTATTGCACATCTACACATAGAACAATATTATAAATAAATAAAACCACTGAAACCAAAATGAATGAGTATTTCCAGAGACAAAATTCAAAATTAATTTTTTTTTCCATATCCACAGATGATAAAGAACAATATTATATACAAATAAATTTGTTAACTATAAAGAAAAATGAAAGAGGAGTTTAAGCCACAAACTTAAATTCACTATTTCCAAAATAAAACCCATGTGGGCCTCAAGTTGTGAAAATCAAAATTCTAATACCTTATTGCGCATCTGCATACAGTATGTGACAATATTGTATAGAAATTAAAAGCATAAAATGAAAAATGAATACGGATTTAGGCATTAGCTTAAATTTCCAATTTTCGAAATTCGACCCCTGTGTTCCCCAATTTTTGAAAAATAAAATTATAAAACCTTATTGTGCATCTACTGGAGCACCACTGCATATGTTCACATTTTATTGATTCTATTATTTATCGGCATCAAATGATTTTAGTGAAAACTGGGAGAAAAGATGCAATGTCACTTTATATTCCAATAACAATTAAAATTTTGCTCCCTCGAACCTACACGTTCTTTTGCCATCGGAAAATCGGAAGAACTTAAAATCAGGCCAAAAAAAGTGTGTTTACAGTTTCATCCTTAAAAAAGGGTCGCAGGGTCAAATTACTCTTTTTGGTTTGGTAATTGAACAATAGTGCAAATAATTGCCATATACTGTAATTATTGTTGTGTTCAATATTTTACCGCAGTGAACACATTCAGGGTTCTCACTAAAGCGCGTTTATTTACATGCGTCCTGGACGCACGAAAATTGGACTGGACACGTCTTCTTACAATGTAGAAAATCATGTGTCCCTGGCACACGACTGTATAGATTTAATCGCAAACGTCTAATTTTCATGAACATTTTCTGGTGGCCATTGTTGTTTTCTTCGTGGAAATCAAAGGGAAATGAAAAGACAAAATAGTAAATCTAGAAAAGAGTGCTGATCGAAATTCTCTTGATTTTTTTATCTGGTTATAGGAAATGAAACATCCTCCCTCAACGACACATGTGTTTCCTCAATAGCCCTTTTCATAAACTCATATCTGATATCACGATTCTGACTCTAAAATTATAATTTGAAGCAAGTTATATCCCTTGCTGGGACGTAGTACTGGTTCGCTGCTATAAACATACCGTTTATGACTGAAAATGGGCTAAGAGAGTACATATAAATGTTATAAATGATATCCGTGTTTATAGCTGATAAGGTTGCTTCTCGTCAAGCCTTTTCATTTACGAAAATCTGTCAAAATACGCAAAAATTATATATACTTTATTGCATAATAAAAACCTCAAGAGGTTAAGCAAACACAAACATACAAAAACAATGAACATGTAACTACATACAAATGGATACAACCAAAGATATTAAAGTATTTACAAATATGTATGAATTTGACCAATGTGGATCTCATTGTCGCAACTCAAATGATTGCTTTACAAAATCAACAACCGTGGGCAAAACATCCATATTTGGGTTAAGTACAAAAATTAATTTATCAATGGCGTCAAGCTGGTTAAAATTAGCATATTTTGTTTGTATTAAGTCAATAAATGTTCTTCTTATATTATTATTAATTTTACAATGAAAGAAGAAATGCGCTTCATCATCAATTATTTTGCATGATTTACAAAGTCTTTGTTCTCTTGGTACAAAATATTCATTCTTGCCTTTAAAAACCGATCAGCTGGTGACACAGTGTCGAAGTGTTTCTCAAAGCAAAATCCTTTCGTTAAAAATGTCTACAACCAGAAGAATGGGTGTTTTTCACTGAATTCCGTGACATAAAACATTACCGGAAAACCCCATTTTAATCAATGATATACTTACTTTTCTTCTCCACGACGGCTGAAAACTGACGGATAACCCCCCCTCTTATTTGCCTATAAATATTTATTAATATGCCTTTTGGAAGCCAGGACCTTGTGTGCTCAGTGTCTCTTATTTTTACACGTTTATTGTGTGTCAATCTACGTCTATTTATTTCTTTTGGTTCTTTTTTTTGTTTGTTTTGGGTTATCATGGATTTTTGTTTTGTCTTTTATTGTTTCCAATATAAAAGGGGTTCCTTTATTTTATATATGGTTTTAAAGGATACAACTAAAAGCAACATGGCAGGATTTCTAATTTTCTCTTGGTGTTTGTGCTAGTTCAAATAGTCCTGTGTTGTGTATTGAACGGTGGTCATCTATATATAAGGAATAACCTACCCAAATTGGAAAAAGCATTAAAATAACGCACATGCCTGGTATTGTTCTCATTGTGACTAAAGTCGAAGTTCCTGAAAAAAAGAACATTTACAATAAAACCAAAAATAAAACTGTTTCTCTTTTTCTCTGCTGAAGAATTGCAAAACATCCTAAACCAAAAAAATGCATTTTTATTTCACTTGCTTTAACATTAAATACTTTATATATTTGTTTAGTTGTTGAATTCTTTTTTCTAGGAAACCAATTTTATATCATGGTCATCAGAACTTGTAGATCGTTATAGAATGTCAATTTTCCAGATTTTTTTTGTTTCCCTGTTTATCTAGATCTATCAACGAAAATGAAATTTTACTGGACGTGGCATGAGCAACATGGTGGGTATATTATAAGAGGCGGGATTGCTTACTCATCCGGACAACGTGTTCACCCCGCCCTTGGCTGTGTTTCATGTTGATCATTTTTTTTTTAGTTTTTAGCTTTTTGTCTTGTATCGGTTGTTTCTTTGTCCTTTCCCATTTCAGTTTCGTCTGTGTCTCTAGATGTATGATTATTGCATGGCTGTTTGAACATTCCTCATCTTGTTAAGGATTAAGGTTCAATATGAAAGCAAAAGCCCAAAAAAAAAAAAGTTCCATGGTCATGATAGTGAACAGTGTTTTAATTGGATATTGTCTCCTTACCAGATACTATTTATTGTTTAATTTTACAACGTAATTCTAAGATTGTACGATTTACATCGCTTCTGTACTTATCCATGTCCCAACATGACTTTATGATACCCTTTTCAGCTTGTTAAGGCATGGGTTTATGACCTGTTTATGCTTACCACAAATCCTTGAAAGGTTTCGTTCATATTACAAATTCAATGTGTTCACGAATTTAAAATAATGCAGTAACATAATAATGCGTTAAATACATATCGATGATTTAGCTGACTGAAAAATGCAGTTATAATTTTCATATTTGGCGACAGCTTAGTTCAGAAAACAATTGTGAAATCGGTTATGCATACCAGTTAATATGCTTGTTCCTACCAATTACATTCAGGCTATCATGAGTCTTATCGACTTTTTAACTGCTTTATATTATGCCATTCGAAAGGCTTTGGCGACATTATAAAATAAATAAAGCCTCATCAAGTGCTTTTTATCTTCAGAAATTTACTTGTGTAAGTGCACGGAGAACGACGGACGGAAGGGCGGCTGACGTCAATAGCCAATGTCCTTTTAAACCTTTTTTTTTGCTACATTTTGTCTAGCAAATTACCCGTTGCGAACTTTATGAATATGAATTTAATGTTGCAATCTAGTTTGAAAATTGTGTCTGTCTTTTGAAATAAATATTTAACTGTTAAGAAATATTATAATATTTTCAGGCTTTGAATTTCAAGAGATTTAGCTTCACAAATGATTTCAGTTTTCATACGTTTTATGTAAGATAAATATGAGGAAATCTAGAGTCAATATGTCTTAACAAATAAACCAGAGGCTCCATGGAGCCCGAATCGCTCACCTGGATTTTAGGTGACCACAAGTGACAAAGCACTTCTGGATAAGATATGTAAAGAATTCTTCCAGTGTCCAATGTTAAACTAAGTCCAATTGTGGCAGTTGGCTTGGATTCCAATCGGCACGAAAACATAACTTTTGTAGCAGACATTTATCTTAGGATCATCATGCAACAAAAACATTTCAATTTGCATAGTATTTTCTGACAAGAAGGCCTTTGTACAAATATCCCATAGGGTTCAATGTTAAATCAAGTCTGGTTGTGGCGGCCATATTGAATTTCCGATCGGCACATAAAACATAAATGTTGTAGTGGTCTATCAAATTATCATTCAGACATCAAAAACATTTCAATTGGCTTGGTAGTTTCTGACAAGAAAACCTTTGTACAAAATTCCCCATAGGCTCCAACGTTAACCTAAGTCCGGCTGTGGCGGCCATCTTGAATTTCCAATCGGCACAAAAAACATATATTTTGTAGAGGTTCATCCAAGAATCATTCATGCAACAAATCAATTCAATTGGCTGAGAAGTTTCTGACAAGAAGAGCTTTAAAGATGATTCAATTTAGAATGAATTATCTGCCCGGGTAGCCATGTTGAATATACAAGCGGCACATAAAACATAACTTTTGTATTGGTCTATCAAATGATCATTCACACATCAAAAACATTTCGATTGTCTTGGTAGTTTCTGATAAGAAAACCTTTGTAAAAAATTCCCCATAGACTCCAATGTTAAACTAAGTCCGGCTGTGGCGGCCATCTTGAATTTCCAATCGGCACAAAAACCATATATTTTGTAGAGGTTCATCCAAGAATCATTCATGCAACAAATCAATTCAATTGGCTGAGAAGTTTCTGACAAGAAGAGCTTTAAAGATGAGTCCATTCAGAATGAATTATCTGCCCCTCGTAGCAATGTTGAATATCAAAGCGGCACATAAAACATAACATTTGTATTGGTCTATCAAATGATCATTCACACATCAAAAACATTTCAATTGGCTTTGTAGTTTCTGACAAGAAAACCTTTGTACACAATTCCCAATAGGGTCCAATGTTAAACTAAGTCCGGCTGTGGCGGCCATCTTGAATTTCCAATCGGCACAAAAACATACGTTTTGTAGAGGTTCATCCAATGCTTGTTCATATATAAAAACATTTCAATTGGCTTGGTAGTTTCTGACAAGAAGACCTGTATGCAAATTTCCCCATACGGTCCAATGTTAAACTTATTCCGGCTGTGGCGGCCATCTTGAATTTCTGATCGGCACAAAAATAAAGGTTTGTAGAGGTTTATTCAAGGTTCACTCATGCAACAAATCAATTCAAATGGCTCAGTAGTTTCTAACAAGAAGGGCTTTGAAGATAAGTCCAATCAGAATGAATTATCCGCCCCTGGTAGCCATGTTGAATATCTGATCGGCACAAAAAGCAAATGTTTTGTACAGAACCATCCAATTAACATTCCTGTCAAGTTTGGATTAATTTGGACTGATGATTTCAGAGAAGATGAAAATGTGAAATGTATACGGACGACGGACGCAAAGTGATGGCAAAAGCTCACATGGCCTTTTAGGCCATGTGATCTAATAAAATGGACGAATTACCTCAAAATACAGATTGTTGAAGTTGAGGATTATGCCAGAAAAGGGACAAAAAGGGGGCAGGGAGACGCTGAATCCCATTCAAATTGGATCTGGTCGATAGTCATTAATTCTTCCCCACATTCGGCAGCTTAGAACGTCCATGATGTTTTAACGATCCCCAAGTTAGAAAAACACGGTCCTACTTTCATGACAATGAACTGTCTATATAAACAAAGGTAAAAAAATCCATTCAAAACAATTGTCAAGAACTACTGTGATGAGGCTTACTCAACGAGTGATGTGAATTTTAAAATAATTCTAAAGACTTACAATAATATATCTCTTGTAGTGACCTTACTTTTTGTAATGGTATTAAAACTTTTCATTTTTCTGCACTGTATACAACCCTTCCACATGATAAATTAATCGGTTTGTCGTGAGCTACAATGTTTCTTGACTAAACAATGTTTACAAAAATATTCCTATCTGATACTATTTAAGGCTAAGGCTTATTTTTTTTTTAAAAACACTAGAAATTTTTCATACTTGCAGCACTGCAAACTAATCAGATAGTGTATCATGGCTTTCTGTGTAATATCCCAAGAATTTATTAGACTGAGTGCTGGATTTGCTAATTTACACTGAATAGTATGAGAATTGTTTTGTGTTGATCTTTATTCTTTTATCCCTTTATGATTTAATGTACAAAATCTGTCTCGTTTCAGTCCATTAGAAAACCAGAGAAATGTTCATCCCTTTCATCAGAGAGTTTGTTTCCAAAACATTAAATGGGCCATACAAAAATCTTGCCCAATGGTATGACAAATGAACATACGGTTTTAAATAATTATTTGATCTACATTAATACAAAAAAATAAACTTAATATGGGTCCGTATATTTAGTGTTGCATTATTAAACTTCGTCTGTATATTTAAAGGTTTTGGTTAGATCAGTAAACGAAAATACATGTAGACATGATACGTCCTTTATTTCAGGCCATTTCTAATAGCCGTGCATGGGAAGTAATATTGACCCTACATGTCAATTTTATCTTCGTATAGTGCATCTGATTGCTAGTCTTTTGAATTTGCTACAGGCAGGCAACACACCCCAGTTTTAACAGAACAAAGTTTGAAACCCCTCTTTCACCGGGATTTGTTTTGAATCACATACAAATGGAGCAAAATCACCCCCCCCCCCCCCCCCCCATGCTTTTCCACAGGTAGAACACCCGGGAAGATCAAAATAATTATTTTCTCCAGAAAAAAACTCATTTCTTACCAAGGCATATGGTTTGTAAACTTTTTTCAAAGGCCGGAAGCAAGCCCCTGTGGCCAGATAGAGTTTGCAGCACGTCGACCCGACACCTTTTTTGAAGTTTAGTTTATTGATTCCAGACACAGATCTGTATTTATCTTTATATAGTTAGTGACACCCAAGGTTTTTTTTTTATACCACGGGGCTGTATACCTACGCAAAAATTATGATTTTTAGTGTGTATCGATTTCATCCTTGAAGTTTCTGACCCAGTTGTGAGTAGTTGTGGGTCGTGATGACAAAGATTATAATAATCAGTCATGGTCTAAGATGTGAGATGGGACAATTCCACCCGAGAGTTCACATTTTCTAGTCAGAAACGAGGCTTGCCGAGTTTCTGATAATAGAAAACGTGAACCCGAGGGTGGAATTGTCCAGTCTCACATTTTTTACCATGACTGATTATTTTTCTCACATTTCTCGGCCGAATATTTAAAGAAATAAACATGGCCGCCATGACATGAAAATGCGCTCTATTAAACTAGACAACTTAGTGTAAAATAAATTACATATTTGAAAAGATCGCATGCGTTTTGGTTTTGTACCAAATGTACAAAACTTTAAAAATATATCTTTTAGGTTGAGCTTCAGGGATTTGCAGTGATGTTAATTTCGACGTTGTCGTACCATTTGTGCGAGGTTGTGTGTTTTCTGACGTTCTAGCATTGTGACGTGATGTTTTTTGCATTGTTACGTCAAGGTAGGTCATGTGATGTGAGATGCATGAATCTCACACCGGTGTCTCACACGGAATATGACTGTCCCAAACACATAGAAATGTGAGAAAAAGATTAGTATATTGTACAAATCAGGCCTCCCCCCCACTATACAAATATCAATTTACAATATAATAACACCCAGTCTACCATAGAACCATACAAAAGCCTTGTGGGAGGGTCCACATGACATGTCATTAGATATTAATGAAATTTGGTACATATATTTGGATATGTATGATTTAAAAAATTCCAGAGTGATTTTGTTCTTGAGCGCCTATTATAGAAGTTACAACGTCATCTTAAGGTGGCAGGAGTTTTCCCGTATTTTTTCTGTCTGACATGATTGGAATATAATACATGTTGTCCTCATTATTATATGTTGAAATGTCCTTTTAAACCTGGGTGAAAATCGTTCAATGGAACATTTAGGGTCTTTATTTTAAAATTTTGCATTTCAATTTTTTTTTCAAAATATGTATGTTGCCATAGTTACTGATTTTAAAATGATGCATTTTGCTCCTTTGCAATATCCTTAAAATTGCCATCTATAAAAGACTTAAAATCTTTCACGGTGCAAGAAGTATTTGATTTTTGAGATGATTTATTTGAAGAGAAAACTTTATTCTATTATTTACCAACAAATTTAGCTGGGTCCATATTCATAGTTACCATAGCAACCAATTGAAAATATTGAATTTTTGTATATTTTTTCAATAAATTTTGACTTTGAATCATTTTGAAAAATAACGAAATGTTGTCAATTTATACCTTTGGTTCAGTTAATGAACACATAATATTAAATAAATGAAATGGTTGTTATATTTTAGTTATTCAATGTCATATATATCTCTCTGAGCACAAAATACTTACATGAAATTAATATAAAAAATGATTTATATATTTGTCTTTCCTATTTCTCATTTTCTCCTCATTAAAATCATGAAGATGAATCTTTCAGTTTGTTGTCAAACACTAGATGTGTTTAAATAATTTATTTGGCAAATGTCTTGTATACTAGTGTAGTATATATAACAGAGCAGCCAAAAATGCAGAAGAGTTATCTCCCCTTGAAGAACTCTCTCCAATTTTGTAACCATGAAACACAAAACAACACACCAGATTTAAGTTTCTTTTCCAAGGAAGAGGGACGCTATTATAATGAAAATTTAAACATATATTCATCAGTGTATGAATAATCAAAAAATCATTCTAACATCAACTTTATGGTTCATTGATCACAAAAGCGGGCGGGGGGGGGGGGGGGGGGGGGTGTTATACCAGGTTAACCTACAGGTTGAAGTTATAAGATTCCAGTAAGGGAGTGTGCTATCATTATGAAACTGTATACAATGCATCAGGGTATAGATGATAAAAAATCATTCTAAAATTGAACCCCTCACACTTACTTCATGGTTCATTGATTAGGCGGGGGGAGGGGGGGTTTGTACAGGTTAACCTACAGGTTGAAGTTAGATTTCCATGAAGGGAGTGTGCTATCATAATGAAGCTTTATACATAGATGCATCAGGGTATGGATAATCAAAATTCATTCTAAAATTGAACCCTTCACACCTGATTCATTGATAGTAGAAAAAGGGTGGTATTATTCAATGTTGTGAGGCGGGGGACTGTGTCTTTCGGACACATTTTCTTGTTTGTACATGAAGAAATAAATTTAACTTTTTTGTCTTGGCGAATTTTTTTTTATATAAACAAAAAATCTAAGGATAATAATAAATCCTGGTTTATTATCACCAAGCTGACTTCTGGTTTATTACCCAGATTATTTATTTATTTATTAAATGAGTGACTTAGATTAAGGATGTTCGGTGGTCATGTTTTTGACTTTTTGTCAGATGTTCAGAATCATCTGGTTTTATCCATTTGAATGCCATAAATTATTTTTCCCGCTAAAACCCATTTTTCTTTTCCTAAATCTTTTGCATGTAGAATAATAAGCAATTTGCAAAAATTTTTATAGAATCCTTGTTATTATTTAATGGTATTTGAGAAATAAAATTGTCAATAGTAAAACTATGTAAAATCAAGAGAGCATTTTTTCCCGCCAAACTTTCAATGGCTTATTTCTCGAAAACGAGGACACGGAATTATATTTTTTTTTCGCTCTTTAGTTCCTTATCAATCCACTATCAATATTTACCATTGTTATGGAAAGCTTGTTATTTTGAAACTGAGCAGCGAATATCCTTAAGTTTTGAGTTACGGTCAATATCTAGGAAACTACAAGATGTTTGGTATGTAAATACATCTTGGGTAGTAACCAACATATTTACCAGAAGCTGGTCACCTTGACCTATTTTTTCCACATGATTGACTGTGGAAAGTATTCTGTTAGAATCATTATTAATTGTTATTATTGTAATGGTCAATATTTAGGCAACTACAAGTCATAGAGGGGTGATATTTGGTATGTAAATACATCTTGGGTAGTAAACAACATCTGTACCAGAAAATAGGTCACCTTGACCTATTTTTCCACACAATTGACTGGGGAAAGTATTATGTTAAAATCCAGAACGGGCGAGGGATTAGCTGCCCCATTTCTTTATTATTTTTTTTTATTATGATCCATCTTTGGATTTTTATTTCAAATTTCATCCTAACCACCCATCCACCACAATTAAATGGTCATACATAAATACTTTTGTATAGAATTTAAAACACTTTTTAATTTTATAGGTCGGAAGTAATCCCCCCCCACCCCCCAGTAAAACACTAAAGTTTTGATCTGAGCAGTAGATGAAACACAAGAGCAGTGGTGTAGGATTTTTGAAAAACTTGAAAGTATACAGTAAAATCTTACTTTCTCAAAAGTCGAAACAAGTTGTCCATTGAAGACACATTTACACAATTTGAAGAAATCCAATTTCTACATTAAAGACTAATTCTAAACAATATTGACGGTATTAATCTAGCTAACGCTATCACCTATTGCTCATGCTATGTAATTTTATCGTTCCATGTGTTCAGTCAAAGCTTTCATACCCCAATATTTATATAAAACAGATTTATCATAATAGTTCCCTTTTTGTCATTTATACCTTCAGGTTCTTAGTTAGAATTGACATTATTAATTACAAAGATTTTTTACTTTTGTTCATTCTCGTTTTCATGACTATATATAAAATAATAGTTGCTTTCGTTTTTTTATACTAACTATATCATTTGGAATATCTAGACGAGCCCAAAGGGCGAGTCCAAGATATTCCACATTATATAGTCAGTATCAAAAACGAAAGATACCATTGTTTTGTTTATTAGTACTTCCCATGACTCATGGAATTTCATATGATGTCACAATACTGTATTGCCTGATATTTTCGATCGATACTGGGAATATCTGTCGCAACGTACATCAAAGGTAAAACGTACAAAGTACCAATAAATATATGATAATAGGTAGTTTCGTTTTGATACTGACTATATCATATGGAATATCTAGACGAGTCCGCATTATCAAAAACGAAAACTACCTATTAATCTGTTTATCGGTAATTCATTTTTTTAGCTCACCTGACCCAAAGGGTTAAGTGAGCTGTTTCTCCTCTGAAACTAACTGGCCAAATGAAACCAAACTTGGCCACAAGCATCATTAGGGTATCTAGTTGTAAAAAATGTGTTCGTTGATCCGGCCTGTCAACCAACATGGCCGACGTGGCTCAAAATAAAACATAGGGGTAAAATGCAGTTTTTGTCTTATATTTCAAAAACTAAAGCATTTAGAGCAAAACTGACCGGGATAAAAATGTTTATCAGGGCAAGATCTACCTACAATGAAATTTTCAGACGAATCGGTCAACCCTTTGTTGGGTTATTGCCCCTGAATTGTTAATTTTAAGAAAAGTTTGCAGTTTTAGGTTATTATCTTGAATATTTTTATAAAGACAAACTGTAACTAGCAAAAATATTCGTCAAAGTAAGATCTACAAATTAGTCAACATTACCAAAATCATTGATTGACCCCTTATAGGAGTTTTTTCCCTTTAAAGACGGCCTCCGGCGTAAACTTTCCTTTAAAGATCTCCTCTGAAACCACTAGGCCAATTGGGACCAAACTTTGGTTGAATGGTCCTTGGGTGCCCCCCTTCCACATGTATACTCGACATCCCCGACTTCTACTGGAATCCAACCGACATGGCTACTGCTACTAAAATAGAAAAAAAGGGGGATGGATTTCAAAAATCTTCTTTTATGGAACTACAAAGCACTTAGCCAGTTGGAACAAGATTTAGCAGTAAATGTCCTTAGATGAGTCTCTTTTAGAAATGTATCCATTGACCTAGACTGTCAATCAAGATTGCTGCCAAAGCTGAACGTTATTTAACATAGACCCCTATAGAAAAACCAGCCACATTGACTGCAACACTTAAATTTTTAGTCCTGCTCAAGGTGAAAAGTTAAATCCAGGTGAGCGATACAGGCTCTAGAGAGCCTCTATTTTATGTTTTCTTGGACGAACCAATAAGGATTAACCAACTAACGTTTAGACTTTCAAAAAACGAAAAATCTATTTTATGAACTGAGGTGTCCAGTCTTTAGATCATTTCGCATTACGTCACACAATGTATTGCCTAATAATTTCAGTGATACAGCCTGTATGTGATACTCGAAAATATTAGGGAAAAGATCAAAGGAAATATGTACGAATTGCCGATAAATTTAATTATCTCCCTTTACATGTATATACATTGTATAAAAATGTAATTCTTGATTAGGATATTAAAATCTGAAATGATTTTAACTGTTAACCTAATGCATTCAAAACAAAATTCTTTATGGTTTATATCAATTTTTTTCATTCTTGATTAACAGTCTTCATTTGGAAAAAAAGCAGAATAAGCTTCATTTTTTTCAATTATCTGAAGCCCTGGGCCCAATTTTTATGTGTTTCATACCACCTTCAGCATTTTATGGCATTTCAACTTTTAAAACTAAAAACATTTGATATATTTTTTTTTCATGTTTCAAGGTCTGTACTCTGTTCAATTAAATTATGAGTTATCTCCCTTTGAATTACATTTTTTTTAATATAATTTTTGTGAATTGTTTTGAGTGTCAAATAGGAAAGGAATGACTTAACCCATGTATTAATGACATGATTATATACAAATTATCTCATAATTCATTTAGACTTTCATGCTGTGGTAAATTCATCAATCTTAAAATTTTTCAAAACCTTTTCCAGTTAACACAGGCCTTACGCCCAATTTTTTGTTTACCTCTTAGTATCATATACCACTCCAACGTTTATAACTGATTAAAGATTACCAAATATTTTTAATGGATTAAAAGCTATGCTATTTTTCAAAATGTAAAATTTCGCATATTTTTCAACATAGTTGTAGTATGATTTATCTCCCTTCATTTAATATTATGCTGTGACTGTTATATATTATTGCCAATGTGAAAAATCAAATTTTAGTGCATGTTCTTATAAGAAATAAATACCAAGTTTAAACATTTCTTATTATTAGTTTCATTTTAGCCCTTGAAATATTTGGTGTTTTCATTGTTTTTTTTTCCATGGGAATAATACAGATGAACTGGTTCCCGGTACATATCGAGCCTTTCTGTCTTAATGACTTAGATGCCAGTCAAAATATATTTTGTGGACTTCTTTTACCAAGACCTATCAGCACACAAAATATAATTAAAATCTGTTGACCCATCTTTTGGACTATTTTACACGATTTTCTCCAAGATTGGGTGTTAATATGCCAACTACAGGTATCATGATTATCCCCATAGCAGGCTTAAAATTTGAACATATAATTGAATAAATTTAAAATCTTAGATTATAAGACAATTTTTGTATATCTTCATTTATACATATAGATTCTTTAATCTTGGTATTAAAAGAACATTTTGATGAGTTAAAAATATATTCCCACCAATTTTGAAAATTTATATATCTTGGTCTTTGTTTAAACATAATAAAAATATCTTTTCATCTCCTACACCTTGGTTTTCTCACACCAAACCATAAAGAAATAACAGTTTTTGCACTTTTTTACACCAGTTTGATCGTCCGTGGTTGTTCATTTCCAGCATCATTTTATAACGCAATTTTGGTAGTCTATTACCCTAAAGTCTTTATAAACATAAACAATACTTGATTGGTTTACACCTGTACATATAATTAGCGTATAGTTCATAACGGCCACATTCTCCTCTTGCTATATCGTTATTCGTTATCTGACCAGTACCTAACAGCCATTTACAAAATTTGTTTTGAACAACCTCAATGTACTTTATTTTATTCATTCCCCATACTTCATCACCATAGTAGAGGATTGGTGATACCATAGAATCAAAATAGTTTAAATCCAAGATTAATGTCTATTGTACCAACTTTACAACACGGCTTTATCATATTTAAAGCTTCTTTACATTGTGTACTTAATGTTCTACAGCATATAGCCCATTTCAGTCTATTAGAAAACAATATTCCTAAGTATTTATAGTAACTAACAACCTTAACAAGTACAATTTCTCATTTTTTGATAAAATACCTCCATTCTTAAATACTACTCTATTTGATTTTTCCATAATAACAGACATATTCCATTTTTCACAATAGGTTTCTAAACAGTTCAAATATCTCTGGAGATCGACAGGGGTATCAGCTATAAGCGCAAGGTCACCCACAAACAGGGGTAACATACCGTCATGAATAAAAATACCATTTCCTCCGTTTTTTCCATTTCACTTGCGAGGTCATTGATATACATAGCAAACGACCAAGGACCTAGCATACAACCCTGCCTCACACCAGAATGAAAATTAAAACATCATTTAAGCCCCGTGACGTTCTAACCTTGGCTTTAACATGATCATATATATTTTGTAACAAATATTTCATTTTACCGTGTAAATTTTTACACAAAAGTAGATAAAAAAGTTTCGATCTATTTATGTCATCAAAATCTATAAACGCACAGTATAAGAAACTAACTTTCTTAAATAAATATTTCATAATAATATTTGACAGTACAAATATACTGTCAATAGTGGAATAACCAGTACGACAACCTGCTTGTTCTTCTATAATATGATCATTTAGATCAGACCACAGTACAAATAAAATGTATCACACAATACCCCAATAAATTTGATGCACTGTACATGTGTGACCATTTCTTTGACTGACAACTCATCAGCAGTGATCGAGATCAAAATGTTTGAAATCCGGTTAAAGATATAATGATGAATTAATAAGCACAACCACCAAAAATCAAAATAAAATAAAACAAACAGGAATCCAAACTCAGCTATGGGTTACATCTGCATCAAAAGGAAGAGCCTTAGGAATTTGTGGTAACTTTCGTAAAATTTCGAACGGAAAATTTAAAGGTATTTAAGTAATAAATCTTGACAGGATAAAAATTCTGGCTACTGGGCTGATAATGCCCTCGTGGACTTGCAGTCAACCAGCAGTGACATAGATCCACCTTTTATATATTATACCCACACTTTTTTACTAATAACACATAACAATTATATTCCACGATAATATCCACAGTCACAGCTATCACCCCTTTTATACAATGTAATAATTATTGCTGTAGCGCAACATTCTGGAAATTCTACAGTCTATCATAACTAAAATATGGGATAGAAAATCTGGATAATCTGGTTGGTCAAAAATATCCTTACACATCTGATCTTTGCTCTCGTACCACTTGTATCGTTTCTGTTTCTCTAAAACTGCAGCACCATTTTTTGAATATTCTATAGCTGGAGAGTTTAAGATATACGAAATAGGCAAATGTTTTGATAAATCATTTGAGGGCACATTGGAATCTCATATCCATTCAAATGAATTATGACTAGAAATTACATAGTCAATAACACTGGCCCCATTTGAATAAATGTATGTAAATTCACCATTTGTTTTTTAATTATGTTTACGTACATTGGTTATGCATAAGTCATGTGTACTGCATAGTTGTACCAATGATGGACCAAAGTTATTTGTACTTTTTTATCTTTACGTCTGCACTGAACTACTGAAGTTAACGATTTTGAATTAACCATCATCGTTTATTATGTATTGGAGACCAGGGCCCAGTTGTTCAAAAGTTAATCACTTTTTTCACTTTCAATTTCGATTGTTAAGTAATATTCCTTTACAGAATTTTGCATGGACACACACAATCATAGGATTAACCCATCAGAAAATTTTCAGTCCTCAGGCATAATCAAGGAAGCGAACATTTGAAACTGAAAATTTTGGTTAACATTTGAACAACTGGGCCCAGGAATTAAATCTGTTTTGTCCTTTGCAACAAAATCTACTAGTTCTGCTGTTCTAGAATTAAAAATCACCAGCTAAAAACATTTACAGTCATCAAACATTAAACTGATATCAAATAATGCATCTTCAAGCGTATCAACACCATTATCAGTCTGATTATTATATAATACAGAATTTTCCAGGGGAACATAATTAAAACCAAAAAACAATAACCTTAGCTCCAATTTGGAACTTCAGAAAAATCACATTTTTATAGTGGTTTAGTATCTGCACAACTTTTCGCTGTTATACAATATGTTTTTTTCACTAACACCCGAAGCTTTATTATAAATAAGTTTATCGTTATTACGAAAACTTTCAAAATACTCAAATTCTCAAAAAACATTTACATGAAAAAACTCATTTTCATCCTTCTGGAAAGTTTCTTGAAAACTTATAACATCACTAGACATTGAGCGAGCGCGGGAAAATAAGCATTTTTTTTAATTTTTTTTTTTTTTGGGGGGGGGGGGGGTGGCCATATTGACTATAAAAAGTTGTTGCGGCCATGTCATTGATGGAACAGGAACTCAATATGGATGTTGTGGCAGGCTTCCCATAAACTTTCCTGTCAAGTAGGTGGTTTCAACTGATAGTTTCATGTCTATATATGATGTAGTATTCCAGAAATGGATCTGAATGCAAACTTTTACCAAGTCAATGAAGCGTGAAATGTAGGTCAACGTGACGCAATTGTCACATGGCTGTTCGTTACTACCGAAGATGGAAACACTGATGAAGTAGACTATATGCCACGTAGAATTACCAAAATGGACCTTAAGGTTCCATCAAAGTCAAAATCTATGACGAAAACACAACCACATAGATTGTCAATATCTTTATTGTTACAATTAATTCGGAACTGGAACTTGATGAAAAGCTTTCATTAAATACACATTTCATAATGCATTACCTTTTTCCTTCAGAATAAATATGAAAATGAAATTGTAGATGTAAATATTTCCTTTGTGACGGATGAATTTTTCAAAAGATGCCGTGAGTTCCGTAGAGCATATTTTTGGAAAATAATTGTTCCAATTGTTCCATTGTCATTATAAGCAGGGCAAGCGAGGCTTAATTTCACAAATATATCCAATAATCAGACGATAAAAGCATTTTTAGTGTGTGGCTGCGTGTGATGTCCACGTTTATATTTATCAAAAATGTCCGAGATAAATTTCGTCATTAATGATAAAGATGACCATTTGTTAAACATATTTTTATCTAGGGCTTACAGGGAATTGTATGGTAGAGATATATTTAGACAGGTCACATTACAAATGATGTAAAAATAGATAATGGTTGGTGTTATCACTTTGTGCAAGGTAAACATCCGAGCAATCCAAAAAACACTAAGTTAGGAATTCCTTTGAACTTTACCTTATTTCTTCACAATCTTCAAAGTTCATAACCTTTACAGTTAGGAGAAATTGCGTTATTGTTGAAAAACAATCCTGAATACATGAAGCGGAAACATCCCACTTGAAGGGGAATGTTTTTAATTTGTTTTATTCTTCTTCCGTAATTTCAAACAGAAATACATTTAAAATAAGTGCATACTTGTTTATTTAAATCAATTTGTTAAAATGATGCATTCGAGAACCTTCTAAGGTATGAGTTGGGAGAATTCATATCAGAAAGTGCATACAAATTCCATTTGCACATAAACAAAACAGTAGTTTAAATTTATAAATGCAGATTGTCAAATCCGATAATAACCGTTATAATCTGAACCATACATCGTTTATTTTGAACCACGCGTTTTGCCGCCTATTCGGCTAATTCGTAAATTTAGTATTATAGATGATCATTAAGTATCTGCTCAATACCACTTCTGTCTCTATATAACATGTTTTCAGACATTCAATGATCTATGATGCAATTCGAATCAAAATTCAGTTGCAATATTACAAATATTAACATTTTCAACATATTTTAAATACCGT
Organism: Mytilisepta virgata; assembly: GCA_028015205.1. Classification (NCBI taxonomy): domain Eukaryota; kingdom Metazoa; phylum Mollusca; class Bivalvia; order Mytilida; family Mytilidae; genus Mytilisepta; species Mytilisepta virgata. The sequence continues at coordinate 23,774,408 of CM051520.1, forward strand.
GGCCTCTGCGGAATTCTTATTTTTGTGTTACTTCCTGCAAGTCATTGCTGTTATTATCATATGCATGCTGGAATTTGAATCATAGTAATTTCGTAACATAAATAAACAATTTCGTACCAAATCCTGGAGCAATTTCATACATTGTTATACCACTTCGGTGGTCTCGTGGTAGCGTGCTAGCTTCGAGTACGTACGGTCGCTAGCAAGATGAAAATCCAGCTCATCGTTTCGATCTAGTTCAAAGCAGGTTCATATTAATATCATATTAACATGTTTTCCTCATTATGTGCAATAAATAATGGACGTTAAACAATAATTCATCCATCCATACAATGTATATTTTTCACTAGAACCATTTCGTACCACGACGGGGGCAAATATATACCATTTCGTTAAATTTAGATATTTCATGATAATTAATTTGTACCATAAGGATATTATCATGACCATTCCATACCATATGGGTAACATGCATGATATAGATATTCAACACCACTGTATATATAAACGTCTAAAAAGTTGCAAAACATCATCAAAATAAAACAAATGAAATTTGTTGTGTGACTTTTAAAGTTCTGTGTACATACATGTATCATCTGGCATCAAGTCTTACATCTTTTGTCTGAACAAGCCTGACATTGGCCAGTTGATGCAAATCAAGCAACGTGATGGAGTGTGGGATTTGTAATCTGCAGTACATTGGAGAAGGTAAGCAAGCTTTCAACAAAAGAATGAACGGCCGTAGAAGTGATCTAACAAAGAAAGACTTTCTACCCGTCAGCCAACACTTTCGGTCGTGGACACAATCCTGGGACTTTGGTAAAATGGAAGTTTCTACTATAAATATAGAAGAAAATTTGAATTTGGGTGATCAGGAAAGGTACAAATGTAGACAAGAGAAAGCTTCAGGGTAAAAGAACTAGGCGCCTTATATCCAAGGGGAATACATAAAAAGAAATAAAAGTATTTGTTAATTGATACAGAGATTGAATAATCCTTTTTTATTGTTATTTCTAAGTACTTTATTTTTTCGTGTACGTTTTCATTTGTTATGATGTTATAATTCTGTAACATAATTCTCTACCTTATGTTAAAGCATTATTAACAGTGATTAACCTGTATTTTTTAAATTTTTATTTACGTGCGTTGCTACATATGAGGAAGATCACGATCACGATTAGCCATATTTCTACGTGTAATTAATTAGTCACTTCGCAACGCGACAGCACTGATGAAGAATCTCAGTGATCCGAAAATTTTGCTAAGTTTGATTTATTGTTATAATTAATAATTTTGTTTGTTTTATTTTGATGTTGTTTTGCAACTTTTTAGATGTATTTATTTTTTAGTTTGCATTGTATGGTATAACATTTAATAAGTTCGAACGTTGGTTATTACTTCTGACACATATATATATATATATATACGTCTATGTATATATCTTTTCTTGTTTTAGAAATTATTAAAAATAATTAATAGGGTTTTTATGTTCATTTCTTCAATTATTTATATGCTATTTATTTATGTGCTATTACAATTTCTGTAATTTTTCACAATTTCTCCTATTCTTGACGTGTTTAATCGGTGGGATAAAAATACATAATATCTTTAACCACTTCCCGGTGATTAAATTTCTACGTGGGAATTACCGCCCTTTTCTCTACAGTTATTGGAACGATAAACCAGAGAAGTCCCGAAATGACGTCTATGTAAAAAAACTACATAGCAACGACAGTTTCTTGGGGTTTTTGTTGAAAATCATAGGAGAAACAGATTCTCCTTCAATTTACACGTGAGTTATGGAATTTCTCCACCCTCAATAGTTACATTTTAGATTTTAACACGCTCGCTAAAGGCTCGCGTGTTGAAAATCGAAAATTTAACTATCCATAGCTCACTCGTACCTGAAAGAGAATCTATATTTATTAGTAGTAAGCCAATCCATTAATAGTAAAGGGCTCATCTTTAATCTTGCATTGCATATGGTAGAACTTTTGCGTTTTATAATTTTTATTTTAACGAAGCATTACTATAGTAGTAATTGTTGGGTTTTTTTATTATAGCCCTGTATTATGTCCAAAGTCTGTACTAATGACAGGAGGAAGGTTGTAATGGCCCGAGGGTCATTATTACTAGGGTAATAATAAATTGTTGTTTTAATAATGGCCCTGTTATATGTCCAAGGTCTGTAATAATGGCATGAGGATTGCTGTAATGGCTCGAGGCAACGCCGAGGGCCATTACAGAATCCGAAGGCCATTATTACAGACCGTGAACACGGCAATTATGAAAACACCCATTTTTTTAATACTTTTATTAACAATTTTGTATATAGCATTTGCATTAATCCGAATAGCACATAAGCCAAACTTGTGAGAAAAGTTTTAAAGATTAATTTCGGACAGTTTTTTAAAAAATATGTTTTAAAATGTTCTAGTTTGCTCTTCCTGAAACCATTTTAAAAAGGCCGTAATAACCGGTTATTATGAACAAAATCCTGTAATGGCCCGGTTATTATGAACAAAATCCTGTAATGGCCCTGCTGTAATGCATTCATTTTGCTCATAAAGATAAGGCATTTTTAACGTATTTTACCCTACTGGTTAATAAAGAGCATTATAAAACACCCATTTCTTAACAATTTTATTAACCAGCTAAAGAAAAATAAATTAAGTGAACAACAGACAATAACAATACTGTAGAGGTATTGAATGCCTATTAAAATCTTTTATCAGTTTTAACAGTTATTCCATATTAAATTTGCATGTTGTTGCTAGTTATTGTAATGAATGCATTATTAGGGTGTAGGATGGAAGAGAAATGATATCTATTTTTGAACTTGGTCTAAGCAAACAGAAATGTATACATGTTGCAAAACTGCTGATAGCACCATGTAATAGTCTTTTTTTGATTGTATATATTCTTTGAAGATTAACAGGCCAGGGGTAATAAAGGGCAATGCAAGAACTGCTGCTGGATTGTCAACAGACATGGCGTCGTTTAACTTCTATCACTTTTCGGTCGGTGGGGTGGAAAAAAGGTCAAACTACTGTCAATTTCGGCCAAATGGAATACCCCTTCAGTCAATAGCGTAAAACAGAATACTAAGACCAGAAAAATCAATTACCACAAATTCCATGCGTCCAAATCTTCAGAAACTGGCACCCATCTTGAATTTTCTTATTTCATAATGTCCCCGTTTTTCCATAATCTTTCCTGTAATGATACCATGTTTTGTCGTAATGGCCCTGCTAGGACATTTGTAATACACATGCATTTTAGCTATAATTATACTTACAACATGTAGTTGTTTCATAAAACACTTTATTCATCCCGTCGCTTACATAACTGAGAAAAATATATAGTCTCAGAAACTTCCCACTTTCTTTGTGGTTTTACGGTTGTCACGATTGTGTTATTTACAATAGCAGTAATTCTTTGAGGATAGCGATATCTCGCAGGTAAAAGAGTCAGAAAATACCAAAGGGATATTTGAAGAAGGGGAAAATCAACTCACAAACTATGGAGAACAACGAAGACAAGACCAAAACAATATAAACACTTCACTTTAAAACTAAAAACATATGAACAACATGGACCTCACAAGAAAACTGAGGGTAGAGTCTGCTTCTTGCAGGACACCCGCCATGCTGTCCATGTCAAATCCGGTATGAGTAATCAAATGTTACGAACTTGTAATATACGACCTTTTTTGTTTTATTTAGCTTGGTTATGAATATATATAACACACAAACACACACACAACCTTCTTAATCCGTTCCTCATCAGAACAAAATGATGTTTCAAAAAAGAATGAGAGACGATTGATTTATAATATAAAAGCTGAAATGACGAAATTAAATCATTGTTTGAACTAAAATACTTATATATACTCAAATAGTTATATGTACATCATTGTGGAGTTTGTTTTTTGTGTCTATTCTCATGACTTACAGAATTTTCCCATTGCTTTGTCGCTTCGGCATTCTTTTGCCGATATTTGGGAACAAAAACAAACATGCCCTTTTAGAATTTCGATATGAAATAAGTGAAAACTGCTTAATATTTCTTGACCTGGAAATAAAATAAATCTACAAATGTATAAAATTCCGAATAACTCGAATGCTCGACATTAAATAGTATACCCAAGTCAATGAAAAGTTCCAGTATAGATTGTTAAACGTGCAACCAATGTCCTTTGGAAGTCGCGGAAGTCGGATACAATTTTTGATTAAAACTTGGTCCCAAATTTGTCAAGTGGTTTTAGAGGAGAAGATGTTTTAAGAAAAGTTTACGCCTGACGACGATGATGATGGCAATGGCTCACATGGCCCTTTTGTCCAGCTGTGCTAAAAACCACTTGAACTTTACCAAAATAATCGATATTCGTTATAACGGAATAATTAATATTTGCTTATAAAGATACATACATGTGAAAGAAACTTTTAACAACCAAACAGAAAAAGTGAAAAATGCATTGAATTCATAACACAACCAAAATATTCATTCGAGTTTTGATGCTGGTAAATAAATTCATTTCAGACAAAAATATTTATCTTACTTAAGTGAAGTTTCATGCCCAAAAAAACCCAAAATAATTCAAACAAACTCGAGCACCAAAACATACGTAAAACGAACACTTTGGGTTAATCCTCTGGTACATGTATATAGATTCTATTTCAGTTTCGAGTGAATTACAAGATTTCTACACTCGAGAGAGTTAAAATTAAGATTTTAACACGCGAGCATGTTAAATCTTAATTTTAACTCTCGGGAGTGTAGAAATCTTGTAATTCACGGGAAATTGAAGTAGAATTTGTTTCTCCCAATACGGTTGTACCAAAGAATCTAGGTCATCCCTAATTGTACCCCGACATTTGTTTCTGTTATCGTTTACGCTCGACCGGATATCGCTTGACGATTTGTTTAGTGCGAGGTCGCGACCTTTAGGACGGCCAATAAAATTCCGTTTCCGCACGAGACTTTTTAATTGCTCTAGAGCATTAAATTATTTTTATTCAATGGGCTGAACGGTATGAAAATACGCACACCCATGGGAGAAACGAAGTTTACATGCGTGAATAAAGTACATGTTCGACAAAGACGTCATAAAGTTACCCCTTTTTATTGATATGTCTATACTAGTCAAATCTTCCAACTATTAAAAGAAATATAATCTTCTCCTGATCAAAAGGATCATGTGAGGTATTGCCATTACTTGGCGTAGGTCGTCGTTGTCGTAAACTTTCCTTTAAAGATCTCCTCTGAAACCACTGGGCCAATTATAACAAAACTTGTCAACAATGGTCCTTAGGTGGTTTTCTTTCAGACTTGTATCTGATGATCCCGTCCACTTTCCAAGATGCCCGCCAGAGTCGAACATAGTTTAACATAGGAACCTATGAGGAATTTAATGAAAGATCTCCTTGTCTGACACCTCTTGGCCAATTGGTAGAAACCTTTGCAGCAATGGTCCTTAGTTGGCCCTCTCTAAGAAGTGTATCTGATGACCCTACCCGTCATCCGGGATTGTTGCCATAGCCAAACATAGTTTAACATAGGACTTTATGGGAAATTTGCCTAAAGATCTTCTATTCTGAAACCTCTTGGCCATTAGAACAAAACTTGACAGCAATGGTCCTTAAGTAGTCCTCTTTCAGAAATGTATCTGATGACCCTATCCGCCATTGACGATGGCTGCCAGACAGGAACATAGTTTTAACCTAGAACCTAACGGGGAAAATCACTGAAAGATCTTCTTATTTGAAACCAGTGGGCCAGTTGGAACCTGAAAGCAATGTTCCAGGCTGCCAGTCAAGATGGACATAGTCCAGGTGATATTCAAGATATTTTTAATACAATTCAAAAATTAAAGTTCAATTCTTTGTTTTGCAATGCAAGATATATGATTATTTAATATAGAACAAGTTCTATTTCATGTATTCTTTTCAAACCAAACTATTGTCAATTATTGAATAATTTACATTTGTATTAAACAAAAAATTAGAAACTGTGCGGAATTATCCATTTTTAAACATTTGACACAATTGAACGTTATGTTTTCAAAGAATGTATTGGATACTCTACACTATTTAGAGCGGTTAAAGTGCATTCAATGAATCTTTTGTTAAATTTCTGTAAATACTGACATATTTTTAAAATAATATTGTATATAAATTTTACCTGACACTATCACTTAGATCATACTGTTCTTAATTCATAATAACATAATCTTTCTTTTTATTATCTTTTTACAAATACAAATACAAGTCGATTGTTTAATTTCCTTTTTTCTTCAAGATTAAAGTTTTCGAAAACGACCAGCTATTAACTGGCCACTGTTGAATGCATCCAATCACCAAAATCAATGAAAATGCTAAAAGCAATCCTTAAGTGACAATCTTATCATAAACTTGGTGTTTCGCTGCTGTTATGTTTTTTATGAAAATAGCATAGGGGCCAGACATTGTTATTTATCTTGTGTGATTATACGCGTCAAATCCCCCCAGCCATGTGAAATGAATAAAATAACACATTACAAAAAGATGGCTAGAATAGCTAAACTTAGTTCAACATAGGACCCTATAGAAACATTTATTTCAAATTCTTCTTGTGTGAAGCCAAGTGACTAACTTTTGACAGGAATGGTCCTTAGATGATCCGCTTTCAGAATTGGGTCTGATGACTAGGACTACCGACCAAGCTGGCCAAACTTAATTAAATATAGGACCTTGTGGGAATAGTCATTTGGACATTTTCTGTTTGATGTAACTGAGCAAATTAGAATCACACATGGCAGCAATCATGCTATATATGGTAGTCTTCATTGACATTTGTGTCCGATGCTCAAGACTGTAAGCCAAGATCGCTGCCACATCAGAACTTAGTTCAACAAAGGACCCTACTGAAAATTCATTTTATAATCTTATCTGAAACCACCATGCCAATTAGAGCAAAACATGGAGGCAATGTTCTCAAGTGGAGCTCTTTCAAGTGAATGTCCTGTTATCGGGATTACTTTCCTGATGTTATTTCTTATACTATAATTATGAAATGTTTACAACCAATCTCAGAAATATTTATGGTTTCGTTAAATAATTCTGAAATTTTTCTGATTCAGGTATTTGGAGAAACCATCATTTAAACACATATAATATTTTATACGTGTCAAACTTAGGTTTAATGGAGAAAATGTTGTTAATACTTTTATACTTGTATTTAAATTGTGGATTTTAAAAAAACAATAAAATATTAAAATATTTTGATTTTATCAGTATAAATAATAGATATTTCTCTGCTCATCAATGCAAATTTCATCAAAATATTACAAAAAATACATTCAGGACAAAATTTAGAAAAAAAATTGTGGTTTAATATGTAATATATAGGAAAATTTCCAAGTGGGAACTCATTTATGTCCGTTAACTGTAGTCATGAGGACTTGCATGCAAAGTTGGGCATATAATATCATTTCAGGCAACACCCGACGTACTTTTTTAAATACAGTTGTTTACTGAAAAGTTGTCTTTAAAAATGATTTTATATTTGGATGGTAAATTTCATTTGGTAAAAAAAAAAAATAATACGCACATATATGCAGTGGATCGGTCAATTTTATTATTATTGTTTTTTTTTTTTTTTTGGTATTCCGTAACTACGGGGTTTGACGATGTCTGTTAAGTATTGACCCAATTAATAAAGTGTATCTTAAATTTTTCCAAAATACTTTGCTCTGGCTTTGGACTTCAGTGCAAAACTTACCAGTCATTAATTCATTCATGAAATTAAGATTCACCAAACGTTTGCATGGATATTCACAGACCTATTTATACGAGTTTTAGTTGCTAAATTTTAGATCTGAAACTGAACCGGGACTATAACTGGGGGGTCTATGACAAGAGAAATGGACATAATATGATCATCTTAATACATGTAATTATGATAAAAATATGAATGAAATTAAATTCATCAAAAGTTAAATAAGATGTTTACATTGTAAACAAGATTTCGTTAGCCAAAGTCCGCAAAAGGAACAAAACCTCCTGCTAACTTTTCGAAAATAAAAAAAAATAGTAAAATGTGATTATTTTATATTATGGCAAGTCATTGTGCGAAGCATGAACAAAATCTATCAAAACGCACACATATATATGCAGTATATACCACATTATGTCGAGTTGGCGTATAATATAAAATCACCACACCAAACTGATTTTTCGTTCTTTGGATTTTCCTGCACCAATTTTTGACCAATCAAGATTTTATTAAAAAGAATATTTTCTCCACATAACCCAGATTGTAAAACTTGTCTCCCGCTCTTATATGTTAAAATTGATATTTTTTACCCCCAGCAGATGAAACTTTTTTTGTAAAATTAATTCCCGCATACATCAGATCTAGATTTTTTGCACCCGTGCCTTAAAAATTGATTTCCGGTGAGAAATATTAAATTAAAAATGCACAGGTCTTAATAGTAATAATACTTGAAACTACATATAATGTTCAAACTGTCATGTCGCAAATGTTACAACATCGTGCATGGTGTATGTTATCCAGTGAGGTGACTCCTGGTATAACAAAATGAGCAAGAAGTGACCGGCGTCTGACCGGCCTGAACCAAACTAATGATTTCTTTTTGTGTTATCCTTTTGTTCGAACTTCTGCCATAAGCGTAGCAAATGGCTATGCCGTCCTCCCCATTTCGTGCACACCGGCCAACCTCTTGCCAATAACTAAGCACACTTTTTGGGGCACCACAATGGACAACACATCAGGTATATCGACACCCATGCCAAACGCTGTGTACCGTACATATAACAAATCTAATTTTGAGGTTCGGATTTTTAAATTCATGTAAAATTGAAAGTTTTCTCGCCTCCGAAATTGCAGGGTGACACATTATGAGGCGCAGTTTTACTATTTATTCCTTATTTTTTTTTAATATAAAAAAAATATTTCTTGGTATCAAAAATTCAATTTTTTGATATTAAGAATTATTTTTTGATATAACAAATATTTTCTGATATTAAAAAACTCGATTTTTTTTATATCAGAACTTAAATCATCTACATTTTTTGATATCAGAAATTCGATTTTTTTATTTAAAAAAAATCATTTTTTTGAGCTTGTGACTTTAACGTTTGCTCATATATAGTATTGTCCTACACTATATTTAGTTGCACAATAAGGATTTAGAATATCGCTTTTTAAACAGGGGGCTCACTTAGGAAAAATTAAAAAAATTGTCAGTTCCAGCTTGTGAACTAAGGTTTTTTCATTTTTCATTAGTTTTATTGATTTAATTTCTTTATAGAATGACTGCATACTAGTTTTGGATTGGAATAAGGTAATATTTTTTACTATAGGTAAGTGGCCCAACTATTTACAGGGGTGCGGGGATCACTGTCGATTCCGACAGTACAGATTTCTAGTTAATCTTACGTTCAAGACTAGGGATAGTGGAATGGTCTGACGAGGTATTGCTCGTAACTGACCTGGATTTATTTAGCAGGATATTGCATATTTCAGTTTCAATTTCAATTGCAATATTTTATTGGAAAGAGCACATAAGAGTCGTGATCCAAACAGTGGAAGGATACATATTCATATAATGAACAAACAATAAAGCAAAATAGTCTTTCAGAAAAATTCACAATCAAATATGCAGAATTTGGTCATATTTTCTTTTCAGAAATGTTGAAGCAAACAGTACTTGGGTTAAAAATGTAAAAGAGTGTTAAGTCAATTGTGCTTTGCTCATTTTATCATGAATTTCACTAATATAAGCTACTATTTGGAAAGCATTCAACAGAAAATTAACGACCAAGCCTTACACAATAAAAATAAGTTAATCACAAGCAGCTCTAAACTCGAATTTTTTCCAGTATACATAAAATAGGTGTTATACCGCCCTACGTTTATATCTTGAAATTAAAATCTGGCAGATCAACACTGTAAATTTCGTGTTAGTGCTCACTCCCTTGAAACAGAACGAGGACGATATTTTCAAGTCCATAGACAAAATCGTATTGTCTGTCATGTAACATAGGAGAAATTGAAGATGAATAACATTTCTTTTTAACTTGTTCAAATTATAAACCAATTAGAGATAATTATTTTCAAAAACTAAAAGCCATTTACTCAAATTATAATTCACGATCATTATCAAGAGGGCTTCTGTCCACATTATTGAATACCTATTCATAAGCTGTATTAAAGTCAACTGTTAATTTTATAGATAAATAGCCAATTATTGTAAATGTGTTTGTGCAAATAAATATTTTCTATTTTTTTCATCTTTTTTCCTTAAGCTTAGAAGTATATTACATATATTTGAAAACTGGCGTTTTTAATGTGTACTGTTTGTAACTATGTATATACTGTACATTGCTGTATTTGTATTATATGTCGAAAGTAATGATATATATTGTATTATGCTCCTAAAGAGCCCTTTTAATGTAAAATAAACATCTTCTATGTGCGAATTTTTCCAGAATTTTTCAATCATAATGAAGCTGGGTTTTTTTCAGGGTGTATATGAAGGAGGGTGTCTTATATTTTTGTGATTCGTTTATTACTTCTTATCCTGAACCTGATTGGGTTACAACTGATAACCCCCCCCCCCCCCCCCCCCCCCTTCCCACCAAAAACAAAACAAAACAAAACCATTACAACACATGTCCGTTTAATTAATGAAGTACAATTATTTGTTTTCTACACCGGGAACAATAAAATATTGTGACCAAATAAATCTTAATCTAGTTCATATCGAGTATGAGTGGGGCGATTGAATCGTCAAAAGTAATGGGGAAGAGTTCACTTCCCATATCATAGGTTTCAGTTCTTGACGTTTGTTGTCAAGGTGCGCGGCGTCAATTACTTCTTTTCAATAAAATGATAAACACCTGAAGAAAAGTTGGTATGGCGTGTGATCTGGCGGTTGGATGCTCAATGTCCGGCATTAGCTCACTTGTAAGGCTTAGAATTTCATTTCATGGTAATCTATGTCTCTCAGTTTACTCCCGATTGGTCAAGTAGTCTGATTGCAGTAATGCCGTCGACCTTTCTCGAAAACATCTCTCCTTTCTCAATCGTGCACCTTCATTTCTAACCAACACGAACGACATGTTCACAAACAATCACGTTCACTTTCGTACAAAAATACCGCCACGAGTGACTTGCGTGTGCTCTACCCCACATTTAAAGTTACGATCAATCGTACACGTAAGTTTGAGTTGCACAATTTTGTGAAAAGCTTCAAAATCGTAAGAGTACACGTAGTAAAAGGCCTAAACGTAAACCTATCGTACGAATTTTTGTGAAACGAAGCCCAGTATATTTAAATGTTTATCAAAATTCAAAAATAGAATACCTTTAAAAATTATATTGAAAAACATAACAGCAGCAGCTAAAAAACGAAAAGAGCACGAGAGCATGGTGCTAAGCAACAATGGGCAGTGAAGAGCACCACGGAGCAAGAAAAGAGCAGCGGCAGCAAAAAAACGAAATTGGCATGAGAACAGGATGTTGAGCAGCATGAAGCAAGAACAGAGCAGCGGAGAGCATCATGGAGCATGAGAAGAGCAGCGGAGGGCAGCATGGAGTAAGAGAAGAGCAGCACTGAGCAAGAGAAGAGCAAAATTAGAACAGTTCAGAGCATCATGGAACAAGAGAAGCGTAGCGGACAGCAGCATGGAGTAAGAGAGGAGCAGCATGGAGCAAGAGAAGAGCAGCGATGAGCAGCATGGAGTAAGAGAGGAGCAGCGAAGAGCGGCATGGAGCAAGAGAAGAGCAAAATGATAACAGTTCAAAGCAACGATGAGCAGTTAAGAGCAACGCGGAGCAAGAGAAGAATAGCAGCAGCAGCAATAAGCGAAATGAGCACGAGAGCAGGGTGCTGAGCAGCGAAGGGCAGCATGAAGCAAGAGTAGAGCAGCGAAGAGCATCATGGAGCAAGAGAAGAGTAGCGGAGAGCAGCACGGAGTAAGAGAAGAGCAGCATGGAGCAAGAGAAGTGCAAAATGAGAACAGTTCAGAGCAGCGGAGAGCATAATGGAGCAAGAGAAGAGCAGCGATAAGCAGCGGAGAGCAGCATGGAGCAAGAGAAGAGCAAAATGATAACAGTTTAGAGCAACGATGAGCAGTGAAGAGCAACGCGGAGCAAGAGAAGAGTAGCAGCAGCAGCAAAAAACCGAAATGAGCACCAGACCAGGGTGCTGAGCAGCGAAGGGCAGCATGAAGCAAGAGAAGAGCAGCGGAGAGCATCATGGAGCAAGAGAAGAGCAAAATGAGAACAGTTCAGAGCAGCGTTGAGCAGTGAAGAGCAACACGGAGCAATAGAAGAGCAGCAGCAGCGATGAGCAGCATAGAGCAAGAGAAGATTTGTCCTGATGATTGAATTTTTGATCGACAACATATTTGTTCAATTTGGTGGACGTGTTTTCCAACAGACAATTGCTATTCCTATGGGTACTAATTGTGCGCCACTACTGGCCGACTTGTTCCTTTACTCATCTGAGGCAGACTTCCTTGACGGGCTTCTTAAGGAAAAACAGAAGAAGTCAGCCCGTACCTTTAATTTCAGCTTCAGCTACACAGATGATGTTTTATCACTCAACAATTCACGTTTTGGGAATTTCTTACATCTCATCTATCCCAATGAGCTCGAAATCAAGGATACCACAGACACTGTCAAGTCTGCATCTTATCTTGACCTTCACCTCGAAATTGACAGCAGTGGAAGGTTGAATACAAAACTTAACGACAAACGGGATGACTTTGACTTTCCAATCGTTAAGTCAACTTTCCATTTTTGAGCGGCAATATTCCAGAAGCGCCGGTGTATGGAGTATATATTTCACAACTCATACGTTATTCCAGAGCCTGTGACATATACATTGACTTCTTGGACAGAGCCCGGCTCCTGACAGAAAAGTTGCTCAGACAGGGGTACGTTACCACTAAGCTGAAGTTATCCTTATTAAAGTTTTATGGGCGTCATCATGTCTTGGTTGACAGGTATGAAAAACCGTTTCCTAAATGAAAATGGACCTGTTCCATTGATATTATCCCTTCCTCGTACCGGATTTGACATGGGCAGCATGGCGGGTGTCCTGCAGGAAGCAGAGACTGCTTACTCTTCAGGATCACCTGAGTCTACCCTCGGTTTTTTGGTGGGGTCCATGCTGTTCATAAGTTTTTAATTTTTAATTGTAGTGCATATACTGTTTTTGGTCTTGTCTTCGTTGTTCTCCGGAGTTTGTCAGTTGTTACGATTTTTCTCTCCTTCGAATATCCCTTTGGTATTTCCTGACTTTACTTATACTATACTGGATTTCTCGAATGTTTAGGAATGAAAAATGTTCACTCTTAATGGAATATGATATATACAAGTTTTGTGTCAAATATATCTTTTTATCAACTACATGTACCCCTAAATTATCACTTATGCCACAAAAATATAGTTGAATCCCCAATCTGTCCTTATCAGCGCGGTACTCCTGAAACCACAGCACATTCTATACTCCATTGTCCATGCCACTTTTAACGAACTAAGAACTCGATACATTCTTGGAGGACTTCCTATTGACACATTATTATATGGATCTTCAAATATCACTTTTGAACACTACGAAGAAATTTTCAAGTTATTGCCGAACGTTATCATAAAAAGTAATTTTACAAATCGACTCACCACTTTTCCATGCTGATTCTTCTCTTCCTCCCTCATTGTATCATTAAATAGCTTCATCATTTAATTTTTTCCCACTTATATATATAATATACGTACATTGTCAGAAAATATAAAGTTTATTGGTACGAGCCTTAGAAACGGGTATAAATGCGAGGCATTTTTTAATTTAATATATTTTCTGCAAGGTTTAATATAATTTGGTACTATTATGATAAGAATCACCCTTTCTTAGGAATGTGTGATAATTTTTACCAATCCGTGGCAACAGGTGATATTGTATAAAATTATCACACGCTAGGACCGAACATTGCAGATCCAGAAAAAATAACACCCGCTCCTGTCGAGGTTTCCCGATTCATCAGTTTACTTCCGCCCATTACAGCTGTCAGACGACAACAACACATAAGGCCAAACATATGGCTTTTGCTGGCATAATAGAAAAAAATATCTAATCGTTGCTTAAAAAACCGAGAATCAACGCAACGTTCTGTGACTCGCAATTTCGAGATGTTTAGGGAGTTTCTAATGGTGGATTATCACTCGAAGAAAAAAATTATCACCCGAAACTACTGCGTCTCGGGTGATAATTTTTTTCTTCGAGTGATAATCCACCATAACACCGTCATCCAAGGGCAGTATGTTTATAATAATGTTTTTGTTTATGATATAAAGATTCATATTATAGTGCGTAGGTGCAAGGATTTTAACGAAGAGATCTGCCTTGTCCACTGGAAAAAAGTGCAATTTTAATTTTACGCCAAATACAAACGGTAAAAATGAGCCAAAAAGAGCATCGGAAAACGATTTCTCCCAGTTTCAACCCAAATAAAATACTGTTTTGTATTCTTATATTCTCAATTTTCATATTATATTAGTCTACATTTTGAGTTATTATTCAAAAATGTTTTACAAACAAGATAGTTTTAAGGCAGTTTGCTCTGTGTTGGAACTTTTGTTAGTAGTATTTAAATTCCCTGACTAGTTAAAAGCTTTAAAAATTAAGCACAGAAAGTGTAGGCTCTTGAAAAGTAATAGAAAGTTTAGTGTATAGGCTGACGTCACATGAATGATTTAGAATAGGATAAATACATGTAGTACGTAGGTATCAAATCTATGTAAATGTATATAACAGCAATTAAACATGTCCGTAACGTGAGATGTATAGAATCAAATAGCAGCGAAAGCGTAAGATTGCGAAATCTTAGACACCCCAAATACTTTTGAATAAAAGCAAATACGTTAAAAAGCAACAAATTTTTATTTTATTTTGCGAGTTACTCCTATTTTTCCCCTCATTATAAACATAACGTGCTTCTGAGCGCGGAGATTTTTCGAAGAACTTTTTTATTGCTATTTAGGATATTCTACTTAACATGATGCCTACAAATTAGGGTTGAATTCACCTTGAAAAGCAATATTTTATACCCTGCTGTACAAATAAGCAAAAATATCACTTCCAAAAATCGAGTACTGCTCTGAGCAAGGGTGAGAAATTTATCTTTTTCATATATCAACTACAGCCGTAATCTCCTAGTGTTTTGCGTCATGGTGGTACATGTATGACATAGATGCTGAAAATGTTAACCTGACTTTGATAAATATCGACTTTTGACATAAGAAGAAAAAAAATCATCTTGAAAGATGTACATACATGTATTAATATGAAAAAATCTTTTTCCGCCAGTGGATCAATATATCTTTACAGAAATAATAATATTATATTTAGATATTTATGTTTAATACGATGAACATGTATTAATGTAAATTGTGTAAATTACAAAAAATAAAAGATATGTTGTTTTTTTACCTTGTAAACAACAGAGGGTCTTTGATACAAAATGAATGATTTAGGAGTCAAAATGACACGTCTTTTTAGGACAGATAATTTATCACGTGATCTCTTCTAATCTAGGGCTGTGTAGTTATCTTAAAAACTTCAATCATAACAGAGCCATAAATTAACAATATATTTTTCTTCTTCTGGACAATTTCTATATATATATATAAAATTATTAAATATGAAAAGAATAAGGTAATAAATGCAATATAAAAGTTAAGTTTATTCCAACATATATATTTGGATTAAGTGATGGATATCTTGAGTACGACTTCCTTCTTTGTAGGAAGCAAATTCAATTTAATTGGCTATTGAATTATCATTATGAGAGATAACATATTTCTAAGTGATGATTACAGTACGAATTTCGCGAATAATGTCCGATTTCGCCGAAATTTATGTTTATTTTATAAAATCTTTTCGATAAATGAAAATGTGTGTCCAAGATGACCTCGCTGATCCTTCACATACTTGTGGTTGACATTTAGGTGAACGTATTCTAACATAGAAACCTGCAGATTGTTATGTAGTGTCACAGTACCAATTTGAAATCAACAGTGACAATTTTTCGAAAAATTTCGGTTCCTTAAATGTTGTTAAATTCTGATAAACAATAGACATAAGATTTTAAAATTAATTCTAATAGTTTACATGTTTGCCCATTTTATTAGAAACCTTTCTAAAGAAAACTTCTGAATTGCAGTTTAAGAATATTTTTGTAGACGTAGAATATTCGAAATCTCCAAATATTCGTTTTCCTAATGCTGCATCAGACGATAAACAACATAGAAATTAACAAAATCCAAATGCAAAGTACACAATTATGTACACATTGAGCCTAAACCCCTCTGAATTACATGTAATTAAGTACTCTTGATGCAAAGCGCAAGTGTACAAGGGTACTGGAGAACATTAAAATCTTCGTGTCCATGAATATAAATGTAGATAATCAATTTTTAAGGGATCAAGAGGAAAAGCTGAAGAAACGTATAACATGTTTAAAAATAATGTCTTTTAAATCATTGGAGGTTCTATTTGCAAAATAGACCTATTTAGCTTCAAAATAATAAAGAAAACATCTATAAAGTACTTAAAAATTCTGGTCGATAGTTTTAGAATTTTTTTTTAAAAAAAATATGATGTCTGGAATCAAATTCAATCATGCTGTATCAATATAGTGCAAAAATTGCCATTATTACGTACATGTAGTACAGGTACATGCAAACCTAAAGCTCTCCCTGAGACGGACCTTGAGACTGTTTTGAAAGAGATATTTGAATTCTATAGAGAATGATTTATATATCTTGCTAAGATTACTATATCGTACATCTTATCATTTCGCACATAATTTACACTTGTTTAATTTCCGTATTTAAGTTACTAGCCTACTTCACTATATGTCACTACTTAAGTTTCGTGTTTTATCAAGGAAGCGTGCAAACGTTTATCTGTACAGTATTTACAGATTATTACAGGTTACACTATATCATATACCAAAATTCATTGTGCATTCAATAGAAGATTAGCAAAAGAACGTTTGATCACAGATACTAGAAACCAGTTTCAGAAAAACCCACAATCCTCTGTTCAATTTTTAGCAAAATTAAGAATTTTCTACTATGTTCTTTGTTCAATATTTGGTCTCCCAAGTTCTAAATACAAGTCTTAACTCCCATTTTACATCTACATAACATTAGCAAACAAATGAAAAATTACGAACTACGTATTTTAAAAAATGCGAAAGAGATAGACAACAGCAGTGATCGATGCCCATAAAACAACAACAAAATTCAACATGGAATAAAATTCGCGATTTCAGTCACAGATCTAAACCAGGAATGAAACTAGTTTCAAACATATTTTTGGGTTCGTCCCATGTCAAGTGCCATTGTCAGTAATTGTATGTTTTAATGTGTTCTTTCTTTGCTTTAGAGTATATTCTGATTGCAGAAATATTTTGGTTTGGTTCAATTTCTTCGTGGTGTTTTTATAAGCTGCCGCAGCAGTGTGAGCACGTGAGCACGTATTAAAGATTGTACGACTACCTCCTCCTATAATTGTCTGCTTTTATTCACAAAGAAAGGTTTCCTCGTATTTTCTTTCGTTTCTGTAATATAGGATACTTTGCACATGTAAGCGTTTCTATTTTCAACACAATTACAGTATTGCAAAAGGTACATTCGATAAACGCAAATGTTCCTCCATAGTGTCCTTCCGTTTATTAAATTATCAATAAGGTTGTATAGTTCCTCTAACAGTGTAAACTAGATTATGTAATAGATATAATAACTGATAAATCTCGATTTATTTAGTTCATAATTATATGAAGTACGAAATGTGAAATCAGAAAAAAAATATGAAAACCAGAATCTTGATTTGTTGAAAAAGTACAATGTACATGTATTACACTAGTATATGAAACAGAAACTATTAGACCTAAATATTTACCATGTGTACATGTTCCCGAAACATTTCAATACGATACAGTTAAAATGCTCTTTTACCGATTTTATTATGAAATGTCAAATACATGATATAAACTTCATGACTTAGCTTTTGAGATATTAGCCACTGGGTATTGTATATTTGAACATAAAACCATTATATTGTGATACCTGTCTTCAAAACCTTCCAAAATAACAGTCACTTATCTCTGTTGTTTAGCAATGTCAGTAAACACTAGGGGCGCTACTGGGCGGCAAACACAGTATACTGGTCCCAAAATAGGCTTAAAAAAGGTTGTAAAGAAGCGGAATCCAGTTTTCAAATAACTTCCCCCAAAACAGCTCCCCCCCGCGTTTACTGACATTGCTATATTGTTGTTTACAACAGTTTCAGTCTTTTTCATATTGAAAAGCGTTTTGCAATACGGTATACAGGTAATATTTAGCAACAAAAACACAACAACATAAGAAGTGATATAAGTGAACAACGTAAAAAATCCAGATTAAAAGTTTCTTCTGTCGGAGATAATATGAGATTCACATTACAGTCTAGAAAGGCTGTCTTCTTAAGTAAACTCAAAGGATAAAAAACAGTAACAATATTTGTGATAAGAATCTTCATTTTGTTTCCCATTAACAACACTTTTATAATAAACTTCCAATAACTAGCCTTTAGTATACACATGATACATGGTATAGGAGATGTATTGGATAATTGTTAATTCTTTAAAAATAAACTACGAAGCCGTATCCGGGTGAATTAATTTAAAAAAATCTTGTCTCGTATAGACATTCTTGAGAAATTCAACTATTTGAAATACTATTGAAGATGACTAATTGAACCCTGTTTTTTATTTTTTTTATTTTACTAAGTAGATGTTGCTATTAGAATTTACAAAGAACAGTATAATCCATTACAGAAGTTAAAAACAATTTTAGATAAATGCATTTCACATATTGCTTCCGTTTATATGTTCATCATATGTACACTTCATCAAACCTAACAGCTACGACTAAACTACCATTTTTAAACGTTAAATACATAAATGTCCTTTTCGGAAATTAAAAAAAAGAAGCTCTATGAAAATACCAGTAAGTATCATTTTAGCTTGATGATATCATTTAAAAATAAATTATGGAAATTAAATACAAATTTAAGATAAATAATACTAAAAATAATGATCCGTTTCTTTGTGACTACGTATGCTTATGTTTCCTAATATGCACAATTTCAAACGTACCGGCCGTGGTCCATATATACCATGGTTAAATATAATGTTGTAGCTTCGATTCTTAGCTAAGATAGGCGGTCATTTTTTACGACGAAAAAGTATTTAAACAAAATAATCATTTAATCATAGAAACAAAGGAATAGTTCGTATGTTATTAATATTCATTATGATTAGTTATCATTTTTAAAGATTACGCACAGAAAATGTAGGTTCATAAAAAATTAATTCACAATTTCGTGAATAGTCTGACGTCACAAGAATGGTTTAAAATAGAATAAACCTAAAACGGAAGAAATCTTGAATGCTTTTACGAGAATCATTTTATAATAAATGGACTAGTTTTGCATCTATAAATATAGTAACATAAGAAGTGAATTTTTTGCCAGGATACAATGATATGTTGGTATCAATCTGTCATATTTCTATTTCTGACAACACTTAATTATGTCCATAACGTGAGATACAACAGCGAAAGCGCAAGATGTAGAAATCTTATACGCCTGTACGCCCCAGATACTTTAAATATCAGCAGAAACTTTAACAAGCTACAAAGTTTTATTTTATTTTGCCTAGTTAGCATGGTAATCCTATTTTGTCATGATAAACATGATGAACGGAATGTGCTTACGAGCGCGGTGATTTTCCGAATAACAATTTTTAACTTATTTTATTGGGATTTAGGGCAGATCCACCTGGAAAAGCAATATGTTCATATTTCTTTTATGGAAATAGTGTACATGTAGTTTGCCGTACACCTCTCTGTACAAGTAAGAAAAAATATCACTTTCTCAAAATCGATGTCCAGTTTCTTGTTTGGGTAAGAAATTTATCTTTTTCATATATCAACAAGACCTAAAATCCCAGTGTTTTGCGTCATGTGGTATATGATATAGATTCTGAAAATTTTAACCTAACTTTAATAATTATCAACTTTTGATACAAAAAAAATAATTGTGTTTTTCATAGTTACATAAAATCTGTTCCGTTCATGGTGAAGATATCTCTACAGAGTTTATGATATTATATTTGTATATTCATGTTTCATACGATGACCATATATTGATTTAAATTATATATATTACAAAAAATAAAAGAAAATATTTGTTGTTTTTTTACCTTGTTAACAACAGGAGTCTTCTTCAAACTTTGATTCAAAATGTATATTGAAGTCAAAATGACCCGTCTTTTTAGGACAGATAATGGATCACGTGAACTCTTATAATCTACCGCTGTGCATGTAGATACGCGTATCTTAAAAACTTCAATCAAAACAGGCCAGAAATTAATAATATTGTTTTTCTTCTTCTGAACAATTTCAATATATATATTTATTAAATATGAAAATAGTAAGGTATAAATGCAATATAAAAGTTAAGTTTTATTCCAACATTTTATATATATAAATGTATATATTTGTCATCTGTACATTGTATATTTGATTAAGCGATGTATACCTTGAGTACGACTTCCTTCTTTGTAGGAAGCAAATTCAATTTAATTGGCTATTGAATTATCGTTATGAGAGATAACTTATATCTAAGTGATGATTACAGTACGAATTTCGCGAAAAATATCCGATTTAGCCGAAATTTAGGTTTATTTTATAAAATCTTTTTGATAAATGAAACTAGAGTACTGTCGGAGACGACAGTTATACACACACTCCCACACTTGGTTCATCCAAGTGATGATTTTGATGCAGACAAAACTTACCCCGAGTTAAAATAAACCATGCAAAGTTTATTTGAGGATCAAAGATCGTTATGTTAATCCCCGACATTCTTTAGTTGATCAACACTTTCTGATAAACTAACGATGTGGATTTATGTGTCTCAAAAGAGCTGGGGCCAACATCTTAAAAAAAATTAAAGTGATAAACTAACAATGTCGCATTAGAGCTGGGATCAATATCTTTAATCATAAATTAAAGTGATAAACTGCCTGAGGTAATAAAAAATAAAAGGTTAACTAACAGTGTTGATTCACGTGTCTCAATAGAGCTGGGATCAACATAAATTATTAAAATATGTCAATATAAAAATATATACAAATATATAAAAATATTTATAAACAAATATATAAAAACAGTACCCTGGTGGACTCGTATAATCTATGCGAGTTTGAAGTTAAATTCCTATAGTCTGTATACATATTTAATTTTTTTTAAATAAGAAAATACTTTTAAAACACTTTTTAAATAACAAATTTAAAAGGAATTCCGCAGAACACAGTGGCACATCAGCATTACGCTGTTTTCTCATCTTTCTTCTTTTTTTGTTTTTTTTTGTTTTGTTTAGCAAAAACCATTTCAGTCCATCCCACATAACCCAATAAGGGGATGACCATTAGAATTTGAGGGGAGAGGCTGTTGGGGGCTGGCTGATTTGATGAAGTCAGAAAATAAATTTACATTTTTGCTTTAAATGAAAAAAAAATCAACAGCATATTTTGTTAATTATAATATTTCCTATATGCCATGGGTCTACAATTGTGTCTTGAGCATCTTTTTTGCATTTGTCCATCATGGACAATCTACCTATGAAGAAACCAGAAACATAGCATACAAAATGCCTCAGAAACTCGTTCGCTCGTATTCGGTCCCACATTTCACCCGTACCTACAGGATATATGTACCACTACTGGGAAGGAATTAAAATATTATGCCCAAAACTGAATGAGGAGTTGATGTCACAAGAAAGTGTGACGGACGGACAACGCGGGTATAAATATGTGTCCAAGATGACCTGCCTGATCCTTCACATATTTGTGGTTTTTATTGATGTGAACGTATTACAACATAGAAACCTGCAGGTTGTTATGTAGTGCTACAGGGCAGATTTGTAATCAGCAGTGACAATTTTCCGAAAACTAAAAAAAATGTTATTAAATTCTGATAAACAACAGATAGGAGTATTTTTTAAGTATACTTATATTATTGAATTATTATTGGTTTGGTTGAATTTCTTCATAGTGTTTTTATAATGCATCATTGCAGTGTGAGCACATGAGCACGTATTAAAGATTGTACGACGATCTCCTTTTATAACTTTCTGCTTTTATTCACAAAAAGGTTTTCTCTGTATTTTCTTTTGTTTCTGTAATATGGGATATTTTGCACTGGCAATTATTTCTTCCAAATTAATGAAATACTAGTAAGTATAAGATAAAAGCAAACAGACTGAGACATAAACAAAATATAGAAACAATTTCCGTCATAAGGACATCACGCTAGCTTGTCGGGTTGATAAATTTTGATATTCATTCTCTTTTTATTATTTTTCATTATTTTAAATTTAAGGTAAGGTTTGCACTATCTCTGGATTTTTATCTTTATAATATTGTAGCAATGTGACATATTTATTTGTTTATTGGGGGAACCTCTTTTATTTCCTATTTATTTGGCATTTATAAGAAAATCGCCCGTCCAGTGATTTTGTAAGAACAGCTCAAAATTTGGATTTTTGGTAGTTTTGTCGCAATATATTTATTTTACTATTTTTAAAATTAATTTATGTAAGTATTAAAGCTATTTAAGTTTTTAATTAAAATTGTAAAAATGATTATGTTCTAGATATTATTTATAAAATTTGCATGAAAAGTTAAGAAAAAATCACGAAAACACAACATTTTAACATTTCCTTGCAAAAAAAAAACGTTCCCATGACAACAAAGAGGTGAAAATGTCCTGTTTTAGGGTCCCAAGATTTCACGAAAAATTGAGAACTCATGGATTTAGATATTTCCATTATAATAAAATATAATATATGTATATTCATTTGCGGATTTTAATGAAATTCATACGGAAGACTTGTTTTAATAGTATCGAGATCAAGTTCAAATTCGAGTGCAGTAAAACAAAGTACTAAGCACATATTGTGTTTGTAAGGACGCTACAAGTGTTAACTTTTACGTTACAGGATGTGTATATTCATTTGCGGATTTTGAAGAAATTCATTTGGAAGACTTGTTTTGATAGTATCTAGATCAAGTTGAAATTCGAGTGCAGTAAAACAAAGTACTAAGCACATATTGTGTTTGATCTGTTAACTTGCATCGTGGCGCAATGTATATTCAACTATAAAACATGCCTCATGCATGGCATGTGTGTGTTTTTGTTATGTATGAAAAATACTGCATAGTTTTCCCTTTTTATAGAAATAAAAAAAACATCAAATTATAATGTAAAAGACTCTAACCTGCATGAAGGAACCCTTCCCTCACCTAACCATATACCTACCAAATCAAAACTCTACATGCGTACAGTACAAGAGTGGGCGCTAAAGTAGATAAAGATCAGAAAATCAATGGACATTTTTATTGAACTAATGAAGTCAAAATACACGTAGCTATTCAAAATCTCTTCTTGAACTCTTAAAGGTTAGGTTTTCAATTCATGGAAAGATTAGGATTGATGACCTCCATGAGTTGTAGCAAGTTGCGACTGTAATAATGATTTATTCAGTGTATTCTCATAATTTCTGGCCATGTTGCTGAATTATCTAATAATTCAAAGCATCGGCAATGATGAAGTTGTCCATAAACATGAGACTTTGTCGTTTCAAAAAATATTCTCTCAAATCAACATTGATCAATATTCAATACATAGATACATGCTTCAGCAGTTGTGTAAACTTTCAACTGTTTCTGGCAAAAAACGTTTCTTAAATTGACATTGATATAGTTCCCGAATGCATTCCAAGCTATAGCACAACGTTTTGATTTCTAATCGTTAAACATGTGATTCGATTCACTTCTACGATTTTTTGACATTTTGTTAGACGATATTTGTACGCAACGCGCTTTTTCGGCGTTGTTAAAATTCACCGGATTAAACGCTCAAGTGATCAGAACTTTAATATGCAACTTTTCAATTCGAGTTATCTCCCTGTGACCGCAAACCTTACCTTAAATTGCTAGCGCACACTTTGCTTTTAACCGTTTCTTTTTTAATTTCTTTTTGCCAAATTTGTATACATGGCATGTATATTATAGTATTTTTGCCGTTTATCAATTTTTAAAATCGAGAAGCAAAGATATATACTTTGAAAACATTTCTCTAAGTTCAGGGATATTGTTATCGCCCCGTCCGTCTGTCTGTCACACTTTCTTGTGACCTAAACTCCTCGTTCATTTTTAACCTCATGCATTTAATTTCTACACAGTATTGTCACATCCGGTATGTAGATGTGCAATAAGGTTTTAGAATTTTGATTTTCAAAAATTGGGTCCCATAGGGGTCAAATTTCAACCATTATGAATTTAAGCTTGTGACCTTAACTCCTCTTTCATTTCTGATTTCATGCGCTTGATTCATATACAGTATTGACAAATATTATATGTAGATGCGCAATAAGGTTTTAGAATTTCGCAAAAATTGCGGCCCACAGGACCACCACCTAAACTCCTCGTTCATTGTTAACCTCCTGCATTTAATTTCTATACAGTATTGTCACATACTGTATGTAGATGCGCAATAAGGTTTTAGAATTTCGATTTTCAAAACTTGGGGCCCACATGAGTCAAATCTAGAAAATTAGGAATTTAAAGCTGTGACCTAAACTCATCTTTCATTTTTGACTTTATTTTTTTAATTTCTATACAGTATTGTCACGCAATGTATGTATTGTATGTATATACGCACTAAGGCTTAGAATTTTGATTTTCAAGGTGTCGAATTTCAAAAATTGTGAATTTAAGCTTATGACCTAAACTCCTCTTCATTTTTGATTTCATGCATTTAATTTCTTTACAGTATTGTCACATACTGTAGATGTATGTAGATGCGCAATAAGGTTTTAGTATTTTGATTTTCAAAAATTGGGGCCAACAAGGGTTGAATTTGGAAAATTGAGAATTTAAGCTTGTGACCTTAACTCCTTTTTCATTTTTCATTTTATGCATTTAATTTCCATACCGTATCGTCACAAACTGTACGTAGATGTTCAAAGGTTTCCGTATTTTAACTATCTCGATTGGAGAAATCCGATAATCTACTAGTAACAATGTAAGAAGCTATATAAATTACACACTCTTCAGATATCATGAAGATATTGCATATTCGGCTTTCAAGTCATAGGTCTGAAGAATAACTGATGAGTCGCAAATCGATGAAATGAACACACCTTGTGCATCATAATAGGTATGGAATATTTATTATCACTGTGTCGATGACTCTGCTGATGGACTCCTAGTTTCCAATGGAATAACAGTCTCAGTAGGTCGGGTTTCGGTACTATCGTGATATTATTGTATTGTGAATAGTTTAAATCTAAATCATGTACTGTTATAAATACACGCATGCTGAATTTTGTGGAAACTATGAAACATATCCTTAGTGCAAAAGCTCTGTGTAATTTTTTATATATATTTTTTTTTCTTTCTTTCTTTCTTTTTTTTGTAAATGTTGGCATTTGAAACAGCTCGTCAATGTGTGGGGTGACTTTTTATATTTTTTATTTAAACATGTTAGATCTTGAGCACAGCTGATAAGTCGCATATATTGACGAAATGCAGAACTTGTTCTTTTGATCTGGTATCAAGGAATATTTTGTATGATATGAATTGAAGCATAAACAATAACGTATTCTGTATTTATACTGCATGATACAATACAACAATGTTTGCTAGTGGAAAATAATTATGATGCGCACTTAAATTCTATAAATGAATGGATATTTTGCAATTAGGGCTATAAGTTCGGAGAAAAAACCCAGTCACATCCTGCATTGGCTATTACGGCCATAGTTCAAAGGAAAACTTTGTTAAGCATTATCTGTCGACATACAAAATTGACAACAACAAAAATTAAAAAGATAAATGTTGAAAACCAGCTTGTATAACAAACTGAACAAATGAACAAATGTCAGTAAGCTTTCAAAGAGGACCAAATATAAAAATGATAAATAGATAAATACAAACAATAAGCAGTGAAACATAAAATGTTCAACGTTTCGACTAACCTTGATTATACATCCAGATAAAATAAAGTTAGGATGATGTTTTAATGGTTTATTAAAAAAAGAATACAAGGAAGACTTTTATAATAAACTATTAAATAATCATTCTAACTTTTTTGATCTGGATGATATAAACAAATTAAATATTATACTTAATCCTACTTCTCCTGTTCAAACAACTGTTTCCATTTTGCAACAGTTATTAAAACTGAACACAGAAGACTAGATTTTTTAATACTGACCTGTAAATTGTTAATTTTTCATTTTGCTTATTTGTCACAAACCTTTTTGTTTTCATAGTTTCATGACAATAAAAGATTGAATTGAATTACCTGCACAAAAGCAAAAAATGATATCAGTTCAAAATATCATGGTTAGTTAGCAGAAATGTCGAGTCTTTAATCTTCTACTATTTATTCATTATTTTTTTTAAATTTTCTTTATATTTTATTTTTCTTTATGTAAATTTTAATTTTGGTTGTTCAATTGCTCTTTGTCATTTAACATAACAAATTTTCTTGATAATTACAGACTGAACTATTTTAACTTTTAATACGAAATTTACAGATACCCAACCAAGTTAATTCTTTATCTGCGCATGTCGAAATTCTTGTTAGTCACTCTATGTAATCTGGTGACAGTGCACTCCATCCACAACTTCCTTACTGAAGGAAGTAGATAAAATTCAATTGGCTATTCAAAATATATAAACAAGAGATATCTTCAAGTTTTGATATGATAACGGCAATTCGTCGAATGTTGTATTTTTATGAAATGAAAACTACATGTATATTTAAACCGTTTATAATGTCATTAACTATATTAGGTGTTCTGTATCTTGACACTGAATTCATATGAAAATGTTTAAATGTCGAGATATGCATGTAGCCTTATAAGTAAGGTGATGTTACTCCTTCATTGCTTTTTTACCATTTTTTTAGTAATAATATACATGTACACAATACATAAAACTGGCAATAATATGACCAGTATTCGGGAACAAGCTTCGATTCATTAGTTTAATATGCTAATCCGTCTACTTGACCACTAGCAAACAATTTTCAAAATGGTGTAAAATTATACATGCATGCTTTACCAGACCGTATAAGAAAAATTTACTGTAAAATGATACTTGAAAATCACAAAAAATGTCAATTATAATGCAATTACAAGAGAAAAAAAGCAACAGAATTTTTAAAATCATGCTGTGAATCGTAAATTTCAGTAGAAATTTCTGTACCTGTGATTTTTTGTGATTTAAACATTTTAAGGCTGGAGCACAACAGATAAGTCGTATATATCGCCGGCCGATATGCAGAACTTGTTCTTTTAATTTGGTGTCCAGGAATATTTTGTATTATGAGTTGAAGCTTAAACAATAACGTTTTCTTTATTTCTACTGCATGATACAATACAACAATGTTTGCTCATGTAAAATAATTATGATGCGCACTTAAATTCTATAAATGAATGGATATTTTGCAAATTAGCGCTATAAAGTTCGGAGAAAAACTCAGTCACATCCTGCATTGGCTATTACGGTCATAGTTCAAAGGAAAACTTTGTTAGAAATTATCTGTCGACATACAAAAATGACAACAAAACATTTATGTTACAAACTAGCTGGAATGACAAAATGAACAAATGAAAAAAATGTGAGTAAGCTTTCAAAAACGACCAAATATAAAATTGACAAATAGATAAATAAAAACAATAAAAAAGTGAAACATTAAAGGTTCAACGTTTCTGCTAACTAACCGTGAGTACGTGCACAAAAACAAGAAATGTTCTTAGTTCAAAATATCATGATTAGTTAGCTGAAATGGCGAGTCTTTAATCTTCTACTGTTTACTTATTTATTTATTTATTTATTTTTATTTAATTCATTTATTTTTTCTGCTCTTTCATGTTTAGTTTAAACTCGACTATTCAATGGCCCTTTGTCATTTAACAAGCACAATTTTCTTGATAATTACAGAACTAGTTTACGTTTTAATATGAAACCTAAAGATACCCAACCAAGTTAATTCACATCTACGCATGTTAAAATGCTTGTTATCAATCACTCAATGATATCTTATGACACTACATTCCTTCAACAACTTCATAGGAAGTAAATAAAATTCAATTGGCTATTGAAATTATCTAAACGAGAGATATCTTTAAGTTTTGATATGATAACGGCAATTCGACGAATTTTGTGTTTTTATGAAATGAAATCTATATTTAAACTGCTTACGATGTCATTGACAAGATTAGGTGTTCTGTATCTCGACACTAAATTCAACTGACAATGTTTAAACATTAAAGGTCGAGAGATGCACTCTTGTTTAGTAGTAATATACATGTACACAATATATAAAACTGGCAATAATATTACCAGTATTCGGAAACAAGCAAAAAAGACCAATTGTTTTAATAGTTTAGAAATATTCCTATTAATTTTTAAGGTCCGAAATCAAACGTCAAGTTCATACGAAAATGTTGTAATTTGCAGTTCCGCCTCGCAGTGTCCTTGTTATGTACTTAAGTAAATGTCCGAGGTAACGGCTATGTTGAAGTTAAAGGTATAGAAAACATTAAGTTAATTCTGGTATAAGTTTTCTCGCTGAAGAGAGAAAATTCCACACATTTGAATAAAAATGCTAAGAACTAGGTTTAAGGATGAAAACGTTCATCAATGTCGGACTCAGACTTTAACTGATTATAGATAATATGTTCTAACTTAAGGGAGAAGTTAATTTATTACTTAAGTGAGGCATCAAATCCGTAAATTTCCAGCAATATCAAACCATTTATGTTTTTTCTTGAAATTTGCGAAACTATGGCGCGGAATCAGGGTAATAAATATCGATTTTAGTATATACTAAAATCATTTTAGGGTATACTAAAATCAATTTAGTATACACTAAAATCCTTTAAGGATACCCTAAAATCAATTTAGCATATACTGAATTATTCAGCATGTACAGAAATATTGGCGCGGAATTAAGGTCAAATATAACGATTTTAGTATATACTTAAATGATTTTAAGTCTTGTTGGCTTGTAGGAAAAGAAAAATCATGGAGTGCATCTTACTTTTCGGTAGAAAAATCTGTATCTATAATCTAGTGAAGTGTCTTTAGTTTTATCTGTATTTAGAGTATAAGAACCATAAATAAAGCGCAACATTTTGTATTTCTGAATAATTAATGGTAAAAATAGTTGCCTTGAAAATAGTTAAATAAATACATTGTGACAAAACTACCAAAAATCCAAATTTTAAACTGTTCTTACAAAAAACTGGAGGGGCGATTTTCTTAAAAATGCCACGAAATAAGAGAGGTTCCCCGAATGAACAAATAAATATGTCATATTACTACAATATTATAATGATAAAAATCCAGGGAGAGCGCAAACCTTACCTTAAAGTAAACAGATTATCAAAAGTCTCAAATTACATAATCTATACTATCTAAGCTAATAAAACATTTTACAAATGTAATGTTCTTTACAGTTTTCATCACAAAGGCGATATTTACCAAGCACTGAATTTCATTTTCGGGAGTAAGTTACCAATTTTACCCTGTGAAAATTATAACTTCATCATTAAACTTGATAATAGGGGATTAATACTCTGGGATTTTACCAAAGTCAGTTTTGTAAAGATGATTTTGATCCAGGTGTCTAAGCAATTACAGTCTTGAAGCAGCAACTTATATTATTATAAGTACTAAAGCAACTACAGTAGAAATCTTTATAATTATGCAAATTAGATGCCTGAAGGTTGCACTGTAGGGCTTTTGATGTTTGTAGAATGAAATGGAAGAGGCGAGTGTTTTGGAGGTGGTACATTTCCTTGAAAATAGGGGTGTGGAGAAGAAATATTTAGATTGTATTACAGAAGAAAAGGTGAGAGAGTATTATGATACTAGTTTTTCAGGATCCTATGAGTATCATGATTAATTTTCAGGTCTAAATGTGGATTAGTATCGATTTCATCCAATTCACATTACAATACTTTAAACATACATGTCAAAATATAATAATTTAAAAAAGAACGGATATGAGACAAAATCTCACCGATTACAAGGAAATAATTATAAAAGAACAGTGTTTTTGTTGCTATTTTTATCTTGATAATTGCTGTAAGGTCTTCAGTAATGAGTAAAACACTCATACCTTAGATCAAGATAAAGAGGGCCCATAGTTTCAGCATGGGAAGTATTCTATATCGATATCTGCTACACATAATAGATAATAACTGAATTTACCATGTTTTTGATTCAATAATAAAAGTTACCTTTTTATTCAAAGTTGGATAGTTAATCAGTCAGGGGATCTAAATACTGAAGTCAGAATGTTTGTTACTCTTAAAATTCAGAAAAAAATTCTATAAATTGTTCTGAATAAAGGCTTCCACGAACAAGAGCTGTCCTATAAGAGATCTGTGCTCTTTACGCGAACTGTTCAAGCAGAGAACTGCTGTCATCAGATACTGTTGAAGTTCCTGACATGTTAAAGGTCCTATGTTAGAAATAGATGTACAATGGAAGTGTATAATTAGTATCTTAGAAGACATGGCAAAGCGTACAATTTACAAGGGCAGTGTAAAAGATAATTGGCCTCAAAGAAATTATACAATGACACAATATGTCGCTCATAAAAAGGAACCCAGGATTAAGTACGGGGCATAACACGCAAAAATATCAAAACAGGAAACCGATGGCTTTGCGATATTGAGTCCATTTATCGTTTAGAAATAATTTATCATAAGTTCTATTAGTTGAATATTCAATTAAATATTATACGAATTAAGACAACATATAACATTACAACAACAACATCAACAACAAAGAAACTAAAATAATCATGATAATGATAATAAAAACAGAGTTAACAGTGGACAATGCATATTAGGTTTTCAGTAGAATGAAATAAATATACCACATTAATCAATATATATAACAAGAATACATACGTTTTTATCACGGCAATTGGACCCAAAGAAATATGATAAGATTCAGAAAAGCGTGCTTTTAGATCGATAACTTCATACAGAACAAGGGCCCTTTTCTCCTGATATTGTTTCATTCGATTAGATTACCTGTGTAGGTTTAATTTTAAATGTATTGATACTATATTTAAATGGTTAATTGCGTCACAAGATTAAAATCACAATCAGGTATCCATTTAAGTATTTAACATAAGTTTTAACAGGTTGGAAAAGGTTGAGTCAAAAAAATACTTTACAGACATATATCAGATTTTGTAGAATTTCTGCCTCCACAAATCACATATATTGTCACTGCACTTAGGGATTTTAAAGTGTTTAAGTTGTGCCTTAGAAATTTTTTGTTTAGACATTGATTTGCAGCACGCACAACACAATGACTTCATCGTCGTTATTTACATGTGCTTCTTTACATGATTATGATAAGATGAGTGAGTTATATATATAAAAAAAACCTATAGTCCACATTTACTCGTGTAAGCACAGCAAATAATCAAACTTTGGGCGGAAGTTGCACAAAGGAAAGGGGAGAATCTTGAATTTATTTTGGGCTAAAAATTTAGTGATAATTAAAAATTTAAGGTAGGAAAAATAAAGAAAACATTTTCGGTTTTAAAAAATATGACAAGAGTGCGAATCTAGCAAGAACCAAAAAATTAGCTCTCTCCGATATTCAAACTCGCAGTTTAATTGTTATTTATTAACCAACAACAGTACCGACTGAGCTATGACGACCATACTTTTAACTGGTAATTTAAAGGTATATGTATCTAAGTTAAAGTATCGAACTGATTTTTTTTAAGAAAAGTTAAATTTTTGTTAGAAAGCACATTTAGAACCCAAAACAGGAAACACCACAAAATTTGACCATTAGTAGTACGTATGTGGTTCTAAATTATGATTTGAGGTGGTAGATCATGTGGTGGATCATCCGGAAGTGACGTCAAACGAAAATGACGTCACAGGAACCGGAAGTCACATGACCGGAACCGGAAGTAGTTTTTGCACAACCGGAAGTGATGTGTTTCCCGCCATTTGTTTACGGAAGTGACGTAAGTCACGTGCCAGGACCCGGATGTGTGGTCTGCGCATGTTCAGGCGGAACCGAAAGTGGTTTTTGCGCCCATGCGCAACCGGAAGTAGTTTGTTTTTCCGCCATTTGTTTACGGAAGTGACGCAAGTAACGTGCCAGGATCCGGATGTGTGGTCTGGGCATGTTCAGGCGAACCGGAAGTGATTTGCGCAACCGAAAGTAATGGGTTTTCCCGGGATTTTCCCATTATTTGTTTTCGGAAGTGACGTAAGTCACGTGCTGGGACCCGAATGTGTCGTGTGCGGATCTGGAAGTCCAAAGGGAGGTCCTCCATAGGGGAGATAATTTTCCCCGCCAAGATTTTTTCCATATTCTCCTCCAATAATACAAGGGGGAGATAATTTTTCCTTTCGTCTATATATTTATATTTTAACTTAAGATAACTTTTTATATTATTTTTTTATATTATTATTTTTTTTTATTATTATTTATTTTTATTTATTTAATTTTATTTTTTTTTTATTATTATTATATTTTAGGCATCCATGTTGGATTACGCAATACCATTAATGTGACGTCATGGAAATTTCAGTGGAAATTTCCATAGAAAACGGATTGAAACATGTCGGTGGACGCGGTCGTGAGCGAAGACACCATGGTGCTCTCTTTTACGTCCGCGTTCTGTCTATCTATACAGATAAAAATATATATATATATCGTCTTGAACCTTTGAAAAGGTAATGACTATGTTCTCTTGCGGGAAGTGCAGTAAGACTTTTACCGAGAAGACCAACCTGCTTCGCAACCAGAAGACACATGCTGTTGCGGCCCATACGTATTCCTGCCATGTATGTGGAAAGGAGTGTGCCAGATCAGATGCCAGGAAGCGCCACGAAGTTACCCACTATCAGATTGAGCCTGGAAAGCCAGATGCAGCCCAGTCCTTTGCCTGCCAGGTATGTGAAAAGGAGTTTGCCAGGGCCGACACCATGAAACGCCACTGGGAGTCCCACCAGTACACCCTGACGTGTCCAGACTGTTGGCAGTATTTTAACAGATTGGGCAACTTTGCTCGCCACAGACTGTTGCATACCAAGCCAGATGCCAAGCCCAGGATGAAGAAACCAGTCAAGAGACCTGGCCCCAGTGCAAAAAGACGCAGGACGATCGGACCAGACAACCTACCAGTGAAGAAATCTGTCAACCTTCAGCCAGATGTATTGCCAGAAGATCCCGATACCAGGGTTTTGTACCTGAGACACCGAATACATACTACTACATTAGTGCAGTCTTTCAGGAAAACGTTTTATGTATTTGGTTCTGGAGGTGCTTGGAGGTAATTTCCACTTAAAAGGTAAGGAAAACCCCCGAAAATGACAAAAATGCGTTTTCCACATTTTTCAGGAGCTTACTGCAAGTTTTGTGTTGGATTTATCAATGCAGAAAATTGAGACGCAAACTGAAACTATTTTTAATATGAGAAAAAGATAATAACTACTTTAAGAAAATGGCCCTCGGAGTGAAACATTTTCTCGCCTTATTGGCACAACCTCTTTCCATTAAAATTTCCGCATCGCGGTGTCTCATGGATATCAGTCAGTATCGAGATTTCTGTATTTTCCGTATGTCTGATACAAATGAAATAAATTTCTTAAAACATTGTACATGTATACACCCCAAGAAATTTGGATGAAACATATGCCATTTAAATAAAAACGAAAGCTCAGTAAAGCACCAACCGATGAACAATGTCGCAATTGAAATATTGTATCAAATTACTAATAATTAAAATAATAATAAAGCATGAATTGAAAAGTCATTCCATTTTAATACAAAAAAAAATATTGATGAAATGAAATATATATCGACTAGGAAACAATTGCATTTCCTCTTCTTTTTTGACTCATTCATATAAATATTTGAAGTCGCTCGGATTCACCGCTGAAAATATTGAATGGAGTGTCTGCTATTACATCGCTTGACAAAGGGCAATGAAGAATAAACGAATGATGTAAAAATATATCGACAGTCTAGTACCACTGTTGAATTTTACAAGTACGTTAAGGATGTATTTGTTCTTATATCATGTATATAGAATATTGTAAGACAAGGAACCTTATTGTTTATAGAGATTTCATAGAAATAGAAATCATTCGTAATTGACGGATTCTTCATCTTAGTGTCTATTATGGCCTTATTAACAAATTGAATCTTGTAACTCAGCTCCTTTACGGTCATACACGTACTGACAGCACAATATGAACACCACATGGCCGTGATTTAGCCCCACTTTACCTAATGAAGTCGTAAAATAAAGACTCTTTAAATTAATTGTAACATCAACAATTTTCTTAGTGATCTTATAACTACGAGAATGTGTATGCGTTTGCCGTCAATTCGGTATCGACTATTTCTCAGAAAGTGCAAAGACTGTGAAGTGTCGTTAGTAGGTCATCAGACACTCCTTTTTTCTACTGTATTATGTTTTGTATTTTTTTGTAACGTTGCTGTGGTAGTTTGGGCGGGAGGTTCATTGTTTTTAATAGACCGACACTGCATCAATGACTTTCATTGCAATCTTATTATAGATACTTAAATGGAGAGTAAAATGCAATGTATCTACTGTAGCCATATGCATTGAAGTCTCACTAAAAATAATTAAGGAATTTGTCCAATTTTTGAACAGGTTATGCGATATAACCTGGTTTGGGTCAGTTTACGCATAATAAACCGCGAAGCGGTTATGCCATAAACTGTCCCAAACCATGTTATTGGAGTATTTGAAACATTCTTTATAATTCAATTTCCAAACAGAAGTACAATAATTCCTCAATTCAAGCATCAAAAATGACATGGGACTATTTAAATTTACAAGTGGCCGATTAATCCGTTGGGTATGTCAGAAGACCAAACCATGTTATACAGTATTTATAACCAATGTTGCTCTATGCTGTTTCAGTCTATCAAAATGCAATATACATGTAAATGCGAAAATCATTCAAAATTACTAGTCTATCCTATATTTGATCGATTTACCGTACACAGGAAAAATGTTTACATAGCTTTGATATTAAAGATGGGATATTGAACAGTTAAAGAAGGGATATTATAGTTGATAAATTATTGACACTAAATCCATACATATTTGTACGGACATAAGGGCTCAAGTAAAATATTCATTAAATTATAAACATCTCTTGCAATGACAGCGCAAGACGTGTTAATCTTTTAGAAATTGATAAATATGCGGAAAATTAACGAGGGATTAGCGGGGCATTCGTTCCTCTTTTAAAGATAAAACAATATATCTGCCCCAGTTCTGGTTTCATTTTGATAACCGCATTTCAAACACACAACATGACACAGCTGGAATGTTTGTATTTTTAGTACATCGAGTTAGCAACTATCAATACGGTACTACGACTAATTTATGATTTGTTGTTGTCGGTGTTTTTATTGTTCTGTAAATATATGTTTCCATCGAGGTGTGATCTCTTCAGATCGACCCATCTTGTGTTAGTTTCTAGTATATTTTTATTTGGCATTCGGATAGAAATAAAATATCAGCATTGTCGGTAATGGTTTTTAGAAAATAAAAATTATATTTAGCAATAGTTTTATATTCCCTGTTTTTCATACTGTTGTGCAGGTGGTAAGATCATTTCTCTTGATAATAACATTTAGGATTTTGGCATGTATGTTTCATGTGTTTGTTTTGTGTTATATTTTTTGTTGGCCAAACGACTGACAGTATTTGTAGTAAAGGAATGTCAAAAAGGAAGGAAAGTGGTACTGACTATCGGGTTTGCTGCAGATATGGAAATAAAATATCAGTCGCAAGTCACAACATAAAGCCTGTTTGCGAGTGAATCTAGCAAGCGAGCCAAAATGCTACATATTGTGACGGGCAGCGGATATTTCACAATGTCTTCTGCAGAGAATCCGATAATGTTTTTTTTTATCATATTCTTAACATTTTCTGTTGTAAAACTTGAATAACGCTTTTCTACATTTTTCAAGTCACGATAACGTCGGGTCAAAGCATTGTGACTTCAGCGATAACTTCATTAACGTTTGTAATGTCAGAACAGGCTTTTCCACAAAAATTTCCAGATCTCTGCTTGATGAGGTAGGCGTAGGGAAATTGGACATCGGTAGATGACAAGTGCTTTCGCAGACAACGTTAGCGACGGTCTTGATTTGGCTGTAATATTTGACACATTAGTTCATTTAATTATAGAGATATTACAATGACGTTCAAGATGAAGAACACAAATAAAGGCGCTTATCACTTGCTTTTTGTTCATATTACATGTATACTTTGTTTTGTTTTATTCTTTGTTAGTTCGATTAAGTTAAATACTAAATTGAAATTAAAGTAAAAAAATAGGCTTAATACAAGTTCAATTTCAAAATGAAATAGATTTTACGTTGACATTGGTTGTACTACTTAAGTCCGTTATTACCTACAAATATTGAATTAATTAGAAAAAGTTTAATTCGTTGTTGATTTTTGAGTAATTCGACATCCTTTTTTTATTCATCACTATTTGCTTTTCTCATGATATAAAGCCAAATACATTGGATAAGGGCATTCGCGGAGTAGTACTGTCTATGTAAGTAAAGTCAAGAAATACCAAAGGGATATTCGAAGGAGGGGAAAACGAAACAACTGACAAACTCCGGAGAACAACGAAGACAACACCAAAACAATACATGTACTACAATTAAAAAATAAAAATTAATGAACAACATGGACCCCACCAAAAAAACGGGGGTAGACTCAGGTGCTACGGAAGAGTAAGCAATTTCTGCTTCCTGCAGGACACCCGCCATGCTGCCCATTTCAAATCCGGTATTAGGAAGGGATAACATCAATGGAACAGGTCAATTTTCATTTGACGTCCATAAATCTTTAATAAGGATGACTTCAACTTAGTAGCAACATACCCCTGTCTGAGCAACTTTTCTGTCAGGAGCCGGGCTCTGTACAGGAAGTCATTGTATATGTCGCAAGCTCTGGAATAACGTTTGAGTTGTGAAATATATACTTATGGAATACTGCCGCTTAAAAATGGGAAGTTGACGATTGGAAAGTCAAAGCCATCCCTTTGTCTTAAAGTTTTGTATAATATTAAAAGATAGTAAAATAATTCGATCCAAAGGCAAAATATTGACATTAAGTGTCAAACGGCTATGAATTGTAAAATTCGAAAGGGGTTTTTACAATATTCTAAGTGTATTTCCGAGTACTCTGCATCCAAAATGGCGGCGTCCATTAATGTTAAATGTAAATGCTTAGGACCAAGAGAGGGAACAAACTATACATGTAGTTCTGACTACACAGAGAGAACCCATTAAACAACAGCATGATTTTATTTAAAAAAGGCATCTGTTCTCATGCATGTGAACAAAAGGGCAGTTAAAAATGATAATCTTAATGATGAAAATGGTCAGCAGATCTACGATTAGTACATTTATGAGCGGACATGTATTAAACACTTCGAAATAAAAACAGAGAACCAAGAAAATATTCCCGGATAAAAATCTTCGATTCCATTATGCTAGGATTCCTGTATGCGTAGAAAAAGTTTAATTCGTAGTTGATTTTATTCATCACTATTTGCTTTTCTCATGATATAAAGCCAAATACATTGGATAAGGGCATTCGCGGAGTAGTACTGTCTATGTAAGTAAAGTCAAGAAATACCAAAGGGATATTCGAAGGAGGGGAAAACGAAACAACTGACAAACTCCGGAGAACAACGAAGATAACACCAAAACAATACATGTAGTACAATTAAAAAATAAAAACAT
The DNA here is from genome assembly GCA_028015205.1 of Mytilisepta virgata. Taxonomy (NCBI): domain Eukaryota; kingdom Metazoa; phylum Mollusca; class Bivalvia; order Mytilida; family Mytilidae; genus Mytilisepta; species Mytilisepta virgata. The sequence goes on from CM051520.1 coordinate 23,812,414, forward strand.
ATGAACAACATGGACCCCACCAAAAAACCGGGGGTAGACTCAGGTGCTACGGATGCTCTAGATCGTATTCTGAAGCTTTTAAATAAGAACTCGGGTTTGGAAATTAGCGCAGATGATGTTGAAAGATTAATAAACGCAATTTGCAAGTAAATGCAATATTTCGAACAGTCTTTGAAAAGTCAATAATGCCAAAATTAAATTAAACGGTGACGTGAACAAACAGTGACTTCCGATGGCAATGTTTATTCCAAGGATAAGGGAAATGAGCAGTAAAGTAGTAATCCATAACAATGAAGACATACTAGATCTCATATGTTGGATTAACATTATATGATGAGGAAAACCCGTACACACTCTGATGATGATGAACAGGAAACTGGACTGTAGAGTCCTGGAGTCACTTGTTAGTACAAAAACTACAATGTTATGCTATAATGTGTATATACATTGTATTATATATAATTAACTCGTTATAATTGTCTTTTCAATACTGTCACATGTTTCATATGTTTTTGTGTTGCTATTATGTACAACCACATTACTTCAATAATTCAAACGTTAATAACAGAAACTATAGTCATTTCAAGTATGAACAGATCGTTTTTAGCTCACCTGGTACAAAGGGCCATCTGAGCATATGCCATCACTTGGCATCCGTCCTTGTCCGTCGTCATTCGTCGTCGTAAACTATTTCAAGGATCTTCTCCTCAGAAACTACTGGGCCATATACTTCAAAACGTTAATTGAATGTTCCTTAGGGTATCTAGTTTATAAACTGTATCCGAGGTTTTGAGCCATAATCAAACATGGCCGCCATTGCTTAAAATAGAATATAGGGGTAAACTACCGTTTTCGTCGTATATCTCAAAAACTAAAGCATTTACAGCAAAACTGACATGGGATAAAAATGTTTATCAGGTCAAGAGCTACCTGCAATGAACTTTTCTGACGAATCGGTCAGCCCTTTGATGGGTTATTGTCCCTGAATTGTTAATTTTAGGGATATTTTGCAGTTTTAGGTTATTATCTTATTATTATAGATAAAGACAAACTGTAAACAGCAAAAATGTTCAACAAAGTTAGATCTACAAATAAGATAACATGACCAAAATCATTGACTCCTTATAGGAGTTTTTGCCCTTTAAAGACGGCTTCCGGCTTAAACTTTCCTTTCAAGATCTTTTCTTCTGAAACCACTGGGCCAATTGGGACCAAAGTTTGGTGGAATAGTCCTTGGGTGGCCCCTTCCAAAATTATATCCCGCATCCCCGACTTCCAACCGACATGGTCCTTAGGGGGTACTCTTTCAGAAGTATGTTCAATGACCCGGACTGTTAACCAAGATGGCCGAACTTAGTTTAACATAGGGCCCTATGTGAAAATTGAAAAATCTACGTGTCTGAAACCACTTTACCAATTAGAACTAGACTTGGTAGCAATGGTCCTTATATGGTCTTCTTTTAGTATTTCGTCCGATGACCCGGAGTGTCAACCAAGGTAGCTGCCACAGCTGAACTTAGTTTAACATAAGGCCCTATGGGAAAATTCATTGAAAAATCTTCTTGTCTGAAATCACTTGACATATTGGAACCAGACTTGGCAGCAATGGTCCTTAGAGGGTAGTATTTAAGAATTATATCCGATGACCCCGTCCACCATCCAAGATGGCTGCCAGAACCGAACATACTTTAACATAGGAGCCTATGGGGAATTTACTGAAACATCTTCTTGTCTGAAAACGCTTGGCCAATTGTGAAAAAAAAACTTGAATGCAATGGTCCTTAAGTGGCCCTCTTTCAGAGGTAATTCCGATGAGCCCGCTCGCCATCCAAGATGGCCGCCAGAGCTGAAAATAGTTCACAGTACACTACATATGTGATAAATTGACCATTTGTACCAAAACTTGGCAGCAATGGTCGTCTTTCAGAACTATATCCGATGATCCCGCCCGTCATCCAAGGTCGCCGCCAGAGCCGAACGGTACCCTATGGGAATTTTTTAAAAGATCTTCTCGTCTGAAACAAATGACCCAATTGGAACAAAACTAAACTTGGCAGCAATGGTCGTTAAGTGGTCCTATGTCAGAATTGTATCCGATGACACTATCCGCCGTTGAAGATGGCTGCCAGAGCTCAACATTAATTTAGCATAGGACCTAATGGGAAAAATCATAGAAATATCTTCTTTGTTTTAAACCAGTGAGCCAATTGGAAGTGACAGCAATGTTCCATGCTGCCACTCAACATAGACATTGTCCAAGTAAGCGATTCAGGCTCCTGGGAGCCTCTAGTTGCATATTATCTGTAGATGCGCAATTAGGTTTAATAATTTTGATTTTCTAAACAAGAGGCACACAGGGGTCGAACTTCGAAAATTTTGAATTCAAGCTTGCGGCCTTTACCCCTCTCATTTTTTTTCAATTTATGCATTTTATTTCTATATTGTATTGCCATACACCATATGCAGACGGCAATAAGATTTTAGAATTTTTATTTTGTAAAATTGTGGCCCACAGGGGTCGAAGTTCGAAAAACTATCAATTTAAGCTTGTGACATAAACTCGTCTTTTGTTTTTCAATTTATGCATTTTATTTCTATACAGTATTGTCAAACACCATATGCAGATATCGAAATTTGAAATTTGCAATTCAAGCTTGTGACCTTAACTTCTTTTTCATTTTGCAATATATTCGTTTTGCGTATATATAGTATTGCCTTACCTTATATTTAGTTGCACAGTAAGGATTTAGAATATCGATTTTTAAACCGGGGGCTCACTCAGGTCAAATTTAAAACAATTGTCAGTTTAAGCTTGCAAACTTAGGTTTTTTTCATTTTTCATTAGGTTTATTGATTTAATTTCTTTATAGAATGACTGCATACTATTTTTGGATGGGAATAAGGTTTTATATTTTTGACTATAGGTAACTGGCCCAACTACTTACAGGAGGTGCGGGGATCACTGCCGATTCCGACAGTACAGGCTTCTAGTTGATTATAATTTCTTTATAGAATGATTGCATACTATTTTTGGATTGGAATAAGGTTTTATAGCGAGTGTAACAAGCGCTATAGGAGCATATGGGTCATTTAGAAAAGTCTTTGTTTAATGGGGGCAATATTGTGCTACATACTAAGGCTAGAAAAAAGTATCGTTCGACGGACACGGAAGTAACTAATTGGAATTAAAGTAAAAAATAGGCTTAATACAAGTTCAATTTCAAAATGAAATAGATTTTACGTTGACATTGGTTGTGCTACTTAATATAAGTCCGTTATTACCTACAAATATTGAATTAATTAGAAAAAGTTTAATTCGTTGTTGATTTTTGAGTAATTCGACATCCTTTTTTTATTCATCACTATTTGCTTTTCTCATGATATAAAGCCAAATACATTGGATAAGGGCATTCGCGGAGTAGTACTGTCTATGTAAGTAAAGTCAAGAAATACCAAAGGGATATTCGAAGGAGGGGAAAACGAAACAACTGACAAACTCCGGAGAACAACGAAGACAACACCAAAACAATACATGTAGTACAATTAAAAAATAAAAACATATGAACAACATGGACCCCACCAAAAAACCGGGGGTAGACTCAGGTGCTACGGATGCTCTAGATCGTATTCTGAAGATTTTAAATAAGAACTCGGGTTTGGAAATTAGGGCAGATGATGTTGAAAGATTAATAAACGCAATTTGCAAGTAAATGCAATATTTCGAACAGTCCTTGAAAAGGTCAATAATGTCAAAATTAAATTAAACGGTGACGTGAACAAACAGTGACTTCCGATGGCAATGTTTATTCCAAGGATAAGGGAAATGAGCAGTAAAGTAGTAATCCATAACAATGAAGACATACTGGATCTCATATGTTGGATTAACATTATATGATGAGGAAAACCCGTACACACTCTGATGATGATGAACAGGAAACTGGACTGTAGAGTCCTGGAGTCACTTGTTTGTAAATAAACTACAATGTTATGTTATAATGTTTATATACATTGGATTATATATAATTAACTCGTTATAATTGTCTTTTCAATACTGTCACATGTTTCATATGTTTTTGTGTTGCTATTATGTACAACCACATTACTTCAACAATTCAAACGTTAATAACAGAAACTATAGTCATTTCAAGTATGAACAGATCGTTTTTAGCTCACCTGGTACAAAGGGCCATGTGAGCATATGCCATCACTTGGCATCCGTCCTTTTCCGTCGTCATTCGTCGTCGTAAACTATTTCAAGGATCTTCTCCTCAGAAACTACTGGGCCATATACTTCAAAACGTTAATTGAATGTTCCTTAGGGTATCTAGTTTATAAACTGTATCCGAGGTTTTGAGCCATAATCAAACATGGCCGCCATTGCTTAAAATAGAATATAGGGGTAAACTACCGTTTTCGTCGTATATCTCAAAAACTAAAGCATTTACAGCAAAACTGACATGGGATAAAAATGTTTATCAGATCAAGAGCTACCTGCAATGAACTTTTCTGACGAATCGGTCAACCCTTTGATGGGTTATTGTCCCTGAATTGTTAATTTTAGGGATATTTTGCAGTTTTAGGTTATTATCTTATTATTATAGATAAAGACAAACTGTAAACAGCAAAAATGTTCAACAAAGTTAGATCTACAAATAAGATAACATGACCAAAATCATTGACTCCTTATAGGAGTTTTTGCCCTTTAAAGACGGCTTCCGGCTTAAACTTTCCTTTCAAGATCTTTTCTTCTGAAACCACTGGGCCAATTGGGACCAAAGTTTGGTGGAATAGTCCTTGGGTGGCCCCTTCCAAAATTATATCCCGCATCCCCGACTTCCAACCGACATGGTCCTTAGGGGGTACTCTTTCAGAAGTATGTTCAATGACCCGGACTGTTAACCAAGATGGCCGAACTTAGTTTAACATAGGGCCCTATGTGAAAATTGAAAAATCTACGTGTCTGAAACCACTTTACCAATTAGAACTAGACTTGGTAGCAATGGTCCTTATATGGTCTTCTTTTAGTATTTCGTCCGATGACCCGGAGTGTCAACCAAGGTAGCTGCCACAGCTGAACTTAGTTTAACATAAGGCCCTATGGGAAAATTCATTGAAAAATCTTCTTGTCTGAAATCACTTGACATATTGGAACCAGACTTGGCAGCAATGGTCCTTAGTGGTAGTATTTAAGAATTATATCCGATGACCCCGTCCACCATCCAAGATGGCTGCCAGAACCGAACATACTTTAACATAGGAGCCTATGGGGAATTTACTGAAACATCTTCTTGTCTGAAAACGCTTGGCCAATTGGGAAAAAAAAACTTGAATCCAATGGTCCTTAAGTGGCCCTCTTTCAGAGGTAATTCCGATGAGCCCGCCCGCCATCCAAGATGGCCGCCAGAGCTGAAAATAGTTCACAGTACACTACATGTGTGATAAATTGACCATTTGTACCAAAACTTGGCAGCAATGGTCGTCTTTCAGAACTATATCCGATGATCCCGCCCGTCATCCAAGGTCGCCGCCAGAGCCGAACGGTACCCTATAGGAATTTTTTAAAAGATCTTCTCGTCTGAAACAAATGACCCAATTGGAACAAAACTAAACTTGGCAGCAATGGTCGTTAAGTGGTCCTATGTCAGAATTGTATCCGATGACACTATCCGCCGTTGAAGATGGCTGCCAGAGCTCAACATTAATTTAGCATAGGACCTAATGGGAAAAATCATAGAAATATCTTCTTTGTTTTAAACCAGTGAGCCAATTGGAAGTGACAGCAATGTTCCATGCTGCCACTCAACATAGACATTGTCCAAGTAAGCGATTCAGGCTCCTGGGAGCCTCTAGTTGCATATTATCTGTAGATGCGCAATTAGGTTTAATAATTTTGATTTTCTAAACAAGAGGCACACAGGGGTCGAACTTCGAAAATTTTGAAATCAAGCTTGCGGCCTTTACCCCTCTCATTTTTTTCAATTTATGCATTTTATTTCTATATTGTATTGCCATACACCATATGCAGACGGCAATAAGATTTTAGAATTTTTATTTTGTAAAATTGTGGCCCACAGGGGTCGAAGTTCGAAAAACTATCAATTTAAGCTTGTGACATAAACTCGTCTTTTGTTTTTCAATTTATGCATTTTATTTCTATACAGTATTGTCAAACACCATATGCAGATGTCGAAATTTGAAATTTGCAATTCAAGCTTGTGACCTTAACTTCTTTTTCATTTTGCAATATATTCGTTTTGCGTATATATAGTATTGCCTTACCTTATATTTAGTTGCACAGTAAGGATTTAGAATATCGATTTTTAAACCGGGGGCTCACTCAGGTCAAATTTAAAACAATTGTCAGTTTAAGCTTGCAAACTTAGGTTTTTTTTCATTTTTCATTAGGTTTATTGATTTAATTTCTTTATAGAATGACTGCATACTATTTTTGGATGGGAATAAGGTTTTATATTTTTGACTATAGGTAACTGTCCCAACTACTTACAGGAGGTGCGGGGATCACTGCCGATTCCGACAGTACAGGCTTCTAGTTGATTTTAATTTCTTTATAGAATGATTGCATACTATTTTTGGATTGGAATAAGGTTTTATAGCGAGTGTAACAAGCGCTATAGGAGCATATGGGTCATTTAGAAAAGTCTTTGTTTAATGGGGGCATTATTTGTTAAAGCGAATATGGCAATATTGTGCTACATACTAAGGCTAGAAAAAAGTATCGTTCGACGGACACGGAAGTAACTAAAGTAAGGGATACCGGAAATGAGTTTCTGGAAAGGGCATATTAGATATATATGCTGTGCTCGCAGTGCAAAATATACAGATAGAATGACCATTTGTAAGGGTTCAAACAAATGAACGAGAACGTGTACATGCGTCGGATATCGTTTTTAAAAATAGTACTTGTTTTAACTGCTTAAAGTAATAAGTATTAAGCCCTGTAAGCACTGTGTAATAAAGGGCTGTGACAAATGTGACACATGTATACTACATTTACTTGAAAATGATAACAATTTTACTTTTAAATTTCTGTAAATACTTGACAATATTACCACTACCGGGTACAATGAAATATATGTTTCGATTTCTGCTCTAACATCATAGATTTATTAATACGACTGAACGGTTCAGTTTCGTCAAAGGATTCTAAGCGGACTAACTCATACATTTATACACAAAGTTTATATTTGAGCAAATGTAGTCATATCCTGATTTTCCAAATTTCTGACACACATTTAAGCAGTTTATTTCATAAATTATTTATAACTTGTAAGAAAACAACTCTTTGGATGTGGGTCATATAAAATGGTTAAGATGACAAACATTTATATTACATGTAATGCAATACTGATATAATTAAAGAAAAAATTCTAAAAAGTGCAACAGAACAGTGAATGATACTTGTGCAGTTTTCTTAGATACTGAACTTTAAATCATGATTTGAGCTTTACATAGTGATGTTCAAATATAAATATTGGTGTTTTTGTTACCAAGTACAACATATAAATGTGCTGATTATTGTGATTTTATATATGTTTCAATGTTTTCAATGTTTGATTGTTTCAAGACAAAATAAAATATATAAAGGAACATGAATGTTTTATAATTCAAATTGCTTGGAATTACTGCTAAAATGGAAAAAAACCCAACATATCTCAACACGAATGCCTGTAGTCCATGAGAAAAGAATCGGTCTTGTTCCAAAGTCGTGAGTTTTTGTTTGACTTTTAACCGCAGAACACGTTCCTGAATGTGTCTTTTCTTGCTAGGATGACACAGCGTCGAAGGCTATGTTGATAAGGATTTTCGGTCGAGTATCCTGCAGCTCACCTAGCCATTCTTTTTTCTTTCATATATTTACCTCCAGAGTAAGGGAACAACAATTTAACTTCAAAGGAGGGGGAGGGTATGGTTTTTTGTGAAAAAAATATTCCGATTCCAAAGGGACAGGAAAAAAATAATCTGTTACAGCAGGTCCAAAAAAAAATAATCTGTTTAACTATGGAAAAAAAATTTCTGGTTTAGATATATTTTTTTTCATAAACAAATGCAATGAAATTGAATCCGAGAAAAAAAATCACAAGCATTACAAGAAAAGCTTTAGACCATTATTTTAATACAAAATTAACCTGACTTGATTTATTTTGAACATAAAAGATTTTCCTTAGTTTTTCAGTCATACTTGACCTTTCAGTGATTAACCATCAAGATGAAGAGCACAAATCATGACAATCAAAGCATTGTTCCTTTTTAACACACCTGGCCAAGTTTTTGTCATCACTTGGCGTCCGTCATCTCTCCGTCCGTCTGTTAACTTTTCACATTTTAATCTTCTCCTCTGAAGCCACTGGGCCAAATGGAATAACACTTAGCTGGAAGCATCTGTGTAAGGTTCTTTATAAAGTTTGCTCATTTCGTCCAGATCGGACAACAAACATGGCCACCACGGGCAATTGTTGTTTCTGATTGGCTGAGTTTTCAATAACCTTCTCCTCATATATGGGGGGGGGGGTCCTCTATAAAGTTTCATCATTTCGTTCCGATCGGAGTACAAATAGGGCCGTAATGGGAAGTTCGTGTTTCTGATTGGCTAATATAAAAAAAATCTTCTCCTCTGAAATCGCTTGGCCAAAAAGAACGAAACTTGACAGGAAGCATCCATGGGAGGTTCTTTACAAAATTTCATCATTTCGTCCCGATCTTGAAACAAATATGGCCGCCATCTGGAATTCTTGTTTCTCATTTGCTGATTATTAAAACAAAATGTTTTTTCTCTGGAAATACTGTGCCAAATAGAATGAAACTTGACAGGAAGCATATGTGGTGGTCCTTTATATAGTTTCCTCATTTCATTTGGATCGGACTACAAATATGGCCACAATGGGGCAGTTCTGTTTCTGATTGGCTGATATAAAAAAATCTTCTTCTCTGAAACCACTTGGCCAAATGGAACGACACTTGACAGGAAGCATCTGTGGGAGGATTTTTATAAAGTTTCCTCATTTTGTCCAGGTCAGATGACAAACATGGCCACCATTGGCAATTCTTGTTTCTGATTGGTTGATTTAGAAAAAAAAAAATTTTCTCCGAAACTGCTTGACCAAATAGAGCCAAACTTGAAAGAAAGTGTCTATGGCGTATAACAAAAATCTACAGAACTGCAGTATTGCTTGGAACCAAACAGGGCCTAAATGTTCCTCATAAGGTGCTGACCAAGTGTTGTTACTTTGGTGCCACTCCATCATCCAAGATGACCACCAACAGAGGACTTGCGTTAACATAAGATCCTATGGGAAATACATGCAAAAATCTTCTGGAGAACCGCCACATTTTAGAATATGCTGACCTGTAAGTAGAAAGACCTTGATGAAGAAAAAATTGGTTCCTACAAGGCTTAGGAGACTTCATAATGATAGTGAGAAGTAACTTCTCTCTTTGAGGTACATCAATAAAAATGGCTTTCATGCCATGTGAGTGATACAGGCTCAGTCCTCTGAGCCTCTAGTTTAAATATGCATACATGTAAATATACCCAATGTGTGTCTACTCAGTACTGTGTGGAATTATGATTATTATAATAAAATACAAAGCACAGAGGAAATGATGTTATATTCAATTTCTTAAGGAATTAATATACAAAAACAAAATAAAAGTCATTTACATAATTTAAAAAATTTACAAATGAAAAGTATATGGAAACATTTGTTGATTTATATAAATTCATAGTATATATCACTTTTATTTACTGCTAGTTATTTCATAGGAACAAATACACCTTTTACTTTCTGGGCTTGCTCAAAAACAAATTTCTGATTCGACTTGGTAAGAAAAAAAAATAATTTGGTTTGATTGAAGTCGAGAAAAAATTGTGTCCATACCTTGAACAAAAAAATTCAAACCAATAAAAAAAAATAACCCCCCCCCCCCCCCACCCCCCCCCCCCCCCCCACCCCCACCCTTTTGAAGTTAAATGGTTGTTCCCTTAGTAAATATACAAAGGTGAACATCTAACAAACTAATTTTATTTAATTAAAATAGTGTCATTTAGAAAGTTTAGTGGATTATTTACTTGAAACTAGTACATATAGAATATTAACAACAAAATCAAACTCAACATTAAATATTTCTGCAGTTTTTCTTAATAAACCCAAACACATGTATAAAAAAATACATGTATGAATATTTTCTGCTGTAGACCTTCGTTACTGTACTCTATGTTATTAAATAAATGTTTTTTTAAACATTCTTAATATCTTTTTTTTTGTTCATTTTTAGATAATAAACAAGACTAATGACTTTTATCAGATCCCAACAATTTCATTATACATGATATAATATTTTATACAAATATGCTGGATTCGTTTTTTTTTTATTTCGGGTATCGTCCATATATAGCTAGTAGGTTAACATTTTAATATATAAGATATCTTATATAATCTAGTTTTTATAAGATATCTTATAAAGTTTATAACTTATACTAAATAAACCAAGAGAAAAAGATCTTGAACGTTTTCCTCCTAAAAGGGTGTATGGAGTACATATTGTACTTTCATTATCTATTTTCACAGCAATTATATATATGCAATTTTTTTTATAAAAAGAAGACTAAATCAGTAAATGTCAGTTTGTACTAGTCCGGTTGTTTGTTGCCTTCAGAAAAAAAATAACAGGATTTATCTCCCTTCTGACGATTTTGATAACATTTTGTATTTCGGGCGGTATATTTTTTAAACATGATTTTAAAATGTATAAACGAAATGTTTATCCGAGCTGAATTATTTGCTTATGCTGCTTAGTAAAAATAATTATTGAAAAAAAATAAATGAAATTTATAGTCGTGACAGTGAAGGATAAACTATTCATATAAATTAAACTCATTTTAATGAGTTTAAATTAAATTTCTTGCTAAAAGTAATTAAAGTTAAATTAAAGCTGTAAAAAGTGACATAACTCTTAGTAAAAACATTAATCTAGAGCTTATTTTTGTCACACGTTCACACTTTAAGTATGCTATTGAATAAAATAAATTAATAGCTTTAGATTATTAAATGATATAAGTTAATTACATATTATCAAAAATTTGTTATAATCTTGTTATAGTAAAAACAAAAGGCAGTACTAATCGGACACGTGTTTTTATAGAAGAGTAGAGTACCAATGTGTACTCGTCATAAGCTATACTTAATTATAAAAACAAAATTAATTGATTTAGTATAAAAGGTTTCAAGACTGTGGATTTTATATACACTGCAGTTTTCTCTGTTTACAAATAAGAAGTTTTGAAAATGGCACACAATTCATCATTTCAAGGTAAGCTATGAAAATAATTCTGCAAAAAAAATACAAAATTGTGAATGTATGTTTTTAGAATTCTTCCTTATAGCTTTAATAAACAAAATATCAAAATAAGTCACTGATTACTTGATTCATTTATTTTTTATTTAGATAAATTTAGTTCAGTTTATCAATTTATTTATTTATTTATTTTGATCCATGGATCCAATTTTTATAGAAAATACCAATTTTTAATCTTAATCTTTATTGGATTTATTGAAAAATAGGTCTGTTTTATTTTTTTCAGATGAGTTTTACACAAGCTGCATTAATGAAGAAAATTTCGAATCAATGGTTGTGAAAGACAAACATGCATTATGTGAAGACCTGAAGTACATTCTCTCCGTTCCAGATTTATGTGACGTCCGGTTTTTAGTTGGTCCCAATCATTGTCCTATACATGGTATTAGAGCAATTCTTGCGTCCAGAAGTCGGTAGGTCACTTTAAAACATGATTTGTTGGCTAAAGATACAATATATGCAAGAAATTGATTATAATTAATTGTAAATACGACAGTTTGATACTCACAAACAGAAATCGTAAAAAAAAATACTGAAACGATGTATTTATTTTTGTACTTATTATTGATGTGTTTACTAAATATTGCTAAAGTGAATATCTGTGGGTATTTTTCTATTAAATTTTTATGCCCCTTTCAAGTAATTACAATAGCGTGTCTTGTAAAATTTTGACTGTTACTTTTATATACATTATATTTTCTCATAGGGTATTCTTCCAAATGATTCTTGCGAAGGAAAAAGAATTACAGCGAAACAATGAACAAACGAAACAAGGATTTATGGCAAAACTGAAGCAAATACGAAAAATTCTTAAGTCAAAACCAACTACGACAAAAGTGGCTATCGACAGAAAATTGACTATTACTTTAGAAGAATTCGACCCGAGTGTGTTCGAACGGATGATACGGTATATACATTGTGGAGTAGTTTCTGTTGATTCCTTTACTGTAATTGGTAGGTATTCTTTATTATAGGAACTAACAAAATCGCGTTAATAAGTTTCAGGGGCTAGAGGTTCCAAAGTTAACCACATTTTTCATTCCGAATTTCTGCTAATTTAATCTTGCATGAAGAAATGAAATGTGTAATATGATTAATGCGAAACTTATTTTATAGAGCACCTATAGATTTATTGCGTACAATATGTAATATAGAAAATATTGGAAATTCAAAAACGGGTTAACATTTAAAGAAATGGGTCCATATATTTAAATTATGTGTATTTTCTTCACATTAAAATTGAAAAATGTACGAGTTTTTTTAATCTTAATTAGGCTTTTTTCTTATGTATTGAAGTATATTCTTTTAAATTGCCAAGAATTTAAATCTTTACTTATTATACTATGTATTTTTAATATTTCTTCATTTTACATTCCTTCATTCTTTTCTAAATTTTATAAATAATCTCAAGCGAACAAAATATAGGTACTCTACTTATTGTATTCTAGGGTTGCTTGTTGCTGCTGAGAAATTTGAATTTGAATGTTTAAAGAATGCCTGCTGGGAGTTTGCCATCAACTGTATCAGACCAGATGTAGTGCACGATCTGATTGCTTCAGCAAACCAGTACACAACCAACAATACGGTAAATTTACTTCTCCAGAAGGTAAGTGTTCTATATGGTTTTATAGTATGATTCTTGTGAAGAAGGCTAGTGTTTTACACAGTGTTGTGGTACAGTTGCCCTGGAAGTGGTTTTTCTGTAGTATGATTCTCGTGTAGACGGTAAAAATTGTATAGGTGGTTGTGGGATGATTTTGTCATAATTTCAAAGGAAAAATTAAGCTTTTTATATTTTTATGATATGTTGTTTTTTTATTGCCATGTAGGGTTGTGTTTGATTGCTATAACTGCGCACACTTTTTCCAATTACTTACTCTTTTCTGAAGGTGGTTCCGTAATGAGAAAAATGGATTTTAATTGCTAATTCAATGTAAAAAGTTAAATGTTTTATTCTAATAAATATCACTCTGCAATATTTTAATAACACAAAAGTTTGAAAACTACCCCTACACGTCTTTTCTTCTTTTTATAAATACACGTATACGAACATGTTTTTTAAAGGCTATTATTTCTATGAAGTGACACAATTCTGTATGTAAATAATGGAGTTTAACGTGGTAATCATTTTCCATATATATATATATCCAATATTTTTCAAAAATGAAATTAAAATAACAAGTACAAAATAAACAAACATTTACATTTTTTTTTTTTTAGATTCATGAAATATCATTGGAAAACCCAGAGAGCCTGTATTACACACCGTCAAAACAGGGAAGTTTCCGTAACCTTGGTGACTGCAGACAACGAAGTATTACAACCAATGGATTATTGATGAGATCAGTTTTGTGAAAAGACAACGATTACTTTATAATTGTACATACGCATGTAAAAACATGCCTGTTTAATCTGTATTATATTTTCTATTTATTTATGATGTCTGTAATAAGTGCTAATTAAAAATATAAAATGTTCATTTGTGTTCGCATACATTCAAATGTTTAAATGAAATTAATATACTGAGTGTAATTTTGCAATATTACCAATAGAGATAAATTCTGCGAAGACAGGAGGTACATGTAAATGTAATATAAAAAAATACAACCAATGACAGACAGAAAGATATATCTAGTTTGCTAAATTACCCGTCAATATCACAAATAAATTTCAAAACACAACAAACATGCCACATTTTTAAAAGACACATTTTCAACATAATATTTCTGAAATGGCCGAAATTTAACAAATCCTTATTCAGTAATTCGTGCCCTCAGCTGAATAGCAAGTGGTCCTGTTCGAACAACTCGAGTCCACGATTTGTTTTTTTCTGTTTTTTTCTTTCTACCTTCATTTTTTCTTGATCATTGGTTTTTGATTCAAAAAGCTTCCATGCATACACATATAACTCGAGAGGTCAGCAAACAGTTTGCAAATTTCTTTATTGTCATTTCTGTTTGAGATAAACAATAGAAAGCCAATCAATACTAAACATTCTGTGATCTAAATTAAGTTAAACCACAGTACTGAAACCCTAGTAATAGAAATGATTTAATTAATAATTTTAACCTAAAGTAAACATTGACAAAGAATACCAGGAGAAGGTTCTAAATCCAAATACCAAGCGAATTCTTAGAATAACAGCATACGGAACAAATACTGCAAATATGTAACTAAATGAAACGATCAAAATGTCACACAAAATTAAACATCTTCTACAAAAAATTCATGGGCTACTTGGTTGGTGAATACTTTGAGATTTGTGATCAATTGCATCAAGAGTTACTAGGTATATATATGACTTATGTACCATGTGCGATTTTTTTTCTAATTATTCTTACAAGTATTACTCTGAAAAAAGAAAAAAACCAATTATTCTTACTATAAGAAAAACATGTAACCCTCCCATAATCGTTCGAACATAATAGAAAATTGTTTTCCAAAGTTTCTGATTAGTGACCACCCCAAATTTTTCGAACCTGTAGAAAAGTTATTATGGACAGCCTACCCCAAATAATTTGTTCTGTACTTTTTTTGCATTAACCTTCTTTCAATAAATCACACTCTCTTCTCCCATCAGACCATTTACACATTAGAAAACTAATTTTCTATACAGTGTTGTTTGTAGGTAAAGTAACAGACAAACAAAATCCTAATACATTGTAATTAAGAAGAAAGAACCAAATTGTACCTATACAGAAAAAAAAACATCCACGAACAGGTTACTATGGAAATAAACCGAAATGTTTTATTTGTTCATTGAAGATGTTCGTATCTTTAAAATAAATAATTTAAAGGAAAGTATTGACCTTCTCTAACTTTTACAAATCAGCCAAAGACCGATTCTAGAGCAATTCTCTGCTTAAAGAGTTTGAACTTAAAGAACACTGCTGTAAATTGTCCGGAGGTAGAAAAATTCTAGTCTTAGATGTTCTCCTTGAAGTCAAACCTTAAGCTGTGATATTAGATATTAATGAAATAAAAACTTTGCCATTTGATGAATACATGTGACTCAGATTTAAGTTTTTTCCACAGCAATGCTGCTCTAGACTGTAGTTATGTATAGGACCGTTCTAGGAAATAGCTGCCTCACGTGTACCAATGTCATCAGTAACTAAGCTGAACAACAACAATAAGACTTCCGATAACAAGCTACTAAAATATCAGTTTTTTTCTGGTAGCATTTATAGGCCAAAGCAGCTTCAAAATTATTAAATTTAACTCTTACTGGCTTGTAATATTATGCATAGCAAATGCACTTAGCATTGTCCGGTTACATGCCTTTCCCTCCCATCAAGAAGCTTAGGGACAAAATAATATCCACGAACACCACATAAATCTTCATTTTTCGCTGTTGTCTTAAAAAAATAGGAATTACGAACAAATGATTCTCTAAAACTGAAAAATTCATATGAACATGGACCCCACCAAAAAATCGGTTAGACTCGGGTGCTCCGGAAGAGTAAGCAGTCTCTGCTTCCTACAGGAGGACTGCCATGCTGCCTAAATCCGGTATAAGGAAGGGAAAACATCAATGGAACAGGTCCATTTTCATTTGGGAAACAGTTTTTTCAAACCTGTCAATCAAGTCATGATGACGTCCATAAAACTTTAATAACTTAGGAGCAACATACCCATGTTTGAGTAACGTTTTTGTCAAAAGCCGGGCTCTGTCCAGGAATTCAATGCATATTTCACAAGCTCTTGAATAACGTACGTACGTATGAGTTGTGAAATATCCGCGGGCGCTTCTGGAATGTTGCCGCTCCAAAATGGGAAGTTGACGATTGGAAAGTCAAAGTCATCCCGTTTTTCGTAAAGTTTTAGCCTTCATCTGATGTCATTTGTTAGATGAAGGTCAAGATAAGATGCAGACTTGGCAGTGTCTGTGGCATTCTTAGTTTCGAGTTCATTAGGTTAGATGAGATTTATCAGAAATTCCCAAAATGTGAATTGTTGAGTGATAAAACATCATCTATATGGTGGAAGCTGAAATTAAAGGTATGGGCCAATTTCTTCTGTTTTTCCTTAAGAAGCCCGTCAAGGAAGTCTGCCTCATATGAGTAAAGGAATAAGTCGGCCAGAGTGGCGCACAGTTAGTGCCCATAGGAATGTCAATAGTCTGTTTCAAAACACGTCCACCAAATTGAACAAATATGTTGTCGATCAAAATTTCAATCATCAGGGCAATTTCGTCCTCTGTATGTTTTTTGTTAGATTTAGAGTGGTTTTTAACAAAGTATGATCTATCTTTACTAATGACAAGGTATGTGTATCTGCTGTTGCCATTTGTATTTTGAAATCATCGATGGAACTTCTCTATCGGCTGTGAATGAGGAAGGGGATGTATGAGGGTAGAAAAATCAAATGTTTTGATGCTGTAACTATCATGACCAAAATCTTTTCTCGTGAGAAATAGTGGACAAAAAACCACTGTATTATTGCAGTATTTGAAACATCAGGGATGCAGTATGTGGGGAGTGCTGCAAGAGCTGTCGTTTCTGACTGCCGCCATCTAGTTTCTATTCATTTATTTATTTATTTAGTTTTATTTATGTATTTATGTATTTATTTATTTATCATTTTTATTATTATTTATTTTATCATTTATTTAATTATCAGAGGTAGATGTTGCACCTCGCGCATCTGTATAATTTTTTTTCAGAATTGAGATATAGAACTTTTAATTACGAGAATTATATTGAGCTCTAGAAAAACAAAATTTTGTCTTTTATCAATTTCTAATAAACATATTGTAATAACAGTACTATTGTATAAACAGCTACATGTATTTCCATGTACCTATATTGTACAAAACATGTACATTTAAGTCAAACTGGTTTCTTACCGTACTTATTTTCACATTATCTTCACAATGATAAAAACTAAATTATAATTTAAATATGCTTATATATGTCATCTGCATAAATTAATCAAGACTATCGATTGTGACTTGCTTTCATACTGATTTTTAGCTCACCTGGCCTATAGAGCAATATCAGCTTATTTCATCACTTTGCTTACGTCATCCGTCGTCCGTAAACTTTTCACATTTGATCTTTTCCTCTGGAACTACTTTTCGGATTGTAACCAAAGTTAACAGGAATAATGAATAGAAGGGCCTCTACAAAAAAAATCCACCTTTGGTTCTGGTCGAAAGAACAGGCCACCAGAGGCCATCTTTCACTTTAATTAGCCAATCTCCTCTCAAACTTCATTTTAAAATGTTTTGAAACTTTGCAGGATTGATGACAGCAAATAACCGCTACAGGTTCAGCTGCTCACCCGACTCCTTCGTGTGCTCAAAGTTCCCATGGAAACGATATAAGAAATGACTTCTTTGTCATATGCTCAGAAACTAATGACCAAATTGTAACAATGTTGGCAGGAATAATACATATATATGGAAGGACATGTGCAAGTGTTCCGATTTTGGTTCTGGTTAGATAAACAACATTGCCGCTAGATATTTTTAAAATGTTCACCTCTGAAACTACATTATAAAATGTTATTAAATAACTGTTGGGCAATTTCTCGAAAATTTTAGCCCATGTTGCCAGAAGTGATATATGGAAGGACATATGCAGATGATCAAAGGGTTATTGTTTCCGACTCGGCTCTCAATATTTTAGGCCTTGACGACTAATCAATGACATGTGGACGTCTTAATTATTTCATCATGGTAAATGCTTTAGACAGGTGATGAGGTTTCATAAGAAAAAGGTTTTATACGTACATGAACAATGTGAGTCTGAACCCTACAGTTTATATAAAAATATTTCCAATAGGTGAGATAACTTTTATGTACATGATAAATAATTTTGAACGATTGCATTCGTTTCCTCTTGATTTCGAATTATTCGACAAAATAGGTAAAATGATTAGTACGTATTGTATATAAAGTTTTCAACGATTGTATTTGTATATTCCTGTTGTAGTATTATTTCAAAGAACACTACCGATGGTAACATCTAGGATGGAGACAATGAACAGAATTAACAACAAATTCTTCATTCTCTCTGTTCTATTAAAGTTCTTAACTCTGAAAATAAATGAATGTTTTTCAATAAAACCTTAATGTGAAATCGTATTGTAAAATAAAACAATTAAAACAGAATGAATTAATTAAGTCAAAAGGTTATTAATTATTCTAATATGACGTCTCCGTATTAGGCCTATGAACAAAGATTTCCAGTCAAACTACGCTCTCGCAACCGTCTATTTTTGTTACTTTGTTGTGGCAGTTTACTTTATCTCCCTGGTAAAAGAGCATTTCTCGTACAGTTCACCTATAGGGGCCATCTTGGATGGCGGTCCAAATCATCGGACACAACTGTGATAACGGACCATCTAAGGACCATGCTGCCAAACTGGTTTTCAATTGACTCACTAGTGTCAGATAAGATGTTTAAATGAATGTTCCAATATAGTCCTATATGTTAAACTAGCTTGCCTGTTGCAGTGATACAACTGTGAAAAAGAACCACCTATAGACCATTGCTGACAAATTGGGTTTCAATTGGTTCACTGGTTTCAGACAAAAAGATTTTAAAGTGACTTTATTCTTGGGTCCTATGTTAAATTATGTTCAGCTGTGGCGGACAACTTGGGTGGCAGGTGAGGTCATCTGAAACATTCTGAAAGAGGACCACCTAAGGACCATTGCTGCCACGTTTTGTTTCAACCGGCCCAGTGGTTTCAGAGAAGTTTATGACGACGGACGCCAAGTGTTGCCAATAGCTCATCTGGGCCAGCTGAGTTAAAAATGAAAACATACTAAATTCTTCAGTGCTACAATGTACCTTACAGAAAATGTTGGATTTTTATGATAAGAAGACCATTTTTATACAAGGTAAATTGTGCAACATTTTGTTGAAGGCCGAAGAGCAACGTTCGAGATTAAGAACATTAATAAAGGCACTGTTCACTCGATTTTTTTAATTTTATTCCAGCATTGCAAGTATTAATTTCTTATTTCTGTCAACCTTACATCCTTTTTATGCCATTTTTGTAAATATACATGTAATTAATGAGAATAAATAAACGAATAAAGAAAATACTGACAAATGTATTGTTTCCTACTTGAATGAAATAATGTAGGTATCCTTCTTACCTGTCTATGTATCCACAGCGTAGCAAGTTAACAATATGTAATAATAAACTAAATTTGCATTTGACGATTATAAAATATTTTGGTATTTAAGTTAAAGCTGATTTTATGTCGAGTTTATATCATTTAAGTTTGAAATATAGCATGTCGTATGAACGTTCAGTTGGCAAGTACACATTTGAAGATCCAGATTGATTTAACGAATCAATATTGGTCGACGTTGAAAAACATTTGAATGAGGGTAAAGCACGACCCCAACCAATTCTGATACCAGCCGTTCGAAGCCAGATGAATCCTGGACTATTGTGAGCATATTCCTCTGCTAGAGGAATTAAAAACTGTAAGTCACACAGGTTATCAACGAATTGCATCTGTTTCGGTACAAATTGAAATTTACGATTGCAAAATTTGGGAATAAGACATGCGTACCACGTTGTAGCACTGTCATTTAGTGGTTTTTGGCGTGACTGTATTGTTTTGGCCGTTGTGATATTTGAATTCATTCTATGTTTGTCTAATAGAATGTTTATTCTTACTCAGTATAAAACTTCAATGTACTAATTAACTTTTAAATAAAAAATAACCATTAGTTTGACATTTGGCTAAGTACTAATAAACATATCTAATATTATGCTATCACAGGACATTTACATATGTGGAAACTAAGTATTAAGAGTGTAGTACAATGTACAAGGGTGGTATCTAATTACACGTGGATAATACTCTTCAGTTACGGAAGTCATGAGACTTAATTAAAAATATTTCTACGCGACACTTATATTTCTAAATCACAATGTTATAATAACATATACTAAACACATCGGGGTAAGTATTAGTATCAAGATTAATAGTATGTTATATTTTTTTATTTGATTCATTGGGTGTGATGATTAATTCGTGTTTTGACTGATGAACTTTTTACTTGTAATAACTATTATGCGGTGCCAATATACTCACGGGCATGCGAGTCTTAGTGTGAATTACAAGCAATACTTCCATTTGAACCCACTTTCATATCTATAATACTAAATTTACGAATTAGCCGAATAGGCGGCAAAACGCGTGGTTCAAAATAAACGATGTATGGTTCAGATTATAAAGGTTATTATCGGATTTGACAATCTGCATTTATAAATTTTAAACTGCAGTTTTGTTTATGTGCAAATGGAATTTGCATGGACTTTTACGGTATGAATTCTCCCAACATATCCCTTAGAAGATTCTCGAATGCATCATTTTAACACATTGATTTAAATAAACAATTATGCACATATTTTAAATGTATTTTTGTTTGAAATTACGGAAGAAGAATAAAACAAATTAAAAACATTCTCCTTCGAGTGGGATGTTTCCGCTTCATGTATTCAGGATTGTTTTTTCTACCATTATGCAATTTCTCCTAACTATAAACATTATGAACTTTGAAGATTATGAAGAAGTAAGGCAAAGTTCAGAGGAATTCCTAACTTAGTTGGTTTTTGGATTGCTCGGATGTTTACTTTGCACAAAGTGATAAAACCAACCATTATCCATTTTTACATTATTTGTCGTGTGACCTGTCTAAATATCTCTACCAAACAATTCCCTGTAAGCCCTAGATAAAAATATTTTTAACAAATGGTCATCTTTGTCATTAATGACGAAATTTATCTCGGACATCTTTATAAACGTGGACAGCACACGCAGCCACACACTAAAAATGCTTTTATCGTCTATTGGATTTATTTGTGAAATTAAGCCTCGCTTGCCCTGCCCATGATGACA
Organism: Mytilisepta virgata; assembly: GCA_028015205.1. Taxonomy (NCBI): domain Eukaryota; kingdom Metazoa; phylum Mollusca; class Bivalvia; order Mytilida; family Mytilidae; genus Mytilisepta; species Mytilisepta virgata. The sequence goes on from CM051520.1 coordinate 23,833,661, forward strand.
ATGAACAATTGGAACAATTATTTTCCAAAAATATGCTCTACTTAACTCACGGCATCTTTTGAAAAATTCATCCGTCACTAAGGAAATGTTTATTCATATTCTTTTTCATATTTATTCTGAATGAAAAAGGTAATGCATTATGAAATGTGTATTTAATTAAAGCTTTTCATCAAGTTCCAGTTCAGAATTTATTGTAACATAAACATATTGACAATTTATGTGGTTGTATTTTCGTCATAGATTTTGACTATGATGGAACCTTAAGGTCCATTTTGGTAATTCTACGTGGCATACAGTCTACTTCATCAGTGATTACATCTTCGGTAGTAACGAACAACCGTATGACAATTAGGTCACGTTGACCTACATTTCACGCTTCACTGACTTTGGTTAAAGTTTGCATTAACATCCATTTCTGGAATACTACAGCATATATAGACATGAAACTATCAGTTGATACCACCTACTTGACAGGAAAGTTTATGGGAAGCCTGCCACAACATCCACATTGAGTTCCTGTTCCACGAATGCCATGGCCGCAAAAACTTTTTAAAGTCAATATGGCCACCACAAAAAAAAATGCTTATTTTCCCGCGCTTGCGCGGGTTCAATGTCTAGTATATCTTTATTTATTCCGACGTTCAAAAGGGGGGGGGTCAAAAGGAAGTCTTTCTGAATTAAATTTAATAGGCCAATGCATTTATATGTAAACTGTTTTTTTTTATTTGTTTTCCAACGTTATGAAAAAAAAACCAAAATATCAATGGGTTTCTATGAATTGAGTATGTAATGAATGATTTAAATCTAGTTCATTGAACACTGAATTCAGTTACTCCTCCTTTTGTCATCTTTATCTCCCTTGCACTGTGTAGTTTGTCTGATGTTAATCTATAAAAACAGAAACCCGGAAGCTCAGAGTTTCTTCACCAAACCCTACAAACTATTGTATTCATACATTCCATTCGATATCTTTGCCCATTTTATTGATTTGCTATCCGACTGCTCTTTTACTGTTTCTCCCTTTAATGGACTGCTGTTTAATACTTCTTTATTTTTCAGTTAGGACGGGTCAACATGAAAGTAACACTTGTCTTTGTAGTCATAGGATTGATCTTGGCATCAGAGTTAGTCTTTGGACTTCCAGCTAAACGGTTTAAGGTAAAAGTTGTAATATTTATTGCTAGCTGCTTTATGAAAGGTTAAAACTTGGAAACCTATACCGTTCAAGGAAATATCATGTCAATAATTCAAATTATTGAGACTGATATAAGAACTTGAATTGACTTTCACTCCAAGTCAAGTGTTCATATACACTTTAGTATTACTTGAAAAATTAATACAATATTAATTGTTAAATTATTCAAAATTAGTGATCCGAAGAAAGGATAATGATACATATTGTTCATTGTTTCAAAATAGTTCTAAAAATTTTATTGAGAATATTTTTATTACATGCTCACTAGCTGAAATTATACAATATGTTGAATGCTTAGGGAAGTAATCATGAGCAATTTTCAGTAAAATGTGGTGTAAAATATTTCTACATGTAGGGAAATAGAGTGCAACTAAGTCAATCATGTATAGATATGTCCTTTTATTTAAACGTTCCTGCTCATTTGAATCTGCCCATTGTCAGTATTGTTTCATTTGAGTTTGCGAACTGCTTCTTAGACATCACATTACGATTTTGGCAACATTTTTTTAATAATATTTAAAGATAAATTTCAAAACAAATCACATATTATAAATCAATAGAAATCGAATTTTCTATCCAGGTTAACCCACATGTAAAATTTTGATTTTAGCTAAAATAAAAAAATTGCCGTATTATCCAACCTTTGTAATTTTAAGGCATATGCAAATTTTACCTAGAAATATTATATTTTACAGCTTCATTATCAAATCATATATAAAAAATATATCATTCCTGTAAGTAAAATAAAAAAAGAAATTATGAAATTTTTATAAATGATCATTTGTATATATGCATGAAGTATGTATTATAAGTTTCAATTTTTATACTTTTCAGAGATGGGATCTGTTTTCAAGAGCAAGAGAGTTTTATAACAATATTCGAGACAGAATTGGGTATGTTTGCTATTAAATACTATAATTTTTTTTAACTATGTACAATTTTTCATTGTACATATAGCACGTAAAAATAAGAACTCGTATCATCAAATGATCCGTGTTTTGTGGAGGCTGTTTTGCTCAAATAGCTTGGATAATCTATTCAATAAAATAACAATTCAAGACAAATGAGCAACTCTTTAATTGCTTTCCTTCTTAACCACATAGTGACTCTTCAACGGTGCAATTTCGATCCACCACGGTTATAAATAAATCTTCAAATTTAGAGGTGTGCTTTTTAAAATAATCACGACAATAGCCGAAGACATTTAAAAGTTAATGTCATAATTTGCTGGACATTTTCACAATTAAAATCGAACACAATAACAATCAAATCGCACTTAAAGGTATATGGTAGAGAAACTTAGACAAATACTGCTGGTGGACTGCACATGGTTGTAGATTTTCATTCCGGCCGAAAAGGAAAAATGATATTGTTTTCTCAAAATCAAAAAAAAACTAACTACTAGTGTATAAGGAAAAATGATTGAGAAATCCTCACAAACTTTACTGGTACAACGATTTCCATGTTATAGTACTAATTATATCTCCTGTATATGAATTCAATAAATATATGTAACAACCACATTGTAAATATGAATTATTTATAATGCCTTCTTCTTTTCGCCTGGAAACAAAACAAAACCAAAAATTAATTTGAAATTTTACAAAGAAATTAAAAAAATAAATTAACAATTGAGTAATGTTCGAGAAATGTACGGAGTGTGCTCTGACGCATTCAAAGCAATACATCAAAAGGATTTTATCTCAAGGAAATAGCGAACTAAATTAAGTTATGATTTCAACTCCTTCAAAAATTCCATACATCATGCACTACAAGCTTAGACGGTCTTCAGCACTGACCTGTGCGGAATGCTTCGTGGTTTCAATTGCTTCCTCTTGAGTGTTTCTTTTTTACTCCGTGCATTGTATATCACGCTTGTTTATCTGTCTCTTGCATAACAATTGATTTAAATATTTACATTATTCTTTTTTATTTTTAAACTCTGTTTTATTTTTAAAATCAAGGAATGTGATTCAAGATAATATTATTTTCTTAGTGATTTGTTTATTGTTAATCACATACAAGTATACATGTGTAGCTACAAATTCCGCCATAAATTGATTTTCAATTTAATCTATTTCATAGCCTACATTTGTTCGGAACATATTTTTATAAAAGAGATAATACAGAAACATCAAACGGGAACTATTTCACTGAATAATATGTCCCAAATTTTGAAATTACTCTGAATATTCTAAAATGTTAACCATAACAAGTTGTTATGAATTAGAAGATAAAAGGGCGTTTATGTGCACTGTCGGAAAATGTTTGACCTCTTACTAGCTCGATTTGTGTATATGTAATTATACTTTAAAAATTTTATCCATCAAAGTATGGTTAATAATTCCATGGTCTTCCTGTTTAAAAGCTTCATTTTCATTTTAAAGTTATATATGGTTGTAAGCCTCTAACCTCCTTCTAAACATGTAAACCAGTCTAACATGTTAACGTGTACAGCGATATATGCCGAGTATAAAAATGTAGACTGGTTTGGAAGTGATTTAACTAATACATTAACAATTATAGTAAAACGAACTGTAAGTATAGGGATACATGAATATATATATATATATCCAATATGTTGTAGCAAATAAGACTATACGATCTTATGGAATTACCATACATAATTTCTGTGTTATTTAATAATGTTTATTATTTTTTGTTATATGTAAGTGATTCCACCGACACAGTCGGAGATTTAGCTGACGCCTTTGCAGTCCAAGCCCGAGAACATCTAGACAATGCCATGAACCACCTGGAAAACGTCGAGGTTAATTCTCGTGTTTTATTGGACGAAGCTAGTAGGAGATTGGAAACTATTGGTAGAGATATATTAGAAGACAGTAGAGATGAACTTGCGGGAGCAGCAAATGTTATTGCAGATGCCTTAGATGATTTAGCCGATAGGTTAGGTGGTGGAGATGAAACTCAGCAAAAAGATACAACAACAAAAATCGCAGTGGAAAAGAATTAAGAGAGCATTATAAGAACATAGTGATTGTTGACATTTATTTGGCTCCGTGTATAACATTCTGATTTATTTTATTTTCTTGTTTCCTCAAAAATGGATTTTAGAAGGAGGAGGATCATTTAAACAGTTTAAAGTTTAAAATTAGAAAAACTTCAATAAAAGAATACATGTGTATTTAGTCAAACATGGTATATTTTCTCTCATATTGTTTTTAACTGAGTTTATGGTTTAAAGTAAATATTTTCCACTTTTTTATTTTGAACAATGTCAATAACTCTAACTATTTAAAATTTATAACATTACTATACTATGCAGTTATGAAATAAAAATTTGATGATGAACATGTTTTATTTCTAAATACCGAAAAGTGAGACAGTATAGGATTACTTTTGTTTATTATTTTTAAATCCAAAAGATGCAAGTCACAAATAAGTTATTTTGTTAAAATAATCTCCAAAAGGTAAGCCAAACTAAACTATGAAATAGCACTGAGGTTTAGTTTGTTGGGATTTATACAACTTTTAAGTGATTGGCTATAACGTGACTCCAAGGTTCGCACCTTGTTGGATTCAAACTCACTATCTATTCACAAGCTAATCACCATTAGTACATGTATAAACTCGGATACCAACTTTCCAGTGCAGAAGGAAAGTATGATTAAAATCGGAATTCAATTTTTAAAAACAAATTATACTTAATAAAAATATTTCTAATAGATGGTCTTCTTTATATATATATATATATATATATATATATATATATATATATATATATATATATATATATATATGATAATTTTTTATAAGATCGTATTTGTATGTTCATGTTGCAGAAATACATGCTAGTGAGAATTTTTTACTTTACATTCACTGTGATAAAAATGTTCAACTTTGAGAAAACTTAGGACCATCTCCCTCGTGCATACATTTAGCTCTGTCCTTAGATGGTTTTTGTTTTACACTTTTTGTCATTTTGGTATTTGGGCCTTCTCTTCAATGTTCTGCATTATTGTTTCGGTTTTTGACATTTTAGGCCTTCAGCGAAACTGATGAGTCACAAATCGAAGAATTTGCACTGCATGTGCATGAAAATCGCCATTATGAAATATTTATAAACCAAACATACAGAAGCCATACAGAGGTGTTTAGATAGGGAAAATCCTTTGATATTCTATAGTGCATTACCCGTGTATTCTTGAAATGTTTTGAATCAATTATTCAGAGTTAACTTTAAGTCTTGTGTCGGTTGATTTTTATTTGCAAACAAAATAACATGCATGATAATCAGATAAATAAATATAAACGAATGTCCATGTATTATCTTGTTCGGAAGAACACAAGGAAGTCTCTCAAATTCCTATCTTTTTGGTGGTTTCGTTTCGAATAACACGTTGCAAAATGGTATCCCGACCTTTCCTGAGTCACGGAAATTATGTCTGGAGGTGGTTATAAACAAAACATCTGCTCATATGATCATACGTTGAAAGAAAATGGCCACAAAATTATTAGCTGATCATAACAACAACGCATACAAAACAAGCAAGGCATTTTGTGAACTCCACAGAAAGTAAATGGTCCCAAACATTTCGTAGGATGTAAATACTAATCTGTTGGCTTGAAAGTTCTGACACAAACCACATCTCCAACCCACATTGTCTGAAAAAGAAAAAGACAAAAATACAAGATCAAGATCAAAATGCCATCTCTCAGAAGGTAAGAAAACATGACAAATAATACAAACGAAAGCATATTTAGGGTGGTCATGGTCTGAAAAATACCTAAAACTTTGTGGACTTTTGGGTCATTGCTGAGTACCTTACAACCACTTTCAAAAGAAGAACGGCAATAGAAAGGGTGCTAATTGTATAATACTTCAGCATTGCATTGGTTGGTTTTTCTTCTACACTAATCTTTCTCCCATCCCTTATTTTATTATTGGCCTGAAAAGAAAATTTTGAGTAATACCATTGACTGAACGTTGTAACTGCAAGCTTTCTTTAGATGCATGATGGTCAGCATTTCTTATTTCATATTATTGATTGAAAAACAAATACATGTATAGTGCCTACCCATGTAAAAGTAAGCATAGAGCAAGACATCAATGAATTGTTTCTCAACTGACGCATTTTATTTGAGGTTTCATACAGATTTGTGAGATGCTGGCTTTGTGTTAATGCACATTCAGTGGAGTGTGTTAGAAAGACAAACGTCGCAATGTGCAAGAAATATATCAGCCAAAAACTAACATCAAAAAAGTTATTCGTGTTGGATAATTTATTTATCCGAAGGCCCCTTTAAATGTAAAAGACATTGGATCTCTTGGGATTTTCTTTTATTTGTAACATGTTTGCCCAATACTGAAAAAAAGCTTTCGGATGATAATCTTGAATGTTTCCTAATTTTAACCTTCCTAGTTATTTATAGGAACTCTGTAAGAAAATTGCTTCCAGATATATTGGTTGTACGTACATTTTGTACATTGTGATGTAGATTATATAGACCTATAGATTGTATGGACTTTATCATAATTACAAAGAAAGATAATTATCCAACGAGGAGTTGATTATTAATAATTTAATCTAATTTTTATACCACCCCGAGGTATTATTTTGATACATATATAATTGTATCAATATTGTTGTATAGTGGGGATGTGTATTGGAATACATGGAATATAAAAGCAAGGAATTTGTCGGTTGGATTCTTGAAAAGTCATCAGTTTGATAATAAATAAGCTCCTTAACAAACCATTAATATGATACATTTAGAATATTTAAGTGTACAGAGGATCAAGATTGGGTGTGGGAAGGGGGTAGTGACTTCATATCACGTCGACATACGAACAACAAATTTTCAGTGATGGGATCTGGGGTTGAGCCTAGACTCCCTGGATTCTACTGTAATACTGGGCGTAAAATATGTAGGCTATTTCCGGTTTCCTTTTGCTGGAGAGCGTAAAATCGACGTTTTTGTTTTTAAGGTCAAGGCGAAGTAATTGAAAGTATCCTACAGCTTTCTAATTTTTTGTCAGTATGTAAAGCTAATCGAAATACATTGGAATATGAAATAAAAAAGGGGGTACCCGTGCTTTTTGTTTGCTATAACCCTTTGAAAATGTCTTCTGAAATTAACTTTTAACATAGGATATATAGGGAAAACGTCAAATTTTCGAACATTTTGCTGCTGAAGATAACACCAATGTACTAATTTGGGTGATTTTTTTTTTCAGCCAACGTCATGACGCCCGGCGTTCGATAACGTTTATGTATTTCAGATAATAATTACAGGACGAACATCAAATCTTTTCCTTCAATCTGATGTACATTTTATTATTATAAAAATACCTAAAATTTAAACTATACAAATTGCCTGTATAATATTAACTGTACAAATAACAACACTTACCAGTGATTCTGAAACGAATTTAATTAGTCTAAATATGCGTTTACACAACTAAATAATGCTTTTCAAATGAGTTTTATCTAAAATGAAGAGACGTTTTACGCACAATGCGTTTTGAGACGTTTCGAAAACGTTTTGCGTTGCGCAATAACTGTACCTCTGAACACACCATTATTTTTACCTTTGAGTGACGCCATTGAGCTCCGGAGTCAACGTCATAACGACTACGACGTCAGACAATCAGTCGGGGACGTAATACAAATGACAAGTAGTCCAGTCAAACTAAGTTTTAACCTCAAACTAATTGCAACAGAAAATGTTTTAGTTCTAATCTCTAGCATTAAGCCCCAAATATACACAGAAAAAAGTCCCATAAAATCTAACATGAGGAAAACTCAAAATCAGCATTTTTAATTTCCTATGGAAATTAACATTGGAAAGGGGAGATAACTCTGCAAAAAATTAGCCTTTTTTTGTCAGTTTTTGGTTGATTTTCTTAAAATTCATGTAAAGTATGATACTTTGATGGGGATATAAGTTCGTATTTGACTATATTACATAATCTTCTGCTCATGAAATGTACAAAACCGAAGTGTTATAGGTATTTTTATTTTTTTTTGCACCTTTTTCATTAAAGAAATTGCAAATTTGTGGCTTTGTGACCATTTTGAAAAAATAATGTGAAAATTTGGTATTGTTTATATCTGTAAATTATATTTGTTCAGCATCTACGATGTTTAAAGAAACTTTAAACCACAAAGAGAAGAATATATGCGTAATCATTTTTATTAAATTTGAGATTCTTTACCTTGACATGTTGAAAAATTTAATAAATGGTCAACTAGTGAATTACGAAATCTAAGTTGTAGCTTGATAAAACATATGAAAACACCTTTAGAGTTGTTTGTTATACTCTAAAGACGGCTAGAATATCAAGAATCAATACATTCTGCTGAATAGAAGCCGTAAAGTTATAATTTTGTATCAATTTTTATTGATATTTCTGCCTTTTTTGCAGAGTTATCTCCCATTTTCAATGCAAATCTCCATAGGAATTTTGAAATCAAGATTTTTTAGTCTTCCTCAAGTTAGATTTTGTTGGACTTTTTTCTGTGTATATTTGGGGTATAATGCTAAAGATTAAAACTTAAAAATCTTCTGTTGCAATTACTTTAAGGTTAGGGTAAAATTTCTGCTAGATAGACTAGACTAAAAGGGGCTGTTACCTTGAAACGGTAAACAAATGAACACTAGATGGCGTTCAATTACTTCGCCTTGATCTTAAGTGACATTTTCTGACGTTGCGTCTATGACGTAATATATGTACATTCAAATAAAATAATTATTTTCCGCCTTCCTTTTACTGACTTGGAATCTGGTTTTACAGATTAAAATTTTTATGGGAAAACGGCTTATAGTTGTCTCAAAAGTTTATTTTCAACCATTGATTTAATTATGTAGAGTAAGTGTGTTTCTATGTGCAAATCTGACATTTATTAAATCAAGGGAAAAATAATTGTTCATGACAGATTCACTTCATCCTGCTATTTATAGGATTTCATGTATTATAACAATCTTTATATTTTAACTAATAGCAAAATGTAGATATTAGTAACTAATGAATGCTGATATGAATACATTGCGCTTTCCTCTTGCAAAAAACCGCAAAGTATAAAACCAAAACAACTATTTATAAACTAAGCATAGTTACATGAGCTAAACACTCCTTATAGTTCAAAAAGATTTTTAAATTTTAAAACAGTAAAACAAATCTCATGGCCAGTACCAAATACATGTAATAACGACTCCGCAAGTAATAATATTTATCATATACTTTTAGAAAATAAAGGTAAAATTTTACCCGATGATAAATTGGAAATTGTCATATTTCTGCCCAAATCTTATATAAGAATTGGCTTAGCGGGCTGGTATGACTTTGTTATAAACTGTTTCCGGTTTATATCAACTGCTTCCGTTTTATATCACACCCCCTAATCGCGTTATAAATCAGTCATTTCCGTCACTCTAAACTTACTAGCACATAGAAGCATGACAGACGATAGCGGGACAAAACTGTGGATTATATTAATTCGCTCAAAAATGTTAATACAAACAGAAAAATATTTAGTGAGAAAAAATTTTGACCAAATGGATGAGGGACAATGACGATTTGCTGCGCCTTGAGGATATTGCCCAATGCGGCAGTGAAACTGAAATCATTGAGATAAGAATTTTCATGTAGCTATAAATCACCAATGTTGTAGTATATGAGCGGCTCTTGGGCTGATATCTTGACCTAGGGCTGATAATAGGTGTGATATGAAAAATCCCATGTTATAATCTATATATATACCTGGTTTTTGAAATAGTTACCTGAACCAGTTCATTGTTTACTCGCTCTCTTTGGAATTTTTGTGGTTTTCCCTTGCCATCTATGGGATTGGCTTCAGTTATCAACTTGTTGTCTTCCCATCTGGATTTACACTGTTAGAAAAATTTAATGTTAGATTGTGTAATTTATCATTTATCATAATGAAAAATGATTCATTGGGCCTAGAAGGAATGAAACGATAACATCATAGTAATGAAGATAAAATAAACTAATGAAAAATACAATCTATTCAGGTGCACTTTATAAAATGAGCTAAAATGCCACTTTTTAAATCACAATATTAGTAATATTAGAACCGTGGTACAAATAAATAAAAAAAAAATTAAAACCCAATTAAGAAATTCTCATGGTTGTATACTCTAAAGTTGTGGGACCATTTCCTCCTGAATTTATTCACTTGTTGGGACATTTTCAAAATTTCATATGATGCCGTTCAAAATCTCAAGACATAACCTGATACGTGTCCTCTCAAGATTTGCTAATAATAACTATCAAATTGTTTACTGAAAAACACGCAAAATATCCGAATCTTTTCTTGAGAAACTTTTAACACAAATGGCTATTTTTCGGGTTTTAAGAAAGTATTTCAATATGAAGGGCACTCAGAACCCAAACTAACTTTTTGCACTAAGCATGTAAATGTATCCCCTTTCATGTGACAGTAAAATGGTTTTGGTTCCGAGTGTCCGTCGTAGCGATATCCACAAAAATGATACAAAATGCTTGACCAAATTGTCCAAATTTACCCAATTCACGGAGAGAAATATGAAATCATTAATGGTTAATGATTAAATTTCTGTTTGTAAACTTTCAAATATATTTTAATCAGTATTGTTTGAATGAAATATAGGGAAAAGTGACCCTACTCGTTTAACACTGTCAAAAATTTAAGCACCCTATAAAACTACAATTTTTAGTAAGACGCAGCTGGAATAAAATGATACTTCTAGTTATTCAACATCAATTGATGACCTCGATGTTGGATATTCTCCGATTTATATACTATCTTATTTTGTAAACCGGTCAACAAAAAACATTTTACAAACTTTCTTACATTCATTTCTAATCCTTCGTAAGACTGCTGATATTCGCCATCCAACTTGATATTAATAATCTGGTTAAAGAAGCTGACTTTAGATATCATTTTAATGGTTTCGCCCTCTATTGTGAACTCCACAACTGGTGTTGCTGTTGATGCCATTTTTCTAAATACAACGTTCAAACCTGTAAAAAGGAATTTAATACAACTATAGTATTTTTACTAGAGGCCCCCAGGAGCCTGTATCGCTCACCTGGGCTATGTCCATCTTGACCGGCAGCCTGTCAAGTTCCAACTGGCTCGCTGCTTTCAAAAAAGAAGATCTTTCAGTGATTTTTCCACTTAGGTCCTATTTTAAACACCGTTCGGCTTTGGTGGCCCTCTTGGATGATGGGTTGTGTCATATGATACAATTCTGAAAGGGGACCACCAAAGGACCATTGCTGCAAAGTTTTGCTCCAATTGGCCAAGTGGATTCAGATAAGAAGATCTTTAAGAAAATTCGCAAAAAGGTCCTATGTTAAACTATTTTCGGCTCTGGTGGCCATCTTGAATGACGGCTGGGGGTCATCGGATATATTTCTGAGAGAGGATCACCTAAGGACCAATGCTGCTAGGTTTTTTTCCAATTTGTAAAGTGGTTTCAGACAAGAAGATCTTTAAATTCCCCATAGGGTCCTGTGTTAAACTATGTTCAGCCCTGGCGGCCATCTTGGATAGTGGACGTGGTCATCGGATATAATTCTGAAAGAGAACCCACTAAGGACCATTGCTGCTAAGTTTTGTTCCGATTGACCAAATGGTTTCAGACAAGAAGATCTTTATGTAAATTTCCAACAGGGTCCTATGTCCGGCTCTGGCGGCCATCATGGATGACGGGCCGGGCCATTGGATACAATTCTGAAAGAGGACCACCTAAGGACCATAACTGCCAAGTCTTGTTCTAATTGGCCAAGTGGTTTCAGGCAAGAAGATCTTTAATTAAATTCCTCATAGGGTCCTATGTTAAACTATGTTACCCACCGGGGGCCAATTTGGATGACAGGCGGGGTCATCGGATATAATTCTGAAAATGACACCTAAGGATCATTGCTGCTAAATTCTGTTCCAATGGGCCAAGTGATTTCAGAGGAGAATATCTTTAAAGGAAAGTTTACGACGACGACGACGGACGACTGACGCCAAGTGATGGCAATAGCTCACTTGGTAAAAATGCACAATTTAAGGCACTACTTGAACTACAAAATGTACGACGAAACCCTATCATATAGTAGTCTAATAGTAACACAATCTTTTAAGCAATACGCCTAGCACATTTGTGAGTACAAGTAAACATTTGAGTACCATTCACTCTGTGTCACTGTATGCACGAGTAGAAATCATCGTTTCTATCACTATCACTGTGGATAAGGATGGACGTTAAAGTATAGTCGTCTCTGTCGCTGTAAGTACATAAAGACATTAAAGTACTGCTTTATGTCACTATACATTTTTGTACTTGTGCAGAAAATGACAAAGACAATACGTCTTTCCAACGAGCCGTCCTCCATTGATATACAGAACAGAAAACTATTTTTGTCTTTTTGATCGTTATACAACATACGGATAGTGCTGTGTTGTCGTTGTTGCTGTTGTTGGTGTTGTTTTTGTTAATATGTCTTACTTTAAACATTGTCTACTGGGATCATTCAATAAGTGGACTGCTCTTAGAATCAGAAAGTTTGCATTTGTCTTCTTTTTCAGAGGTAAAATATTATTCGTCTAAGTCAGTACGAAGTCTTGATCTAAGGTAGTTAGGAAAAACACGCTGGTATATGGGCATAACTTGAATAGACAGTGCAAGAAAGCCGGAATGTAAGAATCCAACATATTATGATATATAAACAAATAATACAATGCTTATTATTTATTATTTAGTTTAATGTTCCTTTTTATCGTTTTATAACGTTTAAGTCATTCGGTTGTACATCTCCGTAAACCACCATTGATACTTAGATACAATAAACTATTCATTAATAAAATTCATTTTTTTAATGCAAAACTGTGTAATGAAATCGATAATATCAGCATTTCAACAAGTTCTCATATCAAAATAAATGAAGTAAGCTTTCTGCATTTTCTGAACTATAATTAGTGTTGAAGTGATAAATTGATAGAGATAAAAAAAAAAAACTCTTACAGAATTATTCAAAGTCTCAGTATGGTTAGTGATGACATCGAACATGTATCGGCAAAAGAATACCAAAACTGCACGATAGGGCCAAAAGTCTATATGATCAAAATCCCAAACAGTTGTGGAAACAGTATAACAGAGAACAAATACTACTTAGATATAACCAAACGTCACACGAACACTCACAACAAACCAAACAGAAATTCTTTTATACCAATGTTGATGCACAAGAAGTGCACATTTCGTAGATTTATAACTCAAAAGTTGTGCTCAAAGCTTAAAATGTTGAAAACCAAAACAATAATCCAAAAAGTCGAAGAGCAATTTAAAAAATACCAAAATGACCGTAATCGTGAAGCCAAAACCATCTATGGACAGAGGTATGCACGGGGGAAATACTCCTTAGTTTTTACAAAATTTAACATTTTTTGAACAGTAATTTTAAAGTATCAGTTTTGGGTTAGAATCGAAATACTAGCAACCGAGCTCTCTAAGGAATATAACATGCATGTAAAATCATACGAAAAAAGATTTTGTTCTGTCATCGTTCAAACGACTATACTTTTCAATACTTTTGTAAAAATATTTTTTTCTGGACCATCTGGGTTCACTCCTGGATTTTATAGGAGTTAGTGTTGTTCATTGTGTTTTAGTTTTCAGTGTTTATTTGACTGTTGTGCTTGTGTTGTTCATTTGTCTTCCCGGGTTTGTCCGATGTATTACGTTTTTTTTTTTCTTTTTTTTTTTTTGGTTTGCTCCTTAGGTATATTTGTCCTCTTTTTTCTTTCTAATAAGCAATCGTAACCGATATAAGGAGCCAATTAAACTATCAACCTACACTATTATATTCTTCAGGTCACTTGTACGGTTATGTTATTTTACACAGTTCCATCAAGAACCATGTCTGATAATTCTGCTAAAGTAGTGACATGGCAATTATGTTTTATTGGAATTTTCCTTTTATATCTCAAAGAGAGAAGCATTCAACTCGTCAGGTCTCAATCAGATTTTGTCTTTTGACTTCAATTTATGTATATATTGCCCTTATTAGCTTTCAAGTGAAGTAATGACTATGTTGCTTTTGATGATGTTCAATACACTTAATTAAACTTCATCAAAATAAAACGGGCACCAGATTAGAAATGTCAGTATCATGTGTATATAATATTGATGAAGTGAATGATTTTCTTACTTTCCACGTTTTATGTCTAGTGTATAAAGTACAAAATCAGTAGATATACAGGCTCAAAATTCCTTGTTAAAATTCTAGTTGGTTTGAAGCTAATATTGTTTCTATTCCCTGGTTTTTATTTAACTTTTTTGTAGTTTCGTGGACTTGTTTTGCTGCTATCACAGATATATTTCTAGGCTCTCACATTAAAAATATAGTGACCACCCTTTGATTTCTGAACGACTGACAAGTCTTTGATTTATAAGAATAGTCATGTAATATTCCTCCATCCAATGTATATTTTTCGAAGAACTCCAAAGACCTCTAAAGCAGTTTTTATTGTTTTCTGAAACCAAGAATTTAAACAAATCTACCAGAAGAAGCATGTCAAATACTGACAAAGCCTTCAATGTAATTATTTCCTTAAGTATATTCAGCCTTTCTTCTCAAGCAATGTAGATTATATTATTATCTAATTATTGTATCATTAAACCAAATCCAGGAACAACAATTTGATATTCCGATTTTTTTCACCGTGCATCCTGGGTGGTTCTTATCAACTATCACATGATCAACATTTTGAATAAAAAAATCGAATAGTTTAAATAAAAGATCTCAAGAATATTTTTTTGGGTTGTTTCCTTTCGAAGTTGAATCTCATGGCATCGTTTTATTTACCGTCAGTTTTTAAATGCCATTGATGATCCCGTTTGATTATATTTGATCAACAATTCAAACAGCTTACGAATTTGTATGACACTGAAAATAAGATATGTCCACACTCTGATATAGGGTAGTGTTTCACCATATATCTGACTTCTGATTATTTACATCTTGTTTAGGTACTTGCAGTCCTCAGATTGTAGAAAGATAATCATGATTTATCAATTCTATTACATACATGTATATAAAATATATACTGTTCACTTTTGTAATCGAAACGTTGAAGATAGTTTTTTCCTATTGTTGAAGTCAAACTGTTAAAGATCATTTATATGAATTTTCAAGGGTTGTGTGTCACAGAGGATAGATAAATTATTGTCCGGACGGGGTTTTGTCTCCGAAAAAAAATCGACATATTTTCCATCACTGTTAGATGTCTGAAAGGAGTCAGACTGTCCTGACTCTGTTGTATTTAAGTTTGTATTTTGCCCTATTTTTTGAGACGGAGTTTGGATGAAGTCGTTGTTTTCATTAATTTTGATATTTCATTGTTAATCTTCATTCTTACAAAGTTTTGAATAACTTCTACTAATACGGTTAAGATGTGCTTCATGACATCACATGTTGTAATTAAAGTTGTACATGCTTATTGCAAATAAAAATAAATGAAAACAGAAGAATAAACAGGTTTACATTGATTTGATTTTATGCACAAGATCTACGGTAACGAAGGGATTTCAAACTGATTAATTACGGAGAGACAACATTACATAATCGTCTGATCACTAATAAAAATACCCCGTAAATCAATTATTATAACGGACCATTTAATTTACGAAGAATGTAATTGTAACATTCGATGCAACAAACCTGCAAAAGTAATCAGTTCAAATAGAAACTGTACTTTAAGATTACATATTTTTTGTTCACCGTATATATATAATTGAATTTATCAACTTGGGTTTTTTAACTTTCAAAATGCAAAGTGTACTTTCATAACAAGTGACATTTGGTTTTGGCCATAAACGTAACTGATGGTTTATCTAGAAACTGTTAATTCTTTGTAATTACATGCAGCAATTTAATATCACGTCCGCTTGCGTGATCAAGCTTTGCTTTTGCTTTAGATAAAAATGTTGAAATTTTCAATTGAAAATTTTTTCTTCAAATTATATAATCAGGTGCTAATATCAGGTGTCACAATACATACAACAATATTCTACTTAATAATGTTTAGTCGAAAGATATCTTATATGTTGAATTTAATAGTTCAGACATCTGGATATTCAGCAAGATATAGTTTTTGTTCAATAATGTGATCAAAATTCTCACAGAAGTATTTAGTGACATACTTATGTCTATGTCTTTTTTATCATCAATGAGTACATTTGTTAAAGCTTGATACAGCGTTTTATTTGTGAACAAGTCAATGATGAATGAAGATGAGATATCAATCACTTTTATCATTATATATTAATAAATATTATTTATCATGATAGACATATACATGCTCGACTACAAATTACGACAGTTCTTGAGTGGGACAATTTATGAAAAAATAACAGAATGAAATAAATTTAAAAATAAGGACAAAGGGAGTTTCGGGCTGGATTTAACGACTGTCAGGCAATACCTGCGTTTTGGTGGAAAGGTTGAATTATAATATACATGTATACATGTTCACCTTCGACTGAATATTTTAGCTTTAGAGTAAATTTTAGTTTAGTTAGTTTGTCTTTTTAAGTCTCACCTCTTTTACAGCGACAAAGAAAACTATAAAATACACGAATTACACAAATAAAGGATGGAAAAATAATGAAAATTAATAAAATATCATATTGAAGTTATAAAGTATTAGCCAATCACACAATATAAAACTAATCACAATACGAAACCTGCCCGATATGCCTACAAATGCTAACATTTTACGTTTATCGAATATTCAGATATGCAAAGAATAAGATATAGATTGACTATTCTTAATATGAGATTATACCCATATCCTTTCTAGTTTTACATTATATTTGCGGGAATTCTTTGGTATTGATTTCATTTTTTCCAACTGGTTTGCCCACAGATTGGTCTATTGTACAAGTTTCAAATATTAAAGTATTGGATTGAATCTGTAATAGTAGCTTTCACATAAATACCATCCCGTATTAAAAAATTGTTCTGGATTCGTACCGTCTCTTACGTGAAAAGTGATATGATTGTCATTTAAATGGAAATTGCAATGGCGTCATAGTTACCTGTTTTATGATAACCACTTCTTGATTATTGTATGATTTTTATGTCGATTTTTATGCTAATTAAACAAAGTCCTACGCTAACGAAATGCAATTTCAAATTGAAAGTTTATATCAATTCTGTTTAAACACATGTAAATGAAGATATTGTTGAGCTATTTCAAGATACGGATGTTACCATGTTTACACTCAAACAAAATAAATAAATAAAATAAAACTTAATTCAACAATGTAAATATTGTGGAGGCTTAATCTTGCTATATACGTCAATGAAAGCATACATGTTCATTTTAAAGTTCGAATATATTCACGATTAGATGTCTAGAACAGGAAAAGGTAATTTGAGTCCGTTTCAATTTGCTAAAATAGTTTTTTTTACCAAAGAAATAAATTTTATTTTATGATATTGTTTCATTCTCAAATTGTTATTCAGACAAGTATCAAAATATAATTGAAAAATTGTAAGTGTTTTATTTGCTTGACATACATTTACCTAGATTTGCGTGGTCGTTGATCTAATTTTACAATATTCTTCAATAAATCTAACATGTAATACAGACGTATCCAATTAGTGAATAGCTTAATCCCTAATTATAACTTTTATTTTTTTGATATACTTTCGTTTATCTTCAGACTTTTCCTTGCTTGTATGTAATTGATAAGCTTTGGATATAATAATTACAGTAGTAAATTTTCGATATGTGTATCAAATTTTAAACTTCGTATTTGCCCGATTCTTCACGAATATTGGATTGATTATAAAAATCGACCAAAACGGACGAGAGAAAAAAAAACTATAAACTACAGTATGTCAATGAGAACATATATTAAGCTATTTCCTAGAACTTCAAATAATCAAGGCAACTTTTGCATATACAAGTAGACTGTTGACGTTTGACTTTCATATTTCTATTTCTGTCTTCTTCATTGCTTGTTATTCAAAGGCTATTATATCTGACATATATCAAGAGAACTATATTATAAATTAATTAACCTTTTTGATATGACATAATCTTTAACAGCAACCATTGGCATGGTATATAGTGCACTATGCCAAATACGACAGATGGTAGAAAGGATATAATATAACATGAAATGAAGAAAAGTAGACCTATTTTAATTTCTTAAATTGAGTTCTGTAAGTATATAATAGGTAATTTATGAAGAGGGCAATATCAAAATCCAAGGCACCCAAGCCATGTCCATCCCATCTTAAGTAACTTTTGTGTCTATATCATTGAAGAACTATGTTTATTCAAATATCGATAAAAGAATACTGAATCAAAGACAGTGGGGAAAGTCCGTAAGATCACAATACAATGACCAGGCGAATTCATGAAAACTGTAACGTAACACATTCGACAAAAATACTGTAACTGAATGGCTAAACCAAGCAAACCAAAACAAATCTGATAGAGTAAAAAAACCAGGATTGATATCAAGCGGTCCGAAGAGTATACACGTTCTTATCTGTTAATGGCACTCTTCACATTGCAAATGGATAAAATCGAATCGGTTCGGTACATATAAAATTTAGTACAGAAGCTTCCTAAAAAATGTAGTTCTTCTTGAGCAGACAATATGGCGATACTGACTGGTAAAATTCTATACAGGGTTACATATTGACACATTGAATTTAGATCCGGTGTTGAATAAACTGCAATTAAAGCTTCTTTCTTAATCAGGTTTGAACACTTTTACTATTTTGTTAAGACATTATTGCAGTAACTAGAAATATATACAGTTTAGATAAGCACCAATTACGTCTGTTTTGGATTGAAATTCAAAAAAATGTAAGGTTTGAAATTATTTCCTCTCATCTTTTAAGTGGATTCTGGATACTTTATTTTACAAATATTACAGCGTCTTTTTTAAGGATGTTCACTTGTGAGATTTTTAAATTTTAGTCAGATTATGCGAACTCCTCAGGGTTAATCCATTTATAGTATGGGATATTTTTTCACCAGGAACACCCTATTTTCTTTTTATTTATTTATTCTACATAATTATCGTAAAGATCTAAATGAGAAAATTTTATGAAAGTCTATATATTAGTTTAATTTTTATAATCTTTATTTAGAAATGCATAATTGTACCCCTACGGGTTGAAAGCATATATATGTACAAACATATAAAGTACAATATAACATTCATAATAAGAACAAAATATATGAAACCTATATGACTCTATATGTGAATCTGACAATATATTGTCTGTGGTGAACCATGCAATTATTTTTCCACTTTTCTCAGTATAAGTGACTTTTTAATAAATGGAGCAACAAATTGCAAGTGAACCGATTGAGAAAAGTTCATCACATTTTGCATTCAAACCAAAGGAAAAATCTAGAGAGACTCGTTTTTCCGCCAAAATTTTAACACCTTATATCTCAGAAACAAGTTCAGCAACATTTAGTTTTCTTTTCGTTATTTTGTTATTGATTTCAACCTCTATCTAAATATAAAGGTATTGGAAAATCTATATATATAAACTCTCACCAGTGACCATTCTTAAACAATTGTACATAGATAATACAGACGGGTACATTAATACTGCAGTAAATTCTGAGCTTTTGTCTTAAAATAGATGAGAAGATGTATACTTCGTGATTTATATTAACTGAGTATGTTTTGGGTTAGTTTCTAATATATAAATCAACATAATTCATAAAGGGCTTTATCCTGCCTTAACACATTTGATTCGGGTTGGGTAGAGTAAATGAAAATTACATTAAGTTCATACAATTATCCATTCCATTCAACAACTATCATTATAATTGACACATTCAAGAAAAATGGCTTTTTGTCGGCCGTTTTACCCTCTGGAATTCGAGTCCCCCCTGGTCGTAACAATTTATCGTCTTATTTTGTTCTTTGTATTGTAGCTAATACCGGATGAATTCGTAAGACAGAGAATTGATGCGGCACCTAAGTTACGTTCTGGTTTTCATAAGAATTGTATACTATCTAAATTCAGTTTTGAATGTTACATGATATATTTTCTGGAGTTGTTGTGATTTACGTCTGTGGGATTAAACTGTAAGTGTTCATTTATGGTGCTAGCATACAGTTATCTCTATAATCTAGACAATTGTACGACCACAAATAAAGAACCTAATGCATAAGCGGATCCTATATGGATAAATTTGATCGTTACGACCACGAACAAAACTATCAAAGCTGAAAATCGTCAATACATTGTGAAATCATATTTTTCTTAAATTTAATAAAGTAAACGTCACACCAACGGTCAGTCATTCTTTATAAAACCATGAAAATGCCGAAGTAAATGCTGCAGATATTGGTACTTTAAACTTCCATAAAAGACAATAATTTCCAACTGTAGTAGTTCTCGATTGACAAAAAATCTCTGGTTTGGAGATAAGGTAAGTGTAAATATACGTACTAGTTGCAAAATGACGTATAGTTAAGCAACGGGAATGATCAGGAAAGTTTAAACTCAACTTTGTTACCTCTTCGTCATTGGATAACGTCTCTCTAAACAGCGCAAATTAATTATCTTGTCTTCTGCATTAGTGGAATTCATTGTATTGGCTGTTATAGAACACGATTTGTCATCACGGCTTCATTTTTAAATGCTCTCTTAATTTCTTATATTTAAATTATTTAATCTGAATTCCCTACATATCAAGTATGTTTGGTTCACATTTCGAAACACCTGATATAAAACTACTAAAATTATTGTTTTTATTTAGAACACAAAGAGCAGAAATAAAGGAAACATTTTGGGAATATAACTTCAATATTACTTCAGATAGGCAGTTGAAATTTATATTATTTTGCTGCTAAAGTGTACCATTGATTTTTTTCTCTAGAAAAAGACACGGTAATCTTAAAAATCAACGTACACGTGTTACGTTCTGATGAAACCGAGCACGTAATCGACAGGAATCTCAAGGGTTTTCACGACTACGAGAAATATTACACATATGCCTAAAGATATAAATTTACGAGATTTCTGAAGAACGTAGGGACAAAATGTCAGAAAAAGCATTCTCCATAAACAACATTGGCCCTTGAGCAAGACACCGATAAATTCAAATGGTTTTGGACTGTATTTTAAGTGCAATGGATCGTTTACAGCAATGTAATGTTAACTACAGGCGCTTTCACAAGTAAAATCCTATTAACAGTATGACTAAACGAAACAATAAGAACACCTTAAGAAATATGAAATTGCTTTTTGATGAATGAGTGCACATTAAATTACCTTACATATCACTTATTAAGTACAAGTTCGGGCATGCTATTTGTCTGCCAGTTTCCAGAGCTTTAATATATATCTCTAATAGAACTAAATCTCGTTACCAATTTAAGTCTTTAATAAATTATAGATTTTATGTAATCATGTTGTTCCTTGGTAAATTATCTTACAGATTTTAGTTATACAGAAAGCAAATAACACAGTTATTAAGACGTTTTATCTCTGACGTGAGCGCTGGTTCGTTTCAGGAAATGAAATAAATTAGGTTAAATATCAGTTAATTTAATTAAATCATAATATAAATTCAGTAGTTTCTTTGCAACAAGTTAAAACACTATTAAGTGCTATAATTTTAAAACATAAGAAATCAGGTTTGCATTTTTGAGTTTAGAGATTAGGATATTATAACATAACTAGGATCCATGAGCACATTTCGACAAATTGTGATAAATGAAAACAATGAGGAAAGCCGAAACTGTAATCTAAAATGTTTTAGAGCAATTAATTTTTGTTTTCGATTGTAGAACTTTGTCTTTTACTTGGGTTTAGGGTTTGCTGAGTTTTCCCGCTTTTTTTAGCTTTGGTATTCGTTTGCCGATATACTATTCAGTTAAAACATTTCCAATTGTCAAAAACAATGTTAACGCGCATAAAAATCGTGTAACAAAACAATTTTAGGAGTAATGCACGGTCGACATAGACGCATGAAACAACAGTGACATGTTCATATATTTTCGTCTTTTCTATTAATTATCCTCCTTATATAGGAATTTTACAGGCTGTGATAATTTGCAAGGAAGTTCAATGGCTGAACACTAAACATCAATAATCAGTCATTCATGTTCTATATACAGGATAGAAGATCTTTTACCTTACGATGGTTTTTCATAGCATAATTGGCAACGGACAAAAATACGATAATGATAAACAACGTAAAAACAAGATTCAAGATATTTTACACGCATTTATCAAATTTATCAAACAATTATGTTAAAATTAATTCGAACCAATCCATTTCTGCAAATGAAAATAAGCTATCATTATGGACATGCCATATGTTTACTGCCTTTTATAATATAGATCGTCGTGAGGATTCTTTTAATAACAATAGAAATCTTCATCTTCTGGTATAGATATCGCAAAACGAATATCGGACCAATTAGATAAAAATGGAAATTCCATGAAATCAAAATACAAAACCCAGGCGAATACGTGCGAAAATAAAGAAACACAA
Organism: Mytilisepta virgata; assembly: GCA_028015205.1. Classification (NCBI taxonomy): domain Eukaryota; kingdom Metazoa; phylum Mollusca; class Bivalvia; order Mytilida; family Mytilidae; genus Mytilisepta; species Mytilisepta virgata. The sequence continues at coordinate 23,856,371 of CM051520.1, forward strand.
AAAACATCCTACAATGATATAAACAAAAACAAAAATAATAATAAAACACAAACATATGGTATTACAGAGAATGATTTATGGGACAAAACAAAGCTTTTGCAATGTGAACTCCGAATAAGACTTCTCTTGTAGGATAAGGTGACAGCCCCCGTCATATTGCAACCGGAAAAAATCTGTAAAGAGTCAAGTCCGTTCCAAATAGGCAAGGATGTCTAATTTTAAAGGGGCTTATACTCCATTAACGCACAAATTTCAAAAACGCTGATAAAGAAGGATAAAGAAGGCTGGAAATAACACCCACTGTCCAAGGGTATGCTAAAGTATTCGACTAGTTTTAGAAGATACAATTTGACCTGCAGTTAGGCAATTTCTTTGATGCACGTGAATGTTGAAGGTTGGAAATTTTTATAAACATTCTGTGATAACGCATTTATCAAACGAATTTGTGCATTTAGAAAAATTGTGTCTAATAAGAAACTTTCAATGCAATAAATGTAAAATCAATTAACTGAACTGTCAAGACTACAGTAAAGCCAAACAATTAAAATTAACTTAAAAAAAACGTCAGGAAGCTGAACTATGAGTAAAATTAGCCTAACCAAAAATAACGAATATTGGTTAACTGTCAAAGTCGAAATACCACACTAAAATCAAATTTGCTGGTTAAACGTACCTTGAAAGTAAATCATAAACTAAAGCCTAAATTGGCAGAAACATCTACTGTGACATTACTATGAATATAGAACCCAACAAATCAGTTACAGTGCTTATTTTGTATTAAGAAAGTATGTATGTTGCGAAACAACACATACGACTATAAAATACAGGGAATATATATAGAAATTGTGAGTATATAACGATTAAAACATTTAAAAGACAAAAGCAGAACAAAACCAAACGCAAAATAATAACAAAACAAAAAAAAGGTTAAAAGTTAAAAATACCCAACGTATCGGACAATATTGCCTTGTTCAGGGGCAAGAAGAAATAAAAAATATGTGCAGATTCGGTCTTGCTCTGGGTTTCAAAAAGTCAACATCTTTTTTATTTCCTCCTTCTCGTGAACAATTTTGGGTGATTTTAACTTTTAACCTTTTTCAGCTCACCTGGCCTACAAGGCTAGATTAGCTATTGCCATCACTGCGTCCGTCGTCCGTCGTCCGTCGTCCTCGTTAACTTTTCACATTTCAATTTTCTTCTCCAAAACCCTATGGCCAAATGAAACCAAACTTAGTGGGGATTTTCATTGGATGATCCTCTACAAAGTATATGTTTTTGGTTCTGATCAAAATTCAACATGGCTGCCAGGGCCATTTATGCACTCTGATTGGTCGAAATTTTACAAAATCTTCTCTGAAACCACAACACCAATTGAATGATTATATTGCAGGAATGATTCTTACATGATCCTCTACAAACTTTATGTTTTTGGTGCCGATCTGAAATCCAAGATGGCTGCCACCACGGGACACATTTACTGGGAAATATATTCAAACATCTTTTCAGAAACCGTTTGATAGATGGAAGTAATATTATGCCTGAATGATCAAATAATGGTCATGAACAAAATGGATGTTTTTGGTGCCAATCCGAAATTCAAAAACATGACTGCCAGGGCCATTTATGCACTCTGGTTGACTGAAATTTAAAACATCTTCTTCTCTGAAACTGCAAAAGCTATCGAACTGTTATATTGCAGGAATGACCTCTTACATGGTCCTCTACAAAGTTTATGTCTTTGTGCCGATCTGAAATCCAATATAGCTGCCACCACGCGACACATTTAAAATGGGATCCTATGGGAAATACATACACACATCTTCTGGTCAGAAACCGTCTGACAGATGGAAATAATATTATGCCTGAATGATCAGATAATGGTCCTTAACAAAATTCATTTTTTTTGGTGCCGATCCGAAATTCTAAAACATGACTGCCATAGCCATTTATCTACTCTGTTTGGCTGGATTTTAAAAAATCTTCTCTAAAACTACAAAAGCAATTAATTTTTTATATTGCAGGAATGATCCTTACATGGTCCTCTACAAAGTTTATGTTCTTTGTTCCGATCTGAAATCCAATATGGCCATCACCGCAAGACACATTTAAGAGGGGATCCTATGGGAAATTCATACAAACATCTTCTTGTCAAAACTGTTTGACAGATGGAAGTAATATTATGCCTGAATGATCAGATAATGGTCCTTAACAAAACTGATGTTTTCGGTACGGATCCAAAATTCAACATGGCTGACAGTGTCAATCATGCACTCTGCTTGGCTGAAATGTCCAAAACCTCTTCTATAAAACTACAAAAGCAATTGAATTGTTTTATTGCAGGAATGATCCTTGCATGGTCCTCTACAAAGTTTATATCGTTAGTGTCGATCTGATATCCAAGATGGCCACCACCGCGGGACAAATTTAACATGGAATCCTATGGGAAACACATACAAACAGCTTCTTGTGAGAAACAGTTTGACAGATGGAAGTAATATTATTCCTGAATGATCCTCATGGTTCTCTACAAAGTTTATATTTTTCATGCCAATATGAAATCCAAGATGTCGGAAACTACAGAGCCAGTTGGAACCAAACTTGGCAGAAATGGTCCTTAAATGGCCATCTGTCAGAAATGTGTCGATTGACACAGAAAGTTAACCAAAATGGTCACCACAGCTAAACTTGGATAAACAAAGAGTATATAGGAAAATTCATTAAAAAATATTCTTGTCTGAAACCACTGAGCCAATTGCGACCAACCTTTCAACAATGGTCCTTAGATGGTCCTCTTTCAGAATTGTGTCCGATGACCAGTACAGTCAAGCAAAATGGCTGCCACAACCGAACTTAGTTCAACATAGGACCCTATGGGAAAATTCATTTAAAAATCTTCTGATCTGAAACCAATTGGACAATTGCTACCACACCCTAACTTTGTTTAACATTGAAACTATGGGAAAACTAGCCGAGATAACTGTTACACTTAAATTTTCAGTCCTGCTGAAGGTGGACAAATTAAATCCAGGTGAGCGATACAGGCTCTTGAGAGCCGAGCCTCTAGTTTTTTTGTTCTTATTTTATTTTTAAGAGTAATATACCGGAATATTATTAAAAATTAACAACACATTCATTTCGTTTAATTTTATACATTTTATACTAAAAAGTATTTCACAAATTTAATCAAGCTTAACATTAACAATCTTTGCATTAAAATTTCTGATCATATTCAATAAAAATAGTGATATACCTCGATGAACAGACAAATGTTACCATTGTTTTAAAGTTTATAGTTATATACTATAGTAGCTCCAATAGTTTTAGTTTAGTTGGGATTTCACGCCGTTTTCAGCACATTTTTTGGTATTTCGCGGCGGCCAGTTTTATTAGTGGAGGATGCCGGAGTACCCGGAGAGAACCACCGACCTTCGGTAGGAAAATTGGCAATCCTTGTCAATTAAGATCGGAGTCGAACACACCCCGCCACGTGTGAAATTCGAACCCACAACCTCAGTGTTAAGAGGCTAGTGATTATTAGTAGTCATGACGAACTACCTAGACCACTCGGCCACCGAGGTCACATACCTCAAATATAATACATTCATCTGAATTATTAGAATGTGAAATGACAAGTTCAAACCATCATAAATGTTTAAAACCATTATTTTAAACATTTTTCATTCCATCTGTGCATATCTTGTGCAACTTGGGGATGTAATTTACAATTTCAGAAAATCTCAGAAGAGTAGTTATCTCACTTTCAAATCATATCTTTGTCTCTTTACAAGACATGATTAAACAAAATAAGTAAAGATCAATTGTTTTAGCTAAGATTTGTCTAATTGTTTTTGACAAGCAAGCGATAAAACAATTTAAACCGATTAAGGTATTGAATTATGAAAAATCAGTTATATGATCAGATGTTTACAAGACAGTACATCCGTAGTTTCTATCAAAAGCTACACTTAGTGTTTGTGTACTGTTGTATATTTCCCGCTAAAGTAAATTTAAAAGAACTGAGCTCTTGACACCCACTGTTACTATGAGTCCACCTGTTTCCGACCAAATATATACTGAATCCAAAATTATATGATCAGTACAATCATCTGTTCTATTCCTAATAAATGAATTGAAACTTTACTTAATTTCACAATAGTTTGCAACAGTTTAGACAACTATAGAAATTATCTTAAGTTACTTTGTATGTTATGTCCTGTGGGTAAATGTCTCATGTAGGTCTTTTCTTCCTTTCCCTTATTATCATATTATTTAAAAAAAACATATTTATTTGATCAAAGTGTAGCGGTTATAATACCAAAATTTAGCCAAAATTAATTTTGAATACTTCGCATATAGCTAACAGAAATATTTAATGTCCATTTATAAAATTTTATATAAAAATATCATAATAAACGTAGATAGTTTATAGCGACTTACCCAACTCTTTTAAAAAGTCATCAAAGTTCTCACTTCGATCAAGTTTCCACTTTCCACAAAGTTGTGCTTGTATTTCTTCGAGTGCCATTTTCAGTAGCAACTTGTCAATTGGCTAAGCACCAGTCCCATTAAATATTCCAAGACGTATTAATATGGATCATTCATAAAAAATGTCTTTCTCTAATCTACTATTTCGATAAGAGCAAACTTAGGTTAATTCTATATACAAACAGATTCCTGATTTAGATTTATGATAATCAATGAAGCAAGGCTATCGGCTAAACACTCGATCATTAAACTTATTTACCAATAAATAGGCATCGAAATGTCAATTATTTAAACATTCACACCTACTGATGAAAGCTATGGCTGGTGTCTGTTTCATTTTAGCATCATTTACTAATTAGTTTTTATTATGCAATGTAATTTTTATTAAGTGCTAACATCAATAGTTATATTTTCTATTCTCTTGGCAACACTACATGTCTGGTTGGTCGTTTTTTCTGTATTCTAGTGTACTTAAGTTTACAAAAATGGTGCCTTGAAAAGTTATTTTTGTATATATTTTGAAGCTAAACTACGTCTGCAGAACCACTTAAGGATAAATTTAGGTACACGATTTAAAGATCTTCAAAATGAATGATATCAATACCAGTATGAGAGGAATTATAAACATATTATTTTCTTCTTATGGGATGACATTTCGAAAGTATAATAGGAAATGAATATATGAAAACACATTACTGTTATTACTACAATACACTGGAATCAGAAATATGAAACATTAACATCAATTAAAAAATGATCGGGTCCATATTTGCCATTTATAAGAATAATGAAATACCGCACAGATGTATTTTGGCAAAATACCGAATCAAAAAGACAGTGGAAAAGGTCCAAAACGCTCAATTCAAAAGACCGAAATCCAATGGCTAGAACAATTAGTGAGAATGCTATACGGGACACAAATACCACAAGGATATAACAAACAGTACAGGAAGTAAAGCACTAGTAAGATGAACTTCCCATAAACAGGGAATAGCATCAGGTACTTCGTAAGGGTAAAAAAGTATGTCCTTCTCCGTTAAAGGAACCCATCATACTATTATAACAGTACATGTACACCTCTAGAAATTTTAAAATATGGCTTGTGACTGTGTAATTCGTCATAATTTGGTTTATGGTAAACTGTTGTTGAATGCTTTTGATGATTCTTATTTTCTGTTGATTATGTTCTTTGTGTTAAAAATAGCTTCTGGGTCAAATCTAAGCACTGCAATATTCAAAACATTTAAAGTATACATCGTCGTCTGTTTGCTTTCTGTTTTAGGTAAACAACAAAATGGATAACAGAAAAGGTCAACAATTACATACCAATCAATCAGAGCAACCCAACTGACAAAAAATAACATAAAAGAGTGCAAAACACAAACATGAGCACAACAGAGAGTCAAAATAGTCTGAATTGGTACAGACACTGAATAGTGGTGGGGTTAAACCGGTTTTATGGGTACCCTTACCTCCCCCTTATCTATCCCGGCGTATAAAACATACTATAAAAACCAAAACAGTATGGTTACCAACAAGGTGACCGCTTGCTAGAACTGAAAATTAGAGTGAACGGTACATAATATAGATAGCAGGGACAGAATGTGCTCGTTTTAATTGTAAAACAAACTAAGGCTCTCATAGCTGCAGGTCATATACTGTCGCTCTACTAAACGAAAAAAATCTGAAATAACACTTCCATAAAGAGTTTAATGCTATCTCGTCACATAGTTCAATCGAAATCGGCAGTATTCGTGAGAGGCCAGTGTGAATTTAAAGTCTTCAAGCCAATGGGGGAAAGGGCAATTTTTACAGAATTGCATATAATTTCATATTTATAGCCCTTGCTGTGAAAATATTTTAACTAACTACCAAGTTTCTGTCGTTTACTAGCGAGACTTTTGCATTTATTCACGATATTACAGTAGAAATAGGATGTTGATATCTATTATAAAAATTTTTAAATGCATTAAGCTGCTAGTGAAATCTATAAACGTTTTTTAGTTATCGGATGGTTTTGCTCGTTAAAATCTTCTAGCAGAGAGCAAATTCGTGCAAAACGTACAAGCTGTGTGAGTATACTTTATGTTTTGTTTGGACCTTTTTTTGGCTTCAAACACCATCACTAACCACTGAATAAGAAATTATTTAATAAATACTAAATACACTTTTGTTTTTACTTACTTGACAGGATGGGGACATTGACTTACACGTTAATTAAATGCGATGATAACAACCATCTAGAAAATCAAAATATGGTCAGCATTGCGTAAGCCGTAAACACAGTTCGTATACAATGAACCAACACCGTAACAATGTAACAAAGCATAATTAGCAGTGATCCAAAGTTATTAAATCAATTTCGAAATATCACGTTTTCTGACACAAAATAAAAAAGTTTTATCGCTGTAGTATTTTTGGCAAATAAACCCTAAATCTTCATTACACTACTAGAAAAAAGTGATAATTACAGTGTCCTAAAATAATAATGACTAGTTAAATTGAAATCAACCTACAGAAACCTAATAATAATCAGCAATATAGATGCCTTATATGTAAGTCAATTACATTTCTTTACGTGTCGTCTATGCATAATTCATCAATATGATTTCAGCTTAATTCATCCTAGAAAAAGATAGAAAATAAAACAAGAACTTAACCAATATTCTAAAACAATGTACTGACGTGACGAATAAAGGAAGATGATAGAACCTGTTATTTCTTTTTTATTAGTCTCAAAGCAACACTTTGTTGGGTAATTACATTCGTTATCATATAAATAATTCTACCTTTATTATTCTAAATACTACACAAAGTAGACTTTAAAAGCTGAAGAGATTGAAAACGTGAAGTAATAGACCGTTTATTTTATCTAACTTTGTCCCATTTTATTATTTGTTTACGGTATTACTTGATAAATTGAGTAATAATACTATTCTGATTATTTAAATATAATTAAACATGTCTAAGCAATGCCATATATTTGTAATTCACGACATAAACAATGCAGTTGATATTTAGGAAGTAACAATCAGAGCGGAACTTCAAATCATAGTGAGTTACCAGTCCTTTGATCGGTTACGAGTGTAAAACACAGTAATTGGCTTTTTTTGTTTTCTCCTCACATGCTCACCTTGAGAAGATTTTGTACGAATTCAGCTACACAGGAAAAGCCGAACAAATAATACCTTAATGAATTTGAAACAGTATTCGCCCTGCAGCTATGAGAGCCTTAGCTAGTTTTACAGTTAAAACGAGCACATTCTGACCCTTCTACAGTGTATCTAAATTATGTACCGTCCAACCAAATGTTTTCAGTTCTAACAAGCGATCACCTTTTTGGTATAGTATGTTTTATACACCAAAGTGTCAGGTTAAATTAAGGGGGAAGTTTGAAAACCCATAAAACCAGTTTAACTCTACCACTGTTCACTGTCTGTACCAATTCAGAATATCCTGACTCTCTGTTGTGTTTGTGTTTATATTTGTGTTTTATGCTCTTTTGTCCGGGTTCTTTTTGTTGGGTAGCGATGATCGATTGGTGTGTCATTATTGATCTGTTTGTTGGGTAGCGATGATCGATTGATGTGTCATTATTGACCTGTTTGTTGGGTAGCGATGATCGATTGGTGTGTCTTTATTGACCTGTTTGTTGGGTAGCGATGATCGATTGGTGTGTCTTTATTGACCTGTTTGTTGGGTAGCGATGATCGATTGGTGTGTCATTATTGATCTGTTTGTTGGGTAGCGATGATCGATTGGTGTGTCATTATTGATCTGTTTGTTGGGTAGCGATGATCGATTGGTGTGTCATTATTGACCTGTTTGTTGGGTAGCGATGATCGATTGGTGTGTCATTATTGACCTGTTTGTTGGGTAGCGATGATCGATTTGTGTGTCATTGTTGACCATTCCTGTTATCTGTTTTATTGTTTATCCCTGTAAGTGTGTCACCAAAGTCAAAAAATATGTTGTCCATCAAAACGACTAGCATTTTAATCACGTATTCTTCAATATGATAAGTGTATTTCATAAAAATTAAGGGGTCTTTTTCCTTCTCGGCCGAACGAAACAGATGTCAGGTATATGAGTTTGATGTGAAAGCCGACACATGTCCTTAATTTCAAGTTCACTTAAATACATACAAAATAAATGTTCCAAGAAATTTATAAAGATTGGTTAGACTGGGATCACGTACGCTCGTGACCAAAACATTAGAATAATAATGTTATTAATAAAATATTGTCAGGAACAGACTGAATCAACTGTGCAAAAACAAAGTATCTACATGTACGTGAAAAATCTAAGTTAGTTCAACTGTTGAATGGACCTTACTCTTAAGGGAATCGCAAAATATGTACCTACAATATTTCTAATATAGGATTAATCAATTTTTTGCAGGCTCCATACATATATAAACATTTATGTGTTAAAATAATGCAAAATTATGGTCATATTAGTTGAATACTAAAGACTGAAAGACAATCAAATTACAGTAAACTTAGTATTATAACTAAAACATTTAAAGACAACATTTCAGATTTAGAGTTTTTGCCATTGTCTTGAATAATGCAAAATGTAGTCATATTAGTCGAATACTGCTGACAGAAAGACAATCATGTTATCAGACACTTATTATAACTACAACATTTAATGACAATATTTCAGATTTTGATTTTATGCCAATGTCTTAAATATCGACTGTCACCCCATGACATATAGTGCGGAGGCAGAATCTCACAGCAGTAATAAGAAAAGGCCCTAATAGCGTTTATGGATACATTTTATGGACTTTCGCGTTTTATTTGAAGGTTGGCCAAGATAAAATGTCAACTCTATAAGTCAGATCAACGATAATTGTATTTCGAAATTGATACGGCAATAATGTATAAAGTCTACTTCCCACACAATACTGAGCGAAATAAAAAGTAATGTTATAATTAGTACGGATGTAGACATAGTGACCACCTGGAATACTTGATAATTAAACGGAAATCAACCTTTATTCATTTTTTCCGTTTGGAGTAAGAAATAGTTTTATACTGACAGTTTGTTAAGTTCAGTGCTGGGTTAGCTTAGACTAAGAAAACAGCAGAGTTTTAAAAGCTTAATAACTAGTTTAAATATCGCCAGTGGCAGAATTTATTTGTTTACATGCATTTTGTTATAACCACATCAATTACAAAGCCTGCTTTAAGCAAATCATGTCATAATCGATTTAATCAAACTTCTTTTAAAGTACAATGTACTTAATATACGGCTTTGAAATTGAAGCAAAATATAAATATGCAAAAGGCATAAAATCACGTTTTAAAAATGGAAAATTGATAATTAACAGGTTCTTATGCGAATTTCATGTCAACCATAAGTGCAAGAAATTCCACCTTTTTCCCGAACTGACCTTCTCAAATGTTATGATTACTTTCCAGACGTAATCGGTTTAGTTTCGATTTATGCCTATTATTTTTGATTTTCGGAAAAACGGCTTTGGTAAATATGTTCAATTGGTGAAAATGAAAACTCAAATATTACTAAAATCTCATCTTATAATACAACTAGAGCTTTTGACAAACAGCTATTTCATATAAGTATTAACTTGCTGCATGTAGACTATTATAACTTTTTACAGCCAATATTATGCCAGGTGTATACGCGAATACAAAGGTGAATCCATGAGGGTATTTTGCATGGTTTTAATTTTATCAAATGAACGAGAAGGTGTACATCGAAAAATTCGACGGATATCTTTTTCAAAGATAGTTTTGTTTCTTTTATTTTATTTATTTCTTAACTTTTTTATTTTATTGTATTATTTATTTTTTAGAACAGGTTTTAAGGGGTTTTCGTACCAAAATCCAACCAGAAACAAATGCATAAAAGCTTGAGAGTTACAACTGTGTTACATGTAAATGGTTCTCATCTACTTTACATATTTCCGGTCAGACACATTTCTGCCTGATGGATATGATATTTTGTAGTTACTGTGATTTTTAATATCCCGTTTATAGCTTTGATTTTATTGCTCACAACATTTCATCACTATTTTTTCCTTCACATCTTTCGCCCAAGAGCCTAATAATCCAGCCAAGCAAATTGCGTGCAAGGTTTTGGCATCTCAGTTGGTTTTCGAATCGCTGCATTATACCTAACAATTTTATTCTGTCAGAAAAAATGACACGAGGATAATGTTTCTGTCTTTATTATATGACGGTTTAGTTCTTTACATTAACCTGTTTCGTCGTTAATCCAATCTAAACAAAAATAGAGTGAAAATGCTGTAGTATGCTATGCAGCATTGAATTTGAAAGTTTTTCCAGTAAGCCTGTAGGGAAATGTGGGTGTTTTTAATGAGGTTTCCTATAAGAAATGAAATCTATTTTAAATCCATGGAAGAATTTGTATGCCAAATGAATAGTATAGATTTAATTTCAGTCTGTTTCCGATGGCATTATCTAAGAAAGATGTAATTTTAATTGACATATTATATATACCACGTGTTGCGGTATTAGAAATAATATTAAACATATTTTTTAGATTTTTATTACTTATATGTTCAAGTTATACTATTTTCCGATAATTTTGTGATACAATACAAATGGGTGAAATAAACCATTATGGGACAATATCAAAGTTTTTATGGTTCTAACTACTTAGATCTAAAATTTCCAAATTTCGAACAGCATTTTCTGATATCTAGCACCGGAGATAGAGCACTCGAACTAAGAATTGCGACACAAGCATTTGTGTTGCTTTAAACGTTTCTTTAAAAAGTGTTAAAATCTAGTCCTACCTGAAAGGCAGTCTTTCCCTTGCTTTAAAAGTTTCTAACAGTGTTAAAACTTAACCCTACCTGGAAGGCAAACTCTAGAGATATATATGGTTGAAAGAATCAAACTAGATTTGGACTACAAATATTACAAACCTAACTGCAACCTTTTTTTACATGCTTCAGAAGTTTAGTGTGGTCTCAATTTTAAATGAAAAGATATTAGGAATGCGAAAATGATAACATGTTCAAACTGATTACATGCCAGAAGGGGGCTTCTTGACCATGATTTTTGTGTGTTTTTGCCGATCGCCCTTGGAAAAATCGACCCTGTTAAAGACAGTCAATTCGAAAAATCATACCCTGTTCACAACGATCAGTAACAAACAACATACCCAGTCAACATTAAATGCTAAAATTTGTATTAAAAACGCTACTAACATTGACTAAAGGATGAAATGTATGAGTTGTACAACTAAAAATTGGGGAATATTACAGATTTCCAATATGAAGCAAAGTTTTATTGATCAGTTGGCTTTATTTTTCATGGTGACCTTGTTCCAGACAATTGCCAGAAATTAAGATGCACAAACTTTCAAAATTATTGGACTGGTACCCCCCCCCCAACCCACGATCCGTACAAGGATTACAAACCTAACGTTTAAAGCTGTGTTCGCTTTTCGAAATGAGTATATAAAATATAAAATATTCAATTATATTTCTATGTCATCATTTTTACGCATGTCACTGAAACTTATAGGAAGACTTGTTGTCCTTCAATCCATCAAAAATGTCTATGCCCTTAGTGCAATATTTCAGCTAAATTACCTTAACAATGATTACATAATGCAGTATCAATAATATTATGTCCCTAGACTATAATTTTATCATATCATATTGCCCTCTGGAATATAACATCTGTTATTATCAGTGATCAAAGAGAATGTTATTGCGGTTGATTACCTAATATCATACAGGCAATTATGCACCATTTTATTCCGGCAGTAATTCCCAACTTTTTAATATGTTATATCAGATGTAATGCAATATTATTGGTATCCGGAGACCCTTTTTAAAGTTTTTTCTATATATGGTTTTGAATGACTATTTATGCTATTACATTTTGTATAAAGATTCGGGAGAGAAACAGGTGGGAATCAACATATCTGACCAAGACGTCCCCAACTTCAACTGAATCCTTTAATGACAATGTAAAACGAACAACCGTCAGCAATATTCATCATCGCATGGCATTACAGTAAACAGAGAATCATATAAAAAAATTACGTATAGAAATTTGTCTAAGAGCCTAATACTCCCGTTAGTTTGGAAACAATTAAAGATTCAATAGTACATTTTGAAGTTTAAGTTTCACTTGAAGTCAATGAATTACTGGTCACTGACTTAATGATACCCCGGGAATTTTACTAAAACCATGCAGCAGATTCACTCTGATATATTCTCTGCTGCCATTTTGATCAACCGTCTTTATAGTTGTGCTTGGTTCATTTCTAAAAGTTGTTAAATTGCTTGTATATTGAAAAAGTAACTCTGAGTATAGATTGGTAAAGCAAAGGCATCATAAGATCGAACAAAAAATTATACCATCAAATCTTTTTGTGTCGTCTAAAACTATTTCCGTAAACTTTACCATGTTCATGGTTTTTATCGAATTGATGAACGTGATTAGCCGTTACACATACAAGCATGGTGGTTGTAGGAAGGTTGATACAAAGTGTATATCTATATTGCTGACTCCGCAGTGAATAAATCCCCAAACGTATCCGCCTATGTAAAAGATCGGTATAACGAATTATCTTGATTGTACTTGAAATCCTTCTAGCGGCCGTTAAAATGAAGAACATCTTTTCAAGCGATGTTCCCAGTGTTTGCCTTGTTCATTATGCCAGTATGTCAAATGGAATCCTTCTCATTTGTATTATCGCTTCTTTTTTCTGCTTTATGAAAAAATGATTATAAATCACCGGTAAGATGAATGAAACTAATGGAACTTATTAACTAAAGAGGGCATATATAGTTTGTTAAAGATACATTGTATACAGGTTTCTCACTTTCGAAAGTAAAACACGTATAATGTAGGTAAGAATGTGAATTGCACGTGTTGATACAAAATATCTGCATGTCTACTGTCGTCACTCAGAAAAACAAAGGAAATGCAAGTCGTGCTGAAAACAATCTTTCTTCAACAGAAGCTCAACGCAATAACAAATCGATAATATTGATTGATGTAATTAGCAATAATAAGAAAAACAATAAAACCCACCTCTTCTATGATCGACACTCCTCGTTAACTATTTTACACATAATGGTCTTTGCAAATGATATTGTTAGTAATAAATAAATGCTATTTAATAAATGGTGCATAACTTTATTATGTAACAAGTATCAAGAACGATACTGCGAAATGTCATGATTCTCAATTTAGACTTTATCCGAAACTTGAAAAGTATAATTAGACGTAAATGGGTTTTTCGTTACAAAAACACGTATTTGAAATAATATAATTTACACGTTCAAGACACTTATTCCACTTATAAAGAAACACTTATTTGCAAATTACGTAATACTAGTAGTCTATCATTACTGCTTTAATCTTAGGAGACTTAAACAATATTTGATTGATTGATTATTGTGAAATGACTAATGAAAAAAACTTATAGGAAAATTCGAGTTGATATGATCTGGTAGAACCATGTTCTAAAATGTTGGGGCTTAAGGGAAAGAGAATGGCAGGGGCAATGCCTGTCCAGGGAAACAGACGCTCAACGGATACATAATTCAATTATAAGAAGCATAATATATTTGTAGATGTTGTGTCGCTATTTTCGCCAAATGGTCGAAGTTTTTGTCTGAAGCCGTGGCGAAGGATTGGGATTACAATCGAAAAAAAAAGCAATTCCATGTCTCCATTCCTGTCAAGTAAATTTCCATGCACCATATGTGCATTTAGTATTTATTAAATAATTTCTTATTCGGTGATGTTTGAAACCAAAAATTAAGAATACTAACCTAAAATAGAAACCAAACAGCCGACGAAGTAAGCGATATATTATATATTTAAATGTTATGAATATCACACTGTTTAGCTTTAACCCAGAAGCTATTTCAATTGTAACGTTAACACAAAGCACATAATCAACAGAAAATAAGAATCACAAAAAGCACCAAACAATATGATCCGCAGTATATATATGATCTATAAAAAACTTTTTTGTTTTTTGGGGGGGTTAACTGCTGTTAATGTAACTCATATAAAGATTACAAGCAGTCTCGATGTAGCGTCCATTTTTTCTTTTCCAGCTGAAAAGGGAGCAAACATTTTTTACAAAAATTGTGGACTTATTAGTAAATCAAGTCAGGAAACTAATATCAAAGTGTAATTTATAGTTTTGACATCTTTGCACTGATGATGTTACAGGGCGATTCAACAATATTGGTTAACCTAGAGCGTAATCTGATAATTTGGTACAATTGAGTAGGTAAATATAACTCCAAATACATGTACATTATTTCTTATACCAAATAACCTGCGATAACCTCACTTTGTGAGTTTGTCTCTGTAAACTCCTTTCCTTTTCACTAATTGCTATGGTAATACTATCCAATATCTTAAAGCTTGTTTACTTTGCGAGTGTAAAATTTGGCGAATTAAATCCAAATAACTATGGCAAATAATGTATCAGTTATTTTTATTGACTCGATAAATGTTTGGTGATATTTCGATACTAAATAATGGTTTTTTTCAATTTGCGCTCATGTAGAACAGAAAGTCAGGATACAAAACAACTATTTTTTGTATCTGTTTATTCACAACTTTTCAATAAACTCAGATAACTATAATTCCCTTAATTTGTTTAACGATGTCCATTTCTCGTTTAACCTTCATCAGTAACGTTAACGCTCGTGATCAAAACTTGAGAAGAATAAAAACAAACATCAAAACATTGTGAGCAATACTACCAAACGGACCAAAATCAACGTATAAAGTCATTTCTGACTGAGGGATTTGAACCCTCCTTTCAACAGATTTTCAAAATCTATGAACTGAAGTCATGTCTTAGCTAAAGCAGTGGCTACTGTTGGTGATGGTACACCCGGGGATTAATAGACCACCTGCTGCGATATCGGCTCAGTGGTAAACTCAGATATTCCTTGCTTATTATGCGCATTTCAGTATTAAATAAGTAAGACTATTATTGTTGTTTATTTTTGTTTCGTTTTTGTTTGTTTTTCTTTTCTTTTTTTTTTTTGGGGGGGGGTCTGTCTGTAGTTTTCGTAGCTATAGTTTTCTGTAGCAGTATGAATTTGTTGTCCTTTCCTTTAGCCAAAACGGTCTCAGATATCCAATATGGCCAATTGGGACAGAAATTAAACACTACCGGCGTATGGGATTTCCTCTGTAATAATCAATGATTTTGCCTACCGCGTCAGGTGTGACTGACACAGCATAACACAAATTAGATTTTCGGGTAACTATGTCTTTGTTACGTCTGTCTGACATCATCAAGTCATTTTTTGGATCTTCTTTTGTTTTACGTTTCTAAAACTACACCAATCAACCTACCAGCATGGCTGCTATAGTGATCTTTATTTGATTTGTAATTGTGAGATCACTGAACACAGTTTTACCACCATATTGTAACGTGCAGGGTGTCAGACCTACACGCCAGATGGGGAAATTGGTACACTAAAAGTTGTACCACGTGAATTCGTGCCGAGGTTACTTCCCCGGATTTGTTTGGTGCCTATACTGCCTGTCTGCTAAATTAGTGGTAGCGTAATGTTGATTCGAATGCCCCTATAACCTATTCCCTTGCCAAATGACCAGAGACCCTAGTGTATGGGTGTATGCGAAAGTGTCCCTAACCGATTGTAATGTTAACTACCACGGGTATACTACTGAGGGTTGTTCTCTAACCAGCGACCCTCTGACTCTTATTCAGAGACAAAGTGGCGCCAACCCACAAGGACAGGATGTTATAGCCTCCTGTTTGTGTTGAAAGGTAATGTTGTATGACCAAAGAACCACTGGTCCTTATTCAGGACCAGGTGCCCACTGGTACTAAGTAACCGTCTGTCAGGACCACCAGCGACCATTGGCTCTTATTCAGAGACAAAGTGGTGCCAACCCAAAAGGACAGGATGTTATTGCCTCCTGTTTGTGTTGAAAGGTAATGTTGTATGACCAAAGAACCAGGTGCCCACTGGTACTAAGTGACCGTTTGTCAGGACCACTTGTTACACAAGACAATTAGTCACCGCCTTATTCAGACAGTTAAAATGGTCTACTTCTTATTCAGAAATAGCCAATTGTACTTGAAAACCTTGTAAGAATTGATTACCTTCCTAACTATATAGTCGCTCAGATCTGTATAAGTTGTGTTCTTCCTCAGAACTGCCGAGAAACTGAAAAACTCCCGCTTATATACCTTATTCTGTAGCCTCTAAACCAAATAATCTCTAATCCAGAATAAAATAATTCCGCATCACTTCGACATTTTACCCAACCCAAATAATACCATTGGTTTTGAAGTGTACTTTTATAACTTCGAATTAGCCGACCAGGATCGGACAACGTGCATGTATCTAAATTGCGGATTATAGTCCGAACCTTTTCCGTAAATTACCATAGTACCAAAATAACTTGAAAACGAAAGTAGAATTTCTATCAAACACTTGCGTCCTCAAATCGATCTTTTGACAATATAAATGAATTAAAAGGTTTCCCAAGTCTAATAAATTTCGTCACAATATAAGCAACCGGTATTCCGTAGTTGCATGGAACTGACGAGTAAAATATCATTATATTTATAAAAGAGTTTAAACATTTTAAAACTAAAAAGTATCTACATCGGTCATAGCCCTTAGTTTAGCTTTAAACTTTGAGTCATTTTGTTACTAGTATTCCTCGGCAAAATGGTTTTGACACTTCACAGTTTATTTCACTGCATATACATATTTCTACTAAACATGTCAATATCAAACCAGTAGTTCTTTGTGACAAACAATGATTGAAAATACCAGGAGAGGGAGGTGAGAAGTAGTAATATGCAAAATTATAATTCCATTGAAGTGTATAAGCTTTGACCGAAGAACATTTTGTATGATCGTCAACGCCTCTACATCCTATAAAACTATTGAAAGAAACCATTCATTTTTTGGGGGAGCAATTTGTCAATTAGATCCTCACGCCACATTGCAAGTATTATTAGCGTTGTAGCTGACGTCATTGATTGAGAAAAATGTTCTCATTTCATCCAATCGTATATCTGGGATTCAATTAAATGAGACTCAAGTATAAATTTACAACCATCAATATTTTAAAGAGTTTCTATATCATTGTAGCTCTTGATTCTTTGTATAAAAGAAACAGGGCTTTTAAAAACTGAAAACAGAAAAATCAGAAAACTTCGATTACGGAAGGGATCATTTGGTTTTATACGAATTCACGTCATATTAGAATAACTTTTCAGTACGTTTTTAAAAAGCTTTTCTAAGTATATCACGTACGCATCCAATACGTGACAGCGCGGCTGGGTGTAACCATTTTTGTGTTAACTGCACTGAAAACACCTGTTAAGAAGAGATAATCTAATTAGTTTTTATTGCAAATGCAACTCTGTGAACTTCGTTAAACTCATCAATACGATTACTCGGCTTATAATACAAATTATTTATTAAGTATGTCTTTCTGCACAACACACCTGATCAGGTATTAAATGACGCAAGAGGATTATTAAGGGAAAATTTCTTATCGTTTCAACTGGCAGTGTAGTATGTCACGGTAGAACGTGCACATGTATATGAGTGGCCGTTCATGTCAAAATTGCGATACTTTTATCGCGTTACTTTTTTCTATCGGCTTACTTTTAAAAAGTATCGCGATACTCTGATACTTTTAACAAGTAATGGCTTAGTTTCAACAAGTATCGCGATACTTCTCAAAAGTAAGCCGATACAAAAAGAATATGCATAGTGAAAAAAAATTCGGCATACTTTTCACAAATATCGGCTTACTTCTCAAAAGTAACCCGATACTTTTTACCTTTGCATTCTATGTGCTAACCAATGGAATTGGTTTTTACAAAGTATCTTCGTTCGTGTCTTCTAAAACGAGACTTCAAGTATGCACTTCTGTTATTTCTCGGAGCACTTCCACTTAGGATTGGTTCAAAAGTTACAATGCTTATGTCCTTAGTAATATTGCGGTATACACTATTTTCATATTTTATATTTAAATTTTAATAATTATACTTTATCTTGTGTAAAAAAATATATCAGTAATTCTGTTTTTTTCCCTGTTTTATCATACGCACACATAATACGTTTTGCACATATATCTGTGTACATCTATAAAATTCTTTCAAATCTTTGTGTGATCAATATATCCATTTTGACAGTTGTGGTTGTACGAACCGCCATGATTGGCCAGGTGGTTAACAACGTTAAATTAAAAAATTGCCATTAGAAAAATGGAGAGCGAATTCGTCTGATATCGCCGCTCAGCACATGAAACCTAATGCAATCAGTTGGCTTCCATATTTCCATGTGCATATCAGTCATTGGTAAAAATTAGTAAAGATTTTCCTCAAACATTGTCTAGACGCCAAGGCAGAGGCTTACGGTACACTATTATTATTAATATACATTTTTATATACCAGAAAAAGTAAATAACTTTAAATGTCAATGAGAATAATTAAATTAATTGGTTAAAGTTACTATACGTAAATTTGCGATACGGATGATGTATTTCGAAACAATTTTACTGTCAGTGTTAAGTAATAAGTTAAGTATTTGAATATTGCTTAAACCATAATAAGTCCTGTTTTATATTCTTGCATTTTTGTTGATACGTTGTTTTGTGTTTCTGTTCATTCTGAGACAATTACCAGTGCTGGGAAGATTTTACTGTGTAACTGGAAAATCATTATTTCAAGTTGACTAATGATAGAATTGAACAAATACTCTTTGACCGACTTTTTTGGTAACGTGCCGGATTAGATGACCGAGACGGAGACTGTTTTTAGTCATTCGTGTTAGATCTCGCGAGATTTATTGAAGAAGCTCTTTCTTGTAAGCTCAGTTTTGATTGGCTGTGAGCTGATTGAAAAGTAAGCCGATACTTTTTTCACTATGCATACTTTTTTGTATCGGCTTGCTTTTGAGAAGTAAGCCATTACTTTAGAAAAGTATGGCGATACTTGTTGAAAGCAAGCCGTTAATTGTTAATATGAAAAAAGACCTGGAAAAGCCAGCGAAGAGTAAGCTTCGTAATGTCGGGAAAATATGACACTTGCGTCTGCATCTTTTTTTCTTGTCAAATTTTGATATAGCAAATTTGATTCCAGGTGCATGGTTCTTTCGTATTTATTTTTAATTTTATGACACTTAATGTTTATTTCTAAATATTTTATTGACTTTAAACTTTTTTTTAAAAAAAAAAATTATGTTCGAAATCGCGCATTTTCTCACAGGAAGTAGTTTGATTTTGAAAGCCGTCATCTTGCAGGAAAAAAAAATAGAAGGATGAAACTAGAACAACGATATCCATATAGAGTGAGCTTTGCTCGCATAAAAGTATCGCGATACTTTTTAAAAGTAAGCCGACAGAAAAAAAATGACATTAACGGCCACTGATACATATATATCTTTTCGAATCACATGAATCACATAGGCTCCCTTTTTGTGTTGGAGAAAATTATGTTGGAATAATTTAGTTCTGTTTTTTTTTTTTTTTTTTTTTTTTTTTCATTTGTTTGTTATGAACTTTATTTCGGTGTTCTCACGACTATGTCTGGTCTTTGGATACCATAGTGAAATGTTGTACTTTAAGAGTGCTTTAACAACATATTTTATCACTTGTCAATATGTTAGGAAATGTGTCAATAAAATGTCCGACAAAAGTTCGATGGTTTTAATATCTCTTCCATTATCAAATTTAGATGTAACTTATAATGGTCTACTGCAGATTACTGACCGACTACAAATTTTAAAGTACCATGTACTTCTATATAGGACTTGTAAGTTTTTTATTTCTGAATGACTGGTATTTTCGGATTATTACTTCGGAATTTCTTGACGTTTAACACCTACGTAAAAATGGTGTTTGTTCTTTCTACCACGTATTGCTAATAAACATGTCTGACCGGTTTATTATATCAAATATTGTGATGGAGATTAAGTATATTTGTCTAAGTTCTGACATCATACAATCCAAGTAAATTTATATCTTGGTTTTTGATACACAGCAGATGTTAGATGTTGACACTATAATGGCGGCATGTGGAATTTAATGCTTTTATCAAGATCTTTTTGTTCCAAAAACCAAGAACTGTCGTAGTCTGGACAGAATTAGCTTAGTTAGTACGTTTTTGCATATAAAACAGAGCACATGGAAATCATAAAGACCATAGATTTTAGTATTATCATTTTTCTCGCACTTCCAAAGAAAGTTCGGGGATATTGCGATTGTCTCCGTCTGTAAATCACACTTATTGTGTCATCAACTCCGTCTTCACTTTTTGGTTTAGGGATATAATTTCTGTATAGAAATGTTACATACTACCTATGGATGCAAAATAAGGTTTTTGAATTTTGATTTTATAAACTTGTAGCCCATAGGGCTCGAACTTCGAAAACTATCAATGAAGGTGAATGTAAGCTTGTGACCTAAACGCCTATTTCATTTTCGATTTATGCATATTATTGTATATGAATTTTATTTCTTTACAGTATTTTCATGCACCATATGTACAATGTAGATTCCCGATAAGGTGTTAAAATTTCTTTTTTCAAATCTTTGGGCCCCAGTGGTCAAATTTCGAAAATCTTTTAATTCAAACTTGTAAACTGAACTCAGCTGTCATTATTCAGTTTATGTAATTCTATTTCTTTACAGTATTGTTAAACACCAAATGTCTAGATATGCAATAAGGTTGTAGAAGTTTCATTTTCAAAACTTGGGTCCTACAGGGATTAAATATCGAAGATGATTGCCTAAACATTTTTCATTTTCCATTTGATTTAGTCATTTAATTTCTTAATAGAACATGTAGAATGACTGCATAATATCTGTAAATTGGGTTTTAATTTTTTTTACTTTATATAAGTATCCCAAATAAGTAGGGTACGGGAATCACTGTCGATTCCGACAGTAGCTTTTAGTTTTTATTATTTCCCTATACTTACAACGGTGTTTTCTGTTTGGTTTTCTCACGAACTTGTTTCGGAATGTAGTATTTATCTTATTGTCTTGGTATTCTCTCACTGACAGACTATCCCGAAGGTAAATCCAAACGACAAATTTATTGTAACATAAAATTCCGTGTACAATACGTTCAGTTAAAATTATAAATTGTTCTTGTTTTTGAATGAAAATATTATTTGAACTTTTAACCTTTACTATATTTGATATAATTGCTCTTATCTGTTGACATATTTTGAATACACACAGTGCCCCAGGTCGAACATGGACAAGCTACTTAAACTATATACTTCAAAGAATGACCGCTATTAAACTAATACTGACTAAATCTGATAATATTAATTCTACGTGCGTCATTCTGTCCCGTTATGTAAAAATTGTTTGGCCTGACCTAAATTCTACCGTATAAATAGGAAAGAAATCCTAGCTTTCCAAGCTTGGGTATTTTACTGTTATAGGTATGTACATTTGTTTTTAATATTAAGAATTTAAACTTCAATAATAGTTATTTAGTTTTGAAAATTTATATTAAATGAATCATAACTATGTTCAGTAAATATTTTCAATAACAATTAAATCTGAATATAATTATCACAGTTTTAGATGTTACATCTTTTACTTTTGCAATGTTTTTCTTTCTTATTTCTTGTTTTTTGTTTTTATTATTTTTAATAAAGCTTGGGTATTTTACTGTTATAGATGTTCCAGTAGTTTTTATTGGTGCTAGCCGATCCCGGCCTGCCTCTACCAGGTAGTGCCTCTACTGGCCTAATGCCTTCTACCAAATAATGCCATTATCAGGCTTGCCTTTACCAGGCATAGCAAAACCCAGCTTCACAATATCCAGAGACAGTTCCCCTACCTTTCATTTCATTCCATTTCATTATATTTTTTATAAGAATTGGTGGAGACCGTTAAAGCTGGCCCAATGGACCTCATCTACAGGAACTACATCTATCAAATTGTGTCGTGCAATGGAACATCACGCGTAATATCATAAGGACAGGACGTTTTTAGCATCTTTGCATCAATATTTGCAGTATGATACTGAACATTTGTTTGTTTTGGATTTGTTTTTCATATTTCGGACATTTATTATTCCAGTTCCAGAACATTAACTTGTATATTACCATCAACAGTGCTGAGGATTTATAAACAATAATATTATACCGGTATTTCTATTAGTGACACTTTTGGACATTTTACTTTGCATTGTTTGTAACATCTATGCTTTATTACATGTATATATTGTTTGTTCTAAAACTGTGAGTATTGGCATCTAAAATTATTTATAATGGGGAAATTTGAAGTTATAAAATGCGTACATTTCATATATATAATCAATTGTAAATAAGTAATCATTTTTTTAAATTTGCGTATTTTAAAATGGTAAATTTTCCCAATTGTCTAAATTAATTTTAAATCTAATAACATATTGCTAAAATATAAAAGTAACTGTTTTGAATAGATTTCCAGGTAATTTGAACGCTCATTGTAATTCATGAATTAAGTTCAAATTATTTGTAACGTAAAAATTTTCTTTCGTACTAGGAAGTCACAATTGAAGAGATTGTATATTCTAGTGGTTGCAAAAATTAACAAGATTAATACAACATTCACTAGCTATAATGACATATCTCAATGGGAACAAGCACTGCCTCCAGATTGCCTTGTTTGCCATCACAAATACACAGACGCATGTTGTATGCTATGTGATCCAAAATGTGAATAATAGATATATAATGTGTGATGTACACAAAGTTAACAATTGGCCAAAAATAACGTGACAAAAATGTTTTTTCTAGGATAAGTTGTTACACTGGAATAAATTTATTTCAATATGTGAAATCAATTTTGCAATGTATTATTAGATCATAATGTAAAATTATTTTTCTTTTAAATAACAACTTAAGGTATCATATCCTATCGTATCTGCAAATGTCCTTAAAACAAATAATAACATCAATAAATACATTTTGAAAATATATTAAAAAAAAGGAACATAAATAAGTATATATATAAAAATAATAGTAAAAAAAAATAGCAAAATAATATAAAAAAGATTCAGTTTTAAACCCTTTGCTTTTATGATAATGGAATTCATGAAAAATGTTGTTTTAATGTTTTAGGCCGCATGCAACAAATTATTGTTTTTTATGCAGTTTTCATCAATTTCATTTATCATCTCTTCTAATCTTATATTTTGTTTGAAGTAATAAATAGGCAATAAATTAATTGTATATTTCTATAATTAATTTGCATGGGTAAGTCCTGTTTACAAATAAAATAATCTTTATACAATAATATACTTTAAACAATATCTATATTTTGTTTTAAGTCCGAACCTGGGACAGGTTCTGGTTAAAGGAGGAGCGACTATTGTAACATAAAATTCCGTGTACAATACGTTCAGTTAAAATTATAAATTGTTCTTGTTTTTGAATGAAAATATTATTTGAACTTTTAACCTTTACTATATTTGATATAATTGCTCTTATCTGTTGACATATTTTGAATACACACAGTGCCCCAGGTCGAACATGGACAAGCTACTTAAACTATATACTTCAAAGAATGACCGCTATTAAACTAATACTGACTAAATCTGATAATATTAATTCTACGTGCGTCATTCTGTCCCGTTATGTAAAAATTGTTTGGCCTGACCTAAATTCTACCGTATAAATAGGAAAGAAATCCTAGCTTTCCAAGCTTGGGTATTTTACTGTTATAGGTATGTACATTTGTTTTTAATATTAAGAATTTAAACTTCAATAATAGTTATTTAGTTTTGAAAATTTATATTAAATGAATCATAACTATGTTCAGTAAATATTTTCAATAACAATTAAATCTGAATATAATTATCACAGTTTTAGATGTTACATCTTTTACTTTTGCAATGTTTTTCTTTCTTATTTCTTGTTTTTTGTTTTTATTATTTTTAATAAAGCTTGGGTATTTTACTGTTATAGATGTTCCAGTAGTTTTTATTGGTGCTAGCCGATCCCGGCCTGCCTCTACCAGGTAGTGCCTCTACTGGCCTAATGCCTTCTACCAAATAATGCCATTATCAGGCTTGCCTTTACCAGGCATAGCAAAACCCAGCTTCACAATATCCAGAGACAGTTCCCCTACCTTTCATTTCATTCCATTTCATTATATTTTTTATAAGAAATTGGTTAAATAGTTCGGTCCTATGATTTTTTCTACTTTGTAAATTTGAGAATCTATTTCACGACAGTACAAAAATACTAGCAACCTTGAATGTATGAGTGCGCCATTAGAACTTAATAAACATCTGTAATTATAATTTTGATGCACTTAAAGTGTACATTTCCATAAATTATTTTCTCATAAGCCGAAATGTGGAACTCCGAAAATTAGGATCATGCTACATAAAAAGTACGATGTTTAATAAACATTGAATGTTATGATTATCGAAGATTTTTATTTATTTATTTATTTTTTATTTATTTATTTATTTATTTATTTATTTTTTTTTTTTTTTGGTGGCTACGCATCGCACATGCCACATGTCATGTGCATGTATCATATTTTTGTAATTTCACAGTGTCAGGTCTGATTATCATCATATATTTCAGTTAAATGGTCATTTATGATTATATGTGGGTTTAAATGTATATAGCGAAGGCATGGAGCAGTGTTTAGTTTGTCGGAAATTACTCCTCGAACCAGGGATCATATAATACTAATCCTGCTCGAACTGTTCTTTGAAGTTTATTATAATCTCTAGTTTTACTGAAGAAAAAATTTTAATTTATCAAATTACAAGATATATAATTCCTTTTAGATGTAGATGCCATTTATAAAATCACCATAGAATGTTCTCAAAATAGAAATATCTTCTAGATCACAAAAAAACCCTATGCATACTTAGAATATTTAATAAAGGTTAAGCCGTCTTACTATGTACATGTATTCCTTATTGCGATTTTTTAAACCCAAACACCAAAGATCAAATAAGGCGTATTTTCTCTTTATTATCATTTCTTAACGATTTCCAACATAGAAAAAAAATTCTAATTATTCAGTATCTTTTATTTCGCCTACGAAAAAAGTATCTAATTTTAAGAATAAAATCTTATGTTTTCTATATATATTGATATCAAACAAATAAGTATAATGAGTGCTTTGAAATAAAATTCGCCAACCGATCTCTGTGATATTTTCATACAAAAATCACATGGTTAATTTGGATAATATAGAAATTTATCAATGTCACAAATAAATCTGTAATCATTCAGGCTTTTCACTCAACACAAAACTTTAAACAGATTTAAATTATTATATTTCAAGAATTAATCCACCACATTCCTCCTTTCATCAATATATAGTACTTCAGAATACTTATAGTAGGACTTAAGTTTTTTTTTTTAATTAAATTACTTTATCTGTTTTATCCATAATTATTATGACAATGGGAATATATTGTTTTTGCATTATGATTATATATCTGAAAAGATAATATTTTAATGGAGCATTTTGTACTTTTCAGCACTTTATGCCTTTATGGTTGATGTCACAATTTTTCGATTTATAACAAATTGTTAAATTGACCTTGAATGGTAAATCTCATCATCTAATAAATATTTAAGTACAAGTTTCATGCAATGTCAGAATCAATACCAGACCAATAAATAAACATGAAATTAATCCAATTACAGATCAGCATTCCACTGTTACAGTGATTCAACCTCTCAGATTATTATACGTTAAATCCAGTGATATTAGTTTTAAAACTTTATATCCTGCTTTAAAGGGCACCTCTATATAGCAAATCACTGTCTATAAAGGGCACAGTGAAAAGGTCCCAAGCATGTAAAATAAACCTCTGCATAACGGGTACCTGCTCATAAAGGGCACTTTTTCTGGTCCCTTGTGTGCCCTTTGTAGACAGGTTTGACTTTATTAGAAATAAGCTAAATTTTAAGGTAATTTCTCATCGGCGTCATGCAAAGAATGTTAATACATGGTATTTATCAAAATAAACAATACTCATGTGTGTGATTTTCCAAAACCTGTCAGATATCCTTACTTTTTGTAATGACATTAATTTTGTTATTTTTATAGTTTAACTTTTTACCTTTTGACCTTAAAGTAACATTATGGGCGTTGTCAATTATCTGTTTTGTGATTGGATGGATGGAGGAATTATTGTTTAACGTCCAGTGGCAGCCAGGTGCATATCAGGATAATGAATATGATCCCTGCTTTGTACTAGACCGACACGCTAAGTCGGATTTTTAATGTGCTAGCTCACGAGGTATCTGTCCGCAGGAAGACATATCACCTCACTCGGATACATTATACTGACTCCGAGCCGACCAGTCTTTGCTCTTACTCCTAGATGTCGCGTGCTTGGCGGAGAAGAAGCAAATACCAATTTCAATGTCTTTGGTTTGACCCGGCCGGGGATCGAACCCGCGACCTTCCGCACTCGGGGGCGAGGACGCTACCACGAGACCACCGAGGCGGTCCTGTTTTGTGATTGGAGGAAAATGTTTTAATTATGATGCTTAGGCTAGTATGTTGCTGAAGTTGGTGAAAATTATGATTCATATATCTTATAACAATACAACTAGAGATTTTTTTTATATAAATATAGCTGTTTCCTATAACTTATAAACTACATGTGGGCAATGGTAACTTTTATTACCGAATATCACAACTGGTTAATCCATATAAAGATAGAAAAGATATACATCGAAATAAATGGGATGTCTTTTTCACTTGCTTTTTCCATGTTTTCTACCGTCGATGGACTCAAGAGTCCGGGTTGTTATTATCCTATCAGTGGAGATTGCTTAGTTGTTATGAAGCATTCAGACATTCCTCCGACGTTAAAGGGCGAGTTTTAGAATTGGCTGAATCGGGGGGGTGTCAGAGCGGACTCTTTATATGAAACTGGGAAATAATACAAATTTACTTTTCTTCGAATTTTAAATTATGTTTCTACCAAGAAAACCGTGTTTCTTTTACTTCTTTAACCATTTGAAAAAAATTCTAACATTTTCGGCAACTTGAGGTTGACAATTTTTACCAATGATTGATAGCGACCTTTCGTTTGCTCTTTTTCGATAAATATAGAGGCTTTCCGAATTCTGACCAATGAGAGGGTCTGCCCTATCCGCCTGGGCATTTCTGTCGTCTATACCAAGCAGTTATGAAAAACTAAAAGCTTTCTATGGTACAAAATTTAATGCTCTCACTATACAGCAGATTCAATTGCCAAAATGAGATTGATAAAATGCAGAGTATTGCGAGCTCAAAGATTTAAATATTTAAATCCTTGGTGAGCTTCAACATCTTTTGCAATACACCTCCTATGTGTGATCAAACACTGTATATTCATTGAACTCTACATAGTTTCACAAAATATAGTGGACATTATTTGTGAATAATTCATATGGTCTGAATAGTTGTTGTGATCTTTATCTAACAGGTAGAAATGTGAACCTTATTTGCAACACATTTGCAATCATACGAAGTATTAATGAAACTCTAAGCAGTTCAGGATGAACTGTGGAGCATGGATGTACATACCAAACTATAGCATCACTGCTATAGGCAACTTCTTAGCCACAAGAAGAAAACAACATGTATGGTTTTATGTCAATTTTAATAATTGCATATATCAATTTATCAACAATATACAATATAAGTAACAACATTAATTAAAAACATTCCATTATGTTCTGACATCTTGTATCTAACCCCGTATGACAATACATAAATTCAATGAAAACAAATTACAATATCTTTAAATGGAGAATTTTTACTTCTGAGGTAAATATAAAAGTTATAATGTCAAGTATAGTATAAATTGGTTTTAAAAAAATCCATTTTGTATAAAAAAAACTGATGAAACTGTCTACTAAAAGCTAAAATTGTGCAATTTTTCAGTTGTTTTACAGCAGTTATATTCAACACCAAACAATTTTTTCCATTGGGGTTTTATGCCACTTTCTTTAGAACTGGTAGAAACCTAGCAGTCAATTTTTATTGGATAAAGAAGATAAACTATTTGGACAGAGATTAGATTGATGTATTTTGGTGGGCAACTTACCAATGTTTGGTAATTGCGCCCTGGTAACTCAAGTTGGGTAAGATATAAATATTACCCGTTTAAAATATAAATACAATGTAATTGTGTTTGTTTTGTTCCAATGTGTGCGAGTTGTTTTTTTTTAAATTTATTTTTAGCAACCCTTATTCATGTTTTGTATAAGAATACCTTTTAGGTTAAAACTGTGTATATTTCATGGTAGTACATATATGTATGCTATTGTTAACAAATTAAAAAATCCAAGATCAAAAGTATATGGAAAGTTGGTATCCCCTTTTTGATATTGTATCTACACACATCTTATGTTGTTTCCCCTTTTATATTAAACATATACTATATCCCAATTAGGGAGAGATTATACTGTGTTTTAGTTTCTTGTAGGTGAAGACAGGAGGTACCTTTGTACCCTCTGCCTTCCTGACAGACCGCAGACACTGTTATAATACTGATAATAATAATAATGGCCATAATAACTGTAGTTTTAGAGTAGGGAACAAGGATATAGCACTTTCTGGCAAAATTTAATAAATAATCATAATGAATAAAACGTAAATAAGAGCCCAAAAGACCCATCCATATAAGCGCTGTGTGTAGATACAAGAGAAGACAGAGCCTGAATGCTTTAGCAGAAATACTGGCAGGCCCTGTCAATTAATGTCAGGGTCACGCCTCATTAACTTTATTGTTGATTATAAGAATTTATAATTAGTTTTGATGATCACTAAGCCACTAAAACCCCAAAATCAAAGTTGTTTTTATACTCAGGAAAGACATGAAGACTTTAGAATCAAGTAAGATATTCTGAGTCAATCTTGTATTACTTTATTTAAAACTGGCCATCTTGTGCGCATTCTTGTTAAAAGTTTTTGAAGACTTTAGAATCAAGTAAGAGAGATAACTGTCATTCTGAGTCAATCTTGTATTACATTATTTAAAACTGGCCATCTTGTGTGCATTCTTGTTAAAAGTTTTGTTACATGTGAATCATCACAGCGTTTTACTACTTATATAATATACATACAACAATTATTATCATAAAACCAAAGAATCTAATTTGACCATTAATCCCAAATGCTAATATGATTTTCTAAGAAAATAAAAATTTTAATTCAACCTAGCTAGATGGACTGCTCAGGGAGAACTTCTCACTCAAGAAGCAATTTTTTAGTATGCATCTATTTGCCCTAAAGAGTCTGAGTCAAGAAACGTTACTATAATATGGTTGTATGTTAATGAAAAAATGTGAACAGGTTCTGTACCAATTCATGTCAACTCACTTGTTCTATGTGAATTGCTACTTGGTAAGAATTACTTTCTGACCAGTACATAAATCAATATATATACACCATTTGCATAATATTTTTCTAGTGTAAGGAAGTTACAATAATATTTTCAATAATTAAAATCTTAATAACAATAAGTAAAAGTGGACTTCAAACTTACTTCACAGACTATCATAAGGTTTTTTCTATGCTATTCTAATAACTACAAAAAAATTTCACAATCTTCTAAAAGTTTTTTTTCTATTCTATTCCATTATTTACAAAATAATGTATATTGCACTTCATTTTACATAACATTTTTAAAAAAATTGCTTTTCATCCCAATCAAAAATTGATAATTGTAAACATCTAATATTTATACATGTAGTATAACAAATTTTGAAATTTGAATACCTACAAATCAATGAGTTACCAAAAACATTAATTATTAGTGTTTTTCAGTAGCGAGTTGTAGATTTGTAGGTATATGAATTTTGAGATTAGTTATTCTGTTTATTATATTGACATATTCCATGTATTCATAAAATTTAACGAGAAAATACAAGGGATTATGTTTTTAAGTGACTACGCATGGACCTTTGTTTGCGATGGCTAATGTTACGTCACTTCCTTCAGTGAAATAGGACTTGATATTTCACTGGGTGAATTATCGAATTTGATTTCACTCGGAAATCCCGGTATTTCACTTGACTCAATGTAATAAGTGTATTATATAAAACATGTTTGAACAATTTTTAATTGTTAATGTGTGTTCTTAGTATTTACAGTGTAGAGATTTATAGTTTAATTTGTAATGTGATCTGTGCCAGAAGCAAATAATGATCAGGCTATAATACACTTAAAAGACACAAATACTGAATTATTCTAAGTAGCAGTCCATAATCTAATGAATGATTGATGCAGATTGTATTCAGAACAAAAGATTGCATTGTCTTATTACTTGAATATAAATCTGGTTTTCTCCTTTAGCAAATAGATATATGCAGCAAACTAACAGGTAACATGTTTATTCTAGATTAAAATCATCCTGATATGCATATATACTCATTTCCACACATTTCAGTACTGAGAGAATTTAGAAAATTGAGCAAATGAAATTAAAATTACAAACTGTTTCTTAATAAGTATGAAAAATTGTATTTCAAGAATCTAGACAAATTTTCTTAAACTGAATACCTCTACTGAATACAATATTTGATAAAGGGCTTCGCTAAGCACAGAATGATATGATCACAAAATGCTTTTTTTAGCACCTTTAACTCCCTGTATCTCAAGAACTGTAAAAGATAGTAAAAGATGATTATTCATTGATTATAGAAATTACCAGTAATTAGCAAAATTCAAAAATAATAGAATTACTAAGGGTTCATTCCTTGTATTGAACACAGTAGATCTCCTTAGCTGAAATTTGGCTTCCTATTTCAGTATTTTTGGTTATGAGTACTTCTTGTTTTAAAATAAGTTTGGTTTTTGGTCTTCCAAATGTTTCGGTTTTAATGCTGCTGATGAGAGGAAACTCCTTGAAATGTGTCCTATACGGCATAGTATAAATTTACTATATCTAATATTAGTATCTTTGGATTGTTATTTTGAAACTCCTGGGACAATGCATTGGATGGTGGACCCTAGGTCCCCAAGGGTATTCGCCAAGCCAGTCGCCAGGCTTGTCTGACATGATTATTCATTGATTTGTTATAGAAATTACCAATATTTAGCAAAATTCAAAAATAATAGAATTACTAAGGGTTCATTCCTTGTATTGCACATGGTAGATCTCCTTAGCTATAAATTCACTATATCTAATATTAGTATCTTTAGATTGTTATTTTATTTTACAATGCCCATTCAAATTGGATGAAAAATTGAAAAAATGTACATATCAAGGCACATTGCTTTTAACCCCTTATATCTCAAAACTTTAAAAGATTGAAGAAATCTGTTACCACTACTACAGGAAACACTCATCAAGATTAATTAAAAGAAAATTACCATTAAAATTGGATGAAAATTACAAATTTTAGGTCTCCTGCAAAATGGCTAATTTTGGCCTCGTCAACCAGTTTTATCTCTGCAATGACAAAAGTAACACAAAAATGCCATGGTGGTAAAATATCATAAGGATATGTTCAATAGAACAAAATTAAAGTAGCAGAAACCTAACTGTATATGGACGCTGACACCAACGACGAGAGGCTCATACCATAATACGACCACAAACATTTGCTGTCTTATAAAAAAAAGTGAGCTTGATCTTCAGATTTCAATTAGACTGCACAAACAAGTGGCAAGATGCTGACAAACAATTCCTTACAAGAATATCTGTTTTGATTCTACTACCATTTTTCTCTTAGGAAAAATTATAATTTGAGAAATGATTTACAGTGGCTTCAAAATATCCTGATTTTACCATTTGTGGCCCTTTATGCCAAATATTTTGCCTAGAGTGACAGCGAGTGGTAAAATATCGGCATAAAGGGCCTACCTGAGGTAAAATCATGATATTTTCAAGCCACCATGAATTATTTCTATTCTAATAGAACATTTTCTTCAACATTTTTTTTTAAATGCAGCAAACATAGGTATTCAGACACCAAGACGCCACCACACAACGCAAGTTATACTAGGACATCGTTAAAGCTTGTGGGAAAATTTACTATGACATTGCCAAACAAGCCGTCTGATGTCTGTGACGTTGGAATCAAAATATCCATATTTTACCATGAATGTAGACTTAAGCGTTTGAAGCAGATCATATTAAAATTTCATGTTAATTATCGTACAGTTATAATAATTACAACTGCTTAATATTAAATGACATATTTATGTCAACTTCCATTACCAAAAAGAGTTATCTTGCAGCAAAAAATGGGAAATAAAAGATTTTCTATACAAAAATTGATTTATAAATTACATAATTTTATTACAGTTTGTTATGTTGTTCAAAAGTATCAATGCAAAAAAAACTAGAAAATGTGTCTATAAGACACTGATGCCCCTCCCTAAAAACAACCCAAGTGTTGCTGAACTGTGTTTTACCATACAAGAGAACTGTAGTGGTTAAATATTCATATATTACTATAGGTTTCTAAGAAATGAATCTAAATGCAAAACTAGACCAAAGTCAGTGAAGCAGGAAATATAGGTCATAGAGACCCAAATGTTGCTGAACTCCATTGTACTATACAAGAGAACTGTAGTGGTAAAATATCATTGATATATTACTATAGGTTTCTGAGAAATAGAGCTTAATGTAAGACTTAACAAAAGTCACTGAAGCATGAAATGAAGGTCATAGGACCCATGTGTTACTGAACTACATTGTACTATACAAGAGGACTGTAGTGGTGAAATATCACAGATATATTACTATAGGTCTCTGAGAAATGGAGCTAAACGTAAAACTTAACTGAATCGGGACATACAGATGTACAGACGGACAGACAAGGGTAATTCTATATGCCCCAGCCAGATTCATGGCGGGGCATAAAAATATCTGACATCTGAAGAATCTAAGACTTTTTTTTCAGAAACTAAAAACTTTAAAAATCAATATGATACTTAACTGCGTCTTTATACAATGTAAAGAATGTATCAAAACTTTGCTCTCTCTAAAAGATATTTTATAAACAAGAATACAGCTTTTTTCCTTTTATAGCAAGTGTGAATTTTCATTTAAATTAGCAAAATCAAACTATATGTATATGTGCAAGTATTCCTTTCTAAAAGTTTTTCGTCTTAATATGAAATCAAATTATAAATTATTATGAAGAATAAATAACAATGACTAAATTATGACTAAAAAATCTATAAAATATCTATGAATCAAAATGTAAAATGTTGAGGATTATAAAAAGACTTTAAACTTAAATCAGTATAAAAAGTGAAGCAGAATCCAACAGATAATTAAAATCATCACTAAAATATATACAACCATCATACATGTCTCAGTTAATCTAAATAAATTAAAACAACCATTAACATCTAGTTAACTTTTATGAGTTACAAAATTGCAGTACCATTTAATCAAGCACAGAGGTTCTGAAAGCCATTCAACCAATAAATGAATTGCAACTTCATTCATCTTTCTTTAAAATTCAATGTCAAATACATCTTTTTGCATCACAATACTCAACGGTCCAATTTTCACAAAATGATCTTCTTCATACATAATTCTATTCCTTTACATTCAAAAAGCCAACAGACAAAAAATATTTACTGCCGTTATCAAATAAGTGTTATTTATTCTATAATTAGAAAATAATAGATTTGGTCAATTCTTAGATTTTTTAAATAGGTAATAATAATGACAATATAAGTACTATATGCACTGATAAATTCCTATACTAATTTATTTATTCCTTTTTAAAATCAAGATAATGATTCTTTTTTTTTCCAAAATTCATCATTCTGAAATACAACTCAAATTTTATCACAGACAACTCTTCAATAAATAAGTTAGAACGTATATCATGAGAGATAATAGATTTCTTCACTTCATTTAACTCAACATTTTTCATTTCGGCAAGAATATACACTAGAACTCATGGCTGATATTATATAATAAATATATGTTTCCGTCATTTAATCAAGAGAACATATGTTTTAAATACAAAGTATTAATATTTCTAAACTGTATATTTTGATGGAAACCAATTTTCATATATAGGTATTATATGTCTTCTTCATTAAATACGATATTAGAGGCAACTGACCTCTACGTTGCGTACTTTTGTACAAATAAAACTTCCTTTTAACAATGAGCATTCAATCAATGCTTTAAGAACAAAAAGTTTGAATTTATAAAGAAAGGAGTTCTTATGTGACAAATACTCATAAATGTATTAAAAATAATATTTTTCATGTTTGGATACTATTTGATGAAGGCTGCACACATCATTTAATGCAAAGCTTAATTCACAACAATACTTTATTACTAAAATAAAAATTTCTTACAAAATACTGAATTTAAGAGTTTACTTGTGTGTATTACATACATATTTAAAGCATAAATCTTTGAATTTCTAGAAATACTGAGTTTAAGTGCTTATATTTTAACATGTGTGCATTCATTACACACGAGCTTTCTCCATTACATCACTACATTCTACTTAAAGCTGACTCTTTGTATATTTAATATACATTATATCTTGACTCAAACAACATCTACATTGTACCTGAACCATACTAAAATCATGAACTTCTCAGTGATTTTTCAAATTTTTATGATAAACCATGTGGCAGCACATTTCAAATATTTTGAATTTTCTGTCTAATAATATTCATGGTTCTTACAGAAACATTTCATTTTTATTTCAAGCTTCAATATTTCAGTATAATCACTTATAAATATGTTGTATTTTAACACTGATTGTAACATGGTATGATTAGATACCCATCTTTAGTGACTTTACATGATTAAAGTATATATGCTGTCTCTTTTTCAGATAGCACAATGATTAGTGACACAGATTGACCATTAAAAGATGCACAGGAAGCTACTAATTTTTTTCACAATTTAAAATACCAATATCACCATCTACAATATACACATGTCTTTTGGCACCTTCAAATAGCACATTTGATTTTACTCATTTTTACAAAAATGAGTAGAAGTGTGAGTTTAAAGTTAATATACATTTATTTTACAGCCATAACATAATGTATAGTGTTTGTTGATCTGCTGATTCTCATGAAAAATCAGTTCAAAGTCTTAACAAGTTAATTTAGGGCAAAAACAACATCTGCAATAGATATGAAAGTCCTTTTGATAGAATAAAAAACAACATGGGTCAGTAAGCATTGGTAAGTATTGGCTCAATTTTCTGTTTCAAATCATGATAATATGTAATAAAATGATTTTTTATTGTTCTGTTGCTATATCAGTTATCTTGGTAAACTTACATTTTGAAAACATCCCTATTTCTAGATTAAATCATAACACTATTATACATGTTTATTGTGTGTTAATCAGCTTTTTACTGTTTTTCCTTACACAAATATGAGTGTTTATAAGCTTGTTCTCCATCAAACATCAACCATTAATTATCATT
This sequence comes from Mytilisepta virgata, assembly GCA_028015205.1. Taxonomy (NCBI): domain Eukaryota; kingdom Metazoa; phylum Mollusca; class Bivalvia; order Mytilida; family Mytilidae; genus Mytilisepta; species Mytilisepta virgata. The sequence continues at coordinate 23,892,271 of CM051520.1, forward strand.
TCCAATTTATTCTTCATCAAGGAAATGAATATCAAATTTAATCATGATATCAAATATTAAATAAAAAAAACAAGTACCAAGGAATCCAACTGCATCCAATATTTTTTTCTGCTACTAAATTATGGTTGATTTGGATGTAGTTTTTAATAAAATATATTATTTTTGGCTCTCTTAATGTATTAAGATAATTATAGTATAACTAATCGATGAATTAAAATACCAGAAATAAACAACAGATGACCAAAATACGCAGTTAATTACGAGTGCGTGTAGAATCTAGCATTTTAACAGAAATGAATTGAAATAAAACGAACTATGTCTTTTGATATCTCTCTGCTGCAATTGTTACTTCCTAGTGTGAAAGAACGGCTGTTCTGTTCACATGTGATGTACCAGAATTTCTTTCACTCGGATGCTACAGTAAATAACCGGTTACAATGTAATAATATTTGGTTCTTAAGTTTACAACTTCCCGAAGTTATTCTTGCTTCTAATTTAACGGATATAAAATTTCACAATACTGGAAAAATGTTTTAAAGTAATAAATATTTTTCATCATACCTCTACAATACATTCAAACATCTGTTATACTGCTTTTATCTAGAATTGAAACATTATCTCTCACTCATGTCATACATACCAAAAATTGGCAAAATAGCCAATCTACTCAAACTGTCAGATTGTCAAAATATTTCTCATAAGTTTTACAAAGACTAGTGTTCTTAAATGATGAGTTATCTGCTCTTTGATTATGTCGATCTGTAAAATCTGTCTGGATTACAGGTCCCGTATAAGATATCTAGAATATAACATTGGTCAAACAAACACTGGTTCTTCTGCATCTGGAGGTAGATTCCATACAAAGTCAAACTGAAATGAAAATAAATTTGTTAACAATATTTATTCATTAATACTGTTTAAGGCTGGTTCATAAAACATTCTGACATCACACATCAAAATTTTAATCAAAGTGTCTTCCGACCTTCATTTTTGTGACACCCCTTAACATATACCATATATGATTTTGTCTTCAAACAGTCTTTTTATAAAGTCTATACACTGAAATACAGTGGAACCTGTGAAATCTGAAATCAGAGTATTCCAACATCTTGTGTAATCTGACAACATATGTTGGTCCCAGGGATTCCCAGAAAATCCTTTTAACAGTTTTATGACCAGTGTCTTCTGGCATCCTCTCTTTATATCATATATTTTTCGTGATCCTAAAAGGACCAAAATTGTGGCTGATTAGACATGTTTGTCTGTATAAGTACTAAGCATGTACTTACCCCAGCAAAAGGGTCTCTGCCATTCATAAGAGGTACTGAGTTAGGGTTTGGGTTAGGAGCATAACTAAAACTCACACCAGACATAGGAAAGAAATCCTGTGGGACTGTTTGCTTCGGAGAGATCTGAAAATGATAATTCTGTTTTATACAAAATCAGTTTCAATCTTATTACACTGAACATGTATTATCGATAATGAATTTTAACATTATTCCATTTGGAAATAGTTTCACTTTTAAAGGTGACAGTCACTAAGGCTATCCATACTTAAATTAAGCTTACAAAAACACAATTTCTGAATAGAATTTCATGATTCAGTAGTTACAAATTAGAATGGTTTTAACAAAAATAAACTGTAATTAAAATTATAACCTCTCTGGCATGTCTGGGTGAATTTGAAATTTACCTTTTTTTCAATAACTGCAGTAAAATTAATTCCTTTATAAAAGTGGAGGTTCTGTAATGTAGACAGATCTGTTAATCTCTTCTCTGGACTTTTTATAAGTAACTAATAAAAATAACCATTTTTAATTTATTATATTGTATTATAAATGTACATGTAAATTTAATAAGTAAACTACATAACCACAAAATATTTCTTTATTTTCTAAAACCAGAAGTTGTTTTTTTTTTTTTTTTTCATAATGGATTTCCCAAAATTGACTGACATTTTTATGCTGATTTAACAAAATTAATATGTTCATGAAGATACAATTTACATCTGTTGAGTTACAGATACTAAAATCTGAAAACAAAATAAATGTTTTTAAACAGTTCAATTTTTTTTTCCTAAATTCAAACATTAATATTTCTTTTGAAACTACAAGTAAGTTTATATTCCTGAATTAAGAGATTTTATTGAATAAAATTCTGCTCATTAATGAAAATAACCATATTATTTTTCATTCAGAAATCCCAGTATTGCAACATACTCATTTTAATAATAAACAAAATACGAATAAAACAAAAAAAATTAGTGTCAGATGAAGATGAAATAGGTATAATGCCAGATACAACTGCTATTTTTTTTTCTGGTTTAAAAACTTATACAATTCAATTTCATATTTGCTGTCAATTTATGTATAATTACAGTTTATCTATTAAATCTTGAGGCAAAACTGACTAAATTAATCTGAGCCTTTAATATGAAACACATCTGACTAGCTGCATGACTTACTTTACTAACAACTTCTTGAGCAGAATCACTACAGTGGTTAGGCAGTAAATAATCACAGTCCCACACCAATTGAGTCATTTCTGTGTGGTCTAAAGCACCTTCAGCTGGATACTAGAATTACAGAATTCAAGACATTAGCGACATATCAGTCAAATGTTAGTTCAGTCTGGTACTTTAAATCAAGAATTTATCCACAATATTGAGAATTCATCTATCAACAAAATAGATATTTAAACATTGCACCACAAACTCCTGATATACTGACCAGCATATGATTGATGAAGAAGGTCAAATGTAACAAGCTTTCATCCTTGATGAAATAATTTGTACTTAGTTTGAAAGTACTCAGTAAGAAAAAACTGCCAAAATATTGAAATACGTTTGTACATTTCCTTCCTAATACAATGTTTGAAATGTGAACATTTCAAATACATGTAATCAATTGTTTTTTTTTCAAAACATTTCACAACACTGACACACAAATCTACTAAGTATTATTTAACTCAAAGACTAATCAAGTTAAGAAGATGACCTAAGTTTGTGACAAAGATCCTCAATGCAGAGATTTCAACCTTAATAATCCAGATACACCTGGTAGTTTATATAAATAATCATATATGTACCAATTATAATAATATAACTCCAAAAGCTTTAAAAGTTGCTGAACAAAAATGTGAGAGACAAATGGTCTAAGGAACAAAAGAATTACTAATAATAAAAATGAAGTTGAATGATGAAACCTTGCAAAAAATCGACTGGCATAACCTGGAAAGTCCTTAAATTATTCTAATTAATTCAAAATTTATTATAGTAAAGCGACTTATTTGAAGTATAGGGCACTGATAAACAAACATACATTACATTACTACTGGCAAATGTTTCAACGTAAGCTCAGATACTCAGTTAGTATATTTTGTCACTATGATTTATATTTCTGAATTGTCCTTACCTTTCCAGCTAACATGACAAACATTAATATTCCTAATGACCACCAGTCTGCTGTGTGACCATAAGGATGTGAGACTAGTACTTCAGGAGCTGAAACATAACAGAATATTTTTCCTTTTACAAGCAGTCACTATAAATCTGTTTGAAAGTTTTCCAACAGTTTACATAAAAAAGCAACAATATACACAGTGTAGACATTATGAAATACGATATGTTCAATCAACTTAATTACAGATTGTATTGAATTGTTTTTAAATTATCATTGCTGAAAGACTGCATATACATACACATGTATTTAATATATGTATATATCCTCAAGCAATCATGCCACAATAAAATCTCAACAGCCTCCATCAATCATTTAATTAAGTAGCTAATGTAACATCAATTATTTCTGCTGACTAAAGAGCAAAATAAGTTTATGCTGACTACATTTACGAAGGATAACATAACAATAAAAGTGATGTCTTACCCATATACTGAAGAGTACCACATATAGTTCTTGTTTTTTCTCCTTTTGTTAACCATTTTGATAAACCAAAATCTGTTAACTGGATATGACCTAAATAAAAGAATTTCAGTCATCATGAAATGTGGGAGTAAGGAATAAATAATTACCTTTTATTCTGATATATTTTAATAATTTTAGTAAGAGGTCTTCTTGTAGAATGTTACTACAAAATCTGCATTAAAAGTACATTGTAATATGATAACAGACCAGTACTTATTTTCCTGCCATTTATAGAAATAAAGGACAAAACTAAGCACAGTGATCTTGACCTCTGGCCTATGGATCAAAAATTCAATAGGGTGATTTTCTTTTCCATTTCTTCCATCTGAACTAGTTTCATTCCAATTTGGCAGAGAAAAGTCAAGTTATCATACATATCATGATTTTTTTTATAATAACACTGAAATATTTTTAATAACACTGAATTTGACCTTTGCAAACTCATTTTATCATTCAGAAAATAAGCAAAATGATAAAAAACACAAATCCTATTGTCCTTTCCTATTATACAGGTGTTCTCATTAATCACACTTCAATTCATTTATTATATGTGAGTCTACAGTTAATTTATTGTTAAAATATTTTCAATTGAAAAATTTTCTTTTATAAAATCTTTGAAGCAAACATGTAAAGTAATATGACATTCTTGCATAAAGACTACAATCTTTCTCATGAAAAGCTATAATTATACAACTAAGGAAGGAACAATCTTTTCAAACTCAAGCCATAATATTTACCTTCTTGATCAAACAGTATATTCTCCATCTGAAATAAAAAAAGAAATACTCCAAAAAAAACCTAGAATGTATAAAGTTCTCTACAAAGTTTAATTCCACAATGCTGATACATGTAAATCTCTATCAAACTGAGGCTGTACAACAGCTTGCTGGAATACACACAGACTAACACTTTCTAAATCTCTTAATATCTGCAAAAAGTGCTAACATTTAGTTTTTATGGAACTATTGATCAACAAAGCTTAAACTAGAGGTCCAAGGAGCCTGTATCGCTCACCTGGACTTTGTGCATCTTGAATGGCAGCCTGGAACATTTCTGTCAAGTTCCAATTGGCTCACTAGTTTCAAACAATAAGATCTTTCAGTGAACTTTCCCATTAGGTACAATGTTAAATTATGTTTGACTCTGGCAGCCATAATCAATGACAGACAGGGTCATCAGATACAAATCTGAAAAAAACCAACTACATACTATTGCTGCCATTTTTTGTTCCAATTGGCCAAGTGGTTTCTGACAAGAAGATCTTTTAGTAAATTTCCAATAGTGTCCTATGTATAACTATCTCGGCTCTGGCAGCCATCTTGGACGGCGGCCAGGGTCATCGGAAACATTTCTGAAAGAGGATAACTTAAGGACCATTGCTGTCAAGTGTTGTTCCAATTGGCTTCAGACAAGAAGATCTTTAAGTACATTCCCCATAAGGTTCTATGTTAAATTATGTTCAGCTCTTGGCGCCATCTTGGATGGCGGGCTGGGTCATTGGATATAATCATGAAAGAGGACCACCTAAGGACCATTGCTGCCAGATTTTGTTCCAATTGGCTAATTGGTTTCAGACAAGAAGATCTTTATGTACATTCCCCATAGGGTCCTATGTCAAACTATGTTCTACTTTATCGCCATCATGGATGGCTAGCGTGGTCATTGTATAAAAATTCTGAAAGAGGACCATCTAACGACCATTGCTGCCAAATTTTGCTCCAATTGGCCAAGTGGTTTCAGACAAGAAGATCTTTTAAGTACATTCCCCATAGGGTCCTATGTTAAACTATGTTTGGCTCTCGGGGCCATCTTGGATGACAGGCTGGGTCATCTGATATATATTTCTGAAAGTGGACCACCTAAGGACCATTGCTGCCAACTTTTGTTCCAATTTTCCTAATGGTTTCAGAGAAGATGAACTTTAAAGGAAATTTTGCGATGACGATGACGGATGCCAAATGATGGCAATAGCTCACATGGCATTTTAGGCCAGGTGAGTTAAAAATTGGCTATAGTGTTTGTCCATCTGCAAGGTTTCTGATGAAAATTGATTGAACCTGAAAATTACAACCGCACTGAGGTTTAGATAATTATAGATAACAATATTCATCAAATAATATAATAAAACAGTAATGAAAACCCAAGCTCTTAACCCATACTTCAAATTGTATTTATATAAGATATATCTGACAAAATGCAATAGTTCTTGATAATTCCTATTTCTGTAACTTTAAATTTGTACATATACATGTGAATGGTTGATTATTTCAGCCATACCTTCAGATCTCTGTATATAACACCAGAATTATGTAAATAATCTGAAAACAGAACAAGATTTGATTATAAAAACTAATAAAGCAAAGTATTTTCACCTTATAATCAAACAATCACTTTCGATTAGTATTAAAAATTCATTATCTGATACCCAATGAAATGCGTATACATACTGTACATAATACTACAAAGTTTTTTTTTAACATAGTGTTAATAATTTTATGTTGTGCAAGAATTTTCTGTTTTCATACTCCTTTTGTGGGAATGTTGAAGCATGACAATGAAATACATTTGGATATTATATACTATTTCTTGCCACTCAGTCAAGCACACATTTACTGTCTGGACACCTAAGTTCTTAAAATGGATTTTTCGCATTTTAAAAGTCTAAACTTTAGAATTATTAGACAATCTTTTGTTTTTTAATTAACCTTATTGAGTCGTCCAAGAAAAGATAAAAAATTAAAGTTGTTTCTAAAGGTTATGTTTGTATATCTCATAAATGATTCTAAATAAGGAATTTCCAATAGAACAATTAATTCACTTGAAAATTTAAAAAAAAATAATAATTTGAAATAATCAACTCCAACCTATCCTAAAATTTGCAAAACTGTTATTTTAAATATTCTTAATGCACTTTGTGCTGATTTCATGAATCATAGGGTTGTAATACTTAATTTTATAAAATCTCACTGTTACATTGAAAATTCCATAGGCTGAATTTTTTTATTCTCTGGAAGACATGATTGAACGAAATAAAGTAAGTTCAATTGTTTCAGTTATGACTTAGCTCCCAAGTGACTACATGTAGACAATTCATATTAAGGTATTCAAATTTTGAAAAATCCATTTTACGAACTGAGGTGTCCAGACAGTAAAAATTAACTTTGATTAACTGTTGATTTGATACCAACCTAATACTAAACATAATTCTGCTACATATAACTTGACTAAAGGTTCTGGGAAGTATCCATGGAATGTCCACAGTGTAAACATATCTCCATATGGCACATAATCTAAAACTGTATAAAATTATCTCTCAATGTAATACCAAAATATCATGTTACCTAATTCAAATTATCTCTAATTCAAGATGTCATAAAGGAACTCATTTGTCTTCTATTTCGAAAGAGTTTCAACAATAACCAAAGTATTTTGCAATACAATCCCCATAACTGACAAAAACATATATTCTGGATAGTTATCGATGATCTAAACATTAGTAGAATTTGTTTGCACTTTCTGCCTTGTACTTTGTGATTCAGATTATGATTGATTTTCCAATAGTTTTGTTGTTATACTCACCAATATATAAATGTTTCCGGGACTGCCAGTATTCATGAAGCTTTACAATAAATGGATGGTCTCCAAGCATTGCCTACCAATACAAAATACAAAAACAGTAAATTTCGGGATCATCACTTTATACCCAATTACACAAATGTACATTGAAAATGCTACATGACACAGATTACCATTTTTTTGTTATATTTAATCCCTCTCAATGCAATCAACTATTTTGTGGTAGCCATTTTTCATTGGTTGAGAAAGCCTGTGTAACCAATTGATTTGGATTACATTAGTTTTATGCCACTCTGAGCAAACGACTCATCAGCTTGTCAGATTCAAAATCACTATGTCAGTGTTGACAATATCTAGTGGCCATTAAGGGTCCCAAACTATAAAGTAGTAATGACAATTATAGATTTATACTAGAATTATACAGATAACTAGATGTGGAGATTTTAATCAAGATTTTATCCACTATTTTCTTTTTACTTAATGCTTGTGTATGTACACTGACCTTGCAAACCTGTTTACAGCACCTTCCTCTGATTTTAATTTTTTTTTATTCAGGATTAAAAATTTTATTTTATTCATGATTTCTAGGCATTTCTCCATCAAAAAGTAGGTTTATATATAAACACTGACTTTGAATCAATGCATACAATACCTTTGACAATAGAAAAGGGACATAATCAACCACATATTCTGCATAAATTCAAAACATTTGAGGATTTCTTTCTTATTAATTGTGAAAATCATTTTAAATGTACATTATTCTATAAATAATGTTGCTTCTTAGCTTGTCTTAATAACACATTATAACATTAAATGATATACCTGGATAGCTGCCTCATCTTTACATTGCTGTATGGCATTTTCTACAATAATCTGGGTTTTTCCCATAACCTATAAATGGAAAAATCTTATTCTGGTATCCTGGTCTTTACAATGCTTTATAGCATTTGCAACAATCGTGCATTTTTCACAAACCTTTCAAAGAAAATCCATCTTTACACTGCTTAATGACATTTTCTACCATTGTTTATGCTTTGCTCATGATCCATAAATAGAAACCAGCTTAACAAAAGACTATCTTTGAAATTTAACCAATCAGAAAAGCATCTTATGGGTTCTAAGCAGTCATGGTTTTTGGTGGAACACACTAAAGCCCTTATTAGGATCATTTCTGCAAAGTTTGGTATTATTCTATTCTATATAAAATTATTTTTTATACAATTCCTGTATGTTCCAATCGCTAGTAAGTCCTTTGCTGTCGGTAATCTTGAATCAAAGTTACAATACAATAAAAAAGATCTCTTTTTGAGACCTAACAGCCAAGTTTTTTTGGGGGGGAACAACATTGAAGAAACAACATTGGTTTGGTCTTCACAAGGATCATTTAGGCCTAGTCTGGTTTCATTTTGTTCACTAGTTCTGCAGAAGAAGTTTAATATTTACTGGCAACAGACACCATATAACAGATGATGTATGTTGAATGCAAAGTGATTAGGGAATAACAGTGTTGTATTTGATGTGGTTCCTGCATAAAAAATAGATTTTACTGTCGCAAATTGAGTTGATCTGTCGACACTATAAGGAGCCAGGTAAACAGATACAGTAACAGGGCTTTCCAAAGTAGCCGGTAGACAGCGGAAATTCTCAATTTATAGGTTAAAACCAAAAAGTTCAGGAAATTGGGTGCACGGTCGCGCTAAACATTGTGATGTAACTGATGGGCTGGCAGTTTGAACAGAGGAATTGGGTAATTTTTTAATGTCACTGTCGTAATCAAAATGGAATAAAAATTAATTGAATAGCATTTCCAAAGCTCAGTTCGTATTATTTTCACTTGTCCAATATTCAATTCCTCCAAAATGCACTTTAAAAAATGACAACCAAGCTTTGTTACAGACAGGTAGAACATAGATTTTACGCAGTCTCTTAGCCAATCAAATTTCTTGTTACATTCTCATTGAATTAGAATTACTCTTAGAACTTGCTGGTTGATGTCTTTGGGTTATATTATTTATGTTGGTCTCTTGATTTTTTACCTTGACTGCATAGAACTGCTTTTCATCTTCCCTTCTAACTTTGTAAACATTTCCGTAGGCCCCCTTGGCAATCACGTCAATAATCTGGAAGTAGATATACAAGTCAAATCATATAAAAAGCACAGTTCCTTTATTTTAACTTTTAATTTGTCACATCTGACCTGTTCCCAGTGTCGTGACATTTTATGTACCTCCAACGATTTGTGACTACCACCAAATAGACTTTGTTGAATTTCATAAATGGTGCTGTACACGGAACAGGAACTGCTTATCCATTCGGAGCCACCGAGTTCACTCCTGGTTTTTATAGAAGTTCGTGTTGTTCATTGTTTTTTAGTTTTCAGTGTTTCAGAACATCAAGTTACAGAATTTTTTTTACATACAATTATTGTATATTACACCATGTAGTACACATGTACTCTGGTAATCAATTTCAGACTTTATACCATCACATGATATATATGTACTGAAATATATTTTTATAACTGCACCTGTATAAAACTACACATATTACAATTAATTGCTTTTATTTGCAAATACTGGAAAAAATCTGAGACTGATCATCAGAGTTGATACATAATTTATTTACAATGTGAGATGGAATATTTATTTGTATTTTATGCAAGTTCATGTATATACATGTATTACACCTTATTTTAGTTTTATTTGTCTTAATCTACAAACCTCAAATTCTTGTGTTGTAAAGTCTCCCCTAACAGGAAAGTCTGGTAAGAACAATGCCTCCACAAGTGGTACATTGTTCCATTTTGGTTTGTCTGGAACAGATGTTTCATTCTCTAACTGTTCATGTGATTTCCCACGACTCAATCGTGCAGAAGCTCTTGTTTTTCCTCTCAAAAAATCTGGATTTGTATCTTGCAAAAACTGTAATATTAATTTTAACATTAACTTAAAAATTTATAGGTTTCACAATGAGTTAGAATAAGTTAATGCTTGATGTTTAATTTGGATATATTAATAAACGAGCATTTGACAAGTTTATTATTAAGTCCAAATTAAATAATGAGTTGATATCAAGTGATCTCTAATTTAATGTTAAACCTATTTCTCTTATCATATCTTAATGTTCATTTTTCTGTGTCGTCAAATGTTGCTGTGTAATGATGAATTTCAGTATAGCAAAATTGTTGATGTACATGTATCAAAATATATTAATTTTCCTACACAATCACACGTTGACCAATCAAATGGGCAAATTTGTTATATCACTAGTTCATATCACATTGTACATGTGTTGTACACAATGTGATATCAAATTTCCCTAACCGTCCGAGAGTGAGCTAATACTGGTCAATCATAAGAAATATTTGAATTTAACATAATTTTTAAATTGTTATCATACAGTTTCATTGTATTTTCAAACTAAGTCTCATTACTTAACTGGTAACAACCAGTTATTTAACTCATTATTACAATAATGAAAATAAATATAAAGTTAAACCAGAACAGCCTTCCAATGTCCCCCGCCACGTGGCAATAACTCCAACAAAAAAAATAATGGTACAGCACTGAAATTCGAACTTGACCAAGATAATACTAAATCACAACTATGATATAAATTTAAATAAAATCCATTAGGTTTGTAGGTGTGAGAGCGCTTACAAGAACAAGAGGCTCTCAAGAGCCTGTATAGCTCACTGATTTATATAGGCAATATACAGAAAAATGTGCAATTTCTAATCAGATGGTCATGGCCATCATGTGTATCATTTCTAGTAGGATATGTATAGGAGTGAGTTTAAATGTCTGAAATTATTTGTGAGAAGAAGCTGTTTGTATGTATTTTCCATAGATCCCATGTTAAATGTGTCAGCCATCTTGGATTACTGATCGGCATCAAAATTATAAATTTGGTACAGGGCCATCATACAACCATTCAGGTATATTATCAATTCATTCTGTCAAACGTTGTTTGTATGTATTTCCCATAAGGTCCTATGTAAATTATGGCCCATAGTGGTGGCCATCTTGGATTTGCAATTGGCACCAAAATTACAAGTCTGGTAGAGGACTATCTAAGAACCATTCCTGCAAAGTAGAAGTTTGTTTGGTCTTGTGGTTTCTAACAAAAAGATTTTTGAAACATTGAGTACTGTGTTAACTATGTCCTGCAGTGCTAGCCATCTTGAATTTCTGATTGGCATAAAAATTACAAATTTGGTACAGGACCATCATACAATCATTCAGACATATTATTAATTCAATCTGTCGAACGGTTTCGAAGGGGAAGTTGTTTGTATGTATTTCCCATAAGGTCCTATGTTAACTATGCCCCGTGGTGGTGGCCATCTTGAACCAATCAGCACCAAAATTATAAATTTGGTAGAGGACCATCCTGCAAAGTAGAAATTCATTTGGTCTTGTGGTTTCTGACAAAATTTTTTAAGTTTCAGCCAATCAGAACACAATCAGAACACATTTATATTGGACCAGACAGCCATGTTGAATATTTGACTAAAATTACAAATTCTGTAACAGACCTTCCCAGGAACATTGCTGCCAAGTTTGGTTCCATTTGTTCAGTGGTTTTTTAGAAGATTGAAATGTGAAAAGTTAATGGACAGATGACGAATGCAAAGTGATGGCAAAAGCTCTGACAAAATTTTCTGAGTTCAAAGGCCAATAACTCTAACAATAATGGCAAGGCACTGAAATTCGAACTTGACCGAATAATACTAAATCACAACTATGATATACATTTAAATAAAATCCATTAAGGTTTGTAGGCATGAGAGGGCATAAAAGAAAAATTGACAAAATTTTCAGAGTTCAAAGGGCAATAACTCCAAAAGAAATATTGGTACAGCACTGAAATTCTAACTTGAAAGAGATAATACTAAATCACAACTATGATAAAAATTTTATAAAAATTCATTGAGAAATGCAGGTGTGAAAGTGCTTACAATGTCGGATGGACGGATGGCTGACATTTCTATGTCCCCAGCAGGTGACAAAAAAATTAATCGATTATTTTTAATCAGGCATTTTTTGTTTGTTTTAATAGTAAATTATAATTCACGAATCTTTGAGGAAATAATTAATCAAGTAAATTGGATAAAATCATTATCATAATTATACATCATCAAAGAAAATAATCAACTAATACATGTAGGTCTTGTCTTTGTTTTGGTTTTACTCATTTTATAGTCCAAATAGTTTGATGCAAGCTAAAATCCAAGCCCGCCTTTTATTAGTCTGACAGCTTAATTCCCTTCAACCCACCATTTTCATCATTTCACTTTCACTTTGAACAATTTGCCACATGACGGCATTATCTAATTTTTTGTGTAGTAAATTTCAGACCTGCCAACTATCCTGATTTTGGCGGTATTATCCCGATTTTCATGCCTCAACCCGAATCCCGATATTGGGTTCCTAAAACAAGCAAAAAACCCGATTTTCATAAATTCTACCCGAGAAAATGTTATTCTTACCGATTTCTGGCGATATTATCCAATCAAATTCATCGTAGTATCTGATATTCGGGTCATGTTGATTTACCCGAGGATTATCGATCTGTTTTGACACTAAGTATTATGTAAACATGTACACGTGCCTCAATAAAATCAATGAGTTGTCAAAGTTTTATGAGTCTTAATTGGTAATAAAATTATTGATATTTGTTATTAATACCGATCAGCTTGGGAGTTACATAACTGTTTTAATTTTTTTACTTATCATTTAATTGAGATTAATATTCTAATCAAGTTAACTATTCTTTAATCAGGTGAACATTGTTAATAATTATTTTAATAACCGATCAAAAGAATTTTGCAAATTAAACGTAAAGGCTTGGATGCTGTTTGCAGATTGAGACAATTGTTATAAAAAGGATATGAAAAATGGAATTGATTCATAACAGTTCAAACTATCACAATGGTTGTTACTCCACCCAGCAAGAAGAAACGTTTGCCATAAACAAATGAACCAAATGAAAGAAAAATCTTTACAGAGAATGATACACACAGCATCAAAACAATCTCAAGAGTTCAAGAGACAAACCAAAATTGATCCTAAATATACATGAAATACTCTCTACTGGACATTATAAAAAAAACAGTCATAAGATGAAGCGATACATTTAAATTTTTTCCTCGGGGAAAATCCCCCATGGAGGTTTTCAAAAGTTGGCAGGTCTGAAATTTATGCATATGACCCCGGTAACCCACATATATTTTCTAACCTGAAGTCCCTTATATATAGTCATGTTTTCAGTGGTATGTAAATGAGGATGATGTGTGCCAACCTACATGCATAAATAGGTTCCACGTGATTCCAAGTTTTGTAATGAAATAACGCCTGATTGCAACATCTTGTTCAATGTGAAAGTGAAATGATGAAAATGGTGGGTGGTAGAGGGAGATTGTTGGTGAATAAAATGTACATATTCTTACAGAAAAATAAATAAGGAATTGATTAAACTACCTATAACTGGATATATTACAATTTCGAATCTAAAAACTGCTGCCCCAAGTCTGGGTCGGCAATTTGATTGTTTTGTATACAGAGTGCGCTCTGACGTCCCACAGCCCCAGCACATCACTAAAAAGGCTGTCAGACGTCAGAGCAATTTCAGACTAGCCTTTTATGGACCAGCAACATTAGCCTAAAAAGATAATAATAGCTGACAATTTGGTGTTTTTATAACTTTACTGCAGCCATTTAAAGATTAGCTCATCAGACTGAAAAGATAATAAAATCTTACAATTTAGTGCTTTTGTAACTTGTGCGAAATAAAACCATGTGTTAGTTAAAAATCTCATATGTTCTTATCTTCTTATTCTATTGTTACAAAGTCTTGCTTGTTGTTATGATGTGATATAATAATAAAATATGAAAATCTATCTTCTTTTCTCTCTAAACTTCGATAAGAAGCAACTTAAATATATAAAAAAATAGAATAAGATTCAGAAAATCCACAAAGAAAGTAAGTTATAGACAACAGAGAAAATATCTATGCTTTGAAACCATGATGGTTGTCAATGACTGTTTATCTAATAACTGCATAATTACATGTTTTGCCAGCAAATTCCAATTTGACATGTAACTAATTATGGTTAATAAATCATTCATCCTGAGACAATGCCATATTAACCAGTCCTGGAGTGACTAGAATGACGGGTGCCAACTTGACTTGGTGCCGATATGACTTATATACAAATTAAGAAAGCTCGCATCTGATTTTAATGCCCAACAATAAATTAGGTAATATAAAATTAATATACAATAATTGAATTGATTAGTGAGTGGGAATAGAAAGCATGTAGCCGATGTTGATATTTTATGCACGGAAGGGGAGCAAGCCACTGTGGTCTGACTGAGTGACTCAGCATCACATCACCACCAGTAAGCTCCGACTAAGGAAAACGAATACCTGTGATTCAGGGACAGATTGAGCTTTTCGAAGGGGATTTTTCTGGTTGCTGTTCCCCATATTTTTTCAGTGTCATCTTGATCACATTACTGTAACGTTTTATTTATCAATATCGGTCAAAAACATGTCTTTGTGAACTTTTTTTCCTGTACCGGAAGCCATTAATATATTTTAGTCGGCGGAATTGAACTACAGATAACATATTACATTAAAGTTATTTTTCTAGCAAACGTCCAATACGAATAATACAAAACCAAGTAAGATAATTAACATTTATTTTAAAACCTACAAACTGAAGACAATATCAGCTTCTTCGTAAGATTGACTATCGTTGTTTGGTTATCTTTTAGTTGTCTCTAAAACCAAATCGAAGCAAGACATTTCGGCACATTACAAACTCGGCACATTGTGACAGAATATAATTTCCCGCATAATATTTGTTCCAAAGAACTTTTAGCATATAACAAATGTTCCATTGGGAAATTTCCTTATATAATATTTTATCCAATGTTATAAGAAAATTTCCTTTGCAAAGGATAAAATATTACATAAAGAAAGTTCCAAATGGAACTTTTGTTATATTCTAAAAGTTCTTTGGAACAGATATTATGGACAACGTTTTGTTTGTTTGTTTGTTTAGTTGGGGTTTAACACCGTTTTTAGCACATTTGGCTATTTCGCGGCGGCCAGTTTTTATTGGTGGAGGAAGCCGGAGTACCCGGAGAGAACCATGACCCCAGCGTTGACAGGCTAGTGATCATAAGTAGTCATGAAGAACTACCTAGACCACTTGGCCACCGAGTCCCCCCGACAATTTTTTGACATTTTCCACTAGTATGAAACTTTGAATCGGAACTTTTGTTATGTAACAAAAGTTCCCCATAACAAATATACAGATTTCTATCATGGTAGCAATTAAGTAACATCAAATGAGGCAAAAGAATTTTTAAACATATACATTGAATATACAAAAAATTGTTTAGAACAAAATCTCGGGAACGGATTGATTGTTCATTTACAACTTTTTTATGACAGAAAAATATTCATAAATACTATTACGGCGCTCTTTTCCAGGAATATTTGTTAAACAACGATAGTTCCAGGAATATTTGTAATATTATTTAAGTTCCGGGAATATTTGTAATATTATTTAAGTTCCAGGTATATATCTGTTAGATTATAAAAGTTCAGGAATATTGGTTATATAATAAATGTTCCAGGAATATTGGTTATATTATAAATGTTCCAGGAATATTGGTTATATTATAAATGTTTCCGGAATATTTATTATATGACCAAAGTTCTAGGGATTTATATTACAATTTCCAAAATTATTTCTAGCTACAAATGTATGTAAGTAATTTTCCAATAATAAAGTACAGGCATTTTCATCTGAAATTTGTGGTTAACTTCATGCTTGACTTAAGTATAAGCTCAACTTTGTTCTTGATACAGACAAACGGACCATTTAGTCAAGTAAAGTAAGTGGAGCATGGAGTAATAAAATATTAAAAATATATATTCTTACCTTGTTTAGAAAAAGAGCCATCGTTTAAATATTTAAAAATTTTATTGTATTCCTCAGACTCCATTGTTTGCATGTATTACATGCACAGATAAATGTCATACACAGGTGAGGTGAGCAGTAATTAAGATGCAATCAAGTGTAAAAAATCAAATGACACTCTTTCTTTAAAGGAACTAATATTATGAAATTATATGATGTTTTAGTTCCAGGAAAATATCTTATGAAGGTGGAAATAATATCATGTAATGTTTGTTCCCTAGAACTTTTATTATCCATAGTTTGGTTCCAGGGGGAACAAGTATTATGCGGAACAAATATATGTTCACAACATGTCAAATCGGCATAATGCAAACTCGGCATATTACAAACTCGGCCCACTAATAATAATAATATATATATTTAGGATTTAAACATTTATTAAGTATTCAACAAAGAATTAATGAACAATATCTTCAAAATTAAACCTTCAAAGCTTAAGTTCGACAATTTATTTATAACTATTATAATAGCCTTGCAATCGGGATAAATTCTATCGGAGATGCATTGTGCCCTGAAATCTCCGGATATAGAGGATGAAAATTATTGTGCCAATAAAATAATTTTTATTTCTATTTGTATATAACTTTTGTTTAATTTTTAATGTTGTCTTCTATTATAATTTTTGTTTGTATTTGTCTTATTTATTAATATTTATGAATTTTATTTTCTTCTATGCATAGTTAAATAAACATCACCATAATCTTCTACTTCAACGCATCTGATAAACTGTGGTAATAGTAATAAATATTTAACATTGTCAATGAAATTGTTATTGTTTCCTGTTTGAATTATGTATTTTATTACTGTATTATAACGATTCTATGATTTTCTTTAATTAAATGCAATAAAAACAATAGGATGGCAACCTTTATCCTTTTAATTAGAGCCTTTTTAGGAAACAGGTGTTGATTATATTAATCACGAACTGCATTGATAATTTCGTCTAAAAATGGGCACTGACCATTGTGTTGAGTGTTACCGTGTTGTCACTACCAGACAACAAGCACTGTCCTGTGATAACTGTGAAAGATGGGTACACAGAGTTTGTAATACAGGTATGTATATATTTTTTTATCTTTTACTATTTAATTTGTACTTTCTTCGTTGACTTGAAAACGACTTTTATATATAAATATATTATGTCCCAGTTCTCAGTACGGTTAATTTTTTTTTTCATAAGTTATAATATAATAAACACCAGGCACAAATATTTTTATGTTTTTTTCTCATAATAATCATTTTGCTTTTCAAATAAATATAAAATACATGAATAAGAACCATTTCCATTAATGGGCCGCGTTTGTATAGGCCGAGTATGTACTGTGCCGAGTTTGACATGTCCCGAGTTTGTAATGTGCCGAGATGTCCTGTATTCAACCAAATGATAGAATTATAAAGTGACTATTTAAAGAGAAAATAGACAACAAGCTTCATATTCACTTCTAAGGGAGTTAACTTACTACGACTATGGGTCGTACAAGTCAATAATATCACGCCCCATGTGGGGCCTTTGGCTTAATAAAAAGTTTCAAAGTTTCAAATACATTACATGGAAATACCTTTGTGATTAATTAATGATTTGTTATGCCACTTTATATGGACATTATGATTAGATAAACTACACGTACAACATATCATTGTACATGTAACCGGTGTGAAATTGTAACTACAAGACGCGGACAAAAACTTTAACTCTTCAACTGTAATTGAATAAAAAATATTTCAGGTATAAATCCACTGATAAAAATTAAAAGAGCGAATGAATTATAACATGAATAAATATAGCACGTGGTATATTCAAGGATTTAAATCCTTGGTATATTGTAATAAAAATATTTTATACTTCAAACCAAAAAAAAATACGTTATTTTATTTTATTCTGCTGTATAGACTGGGCTGCTTTTTCTATAATAAATATATATAATATAGAATAGAGAATGGAAACCGGGAATGTGTCAAAGAGACAACAACCCGGCCAAAGAGCAGAAAACAGCTCAAGGCTACCAATGGTCTTCAACACAGCGAGGAAATTCCGCACCCGGAGGCGGGCTTCAGCTGACTCCTAAACAATAATTTATATAACACTGCGGGTAACCCAACTTACATGTATACACCGACCGCACGCTCTAACTTTACCCGAAAATTACAGGGCTTGCAGAAAATTTCACTTTTCTTTGTACAAAAGCGATTTACTTGATTCAAGAATAGCGAGCCGGTGTCGCGCTCACAAAAAAAACCCAAAAAACCAAAAATGACGGAATACAACGCTAATAGATAAATGTAATCAACACGTTGTTGTAGTTTTGGATACCCTTCCTATATTAAGGTTTAAATACCCGAATAGACAGTATTCTCTGGTATCTGCTATTCCGAGCGAAACTAACGACGCATAAAATACAAAAGAGAACGTTGCTGTTTTGAAACAACTTATAAAAAAAACTGACATGATCGCTGATCCTTTAGCTTGAGGTCGGAATATTTGCAAAAGTATTTGAAACATTCGGAACTGAAAAGGGTGAATCTTAGCTCTTTCAACGTTCAGTTATTCATCTTTTGTCTTCGAATTCTTCGCCAAATAAATATTTAAAATTATTAATTCAGTTGTAATAAAATTCTTTGATATCAATTTTGATACACAAGATGTGCATATTTCGTCGACTTAGGACTCAACAGTTGTGCTCAAGGTCTAAAATATTCAAAACCAAAAGAACAATAAAAAAAATGCCAGAATGACCAAAAGGGTTAAATCCAAAACAATCTTAGAAGTACAGAGCTATGCACGAGAAAGACGCTCCTTGGCTTTCACAATTGATTCTATACAGGATCAATTGATGATAATAATAAAAAAAATTAACGATGAACAAAGGAAAACTGTAAATTTAATTCAGCAAATAATGCAACGTTTTTATCAATTCGATGAATTCGACATAATGAGCACTGCAATAGATAAGACTTTCAAAAATGTAAACCTTAATAATTTATGAATATACAGAAGAAACTCTTGCAAGTTTAATCTATAATAATTACTTTTTTTATTATTAGTGTTTTTAAATTAAAGTTGAATTGCATGTAACAATTCACTCTAAAAATTGATAGTTAGTCATACGGAATACATAACGTAAAAATATCAAAGCGTCAAAAAGTACCCATTTTTATGAGTCCATATATATACCACTTTCAAGTCAATTTCACTAAAACACAAGAACGGTGACCCCCTTTTTCTTCATACCAAAGGATTCAGAATTACCATAAAAATATTTTGTCAGTTTTTGGTCCAAATATTTACATATTTAGCGTTTCATTTCCTTGGTTGAACGGGAATGATTCTTTAAAAAATGGTCATTTTACGTTATGTCTATGTAAATTTCACGCCAAAACTGTAATATTTTTAAGACTAAAATGAGAGAAAATAAGGACGGTGATCCAATTTTTTATTTCATATTTCAATGAAGCTCAATAGTAGCTACATTTCTGCAAAATATTTTGCAAATTTAAATATAGTTGATTTGGTATCGTCACAAATTTCTCATCGAGTGAGATAACGACGTCAACTAAATTGACGTGACGTTTCTATTCAAACAGTGTGAATTTCTACAATTTCGCGTCTGTATATCTCGCTTTCATGAACGGTTACCCCTATTTTTCTATGCATGGAAAGATTTGCCGTTTCCTCTGGATTCTTATGGTAGTTTTTTGTAGAAAAAATTTACTTCTAGACAAGTCAATATAACGTTACAAGTGAAATCATGTTGGAAATTATATAAATTTTACTATATAACTTTGTTAATTTCCCGCCATTTTTCGGATTTTCAAAGTAGAAAAACCAATAAAAAATGTACGGTGACCCCCATTTTTTATTTTATATTTCGATGAAAGATATCAAGCTCTACCGACAGGAAAAATATTTTCAAACTATTTTGATAGTCGATTTGGTATCGTCCCACCTTAATATTTTAAAAAGCATGTATGAAGGGAATAGTTTATGTATAAGAACAGGTAATGAGCTCTCAAATGAATTCACTCCTTCAATTGGAGTACTTCAAGGAGACAACCTTAGACCCAACCTGTTTAAACTTTATGTAAATGATTTAGTTGATAGGCTAGCTTTGATTTAGCTGATGACCCGGTCTTCTTAATAATTGTCCACTTAGTAGTATGTTATATGCAGGTGATCTAATTTTACTGTCAACTAGTGGGGAAATAACTTTGTTTAAATAAATTAGCTACATGTACCTTCTGTGATAATAATGGACTAAATGTAAATCTAAAGAAGACAAAAGTAATCATTTTTAATAAGAGAGGTACATTTGTACAGAGCAAGCTCTATTATAAAGGTACTGAAATACAACATTCAAACATCTATAAGTACTTAGGTATTACTTTTGCAGCCCCATGATCATTTACACATTGTCAAGAAGACCTTTACAAAAGAGGACTTCGAGCTGATTATAAATTATTGAAATATTTTGATTGTTCACCCCCTAGTATTAAGACCTTTATTCACTCATTTGACCATACAATCAAACCAATTCTTTTATATGGTTCAGAAATGGGGAACAATAAAGATGCCCACCCTTGATAATAACAATTTTATTCCAAAACAGTACTTCATTGTGATAAATTACATTTGAAGTTTCTTAAATTTATTTGTGGTGTAAATAAAAGGGCTACTAATTTTGGAATTTTTGGTGAACTTGGTAGTTAAGTCAAATTGTATAAATAATATAGAAAATATACCTATAGATATACAAAAAAAAACTCTTTGAATCTTTAATTAAACCAATTTTAATGTATAACTCAGAAATTTGGTATATGGATTACTATGAAAAATATTAAGATCTCAGAGTAGAGCAGCAAATATAAAAATAAAGATTTTGATTTACTAACCTCTATTGACAATGATTGATAATAGCTTTATTGAAAAAGTAAATTTAAAATTTTGCAAATCAATTCTAGGTTTAAGCAAAAAAGCAGTGAACATTGCACCAAGAGCACAGTTAGGACAATATCCAATAGATGTATATGTAAAAGTTCAAGCAGTAAAATATGTAACATAGAAATTAATCCTTTGTTATATGATGCATATTGCACAACTATACTATTGGATGAATCAAGAACCTATTCTTGGTAACTTTTGTTAAAAATGTTATTATGAAAATAATTTAGATTTATCAGAGATAGAAAATATAAACTTTATAAAAGAAACATATAAAATGAATGTACACATGAAAGAGATTGGACAAGAAAATTATAAAAAGCTGATATTGAAAAAATTAACTTCTTTAACATAAAATAATAAATTATTTATTTATAGTAAAGTCAAAAAGGAATATGAAATTGAGCCATATTTACTTAAAGAAAATAACTTTGAAACCAGGAAAAATATTTAAATATAGATAATATCAGATACATATAAAACAATTTTATGTTTTATATGTCTCCGATAATATGGATGATTTTAATAAATTGGTTTTATGTCTTTTATGTCCGTTAATTATGCAATATTCTGCTCCATTTATTAAAGCCTTGGTCACTGAGGAGAGTGGACTCTACAACTGCTTGATTAGTACATATGTATATAATGTCATACTTTTAGTATTTTTTTTATGATGTTTTTGTGCTCTTATATTGTTAATTTTGTTAATTTTATGTATACCATCAACCCCATTGGGGTATAATTGTGCATTTATTCAATAAACGTTTAAACATTTAATTAATATTCATGATATTCAGTGGCGGATTTAGCGGGGGGGGCACAGGGGGCACGTGCCCCCCCAGTTGAGGTCACCAAAAAAAAATTATACGTAAAATTACTAGATACAAAGCTTCACATCGTTCAACATGGTCATAATTACGAAAGGCAAATTTTAAGAAACTGACCATAACACGTTATCTATTGTAATGGTTGATTGCCACCTAGTTGTGAAAATTAACATGTATGTAACGTTTTACAAATCTGATAATAAAGATAAAAGTTAATGAGATGGAAATGTATCACAGGGAAGAAAGAAAAAATTAATTTTCCACCAGTCCCCCTTGAAGATTTGCAAGTGTTTAATTGAACATGCACCCTTCTTATACAATGACTTACTTATTGATTCATTGTTTGCTGACGTGAATTGTTTTAAATACAAACAAAAGATTATCAAAAGATGTCTATCTTTTTTTTTAAATTAATATATTTGAAATTCATTGGTAAGTAACAATATCTGGACTTTTTTAATTTAAGTGTGTTGTTAATACAAATGGGCATTTACAATATCTGATAAATCTTCACTACCATGATTTGTTTAAACTCTTCCGACATATGAGAGGTACATCAACATTTTTTTATAATATTTATATCAGTGAGACTTCTGAAATATAAATTTAAAACCTTTAATTTAATAAATTGTCATTTATTTTATTTAAAACTTGAAGATATTAATAATTGTCAAAAAATTTCTTCTCTCAGTTTTAGCACCTCGGTGGCCGTGTAAAAGAACAAAAGTTTGAGATCCATTTTGAAATTTGATACATGTAACGTCAGAGAATCCAAACTACACTGGCTACCGAAAATGCAGCCACTTCAATCATACTTTGAAATTTAAAACTGCCATCTTTCAGTGATTTTGCATGACATTTTTGACGAAACAAAATTATTAATTATTGAAAGTCTAATAACTTAATTTGGGTCCCCTTTTTTAATTTGCTCATGGTACGCTTTTCAATCAGGGATAAGTTGATGTCATCACTTAGGAAATGTTACGGTCTTCATCACGAATATAGAAGATGATGTTGAACCTGTTCCCACTGTGGTAACATTTCACGCACCTCCACCGATTTGTGACTACCATCGGATGGCGGATTGACTTTGTTGAACTTCATGACGGGTGTCGTATACAGAGCAGGAACCTGCTTACCCTTCCGGAGCACATAAGTTCACCTCTTGATTTTATAGGAGTTTATGTTGTTCATTGTTTTCTAGTTTTCAGTGTTTATTTGTTGTGCTTGTGGTTGTTCATTTTCCTTTCCGGGCTTGTCGGTCTAGCTATGATGTATTGCGGTTTTTGGTTTGCTCCTACATATATTTATCTTCTTTCTTACAATCACTAATCATGCACAGAGACCACGGAGGACCAGATCCTGATAATTAGTTCTACAACCTGACAACAGCAGTAAAAATATAATAATTGCTTTCATTTTTTTGGCAGATACCTAAGCTTCTGTGACGTTAACCAAAAAGAAGATATGATGCTGTACCCCCCCCCCCCCCTCAACAACAAAGGTCGTAAAATCTTCATTATCCCCCCAAAAAGGGGAGATAATTATTCAAAATTGTGCCCCCCCACTCGTCGCCACTCTGGATCCGCCCCTGATATTTGCGGTCGTATAAAAATATTCCACATACCTATAGCCATTAACCTGCAGGCTTCTGCAGGCTTCATTTACCTTGGCAGGCTTCTTTTAGTAGGACCGCGTAAACTATCGTAATTTTTCGGTACGCATTATGGAATATAAAATCAACACTTTATTCCAGTAGGTCAGCAACAATGGCGCTGTCAAGATTAACTGGTCTTGCTCTTCGAAGATATTCGACCTCTTTAAAACATCCGCCAGCACCTTCAAGTCAATTAATTCCTGCAACCAGGAAATTTATGCCAGTTGAAGAGGCTTGTTATAGTAAATGCCTTCATTTGACTTTAGATAAAATTTAATAATCTGAAAATGTGTATCAGAATCCAAGGTCAAATTTCAGACTCGAAAACTTCACAAATTTGGCGTCATTAATGTTACCGCAGTCCTTATGATTCTGATTCACTGTATTACAACTTAAAAATTTAAAAGTAGTATAAGCGAGATTGAAAATTCAGGGCTCGAAATTGGCCGTTGCCCTCTCGTCACAGACGACTTGAAGTTGTTTCGGGCAACTTAAAACTGCAATTTAACTGTTGGTTCGTCCGTTTGTTTTATGGCTGGGCAACAAGAAAAATCCTGAAATATTTCACATGAGAATAAAGCTTTCCAGTTTCTTTATCGATTGCAAATTTTGTTTAACATTTCTGATGTGTTAAAGTTCATCTAAACACTTCAACAAAAATGGCTGTATTTACACCATGAAATTTTCTCTGAGTACAGACAAAACTGTGTAATTTTAAAAGTTTTAAAGCCTGGCAGCACCTTGATAAATAAATGTTACATCCAATTTATGTTCTAAAAAGTTAAAACACTTTATGGATTTTGATGAACATTTTCTTTCCTTGCCACAAAAGATGGTGAAAGAAACAAACACCTGGGTTTTCTTTGATACAGTCCACTCATTTACACTACTGTAAATTCGGAAATTTTCGCGTCCACTTATTATTGCGATTCTTCTGCTCCAGGCAAAATTGCGAGGTTTAATTATTGCGATCGCTGACCGCGTGAAGACTGAAAGGCTTTATTATTTCAATTGGAGATCGGGTAAAAATTGGGTTTTAATTGATGGTTTTAAAAATATTAAAATTCAAAATGTCATTTAAATATAATAGCTGTCCAAACAATAACTATACAACTAAGTATCTACCAATTAACCTGTTTCTGGATGTCGGCAATCAATGACCAGAAACTTACCTGTGTAAATTTAAACAAAGGGTGACACATTTATAATAAATCGGATAAAATATGCATTAAAAATGCGAGTTTTTAATATTGCGATCCCAAACCAATCGCAATTTTCGCAATAATAAAAACATCGCAATAATTTCCATATTTACAGTATTTAAATCACCTTTGTTGTGAGTAGATTTCTATTGTCCATATCAATCAATCTGATACAATACAATAATTACCTGAGGGGGCCATATTAAAGATTTCACCAGACATTATTTTTACACCACCTGTGGCAAGGAAAGAAAATGTTTAGCAAAGTCCACAAAAGTTTTTTTTCTTTTTAAAACACAAAATGAATACAACTTGTATATATCTAGGTGCTGCCAGGATTTAAAATTATTAAAATTACACCGTTTTGTCTGCATTCAGAGAAAATTTCATGGTGTAAACACTGCCATTTTTGTTGCAGTGTATAGATGAACCTTAACAACCCATCGTATCAGATTGGCGAACTTCCATTTTCACAGACTATTCCAGCGACTCATGCATAATGTTATATGTATGCATGCTCTGTATGTTCCTCTTTTCACTAGGAGCACAGTCATTGTTACGATAAACATTTTTGAATTGTTTTTTACCGGTTTTGGTATTTTTTTATTCTGCAAAATAGGAAGTGTATAAAATTCAGGGGAGCCTGGATTGTTGAGATGTTGAGCTAGTTGCCCTGATTTTACACAAAAAACGTGGCAGGGCAATTAGGGATTTTTTAAAATTTCAAGCTCTGCAATTAATCTTGTTAAAACATGTCTTGTTAAATGGGGAACAGTCCTTGAAGACAATGAATTGAGAAGCTATCCCTAAACATAGAAACAGTTCTAAGCATTAAAAAAAAGTTCAGGTAGAATCTACTTTAGCGGACCCCAGAAGTGAGGAAATACCACAACTGATGTGCATGACCAATGAACTTATCTACGATCTTCAGTAAGCACTAGGTGCAGCACTGGGCAAAAACATCAATTGTAATTTATATCTGGTACCCAAATCGTCTATAGATAGGTGATAAATATTTTTTAACCCAGTTTTTAAATAACTTTCAGAAAAAACAGCTCCGCCTGGCGTTAGTTGAACATCCCAACTTTGTAGATGTTGCTATGCAAGCTTTTTTGACGGCTGCCATTTTTGTCCGCTTCAATTTAAAAAATAACTACAATGCTAACAACATGTCTAACAACCACAAAAATAGTGTTGATTACTCCAAGAAGAAGCCAAAGCTTCGCCAACAGCATTTGAGGCTTGAGAACTTACAGAGCGATAAAATGCTAGTAATTTAACATGACTTACCTTCATTTCTAGTGCTCAAAGTCATCCAAGCTAGAGTTCCAAGTATTTGTAATGTCCTGTAGAATTTTAGGCCTTTATGCGTCAACGTTTCTTCCTAAAGTGTTAGGTACCTATTGTCATGTGGACACAAAAGCCTTTTTAGCTCACCTGTCCTAAAAGGACGTGAGCTTTTGCCATCACTTGGCGTCTGTCGTCCGTCGTAAACTTTTCCAAAGATCTACTCTGAAACCACTGAACCAATTACAGCAATAATTAGTCAGAATGATCCTTTGGGTATGTAGATTAAAATTTGTTTTTTATTGTCTTGTCCGTCGAGAAACATGGTCACCAGGGCTAAAAATAGAACATTGTGTAGGGGTAAAATTTAGTTTTTGGCTTATATCTCAAAAACCAAAACATTTAGAGCAAAGGCAGGGGTAAAAATGTTCAACAGGTCAAGATCTACCAGCCAAGAAATTTTCAGATGAATCAGACAACCCTTTGTTGGGTTATTACCCCTGAATTGTTAAGTTTAAGGAAATTTTGCAGTTTTAGGTTATCTTGAATATTATTATAGATAAAGACAAACTGTAAACAACAAAAATGTTCTGGAAAGTAAGATCTACAAAAAAGTTAACATGACCAAAATCGTAAGTTGACCCAGTGTTCTCCCCATAAATTTTGGATAGCATCACATTTAACGTTCTTTCCTATTTCATGTATTTGTAGATACCGTTTCGGACCGCGTCGCGGAAATGTACACGTACAACTGCCTTGCATGTTTATTTGTGAATGATGTATTGTATTTATATTATAATATATTAAATGCAATAATTTGTTCTTTTCTTGTTTTTATTAAATAAAAATAAATATTTTTAGTTCATTATTTTTTAAAATGTCATAATGTCTGCCCATTATCTACATCTACCAAATAGTGACCACCTTCAACTTATTGAAGATTACATGCATGCTACAGGAGCCAGACATAGATTAATAAATTTACAATTTGAAAATATAATCAAAAAGAGTTCTAAACCAAAAATATGTACAGAAAAAAACCAAACTCAGAATGTATGAATAATATTGATATTTAGATATGGCTGCTTATAATCTTCATGTACATGTAATTGGAGTGAAAAGCCTTTAAGTAAATCATATAAATCATACATGTATATCATGAGTGAATACATGTTGGCAGCTTCTTTGGAAAGATTCAATTGTCTCAAATCTGTTATTTTTCTGCACATCGTCACTCGTTTGCACAGAGATCTCTTCATTCAATAATTGCTCCTGTATTAGTTGGAAAAGTATATTTTGGCAGCCTTTGTGTTTGCATTTGAATAACCAATTTTATTTTTCAAAGTTTTATTCATTATTGGCTAGTCCTGGTTTCATATTAAACAGTCAGATGTCTTGTTTACGTTTTACATTTTCCAGGTCTCAATTTTGACCTTTGACATTGAAGTTTTCCATGACATAAGCTAATTAGTTTCAGCTTGGGATCGTTAAAATCTTAACAGTTATATTGCTTAAGGGCAATTAACACCTGTTTAATCACTGTTTAATGGCATTGGCGACTAATTACAGGTGTAATCAATCAAGGGAATGATATATTCTTTTGATCATAAGCGGCAATTAGGTCGTTTACCAGTTCCGCGAAATTTCAACATGTTCAAAAATATAGCATCTCGGCTGAAACGGATGGCGTCTTGGCCGAGTCAAATAGCATCTCGGCGACTTGGATAGGATCTCGGCGAATTCTGAAAGCGTCTTGGCGCAGAGATGCTAAAAGGGTCCAGGGAGAACACTGGATGACCCCATATAGGAGTTTTTGCCCTTGAAAAATTAGTTACATATAAACAGAAAATAATGGTCTGACATATTGTCACAGATGTTTAGAGCATAACTTGATATAAATTAAATGGTAGCTGTCCAAGTAAAATGGAGGGTCTAGGGTCAAGGTCATTGTAAAAGTCCATAGCAACAGATAAAAAAGTCCCTAGCAACCGTATATATTTGGGTTAAGGACCTTATGATTTACCTGTACAAGTCAAAAAGAAAGGTCAAGGTCAATGAAAAAGTCCCTAGCAACCATATCTATTTGGGTTCAGGATTCTATATTTTAGCTGTAGAGGTCAATATTAAGGAGAAAATTGTGACGGTATACATTAAATAGCAAAAAGAATCATTGATGCAAGATCTGCACAAAATATAACAGGTGAGGAATTCAGGCTCTTGGGAACTTCTTGTTACCAAAATAGTAGTTTCTGGATTTTTTTCTGAAACTGTTTAACCAGATGTTCTAATATTTGGTGTGTGAGCTTATAATGATGAGTTACAGATCAAGTTTGAGTTTCACGCTGATCAGATAATTATTGTGAGAGTCATTGCCCTTGGAAATGGGAATTATTGCCAAATATTGGTTTTATAAACTTTTTTTCAAAAACCTTTTAACCAACTGATCTGATTTTTGGTATGTGAGCTTATAATGATGAGGTACAGATCAAATTAAAGTTTCACGCTGATCAAATAATTATTGAGAGTTTTAGCCCTTGGCCTTGAAAATAGGATTTTTTGCCAAGATAGTTTTCTGGACTTTTTTCACAAAACATTTTACCAAATGTTCTAATTTTTGGTATGTGAGCTTATAATGATTCATGAGCTACAGATCAAGTTTGACTTAATTCTAATCGGATGATAATTGTGAGAGTTTTTGGTTTTTGGCGACAGGTTTTTGAATGCCAGCGCGACCCCTGACGTAGTTGTCATAAAAGAAAAATTTGATCTTGTTTTCACAACAGTTAAAGTACAAGAAAACATGGAAAAGGAGAAAAGAGTTTTAACGTTTGTACTTAATTTTACATCATTTGCGTACGTCAGTCTTTCTGTACAGGATGATTGCTTTGGTGAATAAATATATTTACTGTTAGCTTCAGCAATGTTAACCTGTCAGCGAAGCGTCAGTGTGCATTGCCAATATGCACCACCCATTTTATTTTTAATCAGAATGGACTGTTCCATTTCATAGATCTTAGATTCAAAGTACAACATTTACATTTATTTACTTGTATAAACAGTTTCTTTTTTTTCGCACTGAATTTTTAGATAGCCTGAGGTTAAGAATTTTTTTAAATCGAATAATCTTGATAAATGAAGAGACATACTTTACATGTTAAATAAGATTATTATTGAAATTATATTTATACGACCGCAAAATTTTTGCGGTCGTATATTGGTATGACGTTGGCATCGTCGTCGTCGTCCGAAGACATTTGGTTTTCGCACTATAACTTTAGTATAAGTTAATAGAAATCTATGAAATTTAAACTGAAGGTTTTTGACCATAAAAGGAAGGTTGGGATTGATTTTGGGAGTTTTGGTCCCAACAGTTTAAGAATTACCGGGCCCAATAAGCATTTTTCTTGTTTGGTTATTATCTTGGTGTAAGGGAGGTAATCCAAACACATTTAAAGTAAAATGTTGTGTATGATTCAATTACCTCCCTCACGCTGCTTGTAAATTATGTATAAAGAAATGTAGATTGTCTTGGGGTGATTTATAGCTGTCAGCTTATTTTTAGAAGTTACTATTAATTAATATTAATTTTGTCCATATGTCATTTTCTATTTTAAGACTTTTATGATATATTTAAATGGGTAATTATGTTTGCAAACTCCATGAGAAATTTGAATAGGGATTATGACCATATCTTGAGGGAAAGAATTTTTTTAAGGGGGGTACAATGATTTTTTTTTTGGGGGGGGGGGGGGGGGGTCAGTACGCAACAGCATAGTGTATTGCAAAAAAGCAAAAAAAGGGGTTAAATTTTAATTTTTTTGGGGGGGAGGGGTCAATTCACAACAGCATATTGTATTGCACAGAAAGCAAAAAATTGAATATAAATTCAAATCATATGTCCAATTCTAAGTTCTTTGACTACAGTTATTCTGTGTCAGAAACCTATTACGTGTCAAATATTTAATTACAATCCAAATTCAGACCTGTATCAAGCGTGAATATTGTGTCCATTTTTGCCCCAACTGTTCAGGGTTGGACCTCTGCGGTCTTATCCAGCTGCGCTCAGCGAAGCAATTTATTTTAAATGATAATCAGAATCATGGAAATGAAGAATTTATTCATTTTATTATCAGCGTAACTGCAGAGCATCACCATCTTAAAAGTGGTAATATAAAAGCCATTGTTTCGCAAAGCAGATGTATTTTTTTCATGAATATGTACCATTTCTGGTAAAAAATCTTTTAAAACTTGAAATTTATAAAAATTGTTTATTACTATGAAACTGTTAATCATTTGAAAGTTAGATTATAATTAGTATTAATAAGAGGAATTAAATGCTGTATAAAATCTGTTTTGAATATTTCAAAATCTGAAAATGAAAATAATTACTGGTATTTCAAGAGAAACAAAATGTAGATGGTTTTAACTTCCATACAGTTAAAGAAATTCTAGATATTCTCAAAAACAAATCAGTTATTTCGAGAGACATCGAAGCAGTTGCCATGAATGAAAATTGAAAAATATGATTGAAAATTTAATAGATTACACCTCACACGTTATTTGCCAAAGTAGGATTTAAGCTTGAAAACTGAGAAGGTATTGTGGTTTGATTTCTTGGATTTTTATAAACTTCCTTTTTAGCTCACCTGCCCCAAAGGGCCATGTGAGCTATTGTCATCATCATGTTGTCTGTTGTCATCATCGTAAACTGTCCTTTAGATATCTTCTCCTCTGAAACCACTGGCATGGGCCAATTGGAGCAAAACTTGGAAGCAATGGTCCTTAGGTGGTCCTCTTTTGGAATCTTTTGGGAAATTTACTAAAAGATCTTCTTGTCTGAAATAACTTGGCCAATTGGAACAAAACTATGCAGCAATGGTCCTTAGGTGGTCCTCATTCAGAATTATATTCGATGACCCTGCCTGTCATCCAAGATGGCCACCAGAGCCGAACATAGTTTTACAGAGGATCCTATTGGAAATTTACTTTAAGATCTTCTTGTCCGAAATCACTTGGCCAATTGGAACAAAACTTGACAGCAATGGTGGTTCTTTTCAGAATTATATCCGATGATTCGACCCGTCATCCAGGATATCCCCCAGAGTCAAACATAGTTTAACTGTTTAACATAGGACTCTATGGGAAATTTACTTAAAGATGTTCTTGTCTGAAAGTGCTTGGCCAATTGGAACAAAATTTGGCAGCAATGGTCCTTAGTTGGTCCTCTTTTAGAATTATATCCGATGACACTGTCCATCATCCAAGATGGCTGCCAGAGCGGAACTTAGTTAAACATATGACCTTATGGAAAAGTTCACAGAATGATCTTCTTGTTTCAGTTGAAACCAGTGAGACAGTTGGAACTTGACAGCAATGTTCCAGGCTGCCAGTCAAGATGGATATAGTCCAGATGAGCATTACAGGCTCCTGGTAGCCTCTAGTTTAAAGAACTTTATATTTTGGCTTTGTATGTTAAACATTGAAATAGAGTGGTTAGATCTAAAGGTTCTAGTTGGGTATTTGATAAATAAATACTACAGATAATCATAAGACAGACATCAAAACTTCAATAAAAGTCATTAAAGAAAATCCTAATCAGTATTATAAGTAGAATACATTTAAAATTGAGCAGACAAAGACATTAAATGGAAGACAGGGTCTTATTTTGAACAGACAAATGATGTGGCAGGGTTAAGCATGTTTATGAGTAGAATGCATACTCTCATACAAGGTTATTTTTATTTTCCAGAACTTCGAGCTAAGACCTGGAAGGAGCTGGTGTATTTTTTTGTACCTGGTTTGTTACTTGTAATGTATAACTGTAAATACATTAATGTAGAAGATGAATCCAGACCAGAATTTCACCCATATGGTCACATGAGAATAAGGACAAAGGTTAGTATTGTGTTTCTTTTAAACAAATCTGCTGGAGCTGAGGGAATTAGTACCCACTGTGTTAGTGCATAAATTTATATGTCAACAAATATATAAAAGGGTTGGAGAAGACTATTTTTAGAAATTTTAGAAATAAACAAGATGTACTGTGAGACATTGCTCACTAGTGATACCCCCGCTTTTTGATAAGGTCGAAAAATAAAAAGTTTTCAGTCAGGAAGTTCATGTCCCTTGGTCTGAAAACATATCCCACAATATGGCGTACCTATAGTAGGCTTGTCACATGTGGCTTTGATGAGTTGTTGCAGAGAATAGTGTGACAAAAATTTTTGTTACGGACAGACCGACGCATGCATGGATGGATGGAACCACAAGGGTAATACAGTATACTTCACTCTGCTTTGGAGCAGGGGTATAAAAACTTCAAATTTTCTGGATTAAAAAATTGAAATGAAAACTACAGTTTTATGCATGTATTTGAAGTTTGAACGTGTTTTTATGTTTGATTTTTATATGACTGCAAATATTTGTGGTCGTATTATGGTATGAGCCTGTTGTTGGCGTATGTAGACAGTTAGTTTCCGCTTATTAATTTTGTTCTATTGACCATATCCTTATGATATTTTACCACAATGGTCTCCCATAAGAATTGATGGTTGGGATTGATTTTGGGAAATCTGACCCCCTCCTGTTGATAGTTTGCCTCATCGAAAGTAAAGAGCTACCCCAGTGTCCATGTGCGCATCCTCAGCCAGTTCTCAGTTACTAGTTGACATAGGGTCATATATTTTTGTGTGCAAGTGCCATTAAAGAGAATAAGATTAAGATCACATGACCCATATATTACACTGTTGACTGGCTTTTAAGTTTTATGTCAAAAATCAGTTTTAACTTACAAAGTGACCTACAATCATATTACTTGGTGTGAGGGTGCATCTCGGGGAGTTCCCACCAAAATTAGGTCATTCTGACCTCCTTATCGCACTTAATTGACTTATGTTAAGTTTTACGTCCAAGTTCAGTTTTCCAATACCAATCGACCTACCATCATATTATTTGGTGTGAAGATGCATCTCAGGGAGTCACAAAGCCTCCCATCAAAATTAGGTTATTCTGACCTACTTATCGCACTTCATTGACTTGGGTTAAGTTTTATGTCTGAGTTCATTTCTCCGATACCATGGGACCTACAATCAAATTACATGGTGTGAGGATGCGTCTCTGGGAGTAACACAGCCTCCCACCAAAATTAGGTCAATCTGACCAGGGTTCATACATATTTTTTACCACAAAATTCAAGGACATTTCAAGGACTTTAAAGGACCAATGTCCAAATTTTCAAGGACCAGAAATCAACTGATATGGATAAGTTAAATCCTTTTGGTTATGACCTATATGTAATTGTAAGTGGCCATACATCCGAGAATTTACATTTCCCAGGCATGTCATCAACGTTCTTTCGAACTACTTTCAGTTTCGGTTTGCTCACTGTGACTAAAATTCATCGGCAAAATACATTTAATCAAGTAAATGAAAGATGTTTTATTAGTTAAAGTTAATTTAAGTTACCAAAAAATCAATCTGGATCGTTTAATTACTAAAAGTTTTACGCAAAGTCAGATTTATTTCTTGACCGCATCACAGAAATTACTACATACCGGTTTCACAGAAAAGTAGCTATTTTTAGAAAAGGGAAAATACGCAAAACTTATATAAAGTCTGGACAAAAATACCGATAAACGCGGACTGAGTGATCTGAAAACGAATTAAAAACACTTTTATGACAGAAAATTTAACCAATTTTTTGGATTCTTCAAAAACAAGGAGTTTCAAGGACCTCCTTTGAATTTCAAGTACTTTCAAGGCCTTAATTTCCAATTTTCAATTTCAAGTACTTTCCAGGTTTTCAAGCACCCATGCGAACCCTGTCTGACGTACTTATCCCACTTCATTGACTTAGATTAAGTTTTACGTCTGAGTTTAGTTCTCTGATATTTGACCTACAATCATATAACTAGGTGTCAGGGTGTATCTTGGGGAGTAAAACAGCATCCCACCAAAATTAGGTCACTCTCACCTATTTTTTGCACTTCATCAACGTTCAATTTCAGTTCTCTGATATCAATCGACCTACAATTATATTTGGTGTGAGGATGCATCTAAGGAGATAACACAGCTTCCTACCAAAATTAGGTCAGTTTGACCTATGTATTGTGCTTCATTGACTTAGGTTAAGTTTTACGTCCAAGTTCAGTTCTCCAATACCAAGCAACCTACAATCATATTACTTGGTGACAGGGTGCATATCAGGGAGTTACACAGCCTCCCAACAAAATTAGGTCACTCTGACCTACTTATCGCACTTCATTTACTTAGGTTGAGTTTTACATCTGAGTTCAGTTCTCTGATACCAGTGACGTACAATCATATTACTTGCTGTTATGATGCATCTCAGGGAGCTACAAAGCGGCTTTAAGCCACACACCAAAATTAGTGGGGGAACAAGGTGAACTTTGTTACCGTAGATTTCTGATTTTGCTTCCATTGTTGTAGATTTGCTTCAAAGATCTTCTCCTTTGAAACCACTGGTCCAATTGGAACAAAAATTGCCAGTAATGGTCCTTAGATGGTCCTCTTTCAGAATTGAATCCAATGACACTGCCCATCTGACATCAAAGATGGCCACCAGAACCGAACATAGTTTAACATAGGACCCTATGGGAAAATTTCTTAAAGATCTTGTCTGAAACCACTGGACCAATTGGAACAAAACTGATTGGGACAAATTTGTAAAATCTTTCCTCTGAATTTATGACATAGCTAAATGAACTGAAACTTGGTATGAATCATCTATGGAACGACCTTTATAAATTTTGCATATTTCGTCACAGTTGAACAGCTAATTATGAATTCTTATTTCTGTTATTTCAAAATTTCAAAAATTTTCTTTTTTGAAACTGATTGTGGGACTGTCAGGTGAGCCATTCAGGCTCAATTCTCTAGAACCTCTTGTTGTACACATATAGGGTAGATTTATGGTATACCAATGTCCATCTGTCTGTCTGTCCAGAAGTAAAATTTGTTTGAGTAAATTAATACAATACCATTATGGTAAAAGTAACATTTAAGGGCGTAAATGAAAGCTTAGAATATTTGCTTTAAAGAAATAACTGCCACTTTCCACCCATGAGTAGGAATTTATGGTACAGGAAGTAATAACATGACTGATGTCCATCCCTTTTCTCAGTTTGTCTCCAAAATTAAACATGGTGATTAGAGAGACTTTGCCTTCAGACTCATTTTGCGGAAAAAGTAAACAATGATCGTACCATATTTGTAGCAGTTTTAAAATCTGCTATTCTTTTGCTTTGCAATGAGGTATGTCTCATTCAGAACTTTACACCTATACATTCAGGCTCAGTTTGAAATTTGGCCAAAACATGCAGGAATAATATGTTAATGACGTCATAGGGTGTAAGAGATCTTATCATTCCAGAGTCATGGGACTTAGATTGTCCAAAAAAATGAATTTTTCACATGTCGTGCATTAACTTGAGTATGCCTAGACTGATTTTCTTCAAACTTTAACACATTATTACAAATGGTGGTCTGAGGGTCTGTATACCTTTTTATTATTTTCACTTTTGTCGTTATAGAGTTTATGGAACTTGGTTTGTCCAAATATAAGCAATTTTTCACGTGTCGCGCACTAACTCCAGTACGCCTTGACTGATTTTTTTCAAATTTCTACACATTCTTACATATGGTGGTCTGAAGGTCTATATTCTTTTTGACAATTTTCACTTTTTTCATTCAAGAATTATGGGACTTAGATTGTCCAAATATAAGTAATTTTTCAGATGTTGTGCACTAACTTGAGTACGCTTTGACTGATTTTCTTCAAACTTTAATACATTATTACAAATGGTGGTCTGAGGGTCTGTATGATTTTTGACTATTTTCACTATTGTCATTCCAGAGTTATGGGACTTTGATTGTCCAAAAAAAAAAAACAATCATGTCATACTAACTCCAGTACGCCTTGACTCATTTTTTTCAAACTGCTTACAAAATGATGATATTTAGTTTTTTGTTACAGTGTTATAATTTAGATATGTTAAGCTGTTGAAAAAGTAACATGACACTTAATTTGCTAAAAAAAATCAATACCAGTAACTTCATAGCTGTTGCTGGGGACGGGCATATAATGCGCATAAGGTGCAGCAGTTTATTTCACTAAGCATTTATCCCTGTCCCTAAGTTTCTTATATTTAAAGTTTTTTTGTAGAGTGTAAGAATTTTCCATAAAACTACATTTAAAAAAAAAAATCTCATCCCATGTTACGTAGATTCCAATTCTTCCATATATGGCTTTATAATTCAACATTCTGCATTTTGTGTTGACCAACCCAGATATGGGCCAAAGTGTGAATTTCATGTTTGTCAAGTTGATTGTTCATGATGACAACAAATCATTCACCAAGAATAACTTTCCTTTGGAGAAGTCATTGTGTTGTTTATATATGGACTTAAAGTCTTTAGTCTTTTGACTTCTCATGAAAACGAAAATAATGAAGTGTTTGAAATGGATCATGATTTCATATGGATATCATTTACAAGGGGCCTGTTTCTGGTTTTTCTACTGAAGGTTGGCAACTGTTGTGTTATGTTTAAAATATGAATACAGCATTTCAGCCTTAACATAGTATAGTGTAAATTTCTTGTTTTACTTTCAGGATTTCCCATGGGGAGATGGAAACCACAATTTATTTTATGATCAAGAGACAAATGCACTTCCAGATGGATATGAATTTGAATCCCATGGACATCATTAAAGACAATTTTTTGTTAGAATGACGAAAACCTTTTTATTAAGACCATATGAAAAACAAAATAAGTGTGATGAAAAATAGTAAATTTGTTTGATATTTTAGTATTGTGTTTTACTGATTTCTTGATGCCGCTTTGTTATCACTTATATATATGTAAAGTAGAGGGCATGGGGTGTACATCAGATAATATGCTGTAATGAATTGATAATTAGCACTGCGACACTTCAAACAATAAACACACTACAACATAATATGAAAGGATGGATATGTTGGATTCACCAGTGACACAAAATTCCAAGCTGAGGTACACTGCTATTGTTGCTCAAGTCACAGTAAGCACATCACCATGACCTGACATCAAACATCCATATCTTATTGGCCAAGCCTTGGGATACTCATTAGGGAAAAATTTTCCAATTATTGCCAATTTCAGATTATTTGCTTAGAACTTACCACTTGAACAATTATTTCCAAAAGTTATGTTTTACAACTCATGATTATGGTTTCTGTCATAGTGATCTATATCAAATAGATATTAATCCTGATTCTTCATAAGTAGCGGTGGCCGAGTGGTCTATGTAGTTTGTCATGACTACTAATGATCATTAGCCTGTCAAATAATGGGGTTGTGAGTTCGTATCTCACCTGTTGCAGGGTGTGTTTGACTCCGATCTAAATTGACAAGGATTGCCAATTTTCCTACCGAAGGTCATGGTTCTCACCAGGTACTCCGGCTTCCTCCACCAATAAAAACTGGCCACCGCAAAATAGCTAAATGTGCTGAAAACAGCGTAAAACCCCAACTAAACAAACAACAAACAAATCATAATTAGCTTGATAAGAAGACATTTCATAAATTTATGAACTTTTTTGAAAATCAAATTTGATACAGAAGTGAAACTTATCTGGTTTTCTTGGTAGAAAATAAACATGAAAAACTAATGCAAAGTCTGTGCCAAATTGACCAAACTTTTATACATTGATTGTGCACTGTAACCTATAACCCTCATTCAGAATGCCATTTATACAGTTTGTATATGATTGTGCACTGTAACCTATAA
This sequence comes from Mytilisepta virgata, assembly GCA_028015205.1. Classification (NCBI taxonomy): domain Eukaryota; kingdom Metazoa; phylum Mollusca; class Bivalvia; order Mytilida; family Mytilidae; genus Mytilisepta; species Mytilisepta virgata. Next base: position 23,930,465 of record CM051520.1, read on the forward strand.
CCCTCATTCAGAATGACATTTATACTTGTATATATATAGATGACAAAGGACATTTGAAATATAAAATTGATGACAAACGTAATTATTTTAACTTTCTTAGTAGTATACCATTCCATAGTCTTACCTGTCATTTATTTATGGTTATTGAGAGAACGAAGTTACTGTCATATAAAGGTCTAAGACAAGGTTATGGTCAGTTTGTTAATATTATCACTCTATAAATTTTACGGTCGACTTAATTGACTGATACGAAGATTATTTCGCATATGAGAATAGATATCCCCAGTTTCAGATTTTTTCTCAATAGCAATGTGACCGGTGCCGTTGAAAGGAAATGACATGCTAACCCTTCTGGAGCATCTTTTTTTTTGTACCTGCAGTTTCCCAAACATGCCTTGTCAGAGGTTAATTAAACTTTGCATACTGTTAGATCCTAGTAGGTAGATGTGCGCTTGCGAAGTATGTCCTAGTCCAATACTTTTTCCATAATTTTATACCCTTTTCGACTTAGAAATTCTGTCTGTCCCCAATTTTTTTTGTACCCGCAGTTTCTCAAACATGCCTTATCAGAGGTTAATGAAACTTTGCATACTGTTAGATCCTAGTACGTAGATGTGCGCATGCGAAGTATGTCCTCGTCCAATACTTTTTCCCATAATTTTATACCCTTTTGTTCCCTCAGTTATATCCAGTTGGACTTAGAAATTGTAAGACAATTCACCATGATAAAGATGCCCTAGTCCATTAAAGTAACAGCAGCTGGGGTATAGTTAGTGAGGTCCCCTCACAGTTCTAGTTTATTTTGCATGTCTGTATTGTCATTGGACTTGTTTCTGCTTGCAATGTGACGGATATGATTAATGGGACAGGACATGCTTTCAGTTGATTTTAGTTGCAGTTTTTTGGGATTTCATATTACAAGTCTAGGCACCTGTGATGGATAATGGAAGCTCAGCCCACAGAGCTGCCTAGTGCGTCCCCAGGTGGCGGATAGGAGAGACCTTTTTGGGGAAGTGGGGTTGTCTGGTCATAATACGGAAAGCCTGACCGCGGACCTTAGTGGGTGACGTGTTTGGAGAATGCTATACTTCCTGCACGATAAAGACCCCTTTTGTAGTTCTCGAAGAGATTTAGGCTGATGGGGGCTTCAGAAATCTAATTTACCCGACTTTATCCATCCATCCACCCTTTTACAGTGGCAGTCAAAATTGGTTTCCCTCTGTGTCCCGCCCAATCCCGAATCGTTTGATGAATTGTTGAACTGGTTTTCGTCCCGAAAAAACATGAACTATTTTCCACTGGACTTTTAGCATGCAGACATTGAATCAATCAATCATATTGCAAGTTCTTTACTTTTTGTTTTCTCTTGTTCTGATTCTTTTTGGTTAGTTTCTAATCATTAGGTTTTGTCTTCGTAGTATTTGTGTCAGTGTTCTCATGAAATCGCCTTGTCTTTGATTTTGGTTTTATAGAATCTGTCTTGTTGCTTCGGTATTATTTTTCCAATAATTATCGCGAGAATATCAAGGAAGCTGTGTTGTGCATTTCATATAACCAGGCTTGATAAGATAAAAAGTGACTTCATAGTGTAATTACTACAATTGAAAAGGAACAGTTATGTGTGTACAGAATAGTATGTGGGGTAATTGGGTTGTGCTTTGGTTAATTAATTAGTTGATTAAATTTAATAAACCCTAGATCAGTAGAAATATCCAACATGTACAAAGTTAAATGAATTCGCAATTAAGTGATTCTCAGAATCTCCAATCGAACAAGAGTACGTGTGGACCATTTTTGGTTGCAGAATAAATATGACGTCAGATTGTCTGTTTGCATGCGCCCATATGCGTAATTCAACAGACTTTCAACATAGTTCTTTATAGTCAAAATCTATTTCACAGGCGAGACGTTTTGGTTCTCCTCTCTTGTTATTAGTAAAGTCAAGAAATACCAAAGGAATATTCGAAGGAGGGCAAAATAAAAAATAACAAACTCCGAGAACAACGAAGACAAGACCAAAACAACACAAACACTACACTTAAATTAAAAACTAAAAACATATGAACAACATGGAACCCACCAAAAAAACCGGGGGTAGACTCAGGTGCTCAGGAAGAGTCCTGCAGGAGACCCGCCATGCTGCCCTTGTCAAATCCGGTATGGAGAAGGGATATTATCAATGGAACTTATCAAATGTAATTTTTATTTGTGTAATGCCTAACACAAGATGACGACTTCGAATAAATTGAACAATCGTGATTAAATTTTTTCATTAATACTGCGGTTTGGTTCAGTAGTCATAATCTGAAATGCAAGTAAAATACATAAATGAAAATTAAAGCAAAATATATCTTGAAAAACAAGTAGAGGCAAAATTAGGAGCATACTTTGTGTTCTTAGTGTTACAATGAACATATTTTAAACAGGACTAAATTGATTCCATGTAGCTTATAGTTTAACGACTATGACGTGTATGTTTCATTCTAATATGACCTACTACATCCCGTGGTAAGATGGATACATGTATTTTGATTCATACGTCACAGACTGTTTTTTTTATTTCTTGCGTTGTGTAATGGCGTCTTCGATTTCGTGTCTGAATACCTATGTAGCTATGGAAGGGAATTACCGCCATAATGATAACGATATATTCTTGTTGTATTATTCATATTCTTATTCCTATTATTGTAATTGTCAGCTGTATTATGATAAATCTTATTTTCTAATTTCATAAACATCTAATTTCTATTTTATATTATTAAATTTCTAAATTGTTACAGGCCGATTATTAATTTTTTATTGTAACTTTTCTACTTTCATGCCTAAATTTTTTAATTTTATTTTCCAAAATTGTACCTGTAAACTTTACACCTTCAAGCTTGTGAAACTCCTGAAATGATAAAAATCAAATATCCCGTTTCCATAAAAATACATGAATAAGATCTTAGAACTTAGACGAATAGCAATCAGCATATTGGAATTTAGAACTTAGAACTTAGAACTTAGACGAATGCGAGTTAGCATAATTTAATGTCACATTATGACGATCAGTGGCGCTGTCGTCTGATGAATCTCCCCCATCACGTGACCTTGTTTACGTAGAACGATATATGAGGGTCCTAAAGAGGGGGTATGAGAAAGGACAACGTGAAATAAAACATCTTCGCTGAAACCTAATCACGAATAATAAGCAACGTTCTGAGGAAAAGAAAGGGGACATATACATTGTTTTAGATAATATTCACTTCTTAATTACACTGAATAATGATGGTACTAAATATTGATATAATTTACATATGTATTTCTAAAATTAACGTATATCAAAATTTTCCGTATCTTCAATACCGTAACACGTAAAATAAGGAATCACGGCCAATAAAAAGAACTGGAAACGCACAAAGACCGAAAACACGAGAAATAAAATGGGGGAAAACGCAGCACGATAAATAAAAAAGTTCAAACACGCTGTACGTTACCTCCCTCATAACTGGTGCGCTGCGGTTGACTGTTTACACAAGGTAAGTTTTAAAAGAAATATTGGATGGACACTGGTGGATTTAGAGAAGAGGAAAGGCCCGCCCCTTTTAAGCCGAGACCATATATAAAATTATGTATAAAAGTCACATTAAATTATCCCGGGTCTCCTGTTGTCTTCGGGGTCTGTATACGATATTAACTGTGGGCAGGCCTACTCACAATAACTATCGTATTTTACAGGCCCTACGCTTTTTCACTAAAAATTGTCAGATGCCGTGTCCCAACGTTTCGAAAACCTAGATCTGACACTGATCACAGGGGCTCGTACCAATATAGTCTTTCGATCGCCAATCATTACTGGTTGATACTGGGGAAAGGGGAGGGGGCTCTCCATAAAACTTTTCATATTGAATCCTTGAAGTCCTCAGTTGGTCCAGGGCGAAGCCGTTTTGGATATCCAAGATGTGAAGCCCCCGGAATTTCCTGGATTTTCTGAGATAAATTTTGACAAAAAAAAATGAGTGTGGGGGGGGATATGCCGCTTTGTTCGTCCGTCTGTCTGTCTGTCCCATTTCCAGATGATTATTCAAGTTTCCTTTGACCAATCCTTCTGATATTTGAACACAATGTTACTTATAAAAAAACACAGGTCAATTTCTGTTATAAAAATGCTATGAGAAAACAGGGGTGAGGTTTAAATTTTGGGATCCTTGCTCCTCCCATAATAGAACTTGACCTGTATTTTAATATAAGCCAGTAACGTTGTGTTCAAATATCAGAATGATTGGTTAAAGGAAACTTGAGTAATCATCTGGAAACGATTTGCTTTGGGTCAGACAGACAGACGGACGAACAAAGCGGCATATACACCCACCCCACCCCCAATTTTTTGTCAGGGGGCATAAAACTTTTATTTTTATGCTAAAATTTATCTCAGAAAATCCAGGAAATTCCGGGGGCTTCACATCACCCACTGAGGACTTCAAGGATTCAATATGAAAAGTTTTATGAAAAGCCTCCCCCTTCCCTCGTATCAACCAGTAATGATTGGTGATCGAAAGACTATATTGATACGAGCCCTGTGATCAGTGTCGGATCCGGGTCACGGCATCTGACAATTCTTTAGTGAAAAAGCATAGGGCCTGTAAAATACGATAGTTATTGTGAGTAGGCCTACCCACAATAAATATCGTATACATATGGAACGCCATGACTGCCTTATGTTAATAGTCAGCATTATATGCAGTGGTCACAGCATTATATGCAGTGCTCACAACATTATATGCAGTGCTCACAGCATTATATGCAGTGTTCACAACATTATATGCAGTGTTCACAACATTATATGCAGCGGTCACAACTTTATATGCAGTGTTCAAAACATTATATGCAGTGTTCACAACATTATATGAAGTGTTCACAACATTATATGCAGTGTTCACAACATTATATGAAGTGTTCACAACATTATATGCAGTGCTCACAACATTATATGCAGTGCTCACAACAATATACGTTTTTTGTCGATGAAGGTGATGATCAGTGATGGTGATGATGATGATTGATGTTAGTGATGGTGGTGGTTCAGATTCGGTAAACATCGGAAATTTTATCGGACATTGCCGAATCCGGTCAAAAATATAAGACAAAAATTGAAAATGCACCACCGAAATTTCAAATGGTTACTGAAGTCCTGTAATTTAGGCAATTTATCCGAAACGTTTATAAGATAAAAAATTACACCGGATATTATCTGCAAATTGGACAGACATGATTTTTATAATTTATGGGTAGTTCATTCAGATGAAATGATGAAACTAAGAATTGCGTGCAGCAATTTCATAAAAAAAAAATAATAATAAACACACCGACAAAATATAGCTTGGATCCAAGCTTGTGACTGACAGAGTTAAACCCCCCCCCCCCCCCCCCACTTCCTCAATCAGAAATTATTAAAATATAAGGTGCACAAGACCATTTTTCATCTTAAAATTCATTCGATTCCATAGAATTTTCAGACTGATAATTTCGGAAGCCGATGATAAGTAACGGAGGCCTAATGTCCAGCGGCAAATTATTATGCATATTGAGGACAGGAACTTAACAGCTTAAGGGCATACGATACAGTTACAGGGGAGGTAATTACGTTGCTAACGTAAATTGTTATTTTCGCGACGTCAAACTATGACTTATCGGGAAAAGATTCAGTTTTCTACTGATTTTTATCATTCAAACTTATCTAACTTCAAAACGAGTTCATTGACCCCTCTGTTTTAAGGCCATTTAGTTTGATTACGGAAGAAGATTATGTGTGCCAATTTTCATAAAAACGTAAATAGTGCATTTTTTTTAAATTTGATAAATATGCAGCAAAAAATGACGTTTTTTTTACTATTTTCGTGAACATTTGATAAATATGAGTTATTTGAAAAGAAATTGCACACATTTAAATGACATTTATATAAAACAGAATTTACAAATAATTTAACAACAAACAACTTGTGTTTATCTTTTAAAACAAAAAAGTTATGTATTTCTGTCGAAAAGAAAAATACGTCCACAAATCCAAATTATGAGTAAATATATAAAATTTGGACCTCATTTTACTCAAGAAAGTAGCACATGAAGGTATAATTTTTATTACATATTTGATTTAATCAGGCAAAATATATCCTATATGCAAATTGTGAGCAAATTTTCAATATGGGATCAAAACTGTATCGTATGCCCTTAATGTTAAATGAATATTAACCCTGTTTTGTACTAGACCGCAGTCAGACATGTCACCTTACCCAGACATATTAAACTGACTCTGAGCGGACATTCAGTCTTAATGCCGTGTGCATGCTTAGGGGAGAAGCAAGAAATACCATTTTTTAGGTCTTCAGTTTGACCCAGCAGGGTTTGAACTCATGACTTCCTGCACTCCATGTGAACATGGTACCTGCGGTAGTTACAGAAGGAGGACGTCTATCCTCCAAATTTTATTCAAGTCAATATATATGAGTTGGATGTATTAATTTCTAATATAAAAATTACTATACACCAAGGGTTTGTTTTACAGTCTAATTGCATCGTAATTGTGTATGCAAATTCTATTTGGGCCCTTAATTGGTAATAAAAATATATATCTTATCTTCCAATACAACAGAAATACCAAAGTATATTTTTTGAAATGGGAAATCTTCAAATTTATTCGGAACGTCTCGAGGTGACATTACACATTACAAAACAATCTAAGTGTATGTCTTGTCATTGAAGTGGGCCGTCACAACATAGTGTCCTCAGTGACTTTTCATGCTTTAAGCTGGATCATAAACAAAAAATTAACCAGAATAGTTAATGCGTAAAAAAATCGGTCCCAATGACCTACTTTGTTTCAAGGTCTTTTATTACTGTTCAATTTGCGGGTCACAGTTTACCTGCAGGACACACACAACAGATAGAATCAATAGGGGAAAAGTCACTGTTCCCGAAACAAGAAAAATTAACGCCTTCATCACTGAGAACGTGTATCAAATAAACTGACTATAGTGCTGCCTCCTGGCTCAAGTAACCCTACTATCTCCTTATATCTATTAAATATGAGACTTGTCATCCGTCTACTCATAACAAATTGAATTAAAATCGAGTCACGAAAAATGCACTAATCACTAATCACAGACAACAAATCCATGGAAAAAAGTCATGGAAAACAAAATTCAACGATCACAAAGAAAGAAAATATCCCATCATTCCCCTCAAAGTAGCATTCCTCTATATATATGGCATGTACTGCTGTACTTGCTTATAGATTCCGTATCTTATGCAAAGCTTAACGGACTGAGGTAATTCTGCATAAAATGTAGGTCGAGATGACCCATTTTTATTGGACCATTGTTACTACCCAAGATGTGCACATGAACAGTAACAGAACATCTTTCATCTTTAATTCAATTCGCAGTTAATTTATATATATATATAGACCTTGACGCAAAACTTGACCGTGACGGATGGACGGATGAACGAACGGACGGAGGAAATGCTACATTTATTTCAAAACTCCGATTGACGAAAGGATGATAATTAAAGGGGATGTCTGTGATATTCTAAGGGATTTGTTTTCGGATTGATTGTTTATTTTCCTCTGCTGCTACACATGCTTATCAATTTATGTTTTACCGCTATTGTACTGTGGTAAAATTGTTCATTTTTAAAATTCTCCTGATATTTGATGTAATCTATGATTACATATATCATTATTATTGATTGTTTGTTTTTTTTTACTCACTTTATTCCTTGTGTATTTCTCTGGACGAACAGTACCATAAATAATGCACGCAATTCTTAGTTTCATCATTTCATCTGAATGAACTACGCCTAAATTATAAAAATCATGTCTGTCCAATTTGCAGATAATATCCGGTGTAATTTTTTCTCTTATAAACGTTTCGGATAAATTGCCTAAATTACAGGACAGTCCGACTTCAGTAACTGTTCCATTTGAAATTTTGGTGGTGCATTTTCAATTTTTGTCTTATATTTTTGACCGGATTCGGCAATGTCCGATAAAATTTCCGATGTTTACCGAATCTGAACCACCACCATCACTAACATCAATCATCATCACCATCACTGATCATCACCTTCATCGACAAAAAACGTATAATGTTGTGAGCACTGCATATAATGTTGTGAGCACTGCATATAATGTTGTGAACACTTCATATAATGTTGTGAACACTGCATATAATGTTGTGAACACTTCATATAATGTTGTGAACACTGCATATAATGTTTTGAACACTGCATATAAAGTTGTGACCGCTGCATATAATGTTGTGAACACTGCATATAATGTTGTGAACACTGCATATAATGCTGTGAGCACTGCATATAATGTTGTGACCACTGCATATAATGCTGACTATTAACATAAGGCAGTCATGGCGTTCCATATATACAGGCCCCGAAGACAACAGGAGACCCGGGATAATTTTATGGGACTTTTATACATAATATATGGTCTCGGCTAAAAAGGGGCGGGCCCTTCCACTTCTCTAAATCCACCAGTGTCCATCCAATATTTCTTTTAAAACTTACTGGGTAAACAGTGAACCACAGCCGTAAATCTGACGGCCCCAGAGTTATGAGGGAGGTAACGTACAGCGTGTTTATCGTGCTGCGTTTTCCCCATTTCATTTCTCGTGTTTTCGATCTTTGGGCGTTTCCAGTTCTTTTTATTGCCCGCGATTCGTTATTTTACGTGTTACGGTATTGAAGATACGGGAAATTCTGATATAGGCTAATCAGTTCCATCAATATTCAATTTAATAAAGAAGTGAATATTAAAAAAAAAAAATTGTATATGTCCGTTTTCTTTTCCTTAGAACGTTGCTTATTATTCGTGATTCGATTTCAGCGAAAATGTTTTTATTTCACGTTGTTCGTTCTCATACCCCCTCTTTAAGACCCTCAGCTATCGTTCTAGTTGTCGTAAACAAGGTCACATGATGAGGGAGATTCATTGTACAGACGACAGCGCCACTGATCGTCATAATGTGACATTAAATTATGCCAACTCAATTATGCTAACTCGCATTCGTCTAAATTCCAATTCGTAAGTTCTAAATTCCAATATGCTGATTGCTATTCGTCTAAGTTCTAAGTTCTAAATTCTAATTCGTGTATTTTTTATGGAAACGGGATATTTGATCTTTTTCATTTCAGGATTTGACAAGCTTGAGGTTGTAAAGTTTAAAAGTATAATTTTGGAAAATAAAATTTAAAAATTTATGCATGAAAGTAGAAAAGTTACAATAAAAAATTAATAATCGGCCTGTAACAATTTAGAAATTTAATAATATAAAATAGAAATTAGATGTTTATGAAATTAGAAAATAAGATTTATCATAATACAGCTGACAATTACAATAATAGGAATAAGAATAGTAATAATACAACAAGAATATATCGTTATCATTATGGCGGTAATTCCCTTCCATATGTAGCGGCGTTTCAAAATTTCTTAGAAACTAACATATTAGAATGATTTTACCACGGCTAGGCCCTTTATGTAGATATTTTACCACTCGCTAAAATCCACCGTGAATTATTTATCAAACAAAAAGATATCTGACATACCTGCCTTTCTTCGCACTCTTTAGTAACCTGTTATACAAATACAAACAAAAATACATTAAATGCTCTATTTTCAGTTTTCCTTAAATGATTTTAAAAACTGCTAGCGTATTAACACAAAATACATAATTATTTAATATATCCTTACGTTTGCCAAACGTTTAATTGACACCGACATTTTTTGTGGTCATTTTTCGCTTATTTTGGACAGTTATGCAATTATGACGGACATACCATGACGACCCAGAGATTTATAACAACCTACTTTCATGCTTGGTCCAGGAGAGTTATCTCCTATATCCGAATACCCCATATTATTTAATTTTCAACATTTATGATCGGAAGAACAAAATAGAAGTCCAGGGAAAAATACCTACAGGTATTTTTTGTCTCTGTCTTATATGTTACGTTAGAAAAAAAATTCAATAAAATTTATATGTTGTACTTTTTGTTTTGTTTGGTTTTATACCGTACAGAATGTTTCAGGGGTTTTAATTTCAATTTATTTTAGCGATTGTTTTGTCAAAATTTATTCCGGTAAATCATGTAAATTTTGTTGAGTAATAATCACAAGTACATGCATAATTTTACAGCCTCGAAATTAGCCCATGGTTTGTGTTTTGAAGTGTAGTTTTATTCCGGATGGCTTTGTTTGAATTTCTCCACAAAGTTATCATATTAATAACTAGGTAATGTGAGCCCGATGTTCAAGATTGTTAACGACAAAGTATAAACAGCTTTCTCTAAGATTTCCTCCTATGCTTTTCAAATCTCTTCATCATTTCCAAACGATTTCCCAATCTTCAGAGTGAAAATAGCACTTGTTTTTTTAATTTAATAGTGTGTATGAGATGAAAGATACCTTTGCGATTCATCATTCTACCAGAATTTCCACCCATCATGCCTCCCATCATCCTACCCATTGGCATTCCACCCATCATACCACCGTGCATTCCACCCATCATTCGTTCCATCATTCCACCCATCATACCACCGGGCATTCCCATGCCACTCTTCATTCTGCCCATTGGCATTCCACCCATCATACCATTGGGCATTCCCATGCCACCCATCATTCTCCTCATGGGCATTTCACCCATCATACCTCCGGGCATTCCCATGCCACCCATCATCCTGCCCATTGGCATTCCACCCATCATGCCACCGGGCATTCCCATACCACCCATCATTCTGCCATATCCAGCGGCATTAACAGCAACAAAACATACCATAAATATAGCGGCTTTACTTTTTATTTGGTTCATTGTTAAATCTGAAAAAAGCTAAGTTGTTAATCTCGAATAATTGACGTTGTAGAATTTATCTAAATAAATATCGACCGGTACGGTTAAAATTACACGAGAATTGTATAGAAAATAATCTAAAGGAACGAGTAAATATTTAATTTAGAAAAATAGCAACACAAAAAGCAGTTTAAATCCATGTTTTGAAATCTATCATAACATTTATTTCTATCAAAATTTTGAGTATAACCACTTTCCCTTGTTTTTCGTTCACTCATAACGGTTATTTTTTTTTTTAAATTTTAAATATTCGCCTCTTTCCACTGTAAACGATGGTAATTAAGTAATAATTGTTAAGTTTTCCATCCGCGAAGGTTGTGAAAAGCGATTGTTTTGGTAAATTCACGAGCATTTTGTATCATTTATTTATTTATTTATATTTTCATTTTTATTATATTTTCTCCATGATGGACACCTAGAACCGAATCAATTACTGTTAAATGAAAGGGGATACATATACTCACTTATAGTTTTGGTTCTGGGTGTTCTTAACAATGGCCTTAAAGACCCCCAAATGCCAAATTTGTGTTAAAGCTGTCTCCCAAAGCAGCAGTCAGCTATATACTAGGATGTTTTGTAGTTACTTATTTGATATTCATTATTAGCAAATATTTAGAGGACACATACATACTAGGCTATTTCCAGACATTTTGGAAGTTATATTAGACGACATTTTGATAATGGCCCAGGAAATGGGAAAAAAATATTGCCCTGCTCTTTTTATCTTTTAATTAGCATCTGAAGAACGAACTATAAATATATGCCTATAAATTGAATTTTGAAAATCACAGCCAGTTAGTTGGAATGTCTGATATAGTCCGTATGACCGTTATTCCTAAGGTCAGATATAGCTACATTAGTCTTCAATACGTTTGCGGTAACCTTACATGTATTGATGTAAGTTAAAAGGTTTCATTCATCTTAGTCATTGATATCATGCTCATGTAATTGGTCACTTATAAATCACTTCTTGAGTAATACCTTAAAGCATAGTTAATGCGACGCTTGTCATATAACGGTTTTGGCCACTTTCTTTGATATGAATTATGGTCCTGCCTGCCTTCCATAGTACATATGGTTCAAACGTTAAAAGGACTGTGTATGGTCATGTACTATAAATTTATTGTCTCATATCACCCGCGCACCTTTCAAACTTAATGAAAATTCATATATAGAAATGGTCATTGGGTCCACCCAGCCCTCCGTAATACTTGTTTGTATCTCTTTACCTTTGGATTCTTAGCACAATTAATATTTTTGTTTTTAGAAGTTTTTATCTTTTAATTACTGCATGTTTAGAACATGATTAAAATACAGAAGAAAGCGATTTATAAAAAAAATGTATTTGCATTTTTTTTATCCTCTTCTGAAAAAGATGTTTTAGTGAAAACAATCCGTTTATGCATGTAAGGAGCAATCGGTAGAAATATCCCAATTAACATTGTTTTCGGTGGTTATACATTCACAAACCATAATTAATCGATTCAGCAAACTCATATCCCATAGTATAGTAATTTAAAAGGGGTCCAAAATATTCAAAATTGCACAAAGTTTCGGTCAATATGGCCTTCACGAGGCTCACCACTTCCATGGGGAAAAAAAGAATATGGAGTGAAGTACAAAGAAAGTTCAAAATCAGATTCAGTATATAACTTAACAAACATCCAAATATTACAACATGGTCTTCAAAATGCCGTATAAATATGTTTATTCTTTCATTAGGATTAAATACCACCTGGAATCAAATAGTTGTGTATCTTTAAAAATAATTTGGTCGCAAGCGAGTTCCAATAACTCAAATAATAATAAGAATAATATTTTGATTTAAAGAAAGAAAGGAAATCATGTTAGAAATATAGAGAAAAATGCCGAGAAATTTTTTTTCAGGATCTAACCTTCTGAAGCGCAGTTTTTGTTTGTGAATTTGATTTCTTCAACATTTTTAGATTATTGTTTCGGATTCTAACCATTTTGACCATGATGGACAATAATAAAGAGAAATCATGCATATATTGTGAATTAAAATTGGTATCAAAGAAATGTTATAATTTTACCATGTTTACAGTACAGGATTCCAAATAACAACAGAGACTTACCTCCAAAAGACGGCGATACGTCTTCTTTTGAGTGGCAGGGAAATACTTGTGAGTGCCACCTAGTCCTTCTCTCTTTAAAAAGTATGGAGTCAGGAAATCCGGAATGCAAATTAAATATTAACCCACAATTGATGTTGAGACATGATTTATTTGTTTTAATGTCATGTACTGTTTGTAACAGGTCAAACTAGTTATTTAATTTTTTGGTTTAACCAGGCATGATTAAGTCATTAAGATCATGTTAAGTCGCTAGAACATAATAAAAACAATACCATTTCTGATTGAACAAGATTTAAATAGCCAGTAGACCCGAATGTTACTAAATGTGTAACATTTTTATTTCCTGTTTCATAAAATGTAAATGACCAGATGAAATGGTGAGGCATTGATGAAATTTAGATTATGTACTTTTGATCGATGACAAAAGCTCTTATTTCCCTTTTGGACAGATGAGCTTTTGTCGTCAAGTTATGTCCGTCATCGTTATAATGGTTATCGTAGCAAAGTTAACTTCCTGTACCTGAAAACGCCATGTCATTTGTGAGTGCCATTGAAAAGATATATATATAACGTGGAGATAGTTAATGCATCCAAATGTTTTATTGACGATGAAAATGTGTAACCTTTTTCATACTTTCGGTTTTTTGTAAAAAGTAAAAAAAAATATACATGTGTCATAATATAAACTTCTACAAACCATTGCCCATAAACTTGTGCTTTCAATTCAGTTTCAATACTAGTACTTTTCTATGATCGACATTAAATTGTCATGTTCGTGTCATTTGAAAACTTTAGCTTGACCGATTCCAGGTGTCCTTCATTTGAAAGAGTTCATAATGGAAGCTAATATTAATTTGAATTTTTACTCTTCATCAGAAAAATCTGTAAAACTTTTATCAAGTTATCTTTTATAGAGAAAAACATAGACGCAAAAGTCTCAAGTGCATGGCTGATTTGTGGTAACAGTTGGATAAGATGCCAGAAAGCATCAAAAGGAGAAGCAACTGGCTTTTCTATGATATTTGATACGTTGCAAATAATGAAATAATTAAGTATTTATAATTTTTTAAATTATAAAATACATATATTGTAACAATAAAACTTGACTGTAACACACTAAAGTACAGGCAACCTTCGACAACCGACAGAACACTAAAAAGTAAATCATTAATTAAACGACGGATTCTACAGTCTAATTAGTCCGATATTTCTCTGACATTAACCAGCCATTTTTAGAATTGGATTGGGTCAAGTGACGTCACATCTTGGACTAATATTGCATTAAAACTGTGTGGATATCAGCAAATTTGAACACTATTATCATTTTGCAATTGATAAAATATGAATTATGTAGGAACAATATTTTGATGGTATCTTTCGAACTTTTGGTCAAGTGTATTATTGCAGTCTTCTTTCAACAGCAGCCGAGGACAATTTCTGCGCATTTCAACTTTTTTTGTCGACAATTGTGTGGCTGTATAAAATTTGTTCAAAGTCAAATTATCATTCATAACTAAAAAATCCAGGATTGAAAATCGGGAGTAGAAATATAGAAATGTCGTATTAACACGGTTGTGTCGACAAGGTAGTAAGTCCATTATCGTGACCGAAGTAGGAACAATCTGATGAACACAACGTAAGCAATTGAAATAGCTAGAGCAATGCATAAAATGAAAATGATACTTGAGATGGAACAATCTACATCTTTCGTGTATATTGAAAACTAATTGAAATGAGTTGGACCTTATTATGATATTGGATATATATTTTTTAAGCTACCGAGGCGTTATTTAAAACTATTGTAATCATGCATGAAATATATATTAATGAAACAAATTAAAATTGAAACTGCAAAAATGGGATATAAGAAGGAAACATACCAGTCATGAAATGTTAGAATCTATTTTATTAATTTCAAATTTAGTCAAGATAACATAACAAGTCTTGACATACAAGTCTTTGATTATTTCTTTCTAAAATCTGGAGAAATAACCAACATCATCATGTTTAATATCTGTTACAGAAATGACTTTTAAAAACTTTAATTTTCTGATATGAAATGTTCAATTTACCTTATAAACAAAAAAGGCAAACTTGTATTTCTATGCATAATGTTCATGCATTGTTAAAAACATGACAACGACTTTAAAATCGTGAGCTCATAATTATTTGAGTTTCAAGATACATGTACCTGCGCATTTCAAACCATATTCGCTTTTTCAGAGAATGTGTTAACAATTCGGACGTATGGATAGTCAAAGAAGAATAGAGGTGTCTTAGACTTATAATGGTTAGTTCTCTGGTAATTGCCACGAATGGGTTTTATCGTTATGGTATTTCTGTCTCAGAAATGGTTACACTAAAGATGCGAGATGCATCTAATTACCTCCGTATTTTCATAGGTTTCCGTAACTCGTCAACATATATAGATTTATGGCATTTTATTTAAATGCTGTTGCCAGCTTCTATAGATGCGAGTTTATACTCCTGTATTTCACTACCTTTTCATTATCGATTTTGATATGTTTAGCACATATTTTTATATAATTAGTATTTTATTCGTCATCAACCGGAAACTGGGGCAAATATGGACTATTACCTACTATTACCTACGGAGGAAGTTAGTTTGTTCGTACCGCTACAGTATAACTTTTTATGTAGCACATTGTATATTATACACATTGCACAAGAATTTGTTAGTGTTGGGAAATAAGAACTTCCCTCATGGTAACAAATTAAACCAAATTTAGATGAAGCTAAAAAGTATTAAACTATGAAAATGAAGTAACATTGGCATGATAAGTGGTACATGGCACTTTGTTTTGAACTTTTAAGAATACGCGTATTTTAGAGTTTAAACCCGTATTTAAAGATGGTTTGATTTCAGCCATTATCTGGCCCTATCTGATTTGAAAAATTAAAATTAAGATTTCAGATTTGAATTTGTATCACCTTTATCGTATAGTGATCGGAAGTTTCCCAATCTATCAATCGTTGTACAAAACTCATTCCCATGATGCAACACCGACGTCATGAAGAAAATTGAGTGTTTTCACAGTGAATTTTGGTCAAAACCACTATGGGCAACAGTCCTGCCTAAAACGATTTTTTTGATATAATGTTTGTCTTACATAAAGACAAATTTCAGTTAAATATCTTTTTGCGTAGGGCTGTTTGCTCATATCAAAGTGTTAATTCAAAGGTCCAAAAATGAGTGAAATTTTGTGTTTTTCATTGATATCTTAACAATTACCCATCTTTGGCAACATATTACCGCTATTACAGAAATATCTTGCTGAAAACAGAACATGTAATTTCATTACTTTTTGAT
Source organism: Mytilisepta virgata (assembly GCA_028015205.1). NCBI lineage: Eukaryota > Metazoa > Mollusca > Bivalvia > Mytilida > Mytilidae > Mytilisepta > Mytilisepta virgata. Next base: position 23,946,793 of record CM051520.1, read on the forward strand.
TTTTGAATTCAAGGGGTCAAATATCAGGACAAATCATACCATGCCGTCAATGTTTAAAAATAATGGCCTATTTACGGCACATATATTTCATTATTATTCTGGTTTTAAATGGAGTAGTTAAAGCTGAAGTCGAAATTGACTTTTGGCTTGATGAATGGCGTCCAGATATGAATAAATGGTTTAAGGATAAATTGTGAAAGGAACATTAGATCTAAACCAACTGCTGTTAACAGGTTCATCTCAGGACAGAAAACCAATTGATTTTCATGTCACTACGTCAATGTTTAAAGTCACTGCGACTGAAAATATATGACGATAGAAAAAAGATGCAGTTCAAATCAGCATTTTTTGTAAAGAATTCAATAGAATAAATTCTCATATTACACGAGAAGAACTTTAAGCCTGACAAAACATTTTTCCAGAAGAAAACAAAACAAAAAGATTAAGAAAATAGATGTAAAGGCTTCTTTAGAACTAAAACCAATTAAAAACAAAAACAGGCAATGAATGTTTTGAAGAAGAACCAATTTCAAAATATATTCCCGAGACATCTTAGTGTATAGTAGAGGAAGAACATCCGTGTTCTAAAATGGAAAAACCTTTTCAGGACCACTGCTAGCAGACGCCACAACATTGCATATAAGCTATTCATGAATGTTGTCAAATGGTTAGCGACCTAGAGTTCATGAGGTATGGTGTCTTTGGAGAAATGACAAACTTTTAAAAGTAAATGTTTTGACGATTCATGTCTGGATTCAAGCACAAGGGGAAATTAAAGTTAGCAATACGAGACTACAAAAGTTATTTCCATTGTTCCAAAGAAAGAATAACAGTTACTTGAAAATGTACTTAAATGTACTTTATAACGAAAAATGGTGTATTCAGTCTTCTGAAATAATGACACCAATGACTGAAACAATTGGCGTATTTTAAATTTAGCATGCACTTAAAGAAATCGCGGGGAAAAATCTGAAGACGTACAATGTAGATTATATTGGATTTGAGAAGAAACCAACGTTTTCTGAAAGACAAGAACGTATTAAAAATGAGCAAGACGCGGTTATAATCGCCAGGAATTACACATTAAAAAACTTTAGATTGACCCTCCAAACAAGGATTTAAATTAAGTAATAACATAGAAATATCAAGGGAGATTACATTTTTATTTCTCAACCCAGTCGTCTGATATTTAAAAATATATTTTCATTTACGATGAGAAACATTAATCACTAATTCCTCTTAACCAAGATGTATATATGAAATAAGATTCAATCCATTCTCATCTCTTGATCCAAATGAGTAAGAACAAGTAAATGTTAACTGATTGAATATCGGCAAAAAAAAAATACTGAAATGAGAAAGATCGGGAAAATTTCTCTGTATTATGACTCTAGTTTAAAACAAAATCAAATTTCTAAGTTTTTTTCTGAATTCCAAAAAATTGAACGGATTTATGATATATTGTCTTGGTTTGGAAGAGAAAGCAAAATCAACTGGTACTGAGCAGTCTAACAATAATAATAGCTTACAGTAAGTAATGGTTTGTGAATAACTGTATTGTACTTCAAAAGAGCTGTAACCGTCAACATAAGCAAATGGGAATTTATGGTACGATAAATTCATTGAGTACAAAACCTCTTCCAGCAACCCATCACAATACATGTTTGTTTCTTTCAACAGACAATTACAGAATGTGACTGCCTAAGTTCACTGTAGTTTGTGACAATTAAATTCCGTCAAGTTTACGAGATTTTAAACCATTTCAGCTTATTCTAGGGAGACGCGTTAGTCATGAAATAAGCAATGACAATCAACAAAAATCAACTATATGAATATTCAATAAACTGTATTTTTATTATCATATTTCAACATTCTAAAATCAATGTTGCTTATTACTTAATACCAATGTTCTTTCCATTTCATTCCTTTCGTTGTTGTTCTTTAACAAAGCTAAGTAATGTTAATTGTATACAATGAAATCTATGATTGTGATTGTAGTCTGATGAATTAAAAATCATATCCAGAGTTGTAGTCTGAAATAAAGGTAAAAATTATATATATAATTAGTAGACGTGATGGACTATCATTTGATACTTTTACATTGAAAAACAAATAATTTATTCTTTTATTCAAAATATACCTGGTTATAGAATTGTTACGTGTGTCGTTACCGGAGAAGAACATGCTTACCCTTTTTTGACTTGTCTTTTTGCAATTCACTTTGGTTTGCTATGGGTTTTTTAATTTTTGTTTGTTACCTCTTCTAATATTTGCTTTCTGTGTAACTGTTATCACGAATTCATATTGTCTATGGAATTTGTCTTGTGGATTACCCCTCTCCCACCCGTCTAAATGCCATGGTATTCTTTTACCGACATCTATATTTAATGCACCGAGATACTATTGTGAGGGATTGTATTCATATGCATGTGTTTTATTTTTTTTTAAATCTAAGACATTGCACTCTTTATGTAAGGGGCAATTTATCTGGTTTAGTCCTTAAAAAATCTTATGCGCTTGGTTTTATACATGGCTCCTATAGTTGTGTTCCTCCCAGTGTGAATACTTGAGTTTTCTGCATTTCATTTTAAAAATTGTCAGGAAGTGTTAATCTTTACATGTAACATATAAAAACCTACCACTACTGGCTGATCTTCTGTATCCTAAAAAACAAAAATGTAAGTTTAAGTCTTTCTTTAAAAAACCATTAGTTGGAAATTTGATTTCGGCAACAAAAAATATATATTTTCTATCACAACTGATAAATCTGTGTCTTTTTCGATCTGTTCTGGACATCAGGATGGAATTGTTTATTATGGAATGTTTTTTCATGACAGCAATCTGATTTCCAACTCTCCTTAAACTGGACATATTATATTTAATTAGACTATATACATTGCGGTTTCGATCTTGCTTTAAGAGGATGGCCTATGGCTCGTTGTTGAAGAACTACGTGTAACAGCGACATACGTTTCAAATCCTTGTTCTGTCTTATTTCATGTATGTTTCAGTATTGCATGTACTATTTTCTCCTGCACATTAAATGCCAGAAGACTATCAGTTACATGTACCAAGAGTCATCAGTGTTTAAGAGCATAGGAATAGAACATAGGTAAATACAACTCAGCTGTATGTATGAATATTTTAAATGATTACAAAATGAATACTTACTCTTCTTACCACCTCCCATACCTGTATAAAGATATATATATATAATTAAGTAATGTATATTTTTTTAATTTCATTTTGTTGCGCAAATGAGCGTTCAAACAGATTACGTCTCTTCATTGTTGTGACCAAAGGCAAAAAAAACCCACAAAACTAAGAAACTTGTAGAGCACAATAAATTAATTTGTCTTGAGTTTGATACTTAAGGAACAAACTTTGAATTATAAAATCAAAGACATTCTGTGCATGCCATATTGGATAAACGTTTCTTTTATAAACTATTTTTTTAACATTGTCATCTTTGTCAGTGAAGAGTAAAATAAGATGAAAAATAGGATTATTGTATCTTTCTCTCGACACAAACAAAGTAATGTTTTAATTCTTCTAATTTTAAAGGCGGTTTTCTAACAGTCAATTCACCAAGTCATAAAAAACTCTAATAATAATTCCATTAATCGGACTACATATACACTTACCGCCCATTGGCATGCCTCCCATTCCACCGCCCATTGGCATTCCTCCCATTCCACCGCCCATTGGCATTCCTCCCATTCCACCGCCCATTGGCATTCCTCCCATTCCACCGCCCATTGGCATTCCTTTCATTCCACCGCCCATCGGCATTCCTCCCATTCCACCGCCCATTGGCATACCTCCCATCATTCCACCGCCCATCTTAGGCATTGGCATCGGCATTGGCATGGGCATGGGCATGGGCATGGGCATTGGCATTCCACCGCCCATCATTTTACCCATACCACCCATCATACCTCCCATACCACCCATTCCACCTCCCATTCCCATCATTCCACCCATCATACCTCCTCCCATCATTTTACCCATCCCCCCTCCCATTCCACCGGCCATCATGCCACCCATCATACCTCCTCCCATCATATCACCCATTTCCCCTCCCATTCCACCGCCCATACCTCCTCCCATTCCACCGCCCATGCCTCCCATACCGCCGCCACCGCCTTTTCCATAACCGGCACCGTATACTGTTACGAAACACAGTGTAACAACTGTGACAATGGTCTGTATTGGATTCATTATGGAAGACTGCAAGAAATTTTTGAAAATCGTCTTTATGGATGCATATGTAATGCTTTGAAAATATGTAAATATTTTTGGTGGCCTTATAACTGACAACCAAGATGGTACATTTAACCTGTAGTATTCTACATAAAACCAGATATATGTAAATACATTCTGCTTGACTAAAACGATGCAAAAGACAATTTTCAGGAGGTATAAGAACGGTGTGTCCTACATGAAATAGAATTTAAAAATGACAAAAATAATTGTAAAACCCAAATAACATGAAAAAAAATCGAAAAATAGATTCAAATGCCCTCCCAGTGTTTTAATGTATAATTCATTAAAATATTCACTCTCGCGTGTGTAAGAAATCAGAGGCACATCTGAAGTTGCCGCTAATAAAGTAGGTACCCTCACCTTCTTAAAACTGGTCTACGGTATGAGCTTCTGCCTGCCTTATACCAAATTTCAAGATAACACCAATAAATGCACTGGAAAACTTTTTTTTTAAATTTTTCTCAGTATTGCATTCGAGTCTCGTTTATATTAAGTCCATACGCACATCTTTCAACTTCAAATCCCAAATCCAAAAATTGAAATTTTTATACCAATCGGTAGGTAAATTATATTCCGGATTATAACTCATTTTTTTATTGTCCTTCCATTTGTAATACAATCATGACAATGACAGTCGGTTCACCAATATTTGCTCACCTTTATTGGGAAATAAAATTGCTCTTTATTCATGTTGTTTAGGTTGTGGTTTCATATTCGATATGTTATATTATTTTACAAAAAATCTATAATTTATTTCTGTCCGTTTAACAATCGCTATAATCTGTACGTTATTTTCAAAATAAGGGTCGTATTCAAAAAAATTCTGTACAAATGTAAACCTTTCTATAGAATATAGATGTGAGCCAATGCTAGTTACTGATAAATGAAAAACGGTACCAATAGATACTTAACTGTCATGATTGTATATTGTATATTTATAATATACTTTATCTGGGTTACTATTATTGTTATCATGATTATCATTACTATAATCGTTCTGGTTAATATTCATTTCTACTAAAAACTGACAAAGTATGTCATCTAAAAAGCAGGCTATGAACAACCACGCACTCTTGATATATATGATATCATAAATAGCACAAAATGTCTCAATGGTTAAATATAAATATACAATATATTAAGTGTAATTATTGCAATATTATACACTATTCCAAAGTTAGTGATTATGAGGGTGCCTTTATCGTATGTTGCAGCTTGTCCTTTAAACATGCATTGTATTTTCAAGACATTTTAAAGAATGAATATGAAAGCAAAAATGCGTCAGTAAGACTGATTTGATATAAAATATAATTCGTCCTTTTTTGTCACTAATTATTTATATTTTGTTATTAGTCATCGGAACTGTTTATTTTTATGAAGGAATGTTACAATTCTTAGTAATTAGGGTATCGTATTCAAAGTATTATTTCAAATTTATTTTGGAGGTTGTCGGCGATGACAACCAGCAACACATGAGCAAAGTAAACAAATATATCTGACTAAAGAAGACAGAAAAAAAAATCTGTTCGTTTTCTCTTAATACTTTATTTTTAGATTCTTTTTGTTATCATAAACAGTAAGAATAGTATAAATTCTTTTAATTTTTTGGTAAACGAAGTCGATATCATGGCTTTGCTGTTTCTTTATTCTTTTGCAAATATTTTATAAAAATTCCCATCAACACAAAAGAAAAAACTATATGCATTACGATTAACTAAAATTTATAAATGAGTTATTGAATATTGATCGGTATATTGATGCAAATTATCACTAGGTTATTCAAGATTTTGTATTAAAAAACATACCTTTATGTAGACAGAGCTGGGCGTTCGTAAGGAGGACAAGATATCTTGTGTCCGAAACTAAGTCTTCCTATCTTTTTATAATACATAGATACCGGAAATAATCAAATCGACATTAACAAGTTCTATAAAGGTAACATGTGAAAAAACATAAGTTATATGGTTCGAAGATCATGTTTTATTTGTAACTGTTAAATTTTATTGTAAAATATTACTTTTTAAACATGTTTTTTGCTACAAGAATCACTCATTGATGTTCAATGGTCAGCAGTTATATTGAATTGTTAACAGCACATGAAACATGGTCAGGCATTAAAAATTTTCTTTGTTTAACTTTGAATCGTGCAGGTGACATATTAATACGTTTTATTTTATGTATATATTTCGTGTTTCGTAGTTTTTGGCGATAAATTTCATATTAAAATGCTTCATTATGTTATCCGAAAGAGTGAATTGATTTATGTAGCAGGATGCAATTAGACAAATTTTACACATAATATTTGATATAACATTGGATATACAAATTTGTTTTCTGAAATTTTGAAACCTGGAGTATGAACTTATCTGCTGTCGTATTTACAGAATGTATATTCGATGCTATTTATTTAAATTAAGAACTAAATTTTTCAGTGACTATACATGTATATCAAGTAAAATTCTTATCCAAATTGTGCGAGTTGATACGAATTCAGTTGATTCTTTATGTTTTCATCACCGGAGTTTAATTACTACAACCCTGCAAATTGTGCTCTCTATAAGTGCCAGTATTATTTTGCGCATTAAAAGGCACGACACAAACACGTGGACACAAAAACATTGCTTTCGTTTTCAACATTTGGTCTTGGGCACAACTGATGAATCGTAAAAGGACGAAATGTGAACATCTTGTGCATTAAAATTGGTATCAAGAATAAAAATAACCACTGTGTCGACACCACTATTGGCGGACTCTAAGTCCCCCAGGATTTAAGTTTGTGACCTAAACCCCTCTTTTACTTTTCAATTTATGCATTTTATTTTACAGTATTGTCATATAATTTATGCAAATGCTCAATAATGTTTTAATATTTTAACTCTCAAAACTTGGGGCCACAGGAATTTAAGCTTTTGACCTAAACTTTTTTCATTTTCATTGGTTCTAGTGTTTAATTTCTTGCATACTATTTGCAGATGGGTAATGCATTTGTAATTTTTATATTTTTGAATTTTGGTAAGTGTCCCAACCACTTTGGGTGTTTGTAAGGGTGGGGGAGCTCGGGGATTACTGCTGATTTCGATAACAGCCTCTATGTTTTTTGTTTTTTTTTCTTTTTGGGGTTTTATTTGTTTTTTAATTTACCATTTGTATAGTGTTTTAGTCAACTTAGTTTATATTAAACTATACAACACATCACAGTTATTTTCAAGAATATATACAGAGACAATAACCGTGCATTGACATAAAATCAAGAATCGGGCGAAAATACGAGGGTTTCCGAGCTTTTTTCCTTATTCGTGCCGAATTAGTATATCGAATTTTATTTCAGGGCAATGTGCGCACTGTTATTTTCTTCATACTGCAATCTTTTGTGGGACAGTAGTGGATATTGCTACCAATTTTAAATTGATTTAAAACGTTTGTTACCCTGAAGAGCAACTTGGCGGAGTAATATGATTACATGGAACTCACCTTTTCAAAGATCGATGAGCACTTAAATATATACCAACGATACTTGGATATCATTATTGAAAATAACCAACAGTTTCGCTGCAAATTTTGTTTTTCAAAAATAAAAATAAATTGTAACAAGAGAATAAGTATTGAATTTTTTTTCTAAAGATTAAAGTCAATAAGTTTCTTCATTTCAATCTACACCCTCGTCAATCAGGTGTTGCCTAAATGTTATCTACTGTCAGTGAACGTAAATCACTTGTAAATATACTGTCAACGCATTTTGACTGCTCAAGTCGAACGATTTGTAGTATAAATTACATTTTCAACACTTGGCCGAAAGCGTCTTTGATCGATGTAGACTTTATCTCATTTCTAGTCTAAAAAAAAATATAAACTTCCGAAAAAAACATCTAGATATAATGATTAAGTAAATTTTATTCAAGAGTAACTCATTTTTCAAAAAGGTGAAAATCTTTTTTATATGTTTATATATATATATATATATATTTTATTTCTTGTTATTTCATTGCTTATCCGTTTTTGCTCGAATGTATAAACTCAATTCATAACACCATTAGTATGAGTTTCTTTACGCTAGAGACATTGTAGTTACTGGAGTGCAGATAAGGTATCTAACATTTTCACATTAGTTCATTATATTGCAATTATAAGTTATAAAGGATATTTTTTGGAGTTTATTGATGTGTAAACTCGGCTAACAACTTTACATGAACTTACGCTGCATTCAATTTTTGAGTGAATCGGTCGAGTTTAAACACTGATAAACTCTTTCAAAATAACCTTTATTGCTATATAAAGCTATCTCTTACATGTTTTCAATTAGCAATATAGAAAGAAATATTAATTTTCTAGTGGTACGTTAAAATTGTTACACATTCTTTAGATTCTAGACTATTATTGTAGCGATTTATTTTCAATAATTGTAGGAAATTATATAAACTATTTCAATTTAATTCAGTTAACTTATTCTAATCCAGTTGTACTCCTTTCACCATTAAAAATTTTCAGATTGTATCAGATCCAGCCTTGATTTTTATCAGGAACAATCGTGGATATTCTAAAATTTCTAAGTTGAACACCAGTAAATGCCTTACATGTCCTCGGCTTGTCAAAGACAACTGTGAGTTTGTCAAATCTACATTAAATGGTCGAACATTTTTCTATAAGATTTCCCGAGGATATGTACTGAAAAAATTAATCATCTTCCTTTTTAATAGATTGATCTAAGCCAGTATTGTAGGTGAAACAGGTCGTCCTCTTAATCGACGATTTCAGAAGCATTTATACATATTTAGATACCAGAAAAAGCACCTATCGTATATTTACTAACATCTTCGAATGTATAATTATAATAAAAAAAATTATAAAAATCCAACCTTTGGAATCGATCAAACCGAGGGATAATTTATCCGATCTAGAAGGCAATGTGAACTCTCTTGGATAAAAATGCTTCAAACGGCTTACGTTCTTTGTCTGAATGACAACATTGTGGGACAGGGAAATATATCGCATCATAAACTTCGTTCCTCGATCTACACATAATATATAAAAATAATGGGCGACATGGTTTATTCATCATTTTTTCCCATTACATACAATTTATCAGGAATGTGCCTTTACCATGTTCACTTCATTCAATAATCCATCTGATGAATATTCCAAAATTTATTTATTCGTTCTGCTGTCATCGATTGTTTCCTTGTATTGATAAAACTGAAAATCAAACTAAAATATTTTCTTAAGACAAAATATGTAAATAAAGGTATCGATTTAATAAAATTAATTGCAAGGATATTTAGAGATCACAATGTTCAAAAGTTAATATCAGCTTATTTTGACAAAACTGAAATGTCTATCATATCTGATTCATATAAAAAACCGTATAGAGGTATCATCTTTAATTATTCCTCTGTAACACCTGATGCCAATGCAAAGGACAGATATTCAATCATTTGCGATTGTTCAAAATCACCTTACATGTACAGTACTTGTGGCCATAAACATCGTCGCAGACAAGGAGGTTAAAAGGGTTCTTCTCAAAGGGCCCAAATATCGCCCCCTTTAAAAATAAATTGGCAAGCTTTCAAAATGCAATCAGTGATGCTGTTAACAACTACTGTATTAAATGAATTGAAAGAAAAAGTGCTGACAAGCATACATTGAATAAATTCAAGAATAAAGTTATGAGTAAAGTTGAGAAACGAATTAAATACTATCAAATACACTATACAGAGACATGTAATAAGTTATCTCTACCTAGAATTAAAATAAAATTGAGTGAATTAAGTGAAAAGCTTGTCTTTGTACCTTGATTTCTATAAAAAGACATACCTGAACAACACATTAAAGCCACTGAACAGTTCCAAGCCCCTACCCAACATCACAATGTTTCTATTACGTAATGGTTGCCTAAATTACATAAAAATCCATACAAATTTCGTTTACTTCTACCTCTAGTAACTGTACCACCACTAAATTGTCTGTCATTTTAACAATTCTCTTACTTGTATGAAAGAACTTCTCATTAATTAGGCTTTTTACTTGACGTTTTTCATCAAGTCAAGGATAAACTTCATTAAATTAACACACAAAATAGGAGTTGAAGCTATATGTTTAGCATTGATTAGAAGTTGACCATTAAAAGAAACTTTTCTTAACAAAGTATGTTTCAAATTTTAACAAGATATCGATCTCGACACGTTTTTTTAATTTACCAGAAAATTGCTAATTTTGTGATTTTTTTTTATGGACAAGGGGACATAACTCCAGAACAATATCTGACTTTAATAGGTAATAGTATAGAGGAGCCTAGTGAAATTTCAGTCTAGTAGTAGTCTAGTGAGTTTTTTTTTAGCAACTTCAAACTTTTATCACAGATACTAGGAACTTGGCAATATTTTGTAACCATTTTTCACCATTTTGATAACGATGATTTAAGTTTTTTAGAATAATTATGAATATTTACGCTGGAAACAAAAAGAAAAATGTGTTCATGTACTTATTAATAAAGTTTCATTTTTAAGTAGAAAGGCTACATTTATTACTGTAACAAAATTTGTGAAAATTTGGGCATAAATTGTTTTTGGACTGTAAAACATTCTCTCAACGTTCTGGAGAACGGCAAACAGTAAATCATCAAGTGACTGCTTTCGACAGTATTATCTAACATTTCTATGTGTTTGGGACAGTTTCGTGTCATGGCGGCCATGTTTATTTCTTTAAATATTCGGCCGAGAAATGTGAGAAAAATACTCAGTCATGGTAAAAAATGTGAGACTGGACAATTCCTCCATCGGGTTCACATTTTATATCATCAGAAACTCGGCAAGCCTCGTTTCTGACTGAAAAAATGTGAACCCTCGGGTGGAATTGTCCCATCTCACATCTTAGACCATGACTGATTATTATAGTATACAACCCTTCCTCGCGATCCTTTTGAATCTTCTGGTTTAAATTATATTTTTTGTAACAATTTTAAAGCAATTTTTATTCATAAAAAGTATGCAAATGACAGTTGTTGGACAATCAAAGCCCTACACTTCTTGCTGGACAACATTTTTGCTCGTTTTGGCAATGCTGTGTATCGACAGGTCATTGCGATTATGGGTACAAACTGTGATCCTCTTATTTCCGAGTTATTTTCATATTGGATTGAACTGAATTTTATGAAAAAAACCTTTAAAGGTGAAATACAGAATCCTGATAAATTAATCTATATTTTTAACAACAACTGCTGGTATCTTGATGATGTACTTACCATTGATAACCTGAATTTCTCAAATATGAAAAAAAAACATTTATCCTAAAGGGTTACATTTGTACAAAGCTAATACGAATAGTAAATGCTGTTCTTTTTAGATCTTGTTATAAATATTGAAAATGGAGAGATACATACTAAAATTTATTATCAAAGGGACGATTTTAATTTTCCAATTACTAACTTCCCTTTTCTTGACGTGACTGTGGCACCACCGTATGATGTGTGCATGTCACACCTTGTACGTTCTGCTCAAGGTTTGAAGATTTTAATGAGCGAAACCATACGATTAATAGAAGACTTCTATTACAGGGTTATAGATTTCACAACCTGATAAATGCTTTAAACAGTTTTACAATAGATATCAACATCTTTTAGCTAAACTAGACATTGAACCCGCGCGAGCGCGGGAAAATAAGCATTTTTTTTGTGGTGGCCATATTGACTTTAAAAAGTTGTTGCGGCCATGTCATTCATGGAACAGGAACTCAATATGGATGTTGTGGCATTCTTCCCATAAAGTTTCCTGTCAAGTAGGTGGTATCAACTGATAGTTTCATGTCTATATATGCTGTAGTATTCCAGAAATGGATGTGCAAACTTTAGGCAAAGTCAATGAAGCGTGAAATGTAGGTCAATGTGACCCAATTGTCATATGGCTGTTCGTTACTACCGAAGATATATTCTCTGATGAAGTAGACTGTATGCCACGTAGAATTACCAAAATGGACCTTAAGGTTCCATCAAAGTCAAAATCTATGACGAAAACACAACCACATAAATTGTCAATATTTTTATTGTTACAATTAATTCTGAACTGGAACTTGATGAAAAGTTTTCATTAAATACACATTTCATAATGCATTACCTTTTTCCTTCAGAAAAAAAATATGAAAAAGAATATGAATAAACATTTCCTTAGTGACGGATGAATTTTTCAAAAGATGCCGTGAGTTAAGCAGAGCATATTTTTGGAAAATAATTGTTCCAATTGTTCCATTGTCATCATGGGCAGGGCAAGCGAGGCTTAATTTCACAAATATCTCCAATAATCAGACGATAAAAGCATTTTTAGTGTGTGGCTGCGTGTGCTGTCCACGTTTATAAAGATGTCCGAGATAAATTTCGTCATTAATGATAAAGATGACCATTTGTTAAAAATATTTTTTTATCTAGGGCTTACAGGGAATTGTATGGTTATTTAGACATGTCACATGACAAATAATGTAAAAATAGATAATGGTTGGTTTTATCACTTTGTGCAAGGTAAACATCCGAGCAATCCAAAAAAACAACTAAGTTAGGAATTCCTCTGAAACTTTACCTTACTTCTTCATAATCTTCAAAGTTCATAACCTTTCATGACAGTTAGGAGAAATTGCGCTATTGTAGAAAAACAATCCTGAATACATGAAGCGGAAACATCCCACCCGAAGAAGAATGTTTTTAATTTGTTTTATTCTTCTTCCGTAATTTCAAACAAAAATACATTTAAAATATGTGCATACTTGTTTATTTAAATCAATGTGTTAAAATGATGCATTCGAGAACTTTCTAAGGGATATGTTGGGAGAATTCATATCGGAAAAGTGCATGCAAATTCCATTAGCACATCAACAAAACTGCAGATTAAATTTATAAATGCATATTATCAAATCCGATAATAATCTTTATAATCTGAACCATACATCGTTTATTTTGAACCACGCGTTTTGCCGCCTATTCGGCTAATTCGTAAATTTAGTATTATAGATACCCGGCTTCAAGATAGGCACTTATCATAAACGGGTTTTCCAATCCTAGTTTCTATTGTCATATCTTGTATAAATGCAGAGCTCTTGCCAATAATTCACAGAAACTTGGAAGTCACTTAAGAACTTTCACAGAAAGGGCTAAAATGTGAAATTTTGTGTTATTCCGTAAAAATTGGTCTCTCATGAATATTGCCGATTTCTATTGAACTATATAACGAGTAAGCAACAAACCTTTTATGGGAGTGTTAATTTTGACTTTTTCGTTTAATAGAGCGACAGTATCCGACCAGCAGCTATGAGAGCCTTAGCTAGCTTTACATTTAAAACGAGCACATTCTGACACTGCTATTTACATTATGTAACGTCTAACAAAATTTTGCATTCTATAGCAAGCGGTCACCTTGTTGGTAATCATACTGTAATGGCTTTTATAGTTTATATTTTATACACCAGAGTGTCAGGATAGATGAGGGGGAGGTTAGGGTACCTATAAAACCGGTTTAACCCCACCACTGTTCAGTGTCAAGTCAGACTATTATGACTCGCTCTTGTGTTTATGTTTGTGTTTTGTGCTCTTTTATGTTATTTTTTGTCCGGGATTATTTATGTCTGTTGGGTGACGTTGATTAACTGGTATGTCATTGTTGACCTTTCCTGTTATCCATTTTGTTGTTTATGCAATGGTCACTAGTCCGACAAAGAATTTAATCTGAACCATTATAACATTAAGACGATAAACCTTCATAAAAAAGTCTGTAAAAAGCCCGAAACAAGACGAAATTGTTTGAAAAAAGAGTAGTAACAAAAAATGCAAATGCTAAAAAATATTTAAAAAAATAAAAATTAAAAAAACAACAAATAAAAAGAATAAAAATATATATATAAACACAATTAAAAAATAATCGTGAACTATCTCAGACACTGACATGGTTAGGAAGAGGTAAGGTTAGGATTTCCTTCTCCACGAACAGTGACGTGTCAAATCGACAAAGTCGAGAAATTTTACAGAATTTGGATTTTATGAAAGATTTAAACTTTTCGCCTTTGTCAGAAACCCGGCGGGGGGGGGGGGGGAGTATATATGGACGCGCGGCTTGAATGGGCCTACTTTTTGAGCCATCGATTATGTTGCTTGGTAGGATATAAAACCTTAGATAGGCTTTAAGATAGGCACTTATCAATGGGTGGTAAATTGGGAATAAATTGCGAGAAGATAACCCTCTGCCTGGATGCTGTATCAATTGGACTCATTTTTAACAAAGTAGACACCTATCATCCAAGCATCCCGATTGGTTTTGAAGCATTTAGTATATGGGTCGGGTTTTGAAGCACCTAGTATATATAAATGGGTATGGACCATGGTACCCACCCCCCCCCCCCCCCCCCCGGGTCAGAAACGATGGGAAAAGGTTTTAAAAGATGGCAAGTTCACAACACGTTTAATGTAAAAACAGAATCTTTTCGTCATAACTAATATGCTGTTGGCGTTGCCAATGATGCGAGGACAGCAATAGCCCTTTCCAGAAACTTTTTTCCGGTATCACGATTCTGACTCTAAAATTAAAATTTGAAGCAACTTATTTCCCTTACTTTCGTTTCCGGCGAATGAAACTTTTTCTAGTCTTAGTATGTAGCACAATATGGCTGCCCGCATTAAATAAAGACTTTTCTAAATGACCCATAAGTAAGAAGTGCATGTGCTACCATAGCGCTCGCTGCGCTCGCTATAACGATGATTATCGTCATATTTCCCAACGCGTTTTCCATAATTCAATTGTGATACATGTATTAATTGAAAATTAAATAATTCAATACAACAATCTATATTTAAATGATATCAATGTAAAATTTCTGAGATCGTTCTATAGAAGTTTTATAATCATAAAGTGGTTTGTATCCAAGCAACGTTTTTGCTTTGTCGTATGTTACATAAAAAGTTGTATTCAAAAATGCTATACTTCCGAATGTAAAATGTAGATTTGGCAAGTTTACTTTTTTGAACATGCGCATTATGCATAATAAACAGAAGAATAAGAACATTAAGAACATTGTCAACCAATAAGGAATGTACCATTTGGATGCCTTTGAACCGAACATGTCCAGAAACGGTTTCATAATTTCCGGTAGAGGCGCTGGTGGGCAGTCGTCTGCAGCGAAGAAAAACTGTCCGCCAATAGCTGGCTTTTTTGGAAGTGTTTCGGCAGCCTTTACAAACATCATGGCCGTATTTCCAACGTAAGAGTACTGAAGAATGGCTGTCATCCGTCCGACTAATGGATATGTGGTTCCTTTAAACGGTCGTACAGACAGAGGTATAGCCATATAATCTAATTCTCCAAACATTGGTAAAGGAAGAATAGAGACTGTTCTCATACTTTTACCTGAAAATGTTGTAAAAAGTCAAACATGTGCTATGGACTCTGAAATGAGGTGTGAATTTTTTCTCCATGCTCGTTATTTCTTTTATAATATAACAGTATTGAAGTTTACAGAAACGAATGTGTCATAACATTAATTCGAAAAGTCCAAAAGTTTGAAAAATTTGGTATATACTAGGAGTGATCGAACGTTAAAACCGATGATATAATTACATAATAGTTTAGGTTGCATCAAGATTACCGACAAAATATCATGACTATCGGCTACCGAGCAAAATGACGTAACTGTCGTAAATGATAGAAAATGTGATTGGTTACTTTTATTTGTCTGAATCAGACTTACCGTTTTTCAATTTGCTGCCGTTTGCTGACAAAACGATTTCCTGTGCTTTAGCTTTAGAAGATGCATACGCCTCGAAATACAGTCTAGATGGCCTGCTTACAGTAGTTTCTGTTCCACCTCTTACCTCTTCTGGTCCGTTGAAAATGCCACTGGAACTACAGTAAATTATGTATGGGACACACTCCTCCCGACAAGCTTTTAAAATGGTTTCTGTCCCTATATAAAGGAAACATAGTGTATACCTATCTGTTTTCATTGGATGGGTTTTTTATTACTAGTATTTCGGTAATTAGCACAACGATGTATGTTTATTTTGTTCACTTCTTTCGGTTCTAACATGATGTAGAGTACAACCAGTAATGCAAACAAATCCTCAAATCAAATTACATGTATATATTATCGGATTCATTTATATTCGGGATGTCCATTTTGTGAAAATTTTGTTGTGGGGATAATTAGTTTCGTAATTTTGTGATTTCTAGTTATTAAATGTAGTAGGTACTATGAAATAAGCGTTTCAAGTGACAAATATTGGAATTTCATTTTCTATAGCACCAAGGAAAATTACGAAATTGGTATCTAGTGAAATATAATATAAGTACTACTCTCAAAAAGATAAACCAGGACATATTAGATCTATATAGGATTTCTCGATAAAAAGAATTTTTGAGACGGTCAGCGTTTTGCCGAAATTTCTATAACATATGAAATATTTTTTCTTATTTGAAAAATAACTGTTGTGCTAATAAATAATCAAAAGGCATTATTTCAAGTAGTATCTCGTGATCCAAATGCAGCATTACTAGTTACTGTATTGTTATTTACCTTGTACATTAACTTCGTTCAATAGTTTTCTGTTTGGGAACAGTGCCCAGTCTATTATGGAAGCAATGTGAAGTACAATATCAGCGCCATTGCAAGCCTGACGAACGATTTTATCATCTGTAACACTACCAACATATGTCTTCACTGGCTTTGTTGCTTCAAATTCTAAATTATATATAATTTGCCATATAGATATGTAAAGTCAAGAAATACCAAAGGAATATTCGAAGGAAAGGAACATCGAAACAACTGACAAACTCCGGAGAACAACGAAGACAAGACCAAAACAATACATGCACTTCGATTAAAAACTAAAAACATTTGAACAACATGGACCCTACAAAAAAACCGGGGGTAGCCTCAGGTGCTCCGGAAGAGTAAGCAGTTTCTGCTTTCTGCAGGACACCCGCCATGCTCTCCATGTCATATCCGGTATGAGAAAGGGACAACATGAATGGAACAGGTCCATTTTCATTTGGGAAACGGTTTTTTCATACCTGTCAACCAAGTCATGATGACGTCCATAAAACTTAAATAAGGATGAATACAACTTAGGAGCAACATATCCCTGTCTGAGCAATTTTTTCTGTCAGGAGCCGGGCTCTGTCCAGGAAGTCAAGCTCTGGAATAACATATGAGTTGTGAAATATATACTCCATACGCCGGCGCTTCTGGAATATTGCCGCTCAAAAGTGGGAAGTTGACGATTGAAAAGTCAAAGTCATCTCGTTTGTCGTAAAGTTTTGTATTCAATAAATTTTCTTTACAAGTCAATCCTTTATATTTGTTTATTAAGGTATATAAATTAAATATGTATGTTAATTCCTTATTATAAAACGAATAATTCATAAATTTACAAACTAACCATTGTTCGTTTAAATTTTAAGAGGGTACAGAACACCTAAGGGAGTTAACTCTTTAAAAATCAGCTGAACGTTTTAATCACATACAATTAGTAAAGACAAATCAAGCTTCTGAATGATCAAAATTAGTTTTTGTCAAATGAAATTATTCCCGTAAATTGTTTGATTCAAATTTCTTGATTTTTTTTTAATATTTTTGCCAAAAGGTCAAAGTATATATTTCATAAAAATTTTATGAAAATTAAACGAGCCGAATCTATTTTAGTCAAAGTGTTGGGTACCCCTTTAAGTCAATGCCGACATGGCCAAACTTCTTTCGTCGCTCTTAATCATAATTAGTATAGGCTTTTTACTTGACGTTTTTGATTAAGCCAATGGTTAACTTCATAAATTAAAACACAAAATAGGAGTTGAAGCTATATGTTTAGCAGATTAGCAGTTGACACGTATTTTTTTAATTTACCCGAAATTGCTAATTTTGTGATTTTTCGTGCATATTTGATTTTTTTATGCACAAGGCGACTTAACTACAGAACCACATCTGACTTTCATAAAGTAACAGCATATAGAGGAGCCTAAGTCTAGTGGGTCTTATACCAGTCTTTTTAGCAACTTCAAACTTTGATCACAGATACAAAGAACTTGGCAACATTTAGATTTTTGGAATAATTATAAATATTTACACTGGAAACAATAAGAAAAATGTTTTCATGTACTTATTACATGTATTAATAAAGTTTCATTTTTATAAGAAGAAAGGCTAATTAGTATGATAGTTTTTCATACGTGCCTATTCATTAGAAATTAACCCTGGTAAAGAAAAGAAAAGAGTGAACAGTGCTTTAAGTGTTGTTCTTCGTCTTAAAGGCGTTGCGACCTTCCGCAATGACTCAAAAGTTTACAAAGTCCGATATTATAACTGCTGCAAGTGTCCAAATCTATTAATTTTATACCTGTCATGGCATATTCTCTATTCACAGGTTAAATCGACTTTACAAATATTGGATCTAATATACATGAAGCGAGTCAAAGCCTAAGAAGGAAAATGCACAAAATTTACCCAACTTTTGTTTGTACTGAATAACATCTAGCACACGGATTTCCTTTATACTGGTACCGTACAAATGTAAATGTTTAACCACGTGTTGTCCCAGAAAACCACTTCCTCCAGTCACCATGACAACATACTGTTCCATAATACCTGTAGTGAGAAAAATTGGTAGTTTGGTGCTCTGCCACTTGGATCCACACTCATTCATTGTAAAATTGGTCGCTGTATATGTCTCCCTTGACTTTTGCAGTTAAAAGTTTGTCCTTATTTTACAAACTTTGATTGTTATATATATATATATATATATATATATATATATATATACATTTTTACTACTTTATTTATCTATGTTATAGAAGCCGGTCCAAAAATTTATGTCGGGCGAACAACTGGTCCATATACTGCCATATGACCCTCAATGTCATGAACTATTTGTTAAATAATTTCTTTCTTTAAATTGTGTTTTATTTCAATCATATTAATCATTGTATATATCTTGTAATTCTTCAGCCTCACACGGGGAGTCTTGATTGACAAGAAAACATTTGTTGTTGTTGTTGTTGTTATATATATATATAATTATATAACAAAAAATGTATTAGTATACATTAGGGAGAAAGGAAGAACGGTCACTTCAGCTGTATTAACAAGGGAGAGTAGATTTGAGATCTCAACATCTTTATATATTCTGCCATATTTTTTGTGTGCCTAAGCAACGACCCATAAATAAAGATAAGTTATTTTGTTTTGTAATTTCAATCACCATGTCTTTATTTTGGCGGGTATTTTGGATCTGATAATTTAACTTTCTTTCCAGTGTAGCCACATTACCGGTACATGGTTCCCAGGTTTTGGCAGAGAGAAGAACGCGAACAATGGGGCTTGTGGAAGTATTACGATCAACCTCTGGAATAATCGCGGAATTAATCTTTTTGTAAATGTACATAATGAATTTGAAATGGTTCTTTATAAAGTTTACTTTCGCTTTGCTGGGTAGGTATAACGTGTATATGGTGCCAATGACTGTGAAAAGTGAGTGGTTTACAAACTTACCAGACATGCTATGTAGACGGGTAGAGTTCAAACTGGCTTCATTTACAGACAATGAACAAATATTTGTTCATTTGATAAAAGGTAGCCTAAACTACAATGTATACCTATTGTTTATAAATAAATCAAATCTGTATTTTGAACTCCTGTTTATCGTACCTTTAAATGTGATTTCAGAGGTCAAACAATATGTCGAATCAGTGAATTCCGATAAAATACGTAATATGTCGGGTAAGGTAGTAAAAAGCGAGTGGTTTACACATTAACTTACAGGTCTATGTAGACGGGTAGAGTACAACTTGGCTTCATTTACAGACAATGAACAAATATTTGTTCATTTGATAAAAGCTAGCCTAAACTGGTTTTTATAAATAAATCAAATCTCTATTTTGAACTCGTGTGTTTATCGTACCTTTAAATTTGATTTCAGAGATCAAACAATATGTCGAATAAGTGATTTCCGATAAAAGACGTAATATTTTGGGAAAGGTAACTATATATTTTCTAAATGAACTAATGACAAATATCATGCAAATTTAGAGTTTGAAAGGCGTGATATTTGTCGTTAATTCATTTATAGACCAAACTGCCTATTCAATTCTGCAGGTGACTTTTTCCCAAAATTTTGTGTCTACGTATTTCAAAGACTGGGGAAGAAAATACGATAGCAACCACAGTTTCGGGATTTTTGCGAAAAAGTAAATTAATTGGTTGTCACTTCAAATTTTAATTATTCTGTAAATATCGGACATAGAACCAGAATTTCTTTTTCAAACGAAATTTTTTTTTGTATGTATCAAAATAAAACTCTAAAGTGTGTGCTCTTGTGTGTTATGGTTTTAAAAATCAAAGTCGATTTCATTCCCGCTAAAATGATATGCCGAAGTGAAATACTTTTCCTGTATTTAAAAAAAAATTTTAGGTGATTTTTTCTTATAAATTTTAACAGAGAATGAAAATTATGTACTTATTCAAAGAAGACCAAAAAAGTATAAGCACCGAGCTATTTTCATGATATTTTTTCAGTTATTGAAAAGAAGAGTTATCCTTCCCGGAACAATGAATCTGACGCCCTTAAATTGTTATAATGCCGTAAGCCGGAACTTGATTCCTACTTCGTTTCTCCCTGTATATGTTTGTCTAGCCTAGATGTATTTTCCTTTATATTTTTACTAAAATGTATCATTCTTGTCATCTTGTCTCTGTTATTGATTTTTTTACTTTTTTACATGTTCGTGTATATGTGTTTACTGTCGGTGTAGCGACATAAAATACACGTATTATGTCTCTCTTGTCGGGATTTAAGCTTTTGAGAGCTTGCATTTTTCTATTTTCTACAAATTAAACCAAATTCAGATAAAATGTATGTAATCTTTATGCACCGATTTCTACTTTTTTTTTTTAACGATCTTCTTCGCCTATGCATTGACGGGCTAAAAAGGGAATTCTGCTATTCTGTACTACTGTGACTGCCCAAATCTAATAATTAGTACAGAACTCGCAGGGGAAGTCCTGAAAAACAACTCGTGTAACTCAAGGTTTTCAATGAGACTACCTAGTACAGTGGGTCGTAAAAAGGAAGGATGTGTGTGCATTAATGAACGTGAAATCAAATGTCCATTTCACGATGAACGAAAAATTAAAAAAAAACTTGCACGTTGCTTTTTTTTTAACATTTTCCTGGAACACGGTAAATAATGAGCTTCATGCAAGGAAGCATGTGAAATACATAACATGTTGTTCATATGTTTTTAGTTTTTATTTGTAGTGCATGTATTGTTTTAGTCTTGTCTTCGTTGTTCTCCGGAGTTTGTCAGTTGTTACGATTTTTCCCTCATTCGAATATCCCTTTGGTATTTCGTGACTTTACAAATAGCAAAACACGTTGCACGACAATAACCCTTTACTACCCTCATCACACTTATGAACTGTCACCGATATTGAAATCCCATCTGTAAAGAACTCGCCTTTCTCCAGGTGTCCAAACTTCAGGCCCTGGCACCAAAAAAGTTGAGAAAATTCTTAAATATCGGAATACTCGAATGTGATTGGCTGAGAATGGGAATTTGAGTAAAATTTTCTTTGCTCAACAAAAATAGTTCTTTATGGCGCCCAGGCCAGGAATGTTTGCAGCTGGTGGGGAATTGTTTAAGGTTCCGTATGTTGTTTTAAGCTGTTTTAACTGATTACTGGCTATGTTCCGACGCCATATTTCACTCTTCTTAACAAAACGTCCTTTGACGCGAGACGCCATTTTAGAATATGCCGAATGCGCGAAATAGAACGCGATAATCTGAGGCTTTTTGTGTCCAGAAAAGGCAACGTCATAAAGCCTTAACATCACAATATACGTCGCGCTGCCTAATGTGCATAAAAAATAGGCGGTATGGTCTTTAACTACATGTACCCCCTTTTGATCAAAGTACGACATTTTAGCATTTTCGACTTAGTTTTCTTCCCTTAGTTCTGTCCTCGAGTATTGCAGACAAGACAAGAAACCATAGACAAGAAGATGCAACCCAGAACGCTATGAACATTATTAAATACTACACAGAAAATAAGTGCTTCCTAAAAATACGTTCCTTTAATGATAAATTTGAAAGGTAAGCTAAACTACAATGTATCTGGTGTTAATATTAATAAATCAAATTTGTACTTTTGATACTTTTTATAAACAGATATATCATGTTTGGGAGTAGTATTTGCGAAAAATACTAGTCAACAGCCTTAACATTTAGGTCTCGAGACTGGTATTTTTCACAAATACCACTCCCAAACATGATATATCTGTTCATAACGTATAATTGCACAGCATATCTTTTAACAAGTAAAAACAGAAACCTCAATCTCTGAGTTTGTTTTGGTCCTGGGAAATTTTCATATTTTTGGAAAACAAAGCTTTCACATAAAAAAAAGTGATACTGTGTCCACAATAACAATACAGCCATCAATTTGAAGCAATTTTGAGCCAACAACAAAATACCAATACCATATTTTTATTTACATCTTGTAATTTGAAGTAGATGAAGAACACCATTAAAGTTTGATATACATGTGGTGTGGGTTTTACTCAAGACTGTATGGTAACCTGTTTTTTTAATTGTAGTATTTTATCAGATGGTTATGGGTTATTTATTTCTATGTAGCTGGAACAGGAACTGACAATAGCATACTAATACCATATTTTCATTGTAAACTTAAAGAAGATGAAGTAAACAATTAAAGTTTGATTCACTTTAATTTAGAATGTTTAATATTTTCCACACAAATATCATATTTTGTATGAGAATGAACGCAAATTTTCACGAAATAACAATAAAATGAGAAATGTATGAAACTAAAATCAGTAACAGTTCTAAAAAAAAAACGGTATTTACGAGCTAAAATTATGAATTGTCACTTGACACTTGACAATTGTTGAAGACTACAGAACGCTTCATAGAACACTCGCTGCTTTTTACTAAAGGCTCAGGACATGTAGCATTAGTTATGTCAGAAAGAGGTTCAAGCTGAACCTGTCAGGATTTTATACTATCAACTAAATTGTCATACTCAGATGATGTCATTACTAATTCATTGTCACTAATATTATTGTCAAATATGCCATTTTGTTCACATCAGATGGTTTCGTTATAGTAGTTGCGATAGTAAAGGATGAAATGGATGTCGACATGTTACGCTTCTGAGTAATGGACGTATCCCTAAAGTAGTTTTGAATACTTTGCTCATTTCTATGTCCTGATATTGTCACTATTTGCCTGATCTCGAGCCCTGCTTCGCTTAAAACAGTAATACATGTCGCTCTGACACAATGATTCTTGTAAGTTTTCGATAAATTTGCAGCTTTCGAAATAGAGTTAATCATACTGCCTAAGGTGTTTTTCCCAAGGGCTTATTTTCATACCACACATCTCTCTCATCAAATGAATCTTTAGGCCGTTGCCAAAGTGCATTGTTCTGAGGATTACGTTTTTCCGAATACAGTTTAAATGATGCTACTGTGCAAAATGGCGTGCCAGTGGCGTATATGCGTCCTCCTTGCGGTTCAAAATCTTCATCTTCCACAACTTGGTGATTTTTAGTTAATTCGGACGTAATTTTGTGGACATATACATGCCCCTCATCATCAACAGCTGCTTCAAAATCAGTGGGTTGCATATCACGAAGGTTTTCTTGCCCTCTGCGGAAAAGTACAACAATATCTCAAACCACAATTTATTTAGTAACCCGCTTGAAGAATGTACATTGATGTTTATAGAGTTTTTTTCACATCTCCATTTTCAACCGCTTTTCGTCTGTCGTCATCGTCGTCTGTCGTCGTCGTTAACAATTTTTCAAACATCTTCTCCTCTGAAACTACTGAATGGATTTGGATAAAACTTAGCATGATTGTTCCATAGGGTATCCTGCACACATTCTATGCTTTGATTTTTGATCCGTCGAAAAACATGGCCACTGTTACTAAAAATAGAACATAGGGTCAAACAACAGCTTTTCGCAAATATCTCAAAAATCATTAGGTTACGGCTAATTCTGGCAGGTTGAAAGTGTTCAGCATGATGAGAGCTACCTGTGTGCTGATTTTCATGAAAATCTGTCAACTGATGTTAGAGTTATTGCCCTTTTTGACATTTTTGGCTTTTTTATGTTATTATTTCAAAAATCTTCTTCTCTGAAACTACTATTCAAAATCAAATTAAACTTGGTAAGATTGTTCCTTAGGGTATCCTGCAAAACTTAATGCTTGGATTTTTGATTGGTCGAAAACATGTCCGCCCTTACTAAAAATAGAACATATGGGTCAAAATGCTGTTTTTTGCTATCTTTTCCTGAATTATAAAAAGAAAATGAAGATGAAAGCTACTTTCAAGGTAAACATGGTATCCCAAGTTGAATGGTGCTGATGAAAGTATGTTTGGACGGCCATTTTTAAAATGGCTGCCATTTTCCCGCCATTTTTACACTTGCTCGGATTTCAACAATATTTGGTTTTTAAAGTAAACATGGTATCCTTAGTGAATGGTGATGATGAGAATGTTGAATAACCATGATTAAACTTCATAATATGTGAGCTTTTAATTGCCATCACTTGGTGTCCGTCATCATCGTTGTTAACAAATTTTCAAACATCTTCTCCTCTGAAACTACTAGGGGGATTTGGATGAAACTCTACAAAATGACAGATGAGTTAAGCATGGTTTATTGGATAAAAACCAACAGCTTAGTCAATATGATCAAAGATGAAGCATAATAGAAAATAAAAAGCCTTAACCCACAATTTTTACATAACTTATTTCAAACATTTAAAAAACGAAGACAACATATAGACCAAAACATTTATACTTGTATTTGAAGATGAATTAAAGCTTGTATTTTGTATTGTGAATCATCAGATTGACCATGACTGTATCTTAATCACGCGTAGGGAGAACTCATGCCCATTTCTTTTCAGAGGTTCTTGAAAGGCTTTTAAAGGTATTTTCAGCATTTTACATGATTGACCTTTAATACTCAATTTAATTTACAACAAACATTAATATATTAATTAAGTTTATAGTGCATTGTTTGCCAGGTGAGCGATTCAAGCTCTTGAGAGCCTCTTGTTTCTGATTGACTTGTCCTTTACCTTCCTTCCGTAATTTTTTGCACATGGCCTTGAATGTATTGTTTGCTGTTTGAAACTCATCACTTGTCATTATGTCAAACTGTTTATTATATGGCGGTTGTTTAAGATGTCTGTTGATGGACTGACGTATTACACAAAAACTGTTCATATTATAGTATTCTCCGTTTGAACAACGAATATTGACATAGAATTCTTTCAACAGGTCATCTACTGTTCTACTTTTGAAGTCCGGATTATATCCCTTTGAAAAACAATAATCGTAAAGTAACTTTGTGGATTTCTTTGTATTGTTTGCCTGCACGTCTCCCATTAACTGATCTATCTCAGATTTATTAACAGTGCCTGCAGCCGACATTTTCAAAACTGCGTGAGGAACTTCTCTGGTTATTCCTTTAGTGCATTGACAAATTACAAAAAGTTCCGCGAAGAGGCCCGAGAGGGTAAAAAATGCAAATACGTTTTAGCAAATACCATGGTAAAAAGTGAAACCCAATACAAATACCCCGCTAGGCATAAAAATGAGACAAATTCGTTACCGACGGAAAAAAATAAAGAATATGCGACAAATACACTGGCTATCAACCAATCAAAATCCTAGATTCTTACATAAGGTGTATTTATGTTTAAAATGCGGTTTCAGAGAAGTCGAATCAGTGATTACCGATAAAAGACCTTACATTTTATAGTTTTTAATTGCCCTTTTTGACATTTTTTGCTTGGATTTTTGATTGGTCGAAAACATGTCCGCCCTTACTAAAAATAGAACATAGGGGTCCAAATGCTGTTTTTGCTATGTTATAAAAGTATATACATATATGTATTTCAAATTATATACTTCATTTTTTTCTGATAACATTCGGAACCCGGCATTCGTTTAAAATTATTTGTAGTAATGGATCGAGGTACGTATACACAAACTTCGCATTTAGAGTGAAGAAAAACGCAGAAAAATATAATCCATCTTATTCAGTACATATATTATGATATTACGTCGTTATCGTGTAATGAAACAAAATTAGACTTATTTGTATGACTCTGCTAATATACTCTCTGGATTTTTGACGGGGTATGCGGAAATGGGATAAGAAAAGGTACCCGAGAAAATACTAGAATACATGTCAATAATATACCTGAATAAATCATTTTGATGAAAAGACATACGCGCAAAAAAGACATATTGAAAAAACACACCTGAACTAATACTGATGTTTATATACAAATATCAAATAAAAAAAACAAAAAAACAGTTTGTGTAAATACAATCCGAATATTAATTAATCAAAACATACCTCGAATTAATACCAAAAATCATGAAAAACCCACCCACATTTTCCGCACACCCCCGTATAGGTTTATGTGGGGAGTTACCCCCCCCCCCCCCCACACACACACGGGTTTCCAGCTATAAATTTTGTTTAGAACGCCACACGATGATACGTTTTTCTTATAAACATTTTATCAGAAGAATCCAAGGAGATTGAGTTTTGATACCTTATCACTATCTAGAAAGCATAGAGAAGGATATGGGAATGACAACGGATAAACCTGGATTTATAGTTTACTTGCATGACAACAAAAAATCGGAAACCGGCTCATGATACGAAACTGACATGAATCGAAATTGGGGAGAAATAAAAGATCGCGGTGTTTATTTAGTCTAATTCATTACCTTTTGACATTAAATGCCTCAAAATGGGTCAAACCGCTTTAATTACTTCACTTTTGTACATTTCCTTGAGATTCGAAAATAAATACCCCAAAAATATAAACCAAGTCAAAACCGGAAGTGAAAGGAAATATTTTTCGATTAATCGGAAATGTCACTTTTGTAATCGAGCGCTTGAAATAGCACTACAATCGACTGATTTTCGATTAAAATCGATCATCGGGACACCACTAATGACAAGGGGGATTTTCTCATTCTTATGTCATCGAGCGTAAACGAGACGATATGAGCAACGAGGAACGATTCCAACTTGAAAAAAAAACATAAATAATCTGTTTATCGCTATTTTGTTACATTTTATTGTTAAAAGGTTTATTTTTTTTTTCTCTACATTTTCTCATCAGTGTTTTCATCTCGGTACCTTTTCGATTGGCTGATTCCTACTTCACGTGAGTCGTCAGCTACTGGCGATAATATCAAAACGTACATGACGTAAAAAAATGGCCATAACTTATTTTATCGTGCAAACTTGCCAGCATAATTTTTGTCTTAAAAATCCGCAGCTGTTTGAATCTTATATGATAATATTCAACTCTACCTGTTTTATTGTCACATATATGAGCCTTGATTTTTTTCTCACAAAATCTTGGGTCTGCAGACATTTCAAATCCCTTACATGTCCCGCTGACAGTAAAACATTTTAACACTGCATTTTTGCTACCGCTAGCGGGCTAAAAATCATCCTGAATATCGACCAATGCAATGTCTGATAGTGCTTTTCAATAGAAATTCTGCAATATTATCTTCAGTTTGAACTAGGTGTTAGTTTTCCTTTTGATTTTTTGTTTTTAACATTCGAGAAATGTTCCGGTTTTTGGTGTTTTTCTTTGAGCACCGATAAAGAAAGCAACATCATTGTGTGTGACTTGTAAAAGAGTTGGTTTTCATGCATTTCTAGATTAAACGAAAACACAGGAAATCAATGGCGTCAACAAATGTTCTGGTAACCGGTGGAAGTGGTTGTCTTGGACAACACATAATTAAACATCTAAATCTTCTGGGAAAGAACATAAAAGAAATCCGTGTTTTAGATGTTGTGCCATATGAACAAAAATTAGGTATGTACAATATAAAAGTAAACTCAGATTTCTAAAAATTCTTTGAGCACGATGAACATCTCTGGATTTACCCTCAGATACTCTTGTGACCTTATATAGCAGCTTTGATTAACAAGATAACACTTGTATAATTCGATAATTTCAGTTGTATCACGATGTTCGAGGCCAAACTGCTGCAGGATACCTAACAATGATTAAGATGGCATAGCTATACGATCTGTCAAAGAAAAGTAACAGTTTTATGAAGTTATATACATTTAAGCTGCAGTACAAGTTTTTCTTATACTAGCATACATGTATGAGTTTGGGATAAGCTTCACATTTTTAATAAAACACTATCCACAGAATGTATATCATGCACCTTAACATGTGACAGAAAGCTTTACTAAGTTAAAAGTTTGAAAAGAAATTCAAATTTCCGATGACAGGTACTTAGTACGTTCTCTTGTCAACGCTATACAGTAAGTTTGCAAAATACTAAATTCATCCTAAATCTGAACGATGTGATTTTCGTGTCTCTGTTGATGGGAATCATTTGCAAATTTTACGATGCTTCTTTTAATTAGATTTTGAGAGTAGGAAGCCTACACAAATTTTTGTTGGTAGTATAACAGATAAAGCTGTGGTCAATGAAGCATGCAAAGGAGCTGATGTTATTTTGCATGTGGCCTCATTGATTGATTGGAGGTTATTTCCGGACCATAAACGTCTGAATGAGATAAATATAAAAGGTATGCATTTTTGACATGCAGAATTTGTTCAGAGAGAGGAATGAATGGAGATTTGAGAAGATGTCCAAAACAAAGAAGGGGTATAAAAAACTAGTTTCAAGCATTTAAGCAACTTAACAGCACTTAAATCTTATCAAAGCCGAATTGTCCACATAAAATGAAACAAAAGACGGTATAAACACGATAAAGGTCAATATAAAGACATCAATACTGAAACGGATGACCCCAATCGGATAGCTGTTAACTCGACGCAGATTTGTTTCCCACAAATTGTTAACAAAGGTTTTACAGAAGTCTACTTTCTTCACAGGTTTAATATACATGTACATGTACAGATCTACAACAAGCAGCTTTTGCATGGCGTCCAATAATAACCGGAAGTGGGGATGATAACAGAGGCAATGTATTAATATATAATCATTGCACAATATTACGACTGTCGCGATGCGTGTCAAATTAGTGTCAAAAGACAAATCGGCAAATACAATTTATTTAGAATATTGATTTAGCGATTGTTGCATAAATTTCCCTCTTTGCATTTTCAGGAACTGAAACAATTTTAAATGCATGCAAAGAACAGAACGTTCCATATCTGATTTACTGTAGCTCTTTAAGTATATACTACGGTCCAGAACCAGTAGAAAGTGGAACTGAAACCACCGTAAAACACCAGTCCAAACTCTACTTTGGTGCTTATTCTTCAACCAAACTGAAAGCTCAAAATATGGTCTTACAGGCAAACGGTACTAAATTGCAAAATGGTAATACTAGTACTTAAATATTTAATTGTACGATAGAAATTAAAGAATTGTGCTCGAGAGCAGCCGAAGACTATCATAAATAGCTATATATATATGTTTTGCTTCTTTAATTTGCAGTTTATTTATATGAAGTTATATGTTAGACTAACAATAACAAAAAAAAATAAAACAATATTTTTATGCCCTGAGAAAATTATTTTTAATTTTTAAATGAATAAGAATAAATAATTACGACAAATATATCAGATAAAAATTTTCAAATGTTGATCTTTATTAGAATTATTCACATTAGAAATTTTTGGTCAAAACAGTTTAACTCACAAATATTCCATCAACATTAATTACATTTCCCTTTATTATGCTTAAGGTGAGGTTTGCGTTCTCTCTGGATTTTTATAATTATAATATTGTAGTAACGTGACATATTTATTTGTTCATTGGGGGAACCTCTCGTATTTCGCGGCATTTTTAAGAAAATCGCCCGTCTAGTGTTTTTTGTAAAAACAGCTAAAAATTTGGATTTTTGGTAGTTTTGTCATAATGTATTTATTTTACTATTTTCAAGAAATAATTTAAGTAAGTATCAAAACTATTGAATTTGTTAATGAAAATTGTAAAAATGATTATGTTCTAGATATTATCTATAAAATTTGCTTGAAAAGTTGAGAAAAAAATCACGAAAACACAACTTAATTTAACATTTCCTTGCCAAAATAGAGACGTTGCCATGGCAACAAAAAGATGAAAATGTCCTGTTTCCCGATCCCACGATTTCAATAAAAATTGAGAACTGATAGATTTTAATATTTCCATTATAATAAAACAATAAAATTAATATGTCCCCGATCTCGTTTCCATGGAAACGGATGCTATATGAACCCCTCTTAAAAACACAAATAACGTATTTTTCGCGTTTTGTAAGAAAATCAATCGCTGAAAGCCGTTTTCAGGGCATAATTTTTGTCCCCCGCCGGAACACAATGCGGGGACATAGAAATGCCGGGCGTCCGTCCATCTGTCCGTTCGTCCTCATTGTAAGCGCTCTCATAGCTATATTCATTTGCGGATTTTTGATGAAATTCATATGGAAGACTTGTTTTGATAGTATCTAGATCAAGTTTAAGTTCGAGTGCAGTAAAACAAAGTACTAAGCAAATATTGTGTTGGATCTGTTTAACTTGCATCGTGGCGCAATGTATATTCAACTAGAAAACATGCCTCATGAATGGCATGTGTGTGTTTTTTTTTTTTTTTTTTGTTCTGTTATGTATGAAAAATACTGCATAATTTCCCTTTTTATATTCTAAACAGAA
The DNA here is from genome assembly GCA_028015205.1 of Mytilisepta virgata. NCBI lineage: Eukaryota > Metazoa > Mollusca > Bivalvia > Mytilida > Mytilidae > Mytilisepta > Mytilisepta virgata. The sequence continues at coordinate 23,977,772 of CM051520.1, forward strand.
ATAAGAAAAAACATCAAATTATCAATGTAATAGGCTCTGACCTGCATGAAGGAACCCTTCCCTCGGCTAACCATATCCTACAAAATCATAGCTCTACTGTAAAAGAATGGCCCCAAAGTAGATGAAGACCAGAAAATAAATTGACATTTTTATTGAACTTATGAAGTCAAAATACACGTAGCCATTCAAAATCTCTTCTTGAACTGTTAAAGGTTAGATTTTCAATCCGTGGAAAGATAAGATCAGGATTTATGACATCCTTGAGTTCGTTGTTTGGATCTTGTAGCAAGTTGCGACTCTAATAATGATTTATTCACTGTATCCTCATAATTTCTGGCCATGTTAAAGACGACCAGTTTCTCAAATATCTAATAATTCAAAGCATCGTTCATAAACATGAGACTTTGTCGTTTGAAAAAATATTCTCCAAAATCAACGTTGATCAATACAATATTCAACACATAGATACACGTTTCGGCAGTTGCGTAGACTTTCAACTGTTTCTGGCAAAAAACGTTGCTTAAATTGACAATGATATAGTTCCCGAATGCATTCCAAGCAATAGAGCAAGGTTTTGATTCTAAATCGTTAAACATGCGATTCAATATATCCACTGCTACGATGTGTTGACATTTTGTCAGACGTATAATTGTACGCAACGCGCTTTTTCGAGGTTGTTAAAAATTCGACGGATTAAACGCTCAAGTGATCAGAACTTTAGGCAACTTTTCAATTCGAGTTATCTACCTGTGACCGCAAACCTTACCTTAAACAAGGATAGTTTTAATCACAGGTTTGCAGAATTCATTATTTTTCTTTAGATTGAGTGAAACCCAAACCTTTCATTTTTGTTTGTAACATTTGAAGAAGATTGCTCAAAGCACGTATAGCCTATTTATGATACTGTTTTTTTTTTGAAGTATACATAAAAATTCGTAAGCAGTAATAAAAAAGGTAATTCAAATGGAAAACAACCCTTGGATTAAAAATTAATAAATACAAAGGACAATACAGAAACATCACAAACTTGTTTAAAAACCAATGAAATCGGGTGCCCTGGAAAGGGAAAGTAGCTCTTAACTTCTGCATCCATCGTTTGGACTAATTAAATCTGATAGTATTCTCAAGTTCTGGATGATTTAAAAGTGTGTGTGAGTGTGTGCGTTTTTTTATATTATTTTCGTCTGAATATGTGTCGATGATGCTGTTAATTTATTGGTATGTCATTGCTGACCTTTCCTGTTTTACCTATTTTATTATTTATTGACATCACGTTATTTTATTATTTATTGACATTACGTTTATCAAAAGTATGAAATATCATTATAATGACACAAAAAGATCTCATATTTATAAAAAAAAAATATAAAAATTAAATAATTTGAACTAAACCTACAATATAAATATAAATAATAAATAATATAAAATGTGTACTGGAGATTTTATGTCCGGAAGACCAAAACATTATAAAGTAAACATCATTTGAGGATATATAGAGCTGTAAACGAGTTTCGGCAAGAAATGCTCCTTAGTTCTCGACAGTTTCAGATGACCACTTTCATGAAACACCGATAGGACCGAAATATCAGTAATAGTAACCTAGGTGTTAATGTAATCGTGATCTGTGTGAAGTTCGACACGTTCTTTGCGTATGTTAACTGACATTTAAACAACAAGAGTGGACACATAAAAATGTCTCGCTTGTCGTATATTTCTAACGAAAGTAAATGCTATCACACATATTGCATACAATATTCGAAAAAAACAGGCCAAAACACAAAAACTTAACTATAACCACTGAACCATGAAAATGAGGTCAAGGTCAGATGACACCTGCCAGTTGGACATGTACACCTTACAATCCTTCCATACACCAAATATAGTAGACCTATTGCATACAGTATTCGAAAAACAGACCAAAACACAAAAACTTAACTATAACCACTGAACCATGAAAATGAGATCAAGGTCAGATGACACCTGCCAGTTGGACATGTACACCTTACAATCCTTCCGTACACCAAATATACTAGACCTATTGCTTATAGTATCTGAGATATGGACTTGACCACCAAAACTTAACCCTGTTCACTGATCCTTGAAATGGGATCGAGGTCAATTGAAAACTGTCTGACGGAGATGAGGACCTTGTAAGGTACGCACATACCAAATAAAGTTATCCTATTACTCATAATAAGAGAGAAATTAATATTACAAAAAATCTTAACTTTTTTTTTCAAGTAGTCACTGAACCATGAAAATGAGGTCAAGGACAATGTACATATGACAGACGGAAACTTCGTAACATAAGGCATCTATATAAAAAGTATAAAGCATCCAGATCTTCCACCTTCTAAAATATAAAGCTTTTAAGAAGTTAGTTAACGCCGCCGCCGCCGCCGGATAATTATCCCTGTGTCAAGCTTTCTGCGACTAAACTCAAGTAATTCAAAGCCAACGGTTTCTGTTACATGCTATCTTTCATAAATATAAAAATCAAGGGTTTGTTATTCTTTTTTATGTTTTTTATAGGTGAAGTATTAAAGACATTATCAATTTTGCCGTTACCACTTTATGGCGAACTCGATTACCATAACATTACAGCAAGTGTGCAACCATTTAAAAATAAGACATACACTTTGATTGGACCAATGACAGCAACTGTACATTACAGCTATGTAGGAAACACAGCTTACATGTTTGTAAAGGCTATTGAGGCAATGAGGCAGAATTCCGATATTGGTGGAGAATTTTTCTTCGCAGCAGATGACACTCCGCCAGATATGTTTCCTAGGACAATTGGTCCATTTTTCGATCAGTTCAATATAAAGACCACGAAGTGGCATGTCCCATATTGGTTAATCATGTTTTTCTTGCTCATTGTTTACTGCATATTTTATTTTATACGCTTTTTCAAGCCAGTCGATTTAGTTAATCTTGGTTTCACCGCAGGAAGTATATCATTTCTAAACACAACATGTCATGTGACGTATGATAAAGCTAAAACTTTGCTTGGATATAAGCCATTATATGACTATAAAACGTCTATTGAAATGTCAAAGAAATTCTATGCTAAAGTTGTTTGATGATACCTTTTGTAAAGTGACACAGATTTTTATATTAAAATGATTTCAGATAACAAAACTGCAAGTCCTTGTGAATCCTTGAATATTCGAACTCACAGTCTCAGAGTCAACAGTAGTTACGATGAATTAAATCAAATTGATAAAGCTTAGTTTATTAAGATATTAAAAGTTTTTTACAAACCAATTTTAAATGCTGACGATTCTATTATATATAATAACTATAATATACCTAATGTCGGACACACTTTGTTTATAAATAATAGTAAGATCATACAAAACAATGTCAGTTTTTGATATAAGCAGATATAATGATAGAATAAACAAAACAAACTAAGATTCATAGTCACAGTCTTGGCTCTGATTGTTTCACTTCAACACACCCAGTCGCTGTACTACCAACAGTTAACATAGATTTCAGTTTAATATTACTGCCTTCCATCTTATCTTTATAGATTTCCTCAAATTCAATATTCTGTTGTAAGGTGAAGTAATTTTTCCAGTCGTCAATTGAACCTGAAAAGAGAATACTCCTTCTATTAATTCGTTTAAATGTATAAATATTCAGAGGTAAAAACCAAAAGTAGTGTGGTTCTATTTCATTGTGTGCTCCCCTCTGCCTTATGAAATAAATCTTGGAATTATAAAAATTGAGAAAGTAACACTTTGTGATAAAAATAAATAATAACGACTTAATTGCTGCAAAATGCATAAGACAAGGAAAAGAAATTACAAAAAAATTTAAAAGGCATGAATACATTGACTTTTGACATTTCTCATATGTTGACATCATCATGTTTACCATTTTTCTGGCTTGAAACCCGCTTAAGTGTCTAAAAGTATGGCACTTTCCGCCTATATCTAACTTGCTCAACGGAAACAAATAGGTACATTTTTGCTTTATTTAAATGGATATCTTCTTTCTTTGGCATCAATTATAAAAAAAAGTCACAGGATTTTTACAAATAGCTATACTTAATCATGATACCTTTCATTTTCAACAGAAAGTGTAAATTTTGTACACTAAAACAATTATTAAGTGGAATGCAATATTGTTAGGTAAATCAGATGTTTTAGGAACAGCTGTGTATAAATTTTGGAGCAAATTTAACTAATTTAATACTTTTCCAGTCATACAATTTCGCCCTGAAGGACATCGCCATTTCAATACTTAATACCGAAATGTTGACCTGTGTTATTTTGTCAGGTTGTAACATAAAAAACAATCTACCTTTCCTAAATAAATCATATTTGTTGTCTTCAAAGTGATTCCATTTAACGGAATTTTTTTCCAGAACTTTTTCTTTTCTATTTTTCATACTAGAAAAACTAGATTCTTTTGTTATTTCGTGTAATCTTGAGTCGGATATGTCGAGCTGTAAAAAGGTGGCCAGTCTTTTGAATTCAGTAAATGGATTCTGTAACAAATACAATAAAAGATAAACTAGAGGCTCCCAGGAGCATGTATCGCTCACCTGGACTATGTCCATCTTGACTGGCAGCCTGTCAAGTTCCAACTGGCTCGCTGGTTTCAAAAAAAAAAAAAAGATCTTTCAGTGATTTTTCCACTTAGGTCCTAAGTTAAACACTGTTGGGGTTTGGTGGCCATCCTGGATGACGGATGGGGTCATAGGATATAATTCTGAAAGAGGATCAACTAAGGACCGTTACTGCTAACTTGGCCAAGTGGTTTCAGACAACAAGATCTTTAATTAATTTCCCCATAGGGTCCTATGTTAAATTATGGGTGGCTCTGGCGGCCATCTTGGATGACAGGCCGGGTCATCGGATTTTCTTCTGAATGAGGACCACCTAAGGACCATTGCTGCCAAGTTTTGTTCCGATTGGCAAAGTGGTTTCAGACAAGATCTTTAATTAAATTCCCCATAGGGTCGTATGTTAAACTATGCTCGCCTCTCGCGGCCATCTTGGATGGTGGACGTTGTCATAGGAAATAATTCTGAGAGAGGACCACCTAAGGACCATTGCTGCTAAATTTTGTTCCAATTGGCCAAGTGGTTTCAGACAAGAAGATCTTTAAGTAAATTTCCCATAGGGTTATATGTTAAACTCTGTTTGGCTCTGGCGCCATCTTGGATGACGGGCCGCGTCATCGTATACAATTCTTAAATTGGACCACCTAAGGACCATTGCTGCCAAATGTTTTTCCAATTAGCCCTTTGGTTTCAGAGGAGAAGATATTTAAAGGAAATTTTACGACGACGACGACGACGACGACGGACGCCAAGTGATGGTAATAGCTCACCTGGCCCATATGTATGTGTCCAATGATCACTACATGCCCCGCCAATGATGTAACTATTTAGTAAATAGAATTACATTAATTTGTATATTGTTGACTTTGAAATCCCTAACGATAGGGTAGATGAAATACCATCTCTCAGTACTTCATGAAAAAATACCTTCAACCTGGACCTTAACCTGGATTCTAATATTTAAATTCTATATAGAAATTCAAAGTCGATGGCCCATGACCTCAAGGTCACAGATCCTTTTCTCATTAAAATGCTGCTGTTCGTATCACAAGCTATATAAAGTTTCATACTGATACCGACACTCCTTCATGAAACTACCTTAAACCTGAAACTTAACCTCGTACGGATGGACGGAAGGACAGATGCACAGACCGAAGAACTATATGCCCGGCCTGCCTTACAATGCATTTTAAATATTTTACTGGAAAACGGTTATCATACAAATCACAAAGTAACGTAGAACAGTATTTTCCAAGGGATTCGCATTAGTGCTTATTATTTCGTGGTGATAAAAGTAATGAGAAATTCAATTTTAAAAACCACATTTGTTCCTTTATGTTTATGTTATATTATATGCTTTATTTTGTCGTGGTGATAAAAGCGAGAAAAAAAATCAATTTTCAGAAACTGCATTTGTTCGTTTGTTTATGTTTTTTCTTTAAAAATCTGTTCTACAAAGTATCAATGGGGCAGAGAGATTTAAGCAGTCCCATAAAATAAATTTCAATTCATATATGTAAAAGTGTGCGTTATTAATTGCATAAAAAACGTGAATATTCTCATATGACCTACTTCAAAGGATTTCTGTCTACATCTGTGGTAAAATACGGATACATTGGTTCCAACGTCACAGACGTCAGACAGCTTGTTTGGCAACCTCATAGTAAAGTTTCACACAAGCCTAAACGACGTCATAGTATAAGTTGCGTTGTGTAATGGCGTCTTCGTGTCTGAAAAACCTATGATGCGGCGTTTCAAAATGTCGTAGAAACTGTCATATTAGAATAAATAAAATGCTCCGCTGGGCGCAGCAAGATACGACCGCAGATGTCGAGCCCTAAATAGTTGGGGCAATTATGAACACAACATTCAAGCTTGATACAATACTGAATTTGGATTGTGAATAAATATTTGACACAGCATAGGTTTCTGACACAGAATGAATGTTGTCTAAGAACTTAAAAATTTTTAATTTACCTATTCAAACCATATCAGTATTATTTGTTTTTATATATAAATCAGAAATAACCAATTTAAAATTTAAAATTGGGCACACATACCAATTTCTTGCTATTGCGCAATACTATGCAATTGAAGATTTCTTGCTATTGCGCAATTCTTGAAATATTTGACACATAATAGGTTTCTGACACAGAATAACTGAAATCAAAGAACTTAGAAATGGTCATATGATTTCAATTTATATTCAATTTTTTGCTTCTTGTGCAATACAATATGCTGTGGAGAATTGCCCCCCCCCCCCCCCCCAAAAAAAAAAAAAAATAATTTACCCCTTTTTTAGCTTTTGTGCAATACACTATGAAGTTGCACATTGACCCCCCCCCCAAAAAAACCCCAAAAACAATAAAATTTATTGTAACCCCCCCTTTTTTTGCTAAAAAAATTTGAAATTTCTCATTGACCCCCCTAAATTTTGTTTTCAAATCCCCCCCAAAAAAAACCAAAAAAAACAATAAAATTTATTGTAACCCCCCCCTTTTTTTGCTAAAAAAAATTTGAAATTTCTCATTGACCCCCCTAAATTTTGTTTTCAAATCCCCCCAAAAAAACCCAAAAAACAATAAAATTTATTGTAACCCCCCCACACATTTCAATTTCTTGCTATTGCGCAATACTGTGCAATTGAAAATTTCTTGAAATATTTGACACATAATAGGTTTCTAACACAGAATAACTGAAATCAAAGAACTTAGAATTGGTCATCTGATTTCAATTTATATTCAATTTTTTGCTTCTTGTGCAATACAATATGCTGTGGAGAATTGCCCCCCCCCCCCAAAAAAAAAATAATTTACCCTTTTTTAGCTTTTGTGCAATACACTATGAAGTTGCACATTGACCCCCCCCCCCCCCCTCCCACAAAAAAAAACAAAAAACAATAAAATTTATTGTAACCCCCCCCCCCCCCCACCCTTTTCTGGCTAAAAAAAATTTGAAATTTTCTTTTTAATTTATGAAATATGAAATGAGAAAAAAATTGCCCCCTCCCCAATTTCTCATTTACCCCCCCCCCTAAATTTTGTTTTCAAATTCCCCCCATTTCTTTATACTTTGCAACCATAACAGCCCATTTAAATACACCATAAACGTATTAAAATAGAAAATGACATCATAGTCATGGATCAAACAAAGTTTAATTTAGGACCCTGATTTGGACCAACTTGAAAACTGGGCCCATAATAAAAAAAACTAAGTACATGTTTAGATTCAGCATATCAAAGAACCCCAAGAATTCAGTTTTTGTTAAAATCAAACTAAGTTTATTTTTGGACCCTTTGGACCTTAATGTAGACCAATTTGAAAACTGGACCAAAAATTAAGAATCTAAATACACGGTTAGATTCGGCATATCAAAGAACCCCAATAGTTCAATTTTCGATGAAATCAAACAAAGTTTAATTTTGGACCCTTTTGGCCCCTAATTCCTAAACTGTTGGGACCAAAACTCCCAAAATCAATCCCAACCTTCCTTTTGTGGTCATAAACTTGTGTTTAAATTTCATAGATTTCTATTTACTTATACTAAAGTTATTGTGCAAAAACCAAGAAAAATGCTTATTTGGGCCCTTTTTTAGCCCCTAATTCCTAAACTGTTGGGACCAAAACTCCCAAAAACAATCCCAACCTTCCTTTTGTGGTCATAAACCTTGTGTTAAAATTTCATAGATTTCTATATACTTATACTAGAGTTATTGTGCGAAAACAAAGAAAAATGCTTATTGGGCCCTTTTTTGGCCCCTAATTCTTAAACTGTTGGGACCAAAACTCCCAAAATCAATCCCAACCTTCCTTTTGTGGTCATAGACCTTGTGTTTAAATTTCATAGATTTCTATTTACTTATACTAGAGTTATAGTGCGAAAACCAAATGTCTTCGGACGACGACGACGATGACGACGACGACGCCAACGTCATACCAATATACGACCGCAAAAATTTTGCGGTCGTATAAAAATAAGTCACAGCGTCTTGAAAATATCCTGATTTTACCAAGGGTATGCCCTTTAGGTTGATATTTTCAACTCGCTGTTGCTCGTGGCAAAATATTTGGCATAAAGGGCCTACCAGTGGTAAAATCAGGATATTTCTTAATTATAATAATATCTTAATGATATTCGTTCGATGCTTTATGAGTGGGTGAAATTTAAAACTATCTAGATTTTTGCTAGTTCATATGGTTAAAGTTTTACAGTAATTTACAAATTTGGGGAATGTGATTCAATCAAACATTTCCAGATAATAATTACGTACAAATATAGCTTAAACATCCGTCTGAACTAATTTTCAATCTCTTTTTAAAATTTGTTCAGAATACGGTTTGCAACCATAATTATGTGCATTTAAATGGGGTTTACTATATACACACCTCACACGGGAATATTTCATCATTAACCACAATTTTGAAATTACTAATCATATGGTAAAAGTTCAAGCAAAATAAAACATATTATTCACGACTATACTGCTTATCTCTCATAAAAATTGATAATGTTATATATTCTCATTGTTATGTTTTTAAAAAAAATCAAAGAATGTGATTCGCTGTAATATTACTTCCTTAAGGTGTTTGTTTGAATCTAGTTAATTACATACGATTATACGTGTAAAATCCTCTCTAAAGTAATTTTCAATCTCTTTCATAGCCAATATGAGATCCAACAGATTTTTCAACTTTCTAAATGGTGTAATACACAAACATCAAACGGCAACTATTGCAAAGAATCACATTTCCCGAAAATTTTGAAATTACTCCGAATATTGTAAAAACTGATAATAACCAATTGTTATTAATTAAAGTGGGTGTGATATATATCATGTAGATTCTGTCCTCACAAATAATAACTGCCAATTTCAATTTCTCTAGTAAAATGTTTTTGGTTAAATTACCTTTACGGCGTCTTCATAGTGTATAACATGGACAGGATAATCTGGATGAGTATTTCTCATATTTTCCCACGATCGTGTATAACTGAACCAATCATTGAACGGTACTGAAAAAGAGGTTGAATTAAGAGAATTAAATTCATTTATTGAATTAGATATAGTTGAGTTACCTTTCTTAAATTGCCATTGTCATTTTAATTTAACATGTGACAATTATTTCGTGCAAATAATTAACTCAAGATTTCAGTCATAGAATTCCTGCCATGTAGCTTGAACGAAATATACTTAAGAAAACCCACCTGCCCAATTTTACCCATTATGTTAATATGTTTACAAATAATTGTTTTGTGCTTTGTGTTCTTCTTGTTTTCTTTATATTTCAGATTTATTGTTTATTGTTCATAAAAGTACAGTATCACTCGTCATGGGCATCCAGCATTGTCTTGTATTATCCTGATCTACTGTTTCAATTCAAATTATTACACACATGATGGCGAAATTTACTTAAACGTGCTGCTATGGATTGCCCAGCAGTTGAAAAGGATTTAATTACTGACTGGATCGCCTTTCAGTAACTAATACTTGAACATTTGAAAGCGTCAAGATTATACTTGACTGACAAGTTCACTGTATGTTGTATGTTGATATTTGATAATTGATATTTAAAATTTGTTTTGTATCAAATGATTGCCAAGACAATTCAACAGCCAAACTTTATTACTTGTTGTTATTTATACTATCACAAATTATCAAAACACATTATAAGGTTTTTGGTTCATGAATGGTATGCATCAAGGATCCTACTTCGAATTGATTACATACAGCATTATTAGGATCGTTATCGTTAGGCAAATCCGGTTTCATAATTTCACATTCAGTATATTCAATAATATAGGGTTATTGCATTAATATTGGTGGATATTGCCCGAGCAGTATATCATATTGCACGAGTTTACGAGTGCAATATTATATACTGCGAGGGCAATATCCACCAATATTAATGCAATAACCCTTTTATTATATAGTAATAAATATTTTAAACACAAAATTTCCGTTTTATCATCATTGTGAGGGATGTTCTCGATTGACCTCAACTCCCCCTTTCCAACCAGCCATTTGTATAATAATTTCAAGTCACGCTTCGTGCAATTAACTGTTAATTTTTTCTTTTGATCACCAATAAAGCTAATGACCATCTGCTTATCAATCATAGACTCTGGTGTCGCTGTCAAATTATCTGTATGACAGGCGTCCGCCATCTTGTTTTTCCAGACGACAACAAAGGATGCAATAATATGCATGCCGATTTCGGAACGCCTCAGCTTTTTCCCGGAAATGCGTGCAAATACAGAGATTTATTGCACGGTCGTTTTCTCGGGTGTTTTTATTTAAATAAACAAACAAATATTTATTACTATATAATAATACCTATTATTCCACTATACATATTAATTCATAGCTATGTACGTATTTTATTGGTTGAGACTTGATATTGAACAAAACATCGTGTTTCCCTCTCAGATTCGTGTTTCACCATCATATCCATCACATCCATGTTTTTCGAAATGCTCAGGATTTAACTCCAGTTAGTGGAATAAATCATTAATTTCCCTCGGAAGCCCTCGGGAAACATGACTTTCCTCGGGTGAACAAATCTTCATATTTCACTAATTCAAGGGAAATACATGTACAATTGTTTCATATAAAGGACCATCAAAAGCGATAGAAGTGGATGATGGAATGGATGGTCATTTCAGTCATGTAAATATTAAACTAAGTTTATCATCAATGTCCTAAATTGGATATTTTTTGTAAGTAAATATTCAATGTAAAAATTAAAACAAAAGCACCTCTGTCAGTCATTTTTAAAAATACCCACCATACATTATTTGATATGCACATTATAAAGGTATACAAGCAAAGAACCATCCCTTTTAAACAGAAAAAAAACATGTATATATATAGTGTGAACAAACCTTTCCCTCTTAGATAAAGATTTAAGTATCCACTCCAGTCGCCTCTCAATTTCAGTGGTTTCATTTTGACAAAAAAATGAAATGAGGAGACGGCAACTGCTCTCGGATCTCGGACTGTGTTTATAATTTTGCATTTCTTTGTATATACCGAAATTGGCAAACGGTCAGGCTTTGAGTGAGTGGTTAGTACCCTTGGAACAGGGTACGTTTTGAGTATTTTTCCAGGCATGATTTCCAGGAGATAATTATGCATCAGTTTCTCGGATATGTTTGGCACCGTATTCATAAGCAACATGGTTACTTCCCATATCCAATGTAGACCTGAAACACAAAAGGTGATTAATTATTTTACCACGTTGTATTCCAGGGCCTTTGGTAAAAATAGTAAACACATAATAATAAATCTAAACAAAGATTTTCAGTAATCATTTGACTCTGAGGGAGCAGCAAACAAGTTTGAAAAAGCAGGCTCTAAATATGGAGAAAAGGGGGACAGGGTTAAAGTTATGTCAGATATTGGTATATAAACAACAAAATTGATATTCCGATAACAGGAAAAGTCAACAACGATATACCGATCAAAAAATACCACCCAACAGAGAGAACCCTGAACAAATTAACATTAAAACGGCACAAAACACATGTGCATATTTTGAAAAAATTGCCTGTGCAAGTGGGTAAAAAACCAAAGGCGTATGCATTCTACGATTCGTGATTACTTTCTCTCCCGCAGGAAATAAACTCAAACAGTTGCTAAGAACATTGTTCATGCGAGAAAAACTAGAGGCTCAGAGGGCTGAGCCTGTATCGCTCACCTGGCATGAAATCATTTTTATTGATGTACCTCAAAGAGAGAAGTCACTTCTCCCTATCATTATGAAGTGCGGTAAGCCTTGTAGGAACCAATGTTTTGTATCGAGGTCCTTCTACTTACAGGTCAGCATGTTCTAAAAGTTGGCGGTACTCCGGAAGATTTTTGCATGTAATTCCCATAGCGTCTTGTGTTAACCTAAGTCCTCTGCTGAAGGCCATTTTGAATAAAAGATCGACACCTGAGTAACAACACTTGGTTAGCATCTTAAGAGGAACATTCAGACCATGTTTGGTTTCAAGCATTTCTGCAGTTCTGTAAATTTTTGTTATATGTCATAGACACTTTCTCTATTTGGCCAAGCAGTTTAAGAGAATTTTTTTTTCAATTAACAAATCAGAAACAAGAATTGCCCATGGCGGCCATGTTTGTCACCTGATCTAGACAAAATTAGGAAACTTTGTAAAAAAAAAACCATAAAAGATGCTTCCTATCAAAACTCCTTCCCTTTGGCCAAGCGGTTTCAAAGAAGAAGATTATCAACCGATGAAAGACAAGACCTGCCCATGACGGCCATGTTTGTTGCCTGATCAGGACGAAACGAGGAAAGTTTGTATAGAACCTCCCAATTAGGTTTCGTTCCATATAGCCATGTGACTTCGATCGGGACAAAATGAGGAAACTTTATAAAGGACCTCCCATATATGCTTCCTGTCACGTTTCGTTCCATTTGGACAAGCGATTTCAGAGGAGAAGATTCTTTTATATTAGCCAATCAGAAACAGGAACTCCCAATGGTGACCATATATGTACTCCGATCAAGATGATATAAAGAAACTTTGTAAAGAACCTCCCATACATGCTTTCTGTCAAGTTTCGTTCCATTTGGTCAAGCGAATTCAGAGGAGAAGATGTTTTTATATCAACCAATCAGAAACAAGAACTGCCCATGGCGGCCATATTTGTAGTCCCATCGGAACGAAATGAAGAAACATTATAAAGGACCTCCCATATATGCTTCCTGTTAAGATTTGTTCCATATGGACCAGCAGTTTCAGGGGAGAAGATTTTTGAAAACTCAGCCAATCAGAAACAACAATTGCCCATGGCGGCCACGTTTGTTGTCCGATGGGGACGACATGAGCAATCTTTATAAAGGACCTTACATAGATGCATCCTGCCAAATTTAATTCAGTTTGGCCCAGTGGTTTCAATGGAGAAGATAAAAATGTGAAAAGTTAACGGACGACGGACGCGAAGTCATGACAAAAGCTCACGTGGCCTTTGCCCAGGTTGAAAAGTGGTTCTCCGAGCGACAACAAATAGAATCGCGCGAAATAAAATATTCTCAGTTGGCCTCGGTTGACCTCCTGAATCGATACGAGTGGGACCCAGAAAAAAGGAGGCTCCTGAATTCATGTGCCCGTCATTTTGACATGTTAATTAAGTTAAGACCACACGTAATGATCGCTGAAGCGTATTAAACATGTATATTACATGTATTATGTGTTTGACTCATTACAAAAAATTTTATTGACAATTTTGAAAAAAAAACATACCTACAAAATCCTTCGTGGAAAGGGAAATGAGATGGCAACCAAACATTTTTTTGACAATTATAAAAACCCAAATTTAACTAGAGGCTCTCAAGAGCCTGTATCGCTCACCTGGAATTAACTTGTCCACCTTGGGAAGGACTAAAAATTTAAGTGTAGCAGTCAATTTGGCTGCTTTTCCCATAGGGTCATATGTTTAACTAAGTTTGGCCATTGTGGACATCTTGACTGGCAGTCGGGGTCATCAGACACAGTTCTGAAAGAGAACCATATAAGGATCAATCCTGCCAAGTCAGGTTCAAATTGGGTAAGTGGTTTCAGAAAAGAAGATTGTTGAATGAAGTTTCCCACAGGGTCCTATGTTAAAGTAAATTCGGGTGTGGCAGCCATCTTTGAGCACTGTCCGGGTCATCAGTCACAATTCTGAAAGAGGGCCATCTAAGGACCATTGCTGCCTAACTCTGGTTGCAATTCCTCAGTGGTTTAAGACAAGAATATTTTTAAATGAATTTTCTCATATAGTCCTATGATAAATTCGGGTGTGGCAGCCACACTTCTAAAAGAAAGCCATCTTAGGACCATAGCTGCCAAGTCTTGTTCCAATTGGTCAAGTGGTTTCAGACAAGAATATTTTTAAACGAATTTTCCCATAGGGTCCTATGTTAAACTAAGTTCAGATGTGGTAGCAAGATATCGTGGTTGACAGTCCGGGTCGTAAGACTCAATTCTGAAAGAGGACCATCTAAAGACCATTGCTATCAATTGGTCAAGTTGTTTCAGACAAGAAGATTTTAACTGAATTTTCTCAAAGGCTCCTATGTTAACTTTTTTTCGGCAATGGGGGCCATTTTGGTTGACCGTCCATGTCATCGGACTCAATTCTGAAAGACCATCTAAGGACCATTGTTGACAAGTCTGGTTCCATTTGGCTCAATGGTTTCAGCCAAGAAGGGTTTTAAATGAATTTTCCCATAGGGTTCTATGTATTACTAATTGTTAGTAAATACATGTTAGCTAGAAATCCCTGAAATAAAACCAAACACATGGTAATGATATACAATACAGAATGAGTGCACTCTGAATTTATGAGCATCAGATGCAGATATTAACATCAATTTTTTCTTTAAAAATGATTATCGCGATGAAGTGCCCTTAAAATGGATATAGTCCCGAAGTGCCCTTTACCAGCACCCTTCTATTTTCATTTTTAAGGTGGATTACTGTTGCAATATTTAATAATGGTCAACTACCACACAATATAATACACGGATAATAAAACGTATCACAAAATACAAAATAGATTTGATGCAATGTATGACCATTTCGTTGACTGACAACTCATCAGCAGTGCTAGAGATCAAAATACTGAAAAAAACGGTTAAAGATATACTGTAACACAATACAACAGCATATGGTATTTAAAAAATAAAAGAAGAATGTGTCAATGGGACACGGATGCCCCCGTTTATAAATATGCAAGAGGCAATGTACTAATTCAAACATCTTTTGTTTTCTTTGAAACTTATATTAAGTCATAGAGTGCGCAAAACATCAAAATTTGGCAATTCTCAATTCATAACGGGCATAACACAAGAACGATGGAAGTGACGCCACGCAAATTCGAACTTAGATGGCGACGTTCCCTTGACACCATCGTATGGTGTTTATATTTCTCACAAGCCTCGTTTCTGACGTGGAATTGTCCAATTTCATATCGTAGACCATGACTGATAATTATAATCTCAACTTGTTCGATTCGCTCGTGTATGCAACAACGTATTTGATTTTAACGGGGAAAAAAAACCAGCATTACTGAAAAAGTATTACACCAAGGATTTCCATATCACAAACTTTTACTAAATTTTATCATCGGTACAAGGACATCATTTGTAAATATAAATCAACGTGCAAACATCTTATATGTTCAGGTATTTCATATCCCATCTTTTATGGTAATATTCTATACAAAGCACAACAATGTCGTCATTCACCTGAAAAGCCAACCAAACCTTCAAACAGACTTATCCACAAGGAATATAGTTACGATACTGTTGTCAAGTCTTTAAAGGTGGCATTTTTTGGAATTAATATTGATTCACTCATAAGTTAAACGTCTTTGCACGGGTTATTTTCTTCTCGTATGATTTATGATAGCATGATACTAAACCCCTGACGGAAGGGATTGTGCCTGATTTTCTATATGATTAAGACATAATCTTTCGATCAGTTTAATTGAGGTCTAGGAGCTGGCATGTCAGTAACTGTTAGTAGTCCTTTATTTACATATATTGATCATTGTCATTTTGCTTAGTTTCTTCTGTTAATACCTTTTTTAACATCGGACTCGGGCATCTTTTTAACTGAGTTTTAATGTGTGTATCGCTATGTGTTTGTTTATTCCACACTGGCTAGAGGTATAGGGGGAGGATTGAGATCTCACAAAACATGTTTAACCCCGCCGCATTTTTGCGCCTGTCCTATTTCAGGAACCTCTAGTCTTTGTTAGTCTTGCGTGTTTTTGTTTTAAATTTTGGTTCATTTGTACGTTCGAAGTTTAGTGTGCCGTCCATTTCGCTGAACTAGTATTCATTATTGTTAAGGGGCCAGCTAATGTCCGCCTCCGGGTGCGGGATTTTCTCGCTGGGTTGAGCTGTTTTCTGCTTTTGTCTCTTTGACACATTCCGTTTCCATTCTCTATTCTGTATCGATCATTGTTTGATGTTAATATGCATTGTGTATAAGTTTCATAACATTTGATTGCGGCAGAGTAAAATTAGTGTGCAGAAACAGCAAATTTGGCAATTTTTCAATTTATAAAGGGACATAACTCAAGAGCGCTAAAAATGTGGCGCCACCCAAATTCGTACTTGATCTGTGTTTGGTAGTAATAAGCAGTGTATGTAAGTTTCATAACATTTGGTTGAGGCAAAGTTAGAATTCGGAAATGCCAAAAAAAGGCAATTTTACCATTTATAAACGGACATACTTGAGCAGGTTAAAATTGACGCCACTCAAATTCTAACTTGATTTGTGTTTGGCTGTAAATAAGCATTGTGTACAAGTTTCATAACATTTGGTTGAAACAAAGTAAACTTAAGAGTGCGGAAACGGCAAATTCAGAATTTTTTCAATTTACAAAGGGGAATTACTCCAGAACAATGAACGTTACCCCATCCAAATTCAAACTCGATCTGAGTTTGGTGGTAATAAACATTTTGTAGAAGTTTCATAACATTTGGTTGAGGCAAAGTAAAGTTAGAGTGCGGAAACGGCAAATTCAGCAATTTTCCATTTAGGGATTGCTAGTCCACTTGGCAATCCTAC
The DNA here is from genome assembly GCA_028015205.1 of Mytilisepta virgata. Taxonomy (NCBI): domain Eukaryota; kingdom Metazoa; phylum Mollusca; class Bivalvia; order Mytilida; family Mytilidae; genus Mytilisepta; species Mytilisepta virgata. Next base: position 23,994,922 of record CM051520.1, read on the forward strand.
CTATAAAGCTACTACGCTTCATAACATTTGGTTGAGGCAAAAGAAGAAATAACCGACAATCATAGATCGGTCTTATCGTCATTTGGTATTTCCATCAAAGATGATGATTGTACTGGATACCCAAGTTACATAAGTGTCCATACAAACAACGCCTTACAGTTGGATCTGCCAAGTATTCCACCAAACCATTGTCTCAACTTCTAACTTCTATTTTAACGGCTGTCAAACCGGGCCTCCGAAGTTATTTTGAGACAAGCTAGATACACTTACCTTGTCATTGGTAGAGATAAATCATACTTTGTTAAAAACCACTCTAAATCTAACAAAAAATATACAGAGGACGAACTTGTCCTGATGATTGAATTTTTGATCGACAACATATTTGTTCAATTTGGTGGACATGTTTTCCAACAGACTATTGGAATTCCAATGGGCACTAATTGTGCGCAACTCCTAGCCGACTTGTTCCTTTACTCATATGAGGCAGACTTCCTTGACGGACTTCTTAAGGAAAAACAGTAGAGGTTAACCCGTACCTTTAATTTCAGCTTCCGCTACATAGATGAAGTTTTATCACTCAACAATTCACGTTTTAGGAATTTCTTAATCTCATCTATCCCAGTGATCTCGAAATTAAGGATACTAGTACCACAGACCCTGCCACGTCTGCACCTTATCTCGACCTTTACCTCGAAATTAACACCAAAGAAAGGTTGAATAGAAAACTTTACGACAAACGGGATAACTTTGACTTTCCAATCGTCAACTCATACGTTATTCCAGAGCTTGTGACATATATATAAATTGACTTCCTGGACACAGCCCAGCTCCTAAAAAAAGTTGCTCAGACAAGGGTATGTTGCTCCTAAGTTGGAGTCATCCTTATTTATGTTTAATGGACGTCATTATGACTTGTTGACAGGTATGAAAAACCCGTTTCCCAAATGAAAATGGACCTGTTCCATTGACGTTGTCCCTTCCTCATACCGGATTTGACATGGACACCATGGCGGATGTCCAGCAGAGACTGTTTACTCTTCCGGAGCACCTGAGTCTACCGCCGGTTTTTTTGTGGGGTTCTTGTTGTTTATATGTTTTTAGTTTTTAATTGTAGTGCATGTATTATTTTGCTCTTGTCTTCGTTGTTCTCCGGAGTTTGTCAGTTGTTTCGGTTTTCCCCTCCTTCGAATATCCCTTTGATATTTCTTGACTTTATTTATAATAACTTAGAACCGTGAATGTGACCCCACTCAATCGATCTATGTATGATGGAAAAAAGCACTGCGTATAAATAAGTTTCATAACATCTGATTGAGGCAAACTAAAGTTAGAAAACGGAAACCAATTTCAGGACGTACGTACATGCACGCACGGAGAGACGGACAGGGGTAAAACTTTATGCCCCCGTCGCATAGCGGCTGGGGAATAAAAAAAATCCCTGCCTACCGACCCTACTTTTTTAGGACCGTAACCAGATACACAACATTTTTTTCGGCCTTACCTGATTTTGGGTAAGAACATATAATGACATCCCTTTCATCTAAGTCCAAATTTTTTATAGAGTCGAGCTGGGTAGCTGGGTTTGGAAACACTGAGGGATAGTATCCTCCTTCATACTCTAATAATGTTATTCTCTCGTCTGTACCGTTGTCAGCTTTAAAAGTTTTCAACATTACTATTCTAAAACATGAATAGAACGGAAACTGGTCAAGAAAATAAATTGTGCACACTATGTTATTGTAAAGATACAAAAAGTTATATCTAACAGCAAAATGTACTATTGTAATGAGATAAATGTATATCTCAATGTTAAAATGTAAACATTTTGATATCATTAATACATCTTAACCATGGCCCCCTTATTTTGCATAATTAGTATTTATTGCGTTTTAAATTTTTTTTATTGATGTGTGCAAAATAATGGAGGTTATGATTATATCGATTGGCTATCCTCCATAGAACACTGTCATTGTCCTTGCCCTCACCTCAAAAACGCATACATCTAATGACATTATGCAATCAGAAATCAACAGGGTAAAAGTGCAAAAGCAAATATGACAACAGTCTTTAGAACTATTAATTCGTTTTAACACTGTACATATTCCAGTTTTATGTTCTTTAATTGTGTAATCATCCTCCCAAGTCAGGGTTTTGTATCCACTTTCGTTCCTACAAACCCCTTACATCACCCATTCATATTTTTCGGGTCGGAAGTTTTTCATTGGTACTTCTCAAGGTCAAAAGAGAATCTATTTTCGTCGTAGGTAAAATTTTCTAGGTCACACACCCTGCGGCTATATGTTCGACCCACAAAATCATGAAAATATGAATTATTCACTTGGCGGTCCGACTGTATGTCAAGGGTTTATAGGAACGAACGTGGATACAAAACCCTGACTTGGGAGGATGTTGTTTAATGTGTATTAAGCCAAGGTTCTAGCCTTACGCTATTCTTAACATTCCAATTAATAGGGATCATAAATGAATAAGGATGTCCTTGTATCTACTCTTTTTCGAAAACTACAGAAAGGGTCTTTGCGTGCAATAATGGGTGTAATTTGCATGTAAAGACTAACAGTAAATAATCGTGTATCAGTTGCTCTCAGTAGTTGCTTTATTGATACGTTTAATTGTCTCTGTATTTAAAAACAGAATGCTTATCTCCCATATCCAATGTAAATTACCCGATACACAAAAAGTAATTTAGTTTTAATTTCTTGGTTTTTTTTTCAATTATATGAATGTTTCTCGATTTTCGATTTAAGCTGTTCCAAGTCGGATTTCAATGCCTATTGGAGTCTGAAGAAATTACAAGGTCTGCAAAAAAAATTTCACAAGGAAACAATTTGATTTGTTTTTTTTTAACTTTAATGGCTGCATGGACTAAATATATCCTCAAATCCAATATTAGTAATTTGCAAATTATACACGCTTCCCAGCAGGCACTCAACATTGAACCAACGTCGAATTTTGAGTTGGATTTGAAAGTTGTGTTAACGTTGAAACAACGTCATTTATCCCGACTCTGTTAAAATACTGTCTTCCGGGTCTCGGCTGAAATCTTTTCATGCACTCCATATATTCCCGTATCACCCTCCTCCCCTCCCCCCCCCCCCCCCCCGTTACTGAATGTATAGCTAATAATATTCAACGTTGTGGCAAACTTGAAATTAGGTTGCATTTGGTCGAAATTTAGGTTGTATATGATTGAATATGGGTCGAAATTAGGTTGAAATTGAGTTGCATTTGGTCGAAATCAGGTTATATAAGGTTGAAATCGGGTTGGACATGGTTTCAAGAAATGGTGTATTACACAATTAGTTCTCGGATACACTGCCTTTTATTATTTTTGGATAATTTAATTGGGTATGTAATTTTAGCTTTCCGAGATATTTTCGGGTCACAATTTCGATAGAACGTGGATAATTTGGGGTTGGGGTTTCGAGTTCACCGAAGCACTACTAATCATAAAATGGTGAAGTTACCCAATGCTCCTTATATGAAAATTTGAATTTAGGAAATATTGTTATTATATACTTCGATAAAAAGAAAAAACTCCAAACAACGTGTTTAATATAAATGTATGCACAGAGGCATATATACGCCGGTTCGTTTCATTTTTTCATAATTAAGCAAATTCTTTAAAAACCGTTCTGTCGTTATTCATGTTATTGACAATTTATTTTCACTCCTTCATACTTCGTACAAATATTGTATTTTACATAGGAAAATGAAGAGAAAATTGTAAAAACTATTACATTGTAAATTTGGCAACCTCGCTTTCCATAGTTACATGCACCTGTATTTACCTGAGTACCCTTTTGAATAATGGGTCAGTTCAACTGCTAACAGTTAGAAAGTTGAATTTCATACTGTATACCACAAAATGGAGGCGAGAAAAAGTTACCGGTAGTTTTGGAGAACACCTTTTTATAATTTTTTCGAACGGTTTTGCTAAAGCTTGTGTTAAGGTAACAGGTACGTAAATGGGTTGTCTCACGGGTTTTTATGAAATTTTGCAAGCAATTAGAGCATGCGGAACTGCATATGAATATCGAAAAAATATATATGTAACTTTTATACTTTCGGATATATAGCAAATTGAATATTCTGTAGAAAGAAGTAGAAATGTATAGGATGCACGTAAATATCGCAAAAAATATTGAAAAATTTTACTTTAAATTGTCTTTTCTCAAAAACGGGTCCTACGAATATTCTTTAAAATTGATATGTTATTGCCACTAAAATTTCCGTTTTATTGATATGAAAGCTATAGGGGATCACCGAATTCGTTTTTGCAGTATAAATCATCCAAGTGTCTGTGCAATACCTAAAAACGTCGAAAAATAAGATTTAGAGCCACGACGTCACGATTATTTTTGCCTTTTCGGCGCTTTTTCCACGCTGTACACCAGATTCAACTATCCATACTCAAAAAACGAATTCGGTGACCCCCTATAAATTTTATATCAATAAAACGGAAATTCCAGTAACAAAAACATATCATTTTTAAAGAAAATTCGTAGGACAGGATTTCGAGAAATGTTAATTTGTAGTCAAAATTGCTGAACTTTTTTACGATATTTACGTGTATTCTATATATTTGTACTACTATTTTCCGGACATTTAATTTGCTATATCTCAGAAAGTGTAAAAGTTATATATATCATTTTTTCGATGTTCATGTGCAGTTCCTCATGCTCTAGTTGTATGCAAAATTTAAAAAAATTCCGTTAGATTATCAATTTACGTACTTGTCACCTTAAGGATGCTCGCTGGTCATGTCATATTTTCGGAATCCTCGGGTTTTATCCATTTCTTAAACATTTAAATTTTTTGCCCATGAACCCCCACTTTTTCTTTTATAATTCAATCATATATACCTTAAAATCGTATTTGACAAAATTTTATGAAATCCTTTTTATTTTTTTTCATATATTTTTGAGAGACTGAAGTTGCCAATGCAAAGACAATGAAAAAAAACTATTTCCTGCAAATTTTCAAGGCTTTACAGCTCTAAAATGAGCACATGAACCTACATTTTTTTCTTGCTTATTTGTTTACTATTCATATGTTCTCTCAAACTAAAATACCTATTTCAAATCCTATTTATTTCCTATTAGACCAGCAATTATCCTTAAATATAGAAAATGTGAGAGACTCAGTTCGGTGCAACGTACTCATATATATATATGTCCAGAAATGTGTGCACAGTATCGCCTATCAGCATTGGTAACCTCTATTAAGGCTTGGTTACTGGTGGTTACAAGGTTTCATTGTAATATTTCACTTAAAATGATATTTAATACCCACTATAATCTCGACCTCACTTGACGACTTTGTTGATAAACAAATTCTATAAATAAACACATTTTTATGGAACACCGTTTTATCCAAAATTAAAAAATCTATTAATAATACAAATATATAACGCTATAAACATTCACTTTGGAGAAAAACGATTACGTTTTACAAAAATCAGGGGCGTTTCCAGGATTTTTGAAAGGGGGCGTATAATAAAACTTTGGTCGAGCGGAGCGAGGCGAAAAATTTTTTGGACCTTTTTTTTTGCTAAAAAACATAGAATAATTGAGAAATGCACTAATGTAACGGTTCCTGACTTGGAGCATGTATATTTTAGAGTATGTGTTTAATTAATGAATATGATAAATTGCCATATTCAATACAATATAAGCAGATTACGATTTTTTTTTTTTTTTTTTTTTTTTTAAAGGAGGGGGGGGGGGGGGCGTACGCCCATTACGCCCTCACCTGGACCCGCCCCTGAAAATAGAAGCACGATAATAATAATAAGGTAATACAATCAATGAAAATGACATTTTACAAGAACATCAGGGGCGTTTCCAGGATATTTGAAAGGGGGGCGTATAATAAAACTTTGGCAAAAAAAAAATTTTTAACCTTTTTTTTGCTTAAAAAATTTAAAATAATTGTGAAATGCACTAATGTAACGGTTCCTGACTTGGAGCATGTATATTTTATAGTTAAAGTGTCAGGGTTTGATATTTTTCACAATGGCAGTCAGCAGTGTTTCAAGAACATCCGTTGTTCGACCTGCTAGTCCGCAAATGCGTTTTGTTAAAATATATCTTTGAACTATTTTGGTCTTTTGGGAAATGTTTTTGTGCTGTATTTAGACTCCTCTACCAAGAAATTTGTTTTCATGCACACGTATAAAATGTGTTGTTTTTATCCAACGCAATCATAGGTTTGAACGTTGTTTTCAATTTAGACTTGTATTCATAAATACCCCGTTCTAGATAGTCAAATCTGACCCTTCAAAGGCAAGTCGATAAAAACATAACCCCATTTCAGACAATGTAGCTGAAAATGGCAACCCCGTTTGTCGGAACATACCCGGTATCATATATATAGTGAGTGCCGCCCCCCCCCCCCTCCCCACCTTCTTCCCGGGGTAGAAGAGAATGGCCATTAGGGAAGTGTCACACAAAACAGATTTACTTACCGTTTTTGGTTGTTTAAAAAAAGGTGTCTAAGGTCTTCTGGCGCTTTTGTTTTGACGTCGACATCTTTGACGATTTCACTATATCGCGTCAACAACAATTGATACTCGTCGCAGAGAAACGAAATTTTACGGATCACCCATTGGATGTGTTTAATTAATGAATATGATAAATTGCCATATTCAATACAATATAAGCAGATTACGATAGTTTTTTTAAAAAAAAAGGGGGGGGGGTACGCCCATTACGCCCTCACCTGGACCCGCCCCTGAACATAAATACTGACGCGGTATATATCGGTCGGGCTTTAGAGAAGTGTGTGTTAGTATTCTTGGAATAGGGTACTTTTTAAGTTTGTTTCCAAATGCGTTTTCCTTTAAACTGTAATATGTGTTTTCTTCACTTGTTAAATGTTTTGTTTGTATTTGCTTGACCCATAATCATGATAATGGGTGTAATTTGCAAACTTAGTCGGATTTCAATGCCTATCGGAGTCTGAAAAATTACAAGGTCTGCAAAAAAAGTTTCACAAGGAAACAACAATTTGATGTTTTTTTTTAACATTAATGGCTGCATGGACTAAATATATCCTCAAATCCAATATTAGTAATTTACAAATTATACAGGCTTCGATCTGCATGGATCTATTACGGATGATGTGACCTCATCAAGAAACTGCTTATAAGAGTATTTGCGGTGTGATAAAAATCAACGGTGCATCTTGACATTGTTTTAGTCCTACATGTAGTCATACTTATTGTTAGTTTTCTTTCGCTCAAAATGGTGTATATTTCCAACGTACAATTTTATTTTTCTTCAGTAATTAATTACTATACATACCTGATTTTGGGTTAGAACATATAATGGCATCCCTTTCATCAACGTCCGTGCATCTTTTTGTCAATACTAAGGAGGGAAGCTGGATTTGGAAATATTGATGGATAGCACCCTCCTTCATACTGTTATAATGTTATACTCCAATGTGTACCATTATCAGCTTCAAATGTTTTCAACATTGTAATTCTAATATAAATAGAATAGACTAGACATTGAACCCGCGCGAGCGCGGGAAAATAAGCATTTTTTTGTGGTGGCCATATTGACTTTAAAAAGTTTTTGCGGCCATGGCATTCGTGGAACAGTAACTCAATGTGGATGTTGTGGCAGGCTTCCCATAAACTTTCCTGTCAAGTAGGTGGTGTCAACTGATAGTTTCATGTCTATATATGCTGTAGTATTCAAGAAATGGATGTTAATGCAAAATTTAACCAAAGTCAATGAAGCGTGAAATGTAGGTCAACGTGACCTAATTGTCATATGGTTGTTCGTTACTACCGAAGATGTATCCACTGATGAAGTAGACTTTATGCCACGTAGAATTACCAAAATGGACCTTAAGGTTCCATCATAGTCAAAATCTATGACGAAAATACAACCACTTAAATTGTCAATATGTTTATGTTACAATTGATTCTGAACTGGAACTTGATGAAAAGCTTTCATTAAATACACATTTCATAATGCATTACCTTTTTCATTCAGAATAAATATGAAAAAGAATATGAATAAACATTTCCTTAGTGACGGATGAATTTTTCAAAAGATGCCGTGAGTTAAGTAGAGCATATTTTTGGAAAATAATTGTTCCAATTGTTCATTGTCATCATGGGCAGGGCAAGCGAGGCTTAATTTCACAAATAAATCCAATAGACGATAAAAGCATTTTTAATGTGTGGCTGAGTGTGCTGTCCACGTTTATAAAGATGTCCGAGATAAATTTCGTCATTAATGATAAAGTAGACCATTTGTTGAAAATATTTTTATCTAGAGCTTACAGGGAATTGTACGGTAGAGCTATATTTAGACAGGTCACATGACAAATAATGTAAAAATGGATAATGGCTGGTTTTATCACTTTGTGCAAAGTAAACATCCGAGCAATCCAAAAAACAACTAAGTTAGGAATTCCTCTGAATTTTGCCTTACTTCTTCATAATCTTCAAAGTTCATAACCTTTACAGTTAGGAGAAATTGCGTTATTGTAGAAAAAAACAATCCTGAATACATGAAGCGGAAACATCCCACTCGAAGGAGAATGTTTTTAATTTGTTTTCTCCTATTCCTGACTTGTTTAATCGGTGGGATAAAAATACATAATATTTTTAACCACTTCCCGGTGATTAAATTTCTAAGTGTGAATTACCGCCCTTTTTTCTACAGTTATTAGAACGATAAACTAGAGAAGTCCCGAAATGACGTCTATGTAAACAAACTACATAGCAACGACATATTCATGAGGTTTTTGTCGAAAATCATAGGAGAAACAGATTCTCCTTCAATTTACTCGTAAGTTATGGAATTTCTCCACCCTCAATAGTTAAATTTTAGATTTTAACACGCTCGCTAAAGGCTCGCGTGTTGAAAATCGAAAATTTAACTATCTCGGGTGGAGAAATTCCATAACTCACTCGTACCTGAAGGAGAATCTATATTTATTCTTCTTCCGTAATTTCAAACAAAAATACATTTAAAATATGTGCATAATTGTTTATTTAAATCAATGTGTTAAAATGATGCATTCGAGAACCTTCTAAGGGATATGTTGGGAGAATTCATACCGAAAAGTCCATGCAAATTCCATTTGCACATAAACAAAACTGCAGTTTAAAATTTATAAATGCAAATTGTCAAATCCGATAATAACCTTTATAATCTGAACCATACATCGTTTATTTTGAACCACGCGTTTTGCCACCTATTCGGCTAATTCGTAAATTTAGTATTATAGATACTGCTTTTATGGAACGCCATAGCTGCCTTATATGTACTTATTTCTATATATGCACATACTTGTCTATATATGCACATACTTTGTCTATATATGCACATACTTTATCTATATATGCACATACTTGTCTATATATGCAAGGCAAAATATTAACAGATTAATTTGAGATCACTCCCAATCTGCCACAAACTATTCAACACCTACCCAAGTGTTTCGGGTACCTGTTTAGATCGATTAATAGGATCAAGGCCGTACTCATCATCAGCGACTCAAGCCTCTGGTGTGTTATTTTTAAGACGTATTATCTTTAATTTTTTTGTTCAGAAACTGATACACAAGGAGTCGGACACTTGGTGGTCAGTAGTCTATGCTTTTCTATTTTAGTTTTTTTCACACTGTGTTCAAAACTTGTTTTCAGTTGAGAATGTGTGTTGTAATTAACGTATTGAATACGTTTGAGAAAGGTATACCTTTTTATTTCATTTGAGCCGAGGTGAGGTTATTTTCCAGGCTTTTATGTTTTTTGTACGCAATCAGCGAGGGCGTTTAAATAAATAATTTGTTTCATCATTCCTTTCAATAATATTCCAGTGTTTTCTGATAATTCTTCCTAACTGTTTGAAACAGGGATTAAATTTTGTAGCAAATAATAGCGGTGGCGCTTTGTTTTTATTTTTAAGGCCTGTATTTAAGAGTTTTTTCTCTATTTGTTAAAATAGCCTTAAACAACAACTTTTTTTATTAAGCCACACATACTAGGTGATAGACACTTTGCTATGATCATTTAAAAAAAGTATGTGCATATATAGAAAAAGTATAAAGAAAAAGTATAAAGGAAAAGTATTTGCATATATAGAAAAAGTATAAAGAAAAAGTATGTGCATATACAGAAAAGTATGTGCATATATAGACAAAGTATAAAGATAAAGTATGTGCATATATAGACAAAGTATAAAGATAAAGAGAGTGCATATATAGACAAAGTATAAAGATAAAGTTATGCATATATAGACAAGCATATATAGACAAGTTTGTGCATATATAGACAAAGTATAAAGATAAAGTATGTGCATATATAAATAAAGTATAAAGATAAAGTATGTGCATATATAGATAAAGTATAAAGATAAAGTATGTGCATATATAGCTAAAGTATAAAGATAAAGTATGTGCATATATAGACAAAGTATAAAGATAAAGTATGTGCATATATAGACAAAGTATAAAGATAAAGTATGTGCATATATAGACAAAGTATAAAGATAAAGTATGTGCATATATAGACAAGCATATATAGACAAGTATGTGCATATATAGACAAAGTATAAAGATAAAGAGAGTGCATATATAGACAAAGTATAAAGATAAAGTATATGCATATATAGACAAGCATATATAGACAAGTATGTGCATATATAGACAAAGTATAAAGATAAAGTATGTGCATATATAGATAAAGTATAAAGATAAAGTATGTGCATATATAGATAAAGTATAAAGATAAAGTATGTGCATATATAGATAAAGTATAAAGATAAAGTATGTGCATATATAGACAAAGTATAAAGATAAAGTATGTGCATATATAGGTAAAGTATAAAGATAAAGTATGTGCATATATAGACAAAGTATAAAGATAAAATATAAAGGAAAAGTATATGCATATATAGAAAAAGTATAAAGAAAAAGTATGTGCATATACAGAAAAGTATGTGCATATATAGACAAAGTATAAAGATAAAGTATGTGCATATATAGACAAAGTATAAAGATAAAGTATGTGCATATATAGACAAAGTATAAAGATAAAGTATGTGCATATATAGGTAAAGTATAAAGATAAAGTATGTGCATATATAGACAAAGTATAAAGATAAAGTATAAAGGAAAAGTATATGCATATATAGAAAAAGTATAAAGAAAAAGTATGTGCATATACAGAAAAGTATGTGCATATATAGACAAAGTATAAAGATAAAGTATGTGCATATATAGACAGAGTATAAAGATAAAGTATAAAGGAAAAGTATATGCATATATAGAAAAAGTATAAAGAAAAAGTATGTACATATACAGAAAAGTATGTGCATATATAGACAAAGTATAAAGATAAAGTATGTGCATATATAGATAAAGTATAAAGATAAAGTATGTGCATATATAGACAAAGTATAAAGATAAAGTATGTGCATATATAGGTAAAGTATAAAGATAAAGTATGTGCATATATAGACAAAGTATAAAGATAAAGTATAAAGGAAAAGTATATGCATATATAGAAAAAGTATAAAGAAAAAGTATGTGCATATACAGAAAAGTATGTGCATATATAGACAAAGTATAAAGATAAAGTATGTGCATATATAGACAGAGTATAAAGATAAAGTATAAAGGAAAAGTATATGCATATATAGAAAAAGTATAAAGAAAAAGTATGTACATATACAGAAAAGTATGTGCATATATAGACAAAGTATAAAGATAAAGTATGTGCATATATAGATAAAGTATAAAGATAAAGTATGTGCATATATAGACAAAGTATAAAGATAAAGTATGTGCATATATAGACAAAGTATAAAGATAAAGTATGTGCATATATAGATAAAGTATAAAGATAAAGTATGTGCATATATAGACAAAGTATAAAGATAAAGTATGTGCATATATAGACAAGCATATATAGACAAGTATGTGCATATATAGATAAAGTATAAAGATAAAGTATGTGCATATATAGGTAAAGTATAAAGATAAAGTATGTGCATATATAGACAAAGTATAAAGATAAAGTATGTGCATATATAGACAAGTATGTGCTTATATAGACAAGTATGTGCATATATAGATAACGTATGTGCATATATAGACAAAGTATGTGCATATATAGAAAAAGTTTGTGTATATATAGACAAGTATGTGCATATATAGAAATAAGTACATATAAGGCAGCTATGGCGTTCCATATGCTTTACTTATTTCAGTCAAGAATCTTATGCAATTTATTTTCATGTAGGTACAAAATATTGTATCTATCACCAAAATACAACATTACTTGCATATTAATCTGAACTTTTTACATATGATTTACATGTATACATATATAGCAACCAAAGCTAGATTAATGAGGAACCAAAGTGAGTTATCTTTTCCTAACCAATGTAGGTTATAATGTTCCTAACCATTGTCCTGAGGCTAAAAGGGAGACAAATTTATTATCTCCCTTACCTACATTGGTTAGGAAAAGATAACTCACTCTGGTTTCTCATTGTGAGGAACAACAAATTAGAGGCTCTCTGGAGCATGCATGTATCGCTCACTTTTTGAGTTTTTTTGAATTTTCCAATCAACAGCCAGTCTGTAATATTGGACATAATTCTGAAGAGGACAATTTAAAAACCATGGCTGCCAAGTCTGGTTCAAATTGCCCAAGTGCTTTTAGAAGAGAGGATTTATAAATTAATTTTCCCATAGGGTCCTATGTTAAACTAAGTTCGGCTGATGTGGCCATCTCTGTTTACAGTCAGGATCATCTGACACAATTCTGAAAGAGGACCACCAGAAGACCATTTCTGCCAAGTTTGGTTCCAATTGGCTCAACGGTTTCAGACAAGAAGATTTTAAAATTATTTTTTCCCATTGGGTCTTTTGTTAAACTAAGTTCAGCTGTGGCGACCTTATTGGTTGACATTCGGGTCCATCTGATATAAATCTGAAAGGGGACCACCTAAAGACTCTTTCGGCCAGGTATGGTTCCAATTGGCTTAGTGGTTTCAGACAAGAATATTTTTATTGAATTTTCCCGTAGGGTCCTATATTAAACTAAGTTCGGCTGTGGCAGCCACCTAGCTTCGTTTAAATTCTATGTCATCGGACACCATTCTGAGAGAGGACAATTTATGGACAATTTCTGCTGAGTTTTGTTCCAATGGACCTATAGTGGTTTTAGACATGAAGATTTTTAATGCATTTTTCCATAGGGTCTATGTTAAACTAAGTTCGGCTGTGGCAACCATCTTGGTTGACATTCTGGGTCATCCGACATAATTCTGAAATACGACCATTTCTGCCAAGTTTGGTTTCAATTGGCTCTGTAGTTTCAGACGAAAAGATTTTTAATGTATTTTTCCATAGTGTCCTAAGTTAAACTAAGTTCTGCTGCGGTGGCTATCTTTGTTGACATATTTAATTCTTACAGGAGACCACATAAGGACCATTTCTGCCAAGTTTGGTTCCAATTCCCTTATCATGCTTATATATATATATATATATATATAGTGCTTTCAGACAAAAAGATTTTTAATGAATTTCCCATAGGGTCCTATGTTAAACTAAGTTCGGCTCTGGCGGGAATCTTTGTTGACATTCTGGGTCATCGGACACAATTCTGAAAGGGACCAATTACGAACCATTTTTGCCAAGCTTGGTTCCATCTGGCCCTGTAGTTCCACAGAAGAATTTAAAAATTCATCGCCTTTTTTCTATTTTTAGTAATAGCGGCCATGTCGGTCGGAAGTCGGGGATGCTGGCTGGACACAAATTGCGGGGGCCGACCTTGACCATTCCACAGAAGTTTGGTCCCAATTTAACCCAGCGGTTTCAGAGAAGATCTTAATAGGTCAAAATAAATCTTTCAATGGCAGTAACTCCTATAAGGAGTTGATTGACAGTATCGGTAATGTTAAATTATTTGTAGATCTCATCGTGCTTAACATTTTTACAGTCCACAGTTTCTCTCTTTCTATTATAATGTTCAAGAAAGAAGCAAAATTCTCAAAAAAGGACAAAAAACACCATTTAAGGGCAATATCTCCTGTAGGAAGTCAATTGACAATTTTGGACCAATAAAAAGAAGGTGGGCTAAAAAGTTATCTGAAAACGTGCTATTTGTACATTTTAGTAATATCAATTATGTGGAAAAGACAGCATCTGGAATGTTGATACTTGTGGTGGAAAGGGGGGGGGATTGTGGCTAGACTGAACCTCAGTTTACATGAGACTGTCAAAATTAGGACAGGACACAGCACTTTTAAAAATATCATTACCGTGGAATAGAAATACATGTTTCAACAACTATGACATGTATAATATGCCATTTACACCGACTATTTAATGTGTTTTTATTCATATTTAATACATGTATGCATTAGGAGGGTCGGACTTTCGCTGCTAGATATGCTACAAATTAAGTCCCTATGAAACGATTACAGTAACCATTCTAAAGAAAAAACAGAAAAACGTGACAAGGACGTTAAAAGGTAGTTAGCTGAATCCTGGAATAAAACCAAGGTTATAGGCCTCAACAAAAAAAAAATTACAAATAAAATGATAAATGTTCAGAATTATGGAAAGTTAAGGTTATAATGTTCAGTAAAACCGTTCCATCTGACATGCGATTGACACTTAATTGAGGAAACAAAGCGACAGTTTACACCGAACCTTCCCACATATACTGCATCAGTACATGTATTACATGCATGTACAGCATTTTGTTTTCATATTCTGATACCATACTTGTTTACATGTATTTTATTGTAAACATTTTAAACTGGAAAACATAATTAATTTATTGCTCAACAGTGGGAGAATCCTTTTAATCAGTTTTGTTATGTACATGTACGCAAAAATATCAAAATTTGGGTACGGTTTGTCATACCAGCCAAAAAACAAAAACCGTACCGAAGAGCAAACAACCGACTAATGCGATTGTCAATTTATACTCATATAGAATTTTGAATAAAACGGGTTTATATCTCTTGAATACATTTGTTTTTGCAGGAATTCAGAATATTTGTATGAAAATGTACAGTATGGTGATTGTGGTTTGTGCATTTTTAAATATGCATTCGACAAATCCGTTTATAAAGTACTTAACACAGTGGGGATCACCCGGGGCTTAGATCAAGAGGACAAATATACCTAAGGAGCAAATAAAAAAAATAATCCATAGGACAGACAAACCCGGGAAGACAAATGAACAACCACAAACACAACAACTAAAACACTGAACACTAAAAAAAAATGAACAACACGAACTCCTATAAAAACCAGGAGTGAATCCAGGTGCTCCATAACGGTTACCTGGGTAAGCAGTTTCTGCTCCGTATACGGCACCCGTCTTGAAGTTCAACAAAGTCAATCCGGTAGAAGTCACAAATCGATGGAGGTACATGAATTAAATGTTACGACGGTGGGAACAGGTCCAACATCATGTAGCTATTTGAACACTGTAACGGTCACTCAATTCGTGATGTCACCGTAAAATTTCCCAAGTGATGACATCAACTTATCCCTGATAAAACCCTGGTTTAGTGACAGCAGTAATCGTCTTTGTCGAAAGTCAGGGTAACTCGGTCACGCACGCCCTTGAATATCGGATAAGTACATATTATCAGGTTTTCTGCAAACGTATATCGTAAAATATCAGCCGCGAGACACAATGTGAAGCTTTTTCGGCGAGTGAGCGTAGCGAACGAGCCAAAAAGCTTCATATTGTGTCGAGCGGCTTATATTTTACAATATTTGTTTGAAGAAAACTTGATGATAAATTTATCGTATTGTTAACTAGCAATCTTAATGGATATCTTAATGGAATTTCTTACTTTTCAATGGCCATCCGCCTATAACCGGATGTTTTCCTGATATATTCGGGTCAACGTTGGGTCAAACATTATGACGTCGCTCATATTACGGTCGGGTCAACTCTTTACGACGTCACAGTGCCGAAATACGGGAAATTCTGAAGGCCTCAGCAGGTCGATATAGCCATAGGGAAATACGATAAGCTGAGAAACGTAGACGCCATATGCAGGCGATGCTGGTATAATGCTACTCAAGAATAGAAAGATAACAATCGGAAAGTTGAAGTCATCACGTTTGTCATAAAGTTTTGTCTTCAAATGTCCCTCGATCGTTGTCTATTTCAAGAAACACACACTTCATTTGGTCGGTTATGGAGTATTGCCCTTTTTGCAGACCCGGTGGGTCTACTCTATCAGACTGAAGGGTTAATTAACATGTTAATAAAGAGTAATGGGCTCTGTTTGGAGAGAAGATATTATATAGTATGTACGTGAAAATTCAAGGTTACATCACGGGTTACATGTACAGATACATGTAGTTCCACGTGCATATGTAAGTGATAAAATTTTTGGTCCTAGTAAAATAAGTCTGGGTGGACAAATGTCCCTAGGGAAATAGATACCTGGTGTCAAATTTTCCTAGTAAAAACATACCAACTAATAGTAATTTTAGTCCGATGATAAATTTTACTAGGAAAAATTTATGGAAAAAATATCTAGGAAAATAAGTCCATCTTAAGCATGTTAAGTATGATGTATTATAAAAGAGATTAAAAAAGCACTGAAATGCTTCTAAAATGTGATATATTGTGTGAAATGAATATTAAGGAAAAATGGAATTTATTACAGATAAAGATAATATTCACTTTTAATTGAATGGATAGAAATTAACAAAAATTTACTAGGAAAATATGCATGTAGGTCCATCTGGAGATAAAATTATTAAATATTATTATTAAATTGATTATTGACTTATATATTTTTCCTATTTTTATTGACTTGAGTTCTAGCTAATGGTATGTTGATAAATATCTTAAATTACATTACATTCACTACAAAAATCTCACTCTTGCCTTTAAAACTGAGTTGAAAAAATCATCTATTGTCAAAACACGGACTTACTTTACCATGTTTACTAGGAAAGTTCGTGGGACATATTTTACTACGGGACTAAATTTACTGTTACATACTCACTAGTTTAAATTTGGATAATTGTGAACTGATTTAATACGAAAATAATCCTCTACATATAAAACACCCTTACAAAAAAGGAATGTTTGCAGCAAGCTTGCAGCTGGTCTGCAACAAACAAATTTGTTTGCAGGAATCAAAATTATATGTTCGCAGATGTTTGCAGGTAGCCGCAAACTTCTTGCGAACATTGCTGCAGCCTTGCTGCAATATCGCAGAAACAACGCTGGAAATCAATGTTCAAAAGAACATTGCAGAAAAACTAATTAAACCTGTGCACGCCTAGTTTCCACTTCCTGTTAGTTTAAATTTGAAATTGGTGGGAATGACCATGAGCTAAGTTGTTCTATAAATGAGTGCATAATTTGAAGAAACAAAAGTGGTATTCCATGAAGTAAGATGTTTCATTTATGTTGAATTAAACTCAAAATTCATTGTTCAATGTAAAATATATATAATAATGTATAATTCAAGTAATTATGGCAATTACAGTTGCATGCATGTATAATTAAAAACTGAAATCAATATAACTATATATACCACATCTATAATTTGTATCATAGAACTTAATTTTTTTAAATTTAGGACAATTAGCAGCTAAATGAAATGGTTGCTAATTTTTGTTGTGAATTTACACATGCAGACAATTGTGTCTTCACAAACATAAATAATTCTTCCAACAAAAGACTTCAGGCATATCATAATTGAAAATTATTGCAGCTGAAATATTCATGCGCACCTAAACCATTTATTTTTTATTTTCCTATAATACAATAGCCATGTTTTGATATGATCATTGCCAAGTTTGATAATTTAATCCATACAAGAATTGATGTGTATTATTTTTTGTGTATAGAATTCTAATTTTTATACATATATATAAATAGTGTATATAGTCTCATGCAACCTTGCTGCGATATTCGCAGATATATCGCAGGAAACTATATATATATATGTTCGCGGGAAGATTGCATGAACCCATACAAGACTATCTATGTTTGCCGCAATCCTGCTACAACCATAATTTGTATTGGTCAAAATCTTTCTGCGACCTTGCTGTAATGTTCGCAGAAACATTGCAGAAGCCATATTAGAGATTTTATTAGTTTGCGGCAAGTTTGCAGCAAACATTCGCAGGAAGGCTTTTACTTCGATAAGGGCAACTGTTGAGACGTTCCAATTAAATCCAGAAACAATTTCCTAGGAAAATGATGCCGGACATATATTACTAATTATAGACTTGTTTTCCTAGGAAAATTAGTCCTGGGACTAAATGTTCTAGTACAATACAAAACGCGGACTTACCTTACTAGGAAACAAAGTCCCGGGACATATTTTATTACCGGACTAAATTTACTGTTACATTTACCCGATCAGTTCATTTAAGGAAAGAAACCATGACTGTTCAACCCGAAAACCTAGTGATCGTGTAACCGAAAAAAAAGTCATTACTGTACTTTATTTGTGAACTATACCATTTATATATGGCAAACGGACCGAATTCATATCGACGTATGGCAATATTTTAGTGGCGATATAGGTTAAGGGCGAATCGTCTTGACTGGACTGACCTAGATTATAAAATGGGTGAAAGCGAAAGAGGCAATAGAAAATCAGAATTTGCAAAACATGCATATAAAGAAATGAAAAGGGACTCAAGTAGGGATCAAGATCACCGTATGATAAAACCGCTTATTTTTTATTTTTGCAATGCCAGTTTGCCACGTTCATTTTCAGACGCAGGTACAAATTACCGTGAACAACAAGACACTTTTAATTTCGACATCTGGTACCTCTACAGCTATAAGCAGTTGCTGCGGATATTAGGTGGTGCAGAATTAGAGTATGAAGAGAAGCGAATATTTGATTGCCTTTTCGATCACTTCTTCTCTGGTATGATTTCATGTCAACTCGTACCTTTTCTAACTCGTACCCTATTTTTTTTTACCAATTCGGACCTTCACTATTCTACCTATTAATAGTACCAAATGTAACCAACTCGTACCCTAATATTTACCAAGTCGTACTTTTACTTCCTACACTACGTTATACTTCTACCAATAACAAAATCTAATTCAATATGTACATTTTTATTCAGTACTAATGTGCCACTATAAAGATAAGAAATTTTATTTTCATTCAGAATAGATCACACCCTCTACACAGGGGCCTGACTTCTGGATATTTATTTCTTTTTATTTTTTTGTTGTTGTTTATTTCATGAGTACTTTTAATAAATATTTACTATTATGACTAATATTCTGCGTTTATTATCAATGTGCTATACACTATCCATGTCCTTATACTAAAAAATGCTAAAGGGATATAAGCTGCCATTTTGGATTTCCTACCCCTTCCATGATTAAAATTAATTAAAAATACTTCCATGTGACAATTTATTTCGTATCTGCCCTCAATCTTATCCAAAATGAATTATCTTCAAAATCCAGTCATCATTTTACCAAGATGCGGCAGTTCCAATAAAAAAATAATTATTGTCACCATAAGTTTTCTCTGTGTACTGAAATTAATTGCTTTTCATACAACTTTTAAAACCTTCTGTTAATTTCCTTCCAAATCACTAAAAAGTGTACAGTTGTGTTTCCAACAATTTTTTAAAAACTTAAATAACTTTGCACATATATAATAATTACAACCAAGATTTATGGTCAACAGATAGCTTATCGTATAAGGTTTGCCGCAGTATACTTGTCTTGTGACCCTGACCTCATTTTCATTGTTAACTGACTTCATATACATAAATGTAAAATCTGCATCCTAGTTTCATGGTTAAATCCATTTCTCAGCAACTATAATATCTAGACCCACCATATTTGGTCAATAAATAGTTTTTGGTGGTACATGTCAGTCTGACACCTACCTTTTGACCTTGACTTCAATTTCATGGTTGAGTGACCTGCGTCACATTTTTGTGGTAAGTCCATTTCTTAACTACTGTAAAACTTAAGCCCACCATATCTGGACAATAGATAGTTCTTAGTGGGCACTTGCCTCTGGATCTTGACCTAAATTTCATGTATGATTGACTTTGTCACATTTTCATGATTAAATCCATTTCTTAGCAACTATAATACATTTGTACCTAGACCCACCATATTTGGTCAATAGAGAGTTCTTGGTTGGTACATGTCAGTTTTACACCAGCATTTTGATCTTTACCTCAATTTCATGGTTGAGTGACCTATGTCACATTTTTGTGATGAAGTCCATTTCTTAGCAACTATAGTACCTAAGCCCACCATGCCTGGTCAATAGATAATTCTTGGTAGGCACATCGCAATCTGACACCTGTCTCTGGACCTTGATTTCATGCTTGATTGACTTTGTCACATTTTTGAGATTAAGTTCATTTCTCTGCAATGTAATACCTAGACCCACCACATTTGGTCAATAGATAGATCTTAGTTGGTACATGTCGGTATGACACCTGCCTTTTGATCTTGACTGCAATTTCAAGCTTGAGTGACTTGTTTCATGTTTTGGGATAATGTCCATTTCTCAGCAATTGCAATACATAGACCAACTGTATTTGGTCTATAGATAGTCCTTGATGTGAATTGGCTGTCTGAGACCTTCACCTGAATTTCACACATGAGTCACATTCGAACACCTCCCCAAAGATTCTGAATATTGACACTAAAACATTGAACTCTTAATGAAAATTATATCCTGGTTTCCATACCACGGAATGTACATCGGTTTTGAAAAAAACTCAATATTTCAGGAAAAAAAGGAATACATTTCACTCTAAATGATCTCACATAACAAAGAACAAATCTGTGATAAAATTCAATTTGAAATTATAAATAACTACAGTTGAAATCTTTCCACCACTGCTTTTTTTTTTATCTGTAACATGTGATTGATATAATTTTGGAAGTTGATTGGTTGAAAATATTAACTGTGTCAGTATTGTCAGAGTCTCCGAGAAACATGATGAAAATTTTAAAAAGAGTTTTAATTATATTAATTGTCTTTCCAGAAAACCATTCAGCTTGCCTGCAGGCCTTTTCCAGTATGGTGGCAGGTGGAAAAGTCAGTGAATTGAAAATAACAACTATAATGGCTTTGCACTATTTCAAGCCCCTTGTGCCAAACAGTGTATATGTCATTGACAAATGTTATCCATCAAGTCACAACTATCCTGTTTGTGAATTCTGCAAGGAGAAAATTAGCTATGGGGATACATCCATAGGTATGTTTAATAAGGTCAAGTTTAATGGAATTGCAAGGTATTCAGATCAAATATTATGAAAATTTATTTGCTTAATCTTGTAGAGATAGTACATGTACTGAAAAAAAAGAAAAGAAAAATGGGGATAGTGTGGCTTGTTTACATTTTAGAGAGTTTCTACCTACATTTTTTTAGTGGAAAATCAAAATACATGTAACCATAGATATGTTTTGTCTAAATAAAATGTTTCGTTACAATACTGAATCACCAGGATGTTGAATGTAGGAACAACTTAGCCTTATCAATGGAAAAGGCAGGCAGGGGTAATACCTATAGATATGAGTAAATTATTTTTACTGCCTCAAATATTTTAGGAGATACAGTTGTCCCCCTTTTATATCCAGAACTTTTCACCCATACATGTACAAGTAATAAATTGCATACTGGTCTATTTCTTTATTATTTTGCAACAACATTATCATATGAGCGTTTAGTTCCAAGTTCATAGTCAATCTAAGTCTTATTTGTCATCTACAAATTAAATAACGGCAATTTAATAGTCCTTGGGGAGCAATCTTTGAAGGCTTGACACGGTGGTTTAACATCTCAGCATTAGTGTAAATAATATTATTTGATAACTCAGTGGAACCTTTTTCATAGGAACAAATTTTGGCTTACATAAGTTTTTACAGAACCATCAGGAGAGGTACATGTACATGATGTAAATCAATAGATGTTTAATTTAATTTACTAGTACAAGTATTACCCCTGACTGAAAGAGGTAGGCATCAAAGAGATAACTATCATTCAAAATTGATAAAAACTGAAAGAATAAGTGAGGCAAATGGGTCTTCAGTGAACTAGAGGAAGGTCAAATGCATTTCATGAACAGTATATGTAGGTAATCAAATATGTGTTTTAGGTATAAGGTGGGAAGGTTTAAGTAGACAATATTCGTATATCCATTCACCTTTTTCAAATATTCGTGTGAGGAGAAATAACTGATGCAAAACGTAAACTTAAAAGCCTTAATAATTTCTTGTTGCACTTACAAGCATAGTTAATTCTAGTTACTTTTAGATGTACAATGTATATATTTTCAGGTAACACTAAAGTCTGGCATGGAAAAGTTGACATATTGCTGAAAACAGGCATTGTAAAGGTTAACCTTGAGAAGGATGTGGAAGATATGACTTTGGAGGAGAAATCTGAAGATGACAGTGATGATGATTTCAGTTTTATTTCATTAAAATCATCGAAAAATATTCAAAGTAAAGCAAGGTCTCAGGTTATATCACAAGCAATTGTAAATGCCTTTTATAATGCTAGCAAAAACAAAACCTTATTTAACCAGTTTGTGCCTTCATTTTTGGTAACAGAAAAAACTATCAGAGTTATTCTTTACAATTGTGAATTAGACATTTTACTTATGAGTACAAAGATGCCAATTTGGAAAAAGGAAGGCAGCACAGATCTGAATTTAATGACACTGATAAGGGTTTGGTTAGCCCTTAATTATTCTGGCACAATGGATAAAAGACCAGAAGAATACAAGTTTGTTTTGGAGAACACAAGTACCTCAAGGTTTAAGAATCTTGTTTCAGATGATGCTTATTCTGTTTATCAAAGGGATTTACATCAACCTTTACGTGCAACAGGAAGAAAGCCTTCAGATTTTGATTCCGACAGGTCTGATGAAGAAGATGAGAGTAATAATGATGTAGATACAAGGGCTTTTAAGCTTAAGTGCCTTTTAGAATTGAATAGTGAAGTTCATAAATTGAAAAAGGTATAAGTTTGGATCTTAATCTGCTGCCTGTACATTCAGCCTTGTATAATACATGCAATATGCATTTATTGAACACAAAATTTTAAAAGAATGTTTTAAATTCTTTAAAATTTCAAATCTGACAGCTCTGATCACATCATGAATATAACGTGAAGAATACATATTTATCATTCTGTGAATCACGAACAAAGACAGTAATCTGCTGGGATGTTACATTTGAGAACTTTTTTTCATGCTTTGGCCACTGTTGAATAAACTAACCCATTTAATATCAAACAGTAACTACTTTTATTATTGATACAAATAACCTACTTAAGTTTACCAACCTGCACTTTAATATTATATAATACATATTAAATGTGGTTTGTTTTGGAGAAACATCTGGGTTATCTGTTGTCCTTCAACTAAGTTGTAGTTACTACATTCTGAATTGGTTTAATTTGTCATGTGCAGACAGTCAATGGTATTGGGTATTTATACATCGCTAACAATTTTTTTGGGCAATTAAATTCGCAGTTAACGTCTCATTTTTAGCTCAACTTGCCAAAGGCCATGCGAGCTTTTGTTATCACTTGGCGTCCGTCCCTCGTCCATCTGTTAACTTTTCACATTTTAATCTTCTCCTCTGAAGCCACTGGGCCAAATAGAATTAAATTTGGTAGGAAGCATCTATGTAAGGTCCTTTATAAATAATGCTCATTTCGTCCCTATCGGACAACAAACATGGCCGCCATAGGCAGTTTTTGTTTCTGATTGGCTGAGTTTTCAAAAATCAAGAATTGTTTATGCCTAGATCCATGTACATGATCTGTACCAACACCCGATAAAATAAAATGAATGCTAACGCTATGATTACAGTTTTAATTTCTATCGAAATGCACGACTATTGATATTTTTTTGCTAAATTCCAGCCATATAAATTTCCTATAACTATTCTTTCATATTTATAACTCAGTTTTCAACACATTCCCTAAAGTATGTACTTCTTCACGTACTGTACCCCAACCCCCAAACCCCATCCCCTGGAGCATCTATGGGAGGTTCTTTACAAAATTTCTTTATTTCATCCCGATTGGAGTACATATATGGTCACCATTGGAAGTTCTTGTTTCTGATTGGCTTATATAAAAGAATCTTTTCCTCTGAAATCGCTGGCCCAAATGGAACGAAACCTGACAGGAAGCATACAAGATAGGTCCTTTATAAAGTTTGCTCATTTTGTCTCGATTGGAATACAAATATGGCCGCCATGAGCAGTTCTTGTTTTTGATTGGCGGACGTAAAAAAATCTCTCTGAAGTCACTTGGCCAAATGGAACAAAACTTGACAGAAAGCATCTAATTGGGAGGTTTTATACAAAGTTTCCTCATTTCGTCCTGATATGGCAACAAACACGGCCATCATGGGCAGTTCTTGTCTTTCAAAGGTTGATAATTTTCTTCTTTGAAAGTGCATGGCCAAAGGGAACGAGACTTGACAGGAATCATCTGTTGGAAGTTTTTTTTACAAAGTTTCCTCATTTTGTCCAGATCAGGTGACAAACATGGCCGCCATGGGGTATTCTTGTTGTTGATTGGTTGATTTAAAAAAATGTTACTCTTAAACTGCATGGCCAAATAGAGCCAAACTTGACAGAAAGTGTCTATGACATATAACAAAAATCTACAGAACCGCAGAATTGTTTGAAACCAAACATGGTCTGAATGTTCCTCGTAAGGTGCTCACCAAGTGTTGTTATTCTGCTGCCGATCCCTAGTTCAAAATGGCCTTCAGCAGAGGACTTATGTTAACATAAGACCATATGGGAAATACATGCAAAGTTCTTCTGGAGAACTGCCAAATTTTAGAATATGCTGACCTGTATCTAGAAGGACCTTGATTTGGTTCCTACAAGGCTAAATACCACACTTCATAATGATAGGGAGAAGTGACTTCTCTCTTTGAGGTACATCAATAAAAATGGCTTTCATGCCAGGTGAGTGATATAGGCTCCGCCCTCTGAGCCTCTAGTTTTAAATGTAGGAAGAGGAAAAAAGACAAATGTAGTTCAAATATAATTCCAGAAAGTCAAAGCAAACACATTAAATAAAAGTAAACTGGTAGCTTAAAAGTTATTTACGACTTTGGCACGAAATCTGAACAATTATAAATAACATTAATTTATATAGTTGGACGTATCACTTCATTGATATTTCATCTCAAATCATCAATTGATAGTTTCATATGCTACAGACGAGCTGGAGGTGTACATAGTGATCTCGTTTATTGGCGTGTACTGTTAGTTTACTACATGTAGTCATCCCAGGTCCGAGATTCATTTCCTGACAATATCTAGTTTGCCTCAATGCATTGAAAATAAATTTTGATTTGTTGTTGCACTATCTTGATTATATAAAACTTATAATGCTGTTGATTTTGGTGTCAGTCCAAAAAAAAAATTCAACTTCATGGTAGGAGCAATTTTTACAAATTCTTTCTTTCATGGCGTGGTGTTTTATTGTAGTGCCCAGTTTCAATAAGATATTCTAAATCTACAAAGGGACTTTTTAAATTCTAATTGTTTTATGATAGAAAGATAATTTTCAAATCTAATTTTTGTTTTGTTTTGAATAAGTGGCTAATTTGCAATTTAAATAATTGACTTGTCTGTCATATACTTTTCAGAAAGACCTTTTCTTAGCGAAAAAAAAACGAATTTACTATTACTTTTGAGTTCAAGCATTGTATCCTAATCCGAAAATATGATTAGAAATGGTAACCTTTTCCAATAAAAATACTGATCATATATAGAATATTCTGTTTAAAACTCACATATTGTGTTGGTTTATTCTGGCTATTCCTACATTTTGAATTTTATAGGTAAAATAGTAAAATTTTATTTTGGAATTCCAAGAATTTTTATGTAAACAATGGGATTATGTAGGATTATGTTGTAACAACACTAAACTAATGAACCAAGGTAAATCTAGGTAAATCTTGTGGAAAATAAAGAAAAAGAATAGTTTATTGTCTTGCCTGCGACGAACAGTCGTGGAGGCTAGATATAGGTATTACTTTCCGGCGGCGACGGCGGCTGCAGTGGCGGCGGCATAAACTTTTTTAAAAACTTTTAACAACTTTGCACATGTCATACAATTAAGATTTATGGTCCACAAGGTAGCTTATCGTATAAGGTTTGCCGCAGTATACTTGTCTTGTGATCCTGACCTAATTTTCATGGTTCACTGACTTCACAAACATGAATTTATATTCTGCATCCAAGTTTCGTGGTTAAATCCATTTCTCAGCATCTAATACCTAAGCCAACCATATTTGGTGTATAGATAGTTCTTAGTGGGTACATGGCAGTCTGACACCTGTCTTGGGACCTTGACCTCAATTTCATGCTCGAGTGACTTTGTCACTTTTTCGTGGTTAAGTCCATTTCTCAGAAACTAATACCTAGACCCACCGTATTTGGTCAGTAGATAGTTCTTGGTGGGTACCTGTAAATCTGACACCTGGTTTTGGACCGTGACCTCAATTTCATGCTTGAGTGACTTTGTCACTTTTTCGTAGTTAAGTCCTTTTTTCAAAAACTGTAATACCTAGACCCATTCGTGTTTGGTATATAGATAGTTCTTAGTGGGTACATGCAAGTCTGACACCTGTCTCTGGACTTTGACCTCAATTTCATGGTAAAGTGACTTTCATCCAAGTTTCTTAAGTCAGTTTTTCAACAACTGTAATACCTAGACCTACTGTATGTGGTCTATTGACAGTTCTTGGTGGGTACATGCCAGTCTGACACTTGTCTCTGGACTTTGACCTCAATTTATGCTTGACAGACTTTGTCACATTTTCGAGATTAGGTCCATTTTACAGCAACTCTAATACCTAGACCCACCATATTTGGTCAATAGATAGTACTTAGTGGATACATGTCAGTATAACACCTGCCTTTTAACCTTGACCTCAATTTATTTTAACACATTTTCCTTTGACTTTGGAAAATGTCTGGTATCAGATAATCATTATTGTGTGTCCATGTGCATACTCAGGTGAGACATGTAGTGTGTCCACTCTTGTGTTACAATATTTTATTTAATAATTTCATAACACATTTTGTGTAAATAATATTCAAAAGCACAATATGAATTTACGCTACATATTCATTGAAACAAAGCACCGAAAAGTATACTAAATTTACATTAAAACAGAGCAGTAACACAGTAATACATTGCACTAAATAGAACACACAAGAGATTGTGCAGGAGATGAGAAGCGAAGATGTGAGAGCATGGAAGGCTTCTTGTCTCAGCAACATGATCATGCTGAAGATGTTTGGGTGAGGTGCCTTGACTAAGTTCTTCAGTTTACTAGGACCTTCTATTGCGTAGTGATTCCATAGGCTTTGGTTGTTTTCTACCCAGTAGCTTGTTACATAGTCTGTAAAGTTAAGAGTTGGTGTATCAGTATCTGCAGCATCGATCTCCTGCAGTGCGTTAAACCAAACATCTCCGACTGTATTGCATGTATTGGGTGGCTTACTTGGCTTGGCTTAATCTATTAATCCAATTAATGCACTTATCTATAATAATTAAGTACTTTTAACAGTATTTTTGATATTATATTCATTTTAAAAAATCATAATTTATAAGTGTTTTATTATACCGAAACACTTTACCGATCAATAGTTTCCAGTACTAATCACCGGTAAACAAATAGTAAAATTATTGTCTTGATTTTTATATAGAAAAAACATACTGAGGTATAATAACAACATCTATTGTTCTTCCCATAATCTCCCATGTAGGAATAGCCAGAACAGTAAAATACAAAATGTAGGAATAGCCAGAAGACACCATCGTGTTCAAGAATATAAGGAAGGTGTCCTGATGTATAAAATACCGTGAAATCGTATACATATTTTATTTGATTGCGACAGAGACATATAAAACCAATATATGTCTCTGATTGCGATCAACTATATGGATCTTTAAAAAACGTTTCTTTTTATTTTTAATTAATTGCTTCTTTGTTTAGCTTTTCGGAAAGACAATAAGATACTTACGTAATTTCATTTACAAAAACATGTCGAATTTGCCGTGATGTCAGAAAATTCAGAATTAACGATTCATGTGTTGTCTGTGTGAAAGGTGTCAAACCGCCACCCAGACCATACGCGTATGATCCGACCGTAAGCATATTTAACCAAATTAATATAATTTAAAATGTTCCCGTGATTTTTTCCCCATATACCGACTTTTAAGAAGGCAAGTCAATGTAACGGACTGGGATGCCGTGGGAAATATATATATGCGACGATTTTTCATGTCTGTACCTTTGGAAAACTTCAAATCATTGATCTGTACGAAATTAAAAATGTATCGTACCTACATGGGCCGGGACTAAAAGTGAAAAAAACTTAAACAAGCAAACGCAGATATATAAATAATCATATACACACACACATATATATATATATATATATATATATATATATATATATATATATATACGTGGCATACAAACATGTACATATGCAAGAAAGTATTTTTTTTACTAAAACAAGAAACGGTACGTTTTTGATTACTAAACCAAGAAATGGAACGAAACAGTTTCGTTTCTTGAAATAGTAATTGTATGTGGGAAATTACAAAAATAAGAAAAGAAATGGTTTCGTTTCGTTTCTTGAAATAGTAGGCCCCCTTCAAGTCGGTCGTCCGTCCCCCGTTTCCGTCCGTCGTCCGGCGTAAACTCTTTCAAACATCTTGTCCTCTACATATACAAATACAGCCAGACTTAGTCTCAACGATCCTTATAGTATCTAGAATAAAATATATGTTTTATTTTCTTGTCAGTCAAGAAACATCGACATCGGTCATGGCTAAAAAATAACATAGGGGTAAACTGCCGTTTTTGGCTTATATCTCGAAAACTAAAGCATTTAGAGCAAAACTGACATGGGTTAAAAATTATCATCAGGTCAAGATCTACCTGCCGTGAAATTTTCAAACGAATAGGTCAGTCCTTTGTTGGGTTATTGCCACTGAATTGTTAATTTAAGGAAATTTTGAAGTATACTATTGTCTGTGCGTCCATCCGTCGTCCACACTTCGGACAATAACTCAAAAACTCTTTCACCAATTTTCCTGAAACTTGAGAGAATTGTTAATATCTATTGAAATAAGCTCCCTTTCGATTTTTATAAATTTCTGATTTTACATTTCCGAATTAGGGGACTTTAATCATAAAAAGATGGGGGGGGGTTCCAGTTTTCGGACTCTAACTCAAAAAAATGCTTTGCGCAATTTTCATGAAACTTTGGTGAACTGTTGATATCTATTGACATACGTTCCCTTTCGATTTTTAAAAATTTCTGGTTTTAGGTTTGTGAGTTGTGGGACTTTATTCATAAAAAAGGGGGGATTTTCCAGTTTTCGGGCTCTAATTCAAAAATGCTTTGAGCAATTTTTATGAAACTTTGACGAATTGTTTATATCTATTGGCATAAGTTCCCTTTCGATTTTTAAAAATTTCTGATTTTACTTTTTGGAGTCATGGGACTTTATTCATAAAAAAGTGGGAATTTTCCAGTTTTCGGACAATAAGTTAAAAACCCTTTGAGCAATTTTCATGAAACTTAGGTGACTTTTTCTGGAGAACTGCCAAATTTTAGAATATGCTGACCTGTAAGTAGAAGGACCTTGATGAAGAAAAATTTGGTTCCTACAAGGCTTACCTCACTTCATAATGATAGGGAGAAGTGACTTCTCTGAGGTACATCAATAATAATGGATCTCATGCCAGGTGAGCGATACAGGCTCAGCCCTCTGAGCATCTAGTTTATATCTATTGACGTAAGCTCCTATTTGTTTTTTTTAAATAAATTTCCGATATGAAATTTCTGAGTTATGGAACTTTATTTGTTGAAAAATCAGGGAAAACTGTCAATCTTTCAAACTATGAGCGGTAATGGTATTTTATTCATTCAAATTTCAGAGTTATGGGACTTTGTTCATTGAAAAAGGGGGAATTTTTCACATATCACTCTGTATCTTAAGAACGCATTATCCGATTTACTTCAAACTTCGATTTTCTGTTCTCGGGTGGGATGAGACTTGTTCATTAAAAATAAGGAACAAAATCAAAGGGTCTATATGTTAATTGGTGAAATTTAATTTTCTGGACGACGGGCGTATCATGCGCTCGTGGCACAGCTGTTTATTGGGTTATTGCCCCTCAATTGTTAGTTTTAAGGAAATTTTGCAGTTTTAGGTTATTAACTTGAATATTATTATAGATAAAGACAAACTGTAAACATAAAAAATGTTCAGCAAAGTAAGATCTACAAATAAGTCAACCTGACCAAAATCGTCAATTGACCCTTATACGATTTATTGCCCTTGAAAAATTATTTACATGTAAACAGTAATTATCAGTAAAAATAATGGTCTGACATATTGTCACAGGTGTTTAGAGCATAACTTGAAATAAATTAAATGGTAGCTGTACAAGTAAAATGGAGGATCAAGGGTCAAGGTCATTGAAACAGTCCCTAACAACCATATATATTTGGGTTAAGGGCGTACAAGTAAAAAAAGATCAAGAGTCAAGGTCATTAAAAAAATTCATAGCAACCATATATATTTGGGTTCAGGGTTCTATATTTTAGCTGTACAAGTCAATATTAAGGCGAAAATGTGACGGTATACATTAAATAGCCCAAATGAGTGATTCAGGCTCTTGGGAGCCTCTTGTTAGTACCAATTTTTAGCTCCTGTCAAGAATTTTTTTTTCAAAATACACATATGGTACATTAAATATTTATTCTGTACTTTGTAATCTGGAATTTTGTTGTTGTTCAATGTTTGGTGTTTCCAATTATCTCCCTTTTTTTTACAGTATAAACAAACTGAAAGGCAAATATTGATAAGACAACAACACTACTCTGAGAAGTCCAAAATCTTGTATGGCAGGCAGGGTCTTCAGATACAATTCTGAAAGAGGACTAGCTAAGGACCATTACTGGCCAGTGGTTTCAGAGGAGATCTCAAAGGAAAGTGTGACGACAGATGCCAAGTGATGGCAAAAGCTCACATGTGAGCTAAAAAAGATGGTGTACAAACTTCCATACAGGGAATGTGCTTACAATGCATATAAAACTCACATTCCAATCTTCAGAAACCAATAGTTGACTATGCTACTTAAAGGAATGTAGCATAATCAATCATAGCTTTGAGATGATCAACTAAGACTCAGAGGGCTGAGCCTGTATCGCTCACCTGGCATGAAAGCCATTTTTATTAAGTGTGGTAAGCCTTGTAGGGACAAAATTTTTCTGCATCAAGGTCCTTCTATTTACAGGTTAGCATATTCTAAAATTAAGCTGTTCTTGAGAAGATTTTTGCATGTTTTTCCATAGGGTCTCTTATGTTAACCTAAGTAATTTCAGAGGAAAACATTTTTTTTATATCAGCCAATCAGAAAGAAGAACAGCCCATGGTGGCCATATTTGTAGTCCCATCAGGATGAAATGAGGAATTTTACAAAGGACCTCCCATATATGCTTCCTGTCAAGTTTTGTTCCATTTGGACAAGCAGTTTCAGAGGAGAAGATTTTTGAAAACTCAGCCAATCAGAAACAATTGCCCATGGTGGCCATGTTTGTTGTCTGATTGGAACAAAATGAGCAAACCTTATAAATTACCTTACATAGATTTAATTCCAATTGGACCAGTGGTGTCAGAGGATAAGATTAAAATATGAAAAGTTGACGGACTTACGAAGGATGCCAAGTGATGACAAAAGCTCACATGGCCTTTGGCGAGGTGAGCTTAAAACAGTGAAAACTATTTCTCAGCAACGCAACAGTTGATTCGAACAGCCAACTAATTAAATTCCTGCAGATATCTTCAAAGAATGTACTTTGACAGAAAATTTTATTCCATTTTCAAAAAATAAAATCAAACTTATCACATTCTTTTTAAGTTTATATTTTCAGTAGTAAAAATCATAACAATATCTGCAACATGTAATACATGATAGCTTACAATACAAATTAACAAAAACATGAAATATGACATGTAATTTCAACTGATTATCATTATCTGTTTGACTCACTGTGAAATATTTTAACAAAACATCCACTCTCAAGTCAATTTTCTAAAATTTATATATCCACTCTCAAGTCAATTGTCCCAAATTTTAATTCTCCATATGAGTAAATGCAGTAACAAATGTGGTTAAATGATAGTTTAAATTCTCTGACAACCAAATGGAAGCAATCTTCAGAAAAATATGGCATGAAATAACATACCAAAAATAAATAATTTAATATGTGTTTAATCAAACCAATTCCAGCAGTTTAAATGAGTAGAGAAATACAAAAAAAGTTTCCTTAACATCTGTTGAAAAAAAATGTAGGACAATGATACAAACTTTCCTAATTCTAAGATAAACAATAAGTCCACTCACTGTTTGCCAAAACTGCAAACTTTGAAAAAAAATTGAATATGATAATAACTAGAGGCTCACCTGGCTTTTATTAGGCCATTATAAAATGTAAGCTCTTTTGTATCCCCAAGGCTTTTAAAGAAACACCAATTGTTAAAGTAACCTTGATATTTGACCTTTGACCTACAAAAGGTGGATCATTTGCATCTATCCTTCCATATGAGATTCCTGTCAACTGTAGTTACAGTCTGCCCATTAGTTCCTGAGAAAATCCCAAAAATCTTTTCCAATATGGATTCAATGGAATCAGCCATCGGGTTCATCAGATAAATCTCAACCAAAAGTGGATTCTTTGTAGAGGGTATTGTCATCATCAATCCTGCACAGCTTCAAAACATTTCATACTGTAGTTTCAGAGGAGATTTTTGAAAATTGGCCAATCATAATTAAAGATGACCTCTGGCAGCCATGTTGTTCATCCATCCTGAACCAAAGAAAGAAATTTATTAGAGGTCTTTCCATACATCATTCTTGCCAACATTGGTTACAATCTGACCATTAGTTCGTGAGAAATTGACAAAAAAGTCTTTTCCCATTTCGTTTAAATGGAAACTTTGAACAGTCGCAGCCATTGTTTGAGCAAATGAATCCCAAAAGTGGATAGTTTGTAGAGGGTATTGTTGTCATCAATCCTGCAAAGTTCCAAAACATTTTCAAATTTAGCTTCAGGAGAAGATTTTTGAAAATTGGCCAATAAAAATCAAACATGGACTCTGTTGGCCATGTTGTTCATCCAACTGGAACAAATGGTAGATTGTTTGTAGAGGTATTTCCATACATCATTCCTACCAACATTGGTTACAACCTGCCCATTAGTTCCTGAGAAATTGACAAAAGAGTGTTTTCCCATATCGTTTCAATGGGAACTTTGAACAGCTGCAGCTGTCGGCTGTGTGGATGTATCGTAACCAAAGGTGGAAAGTTTGTAGAGAGTATTGTTGTCATCAATCCTGCAAAGTTTCAAAACATTTCATAATATATAGTTTCAGAGGAGAAGATTTTTAAAAACTGGAAAATAAAAATCAAAGATGGCCTCTGGTGGGGATGTTGTTTATCCAAGCTGAACCAATGGTGGACCGTTTGTAGAGGTCCTTCCATACATCATTCCTACTATGTATGGTTACAATCCTCCAAGTAGTTTCAGAGGAGATGATCAAAATATGAAAAGTTTACAGACGATGGACGATGGATACAAAGTGATGACATAAGCTCAGATGGCCTATAAGTCAGGTGAGCTCAAAATGGTATAAAAGCAATTCTAGATACTGAATAAACATGAAAAAAGTCAGCAGCGCTCTGCTGGTTACATTATTACAGAACAACTTGGCTTTCATAAACCTTACAGAGTGACAAAACATATCAAAGTTACAATGTATACAGTAGTTTGAGCACTTAGTTATAGAAATAGAAAATTATGTGGGGGGGGGGGAAAGGGGGAAACATATTTTAGATTATCTATGTTATCCAGCTATTAGGGTTCTTTTGGCTGAGGTTCAGCTGCTTGAATTTTTTAAAATTATTCATCACATTTATTTAAACATAATTAAATTCATGGAATGAGTAAATTGGAATTTAATGTTAATTTGTCTATTTCACTTTGAACAACATCTATGGTGTCATGGCGGTATCATAGTGACCTGTTTTAATTTGCAGAGAAGAAAAAAGTATTTAGGCAAGAAATTGGCAATTCATTTTACATTATAAAGCTTAATTGTAGACTTCTGAATTGAAAATTGATGAGTTTTACTTTAAAAGAATTTAACATTTGATTGATCAAATTATTAAAACTGATTTTTCCATAAATGACCAATGCTTCTTTATTTATGCCTACAAAGTTGGAAAAAGGAAGGAGATTTATATGGAATAATTAATACATGTCTGAAATTTATTTACATTTCTTAAATAAACAGCTGTGCCTTGAGCCTATGATACGCCGATCATCCAGAAAATTAAATTTCACCAATCAACATATAGACCCTTTGATTTTGTTCCTTATTTTTGATGAATAAGTCACATCCAACAGACCTTTAGACTATCACAACAAACAACTGTGTAAAGTTTGAAGTAAATCGGACAATGCGTGACATGTGGAAAATTCCTCCTTTTTTAATGAACAAAGTTCAATAACTCCGAAATTTGAAAGAATAAAATTCCATGACCGTCCAAAGTTTGAAAAATTGACAGTTTTTGACAATTTTTTCAACAAATAAAGTGCCCATAACTTCGAAATGTTATATCGGAAATTTATGAAAAAACTAAAGGGAGCTTACGTCAATACATATAAACAAATCACCAAAGTTTCATGAAAATTGCTCAAAGCGTTTTTGAGTTATTGTTGGAAAACTGGAAAATTCCCCCTTTTTTATGACTAATGTCCCATAACTCAAAAACGTAAAATCAGAAATTTTTAAAAATTGAAAGGGAACTTACATCAA
This sequence comes from Mytilisepta virgata, assembly GCA_028015205.1. Classification (NCBI taxonomy): domain Eukaryota; kingdom Metazoa; phylum Mollusca; class Bivalvia; order Mytilida; family Mytilidae; genus Mytilisepta; species Mytilisepta virgata. The sequence continues at coordinate 24,029,884 of CM051520.1, forward strand.
TAAATACAAACAATTCACTTAAGTTTCATAAAGATTGCTGAAAGCATTCGAAAACTGGAAAATCCCCCCTTTTTTAATGAATAAAGTCCCATAACTCTGAAACCTAAAACCGGAAATTTATAAAAATTGAAAGGGAACTTACGTCAATAGATACAAACAATTCACTTAAGTTTCATGAAAATTGCTCAAAGCATTTTTGAGTTATGTCCGAAAACTGGAAAATCTGCCCTTTTTTTTTAATAATGTCCCACAACTCTGAAACGTAAAATTGAAAATTTATAAAAATCGAAAGGGAGCTTATGTCAATAGATATAAATTGAAAATTGGTGAAGGTGTTTTTGAGTTATTGTATGAAGTATGGAAGATGGACGTATGGATAATGGTATACGATAATACGTCCCGTCTTTAAAGACGACGTATAAAAACTAGTGCATAATTTTTTAATGCATATTTTCAGGTCCAATTTATTTGTCTCCCTTTGTTTACATTTACAGAAGTTCTGGTCATTGATTGCCGTCATCCGGTGACAGGTTAATTGGTAGATACTTAGTTGTATAGTTATTATTTGGACACCTATTTGGTAAAATCATTGCCATGTGATCAGAAAACTTACATTTCTAGATCCAAAATTGATGTGATATATTTAAACACACATAGTGCATATACTTTAATGGAATTACTTTTAATAAACGAAACAAATAATATACTAGTATATAAGAGGTAATGTATCTCAGTCAAATAAAATTTTGAATTCTAATATTTTTAAAACCATTAATGAAAACAATTACATTAATAAAACTTCCATCTTTAATATTTACACAATCTTTGATCGCAATAATAAAAAACTTTTTTTTTCACACGAGCAGCAATCACAATAATTAAACCTCGCAATTTTGCCTGGGGTAGAAGAATCGCAATAATAAGTGCAAATGAAAATTTCCAAATTTACAGAACATGAACATGTATGTATGCTATAAATCATCTATTTATAAGAATGCTTAATTTATCATACATGTATATGATCAAAAGTAAGCAAATGAACATTCCAAGCACACCTCTTATCACTTCACTTATGATTTTATCAAAATTTATGTATTATTTACCATCTTAATGCTAAGTATGTTTAGCAGGTATAAAACAAAAATTTTTATACAAATTTTATAACCAAAGGATTCTTTATCCATCAGTTGATTCATACAATCAAGAAACTTACAAAACATCATAAAAATTTCAACACAATTTCATATTACTCTTTTCTCTAAGAGAATTAATACAAAATGAATTTTAAAATATTGACAATGTATAAAAATTTAAGTTAAAAATATGGCTTTGTCAAATGAGTATATCTTGTTATAAATACCATGGAAATGAACACTAATCAATGTGAAAAAAATATGGATAAGAAAATAATTTCTGCAAAATGTCTCCTGCGTGATGTATTAAATTATTGTCAGACAGCTGAGATTATCAAAAAAAGGCTTGTTATATAAAGCACATATTGTTTAATATTAAACTTTCGTTGACATCTGGTTACTCAACTGTGTAATATTTTACTACGAGAAGGCATTACACTGTACATTGTACCTGTACTCATCTGTGTATTATTTTACTATGAGAAGACATTACATTGTACAGATGAGCAGAAAATAATAAACGTCACCTGCTAATACAAACCTTTTATGGTAAATGCTAATCAAGACAAACAACATTTAGCTCCAGCAATTGGATTGATATTTTGCAGGTATTTTTTATTACGATAATACAGTATGTATTTTTATCCATGATTTCCTGTACACTTTAATAAGTTTCAAACATTCAATCTTAAAACAAATAGCTTGTGATAACAACACAAGGAGCACTATGAAAAATCCAAAGACAGCAAAGTACATGTATTTAAAACATTTAAAACATTTAAAACAGTACATACAAATAATAATGCTGGAATTACAATAAAAATATTAAATAAGTAACACATATAGTAATTATAGTTTGTTTTGATTTAAACTTGCAATATTTTGGTACACAAAGTACGTATTATTCAAATAAACTAACTAACTGACCATTTTACAGTGTCTGGGAGCGACTATAATCTTCATCAAAACAATAGCATGAGCTGTGTCAGACAAAATCAGCATTAAAAAATTGACCACTTTCCAATGTTTGTCGACGTGATATTGGCTGCAATATTGCCAAATCAGCGTTATACATTATTTAATCAATCAATCCAATGTCTGTTATCTCCCTTGATTTATATGTATCATGTTGCTTGTTGCTGCAATAATCAACTTTAATAGTTCGATTTTAATTATAGACTTTTCATATGGGTGTTTTAACATCATATCACTGATGCTTACAGGTCTTACTATACATGTACAGTGAGTGCTAGACATATATAGTATGTATGTATAGTAACAGACATCATATTTAAAACTGATAAATATAAAACTGGAAAGTGGTCATTTTTTACATTCCTGTGCAAGTATTTCTATGGTACAATTTACATTAATTGCATTTACCTGTACTAAAATGTGTTATAACCATAAAATCTGACACTAAATAAATTTACATTTAGGGAATAAATACATTAATCTTTTTTTTTTAATTCTTTTTACATATGCAAAGAAAAACTCACATTCTTCACTTAGCTTTTAAGATATTTGACAATGATTTTGGTATATTTGAGCCATACTCTTAATTTTTTCATATTTCAAGACTTTTACAAAAAACTGCCTTACTTTTTAACAAAAAAGGATAACTTCACCAAGTCTTTTAAAAAAATATTCCAAATATATATACCGGTACATATTTCTCTGATATACATTTGGTGGCAATGATCGATAAACTAATTAGGAAATCGTGCAAATTTTTGCTAAATAAGGAATACTGAATATCATTTGGTAACTTTAGATGTATGTACAATGTAGAAAAAAACTGATATTTTTCTAAAAATTTTGATGTAATAGTCTTGAAGTAATTGACTTCTGTTTAACTGGGGGTCCATGTGCTCAGTATCGAGATAATTTAGTAAATTTCAAATTTAAGGATGTATAAAGAGTTTTCTTAAGTGATACTATGACATTACAATGTGTAGCTCTTGCAACATCATTACCTCCCCTGCTGATGTAATGTATGCCCTTAATTGTATTTTTTTTGGTTGATATGAAACATGTGGACACATAACCCATGTTAATTGATTCAAAGCTGCATAAGGCTTGTTTCTTCTATCTGATACAGACCACACGATTGTTCCATTGTTTAATAGATTTACATTGTCATACATTTGGTTATTATAACTGCCACAAATCAAATGGATTTTATACAATGCAGTATGTAAATACCTTTTTCTGAAATGACACTAGATATGAACTACACTTTGTGTTTAAATTCAAAGATGTTACAAAACGAATAACAACATCAATGTTATTTTTCGTCAATATCTGACAAATCATTTTAAGGTGCATGATACTTGTACACAACATTCCTATAAAGCACATGTCTTATTAAACAAATATACAGTTATCACCATTTTAGGAGATATTATCACCATATCACCATACCTTTGAATAGTATCAGTATTACTATATCACTGATTGTATCACCATATCACCAAATCATGGAATTATATCACCATATTACCAGATCATCAAATATTATCACAAAATCATCATTTCTTGAAATATATCACCATATCATGGAGTAACAATACTTAACAAGTAGCAAACACAAACTGAAAACAAAGCTAGCTGCCATTTCTTTCAGCCGAAAATTTATACACATTACTGAAAATACTGATTTTCTTGTTTTTGGTTTGAGTTAAGTCCTTTTCAAGTTGTGTCAAGTCTAATCATTCTTAGTTTAAAATTGTCAGCCAATACACAAGCTGCCTCGTTTGATCCTCCACAATATCCAGATGACGAAAAAACGGTTAATAATTTCCCATGCTGCTGAACCTGTGCAAGTATAAATAGAATATTATAAGTCTACTAAAAATGAGTTCAAACTTCAATGGTTAATACTAATTTCAATATAAGGAATGCTTTGATGTTTTGATTTATAATGTGTCAGTTACAACTTTCTCAGAAATAAGTTTTGCATTTTTATTTAATTTTGTTTTTACAAATAATTCTTTCACAAAATACACAACTGTTAAAAAAAAAAATTGCAGTAAGCAATATGAAAATTTAATTTAACATGGTTGACACACAATTTTTCATTTGCTTTCTTCTATAATGATCAATAATGTGAAATTCTTCTGGGATTATCTCCCTTAATCAGTTATAATACATGGCAAAAGGGCAGATAATTATTTACGTGCATATGAATAAACTCATTCATACATCTCTTTTCACATATGATAACTTGGCAAATAATGTCATAAAAATCTTTTTTAGTCAAAAAATCATTGTTGTCAGTCCATGAAACTGACAATGATATTCAAAGATCAGATGAAAAAACAAACAGTATTAACAGAACAAAAACCAAAAATCCTTTCCCGATTTTTATGAATCTGTATGCAAACCTCAGAATTAAGTTTCATGGCCTTTTCAGCATTAAACTTACCTGGAATCCAGCCTCCTGTACTTCATGTGCCCTAATTACATGTGTCAGTCCATTCTTCTCTAGAAATAACATTAAAGCTTCACTACTGAAAAAATAAGCTGTCCCTCTCCGATTGTTATATGTAAAACCTTTATGTTTCTGCAGATCTTCTTTGATATCTGGAGTTACTTGTTCCACACTGTAAACAAATAAAATGCTTTCTTATTAAATTTATAACTGGAATATTTCAAAACCAAAAATTCAAAAATCTCCATAGTAGTATAGTATAATTTGTAGAATTTCTGAATCTGAGTCTATCAACAAATTTAATACATTTAGGAAATATCTTTATTTTAGCTAAAATCAGTCATGCATTTAATAAATTCAAACTGAGAAAGAGATATTTGCAACCATACTATAAACAACTAATAACAGCATATATTAAAATACTGTTATCTCCATTCTAACAGTAGTGTAAAATATTGAAGTGACAAGAACATTTTTTTGAACTCGGGAGATTATAATCTGTACATGATGTCTAAATAAAACAGCTTAACTTGAAAAATTAATGGCTTGAAATTGCTAATATAATGCACAGAAAGTTGATTAAATCTGATGCTCAATACATGTGTAGATAAAATTAAAATAAAAATTCTTAAGTGTAGAATTTCTGCAGATCTGGATTATGTTCTGACACTTGTATCATAGCTATTGAAGCTTGAACAAAATTTGCAGGAAAGTGTAAAAAAAATACAAAGAATAATACACAATATTTAACATACAAGATGTAACAAACATTTAAATGTATTTAAATCTTTTTTTTTTATTTCTGAAAAAAAATATGGAATCTAATTTCAGGAGATAAATTTTCAAAAATAAAACAATGATATCAATTATGAAATTACATATACATGTATTAGAAAGCAATACTGCAAAAACATTTTTAATGTAAACTATTTCATTCCCAAATTTTTAAGTGGACAAAATACTGAAAATAATGAATTTTCGGCTGATAATATATCATAGGATTTCTTTCATACGACAATGAAATAAAAAACACCCCCAAATGGAGTTTAGGCAAAAACCTTCCATCGCTCAAAGAATTATGTGGTTTATCACAGCTTTGGAAAAATGAAAATCTGATCTGGCAGGTTAAAGTTAAATTTTTACCATTAAACAAGAGACAAATTTCATAATCAAAATGAACATGGCCATTTTCTTAAGAAAAAGTCAAGATCTATGTATATTTGTGATAATCTTAACTTCACTGATCTTTTCAGATTTTTTTTATGCTTAAGTTGGCCATTTATCTCTTCATATATACCAATACAAACCTAATTGGATCACTCCACATGATCTCCCATGCTAGTGGACTGTCAATTTCAGGGTCTTTCAATGGACAGGGAACTTTGTTTATATTTTCTACCAATAAACTGTCCTGTTCTGGTCCTGGAATACCCCCATGGACACAAAATATCTGGAATAAAAAAAATCACTGAAAATACTCCTTGTAAAACAATCAAATAAATAAAATGTAAATCCTTGGTTGGAATTCCAGTATCTTACTTTTGTGTATGAAAATGTTTTATAGTGAGATATTATAAATACAATAAGTATTCTTTTAGTTATAGAGTATTACAAGCAATTATTTATGTGAAATTTTTTAATTACTGCAATCTCCTTCCTGTCACATTTTCTGCAAAAATGAAAACACAACATCAAAAATAATTTCCAAATTAATTGTACTAATTAACATTAACAGACCTACCCTGTCATCAACTGTGGCAGCTATAGGCATACAATCAAAACACTCATTAACAGCCTCCCAGATCTGCATTCCAATATTATCCCCAAATTTTGTAATACATTCTCTACAAGAAATGAAGAATCATTTGTTTATACGTTTTCCAAAATCTTATCATTGATAGTTAAGACACAGTTCTTATTACAAGACAACTAGGCCAATTTCTGAAGCCAATTAATATTTCCAATCCTTCCCTGAAAGGTGAGGCTTTGTAAATTTGTACAGCTCAAAAGTCTTTCAAACTTAAGTTGAATAAACTATGTCTTCCCCAAAATAGAGGTATATTTAATTCAAGAGAATCTAAACTATAAATTTCCGACTGACCCAAAATGGTGAAGTTAGAATTGTACATTTTCATGCTAAAATTATATTTGCTATATGATACAAAGACTACATGAGAAAAATTCTGTAAAATTTGGTTCAAACAGACCAAGCATTTTTAAGGTATTTTTCAGAAATTTTTTAAAATTTATATTTTCTTGTTTGCCTTTGTGACCATTTAGGATGACAGACAGACTTAGTATATAACAATCTAAATATATAAATGCTGAATCTTCTTTACTAAATAGACCAGAGTTCTGAGATATATTCATCAGTTTATTTTTTACAAAATAAGGCTCAAAAGGTCAAAGATGAGATTTTTCAATGATTTATCTAGGACATGTTTCTTGGTGTTTGAAATGGTGGCCATCTTCTATAGCAGGTAGGAATAGCATGTATGAATTCTTGACAGAGAACTGCTTTAGACCACTGTTATCAAGGATTTTGGTACCAATGAGCTGGAAATAATTAAGAGATTTGTGTCCCTCCTCCACTATTTCCAAGGATTACTTGTAGGATCAGAGATTTGTAAACTTACGTTTTAAATGAGAACATTTCCTGTACACTTCTAAGTTCATGGTTTCCCCTGAGTAGTATAAACTTTTCTGGTGCTAACAGTTTTTCAGCAAACAAATAAGATACCACCTACAAATAGATCCATAAATTTAGATTCTCCTATTGTAGTTATTTTGTTACAATATTTCTTCACTCAAAACCTAGATAATTACAAGTACTCCCAGTTTACATTAGAATTTTAGTGAGGCTGTTTTAAAAAATTAAAAAATTAACAATTAAAAGTGTAGAAATGTTTCAGTCTTCAAACATCTAAGAGGTTGAAGTTGTAGAAAACAGCCATTTTCAGTTCATCAAAAGATGCTGATAACAACATTTCATCACAAATGAATTTCAAATCAACCAGAGTTTCCAATTAAATATCATGAATTTAAGGGGGTAGGCCTGGGTTAGGCCAAAATTTTCCACTCGTTTGATTTTTTTCATATTTTCGTCATGCATTATATATGTCTCAATACACCACCTGAGAAAATTTTGCTGAAATTCAACCTCGTGTTTCCTTCACAAGTTCATTGAAAATGGGCATTTAAGGGGTACCCTTCATTCCATGAGTTGACACAAGTTAATAAATATTACTACCTCTCATAGGACATATGTTTGATTAAAAATAGTTATAATTGTTGAACTGAAGAACAGGGATATAGTCTTAATCAAAAATGAAATATGATGGTAAAATTCATTTTTTATATGCAAATTCAAAGGTAAGAAGTACCAGACATGTTAGGAATTTCGTTCATTTTCAGTTGCCTCATTAAATATTCAAACACTGTTGTAAAAAAATTCTGTCGTTTAATTCTTACAAAAAACTGTTAAAACAAATATCATATATATGTGTGTTATATGACAAAAAATTATGAAATTTTAACCACAAGTTTCCACAAAATAATCGATCAATTTTGATATTAAGACATTGAAAAAAATAAAGATTTTCCCATAATACTATTTGAAGCTGCATTATCATTCATTATATGTAGTTTATATATGCTATACAACATATCATGCTTACTAATATATGATTTAAGGAAGAAAATATCTCTAAAACATTCGATTCATCAATTAAATGCTATTTAAAATAATCCTGAAAATGTCAGGAGTGTAACATTTTGTGTGTGATGGACTATTACTGTTACAGTATAAGACTAACAGGATAATGTGATACATTGTATAAGCAACCACGCACTTAGATGAGGATGAGATAGGCACACACTACAAACACACACTTCTCAGGGGGGGGGGGGGGCTAATTCTACATTATATATTACGAATTTATGGGACGAGTAGAAAATTCTAGTAAGGATTTATGAAATTATTGCAAATATTGACCGAGTATTTTCTTCATCATCGTAATATGCATTTCATAATTGCCACTGGACAATAATTCATCAATATATCAAATCCTACGTAATTATCGATTTTGCACATATTTCAAAAAAGTTTTAGATTCGTTACGGAGATGCCCCTTACCGAACCTCTTCACTTCGTCTAACGCGAGGAAATTTGGTATGTCATAGTAATGCCACGTCATTCCTATTGTTTGACGTCAAGAAAAAAACATCAATAGGAGTTATCTCCCTTACCCCAGGCCTACCCCCTTAATATCAGGGTCATTAAAAATTTGATGAAGTTTAAAGTTAGCTGAGGTGTCAATTTTCGTGTAAGTAAGTTTGTGAATTCTACATTTTGACCTAGTGCCCTAATTAGAGTAATTTAATAACTGGTTTATCTGTATTTGTATACAGTGTATATTCTGCTGTAGGTCACTTCTCTGAAAATATTTTTATAAATTTTTACCTCAACACCATATTCCCCTCTGTCTACATAGTCACCCAGAAATAAGAAGGATGCCGGTGTTAACATGGGTCCCATTCTCCATAGAGCTTTCTCAAAACATACTAAATCTCTGTAGTTACCATGGATATCACCTAAAATGTTAAACTTGTATATAATTACATGTGATCTTTGTTTGCATTAAAATAAAATTTTAAACTCCAGGTGACAATAATAAACACAAGATATCTGTGAATTATCTAAAAGACAGCCATCAACAGGAAAAATCAGCTGTAAAATTCTAACAACAAATTAATTTTCCAATTTTTCATAGAAAAAAATCCTAAAATTTAAGATTAGAAATGAATTATTGCCACTGCCAATCAATTACGGTTAAATATCAAAAGCTGCATGCACAAAATATTGAAAGTAGATAATTTTACAACAACAAAATTCTCAGTTATCTATTTTTTAAATTTAAGTTTTAGCCTAAGCCTTACCCAGAATGTAGACTGGAGCCTTCAGTTTTACAAGTCTAGGCTCAGAGGAGAGAATTTCTTTGGTTTGTTGGCATAATGTCATAAGACATTTGGCTAAAGCACTCTTATCTACTGGACCCCAGTCAAAGGCAGCCTAAAAAGATATATTGGTATATGTACACATTTACACTGTATCATGTGTCATAAGATGAAAAACATACATGTATATGATGATTATGTGCATGAGAAACTAATCAGGGATTTTTCTAGCATTCCACAGAGTCCGGCATTCGGACCCATTCCCAATGGCAAAACCCCTATATTTTTCCCAATTTCAGGTGTAAAAATTCCCAAACGTAGTCAAAATTTCATATTTGAAAAGTTTGGATTGAAATCCACAATTTAGCCTTTCCAAAACTACGCTCTTCACTTTAAAGGTAAAAAAAGCGGGAAATCCTTATCACATGTGCGCTTTAAGAAGCCCGGTATTTTGATAATAAAATAAAATATTTTTTAACTTCTTTCCTTATTGTAAAGATGTCGTCTCACAATAGTAAATACTATGTGAAGAAATTGAAAAACACCGACAGCAACAAATCCCGTAAAATCTGAACTTTTTTCAAACCAAGAGCTGTAACTGACGATGCTGCAACTGTATGTAATGAGTCAGAGGAAGCGTTATCTGAGACTAAATTAATTGAAATTGTTAGTGATATTGTTGATGTTTCTTCCAATGACAATTTAATTTCACATGATGATCAAAGTCAAACCAATACCGATTCGCTACTGATACAACCTGAGGACCAAGCTTGTAAAGTCCAAACTCAAACTGAAATCTGTAAACCAAATACTGAAATACCAACAAAAAAAGATAATTTCTAATGAATTATAGTATGATACATACTAAAACTGACTTCTGGTATGTTTGTAGTTTTCCTAATTTCTATATAAATCACGTAAAAAAATTCCCAAAAGTGGCCAGGGTCCTTTTTCCCAAAATACCCAGATAAACCCCTGCTAATTGATACATTATTAATTTGCATGGCAAAATAACTCATGCATAATAATCTATTTGCAAGAGAAACTTGCCCATGCATTATTTATTTACATGAAAAACTAACCCATGCACATTCAAAAAAGATATTGATATACATGTATGAGCTATAAAACAGGCTGGTAACAGGTTTCCTCAGTAGTCAATGCTTTAGAAATGACACAATTTTTAGATACATCAATTTTGAAATTCTGTTAAAAGTAAGGCTTTAACTCTCTCAGGCAAAGTTGACCTTATACATGTATTGATTTTGGCTGGTGTTTAGGTCCATTTGATTATAGTGATGACAATATTTTGTCCATTTATGGTTGTCACCGGTTATGAATGTACACGGTGAATATTAACGAACACAAGGAATTTGGTATTTGGAATTCATTCTAACAATTACTTATCAATGATACATTATTTCTTATTCAATTTTGCTTTATAATACCTTTTATTTAGATGCCATTTAAATATTTAAATAACACATCTTCAACAGAATACTGTAATTACCTTTGCAGGACTTCCATTGTCGCCCTTTAAAGCTCTCTCAAAATACCTCAATCCTGTGAGCATCTCATTTGGATGGGATCTCTGTCAAATAAAAAACACAATATTTTTAATAATATTACAAACATATGCAAATATATAATTTTTGATATATTTTAAAGTTTTAATTCTTTATTATTTACTTTTCCATCGGTGAAAAGTTTACTTTCAAGATTGTTCTTATCAGAACTTTCAACTTAATATGATGGATAGTGCTTGAAACAAAATCCAAATACCCATATATGACAAAAGTTCAATCAGAAGGATAGCTCTTTTATTGCAGTTCTTTATCTTTGAGTCACAGTGAGGTCTTCATGTTAGCTAAGGGAGATAAAAAAAATTCAAACAAATACACAAACAATCACAGGGAAAATCAACATATACATGTATGTTAGATTACTTACGCAGATTAATAGGTTCTTACATGAGTTCAAAGTGAAGACTGGAAAATCAAGTTTTTCCCGAGCAGAGTGCAGCGAAACCAGGGAAAAGATTCTGAATTTTAAAACTGAATTGAAGATTTTCCAGTTCTTCACTTTTGAACTAGCATAAGTACCTATTTCTTCCATAAATACTCGATTTTTAAGTTTCTTGTACCTAAGTAAATTCAGTGAGCATAGAGTTAAATAACATTACGCCTGAAGAATGGTCAAAAGGTATGTGCATTTGTGAACGGCGCATGGAAGATGAGGCCATGTGCAGGGGGAGTTGAGGTTGCGTGAACAGATCGTCAACGGGTCATTTCACACAGAAAATGGCAATTTACGGGAGGATATATCTGTGAATTTCACTTTGAACCGTAACTCTCTGTACAACCTTCAAATATAATATATCTATATCATTATTGTTAGAATAAATGTGTAATTACAAAATATAAGATTATCTGACCTATTGACCATAGTGTTACCTGGTTAAATGAGTCTATAGATCCCATTCTTTGAAATCGGTTAATATCTCCTTCTAGATGACTAAAAGCACTTGTTGTAACCGCTGTTGTTCCTAAAAAAAAACATAGGCAAGAAATATATTATAAAAAAAAATGGTGATGAATAAAATCATACAATAACATTAGAAATTTATATTTTATTGTCCATTCAGTATCAGCAACTACTGCTGCCATAACATGCAAAACTCATCAGTAAAAACAAATTATATTTGTTTGGTTTGGTTAATTGGGCTTTTCTTCCAATTTTCCAGGATATTTTTTTTATTTTTGGATATGTGACGGCCAGTATTTATTGTGGATGTTACTGTCTTCACAAATATTCAGTTGAATATGTAATCCCCTCCTTCCACTAAAAAGAAATCAATAAATATTTTTTAAAAATACATCTAAAATCTGTTATCTCAAAGTTAAAATATAGGTATCCCTAAATACAATCATCAGCAAGCATACCAGATATATCTGTATTAAATAAATACCTGATTACATATTTACCTTGTAAATCCCACAACTTTACCACATCAGCTAGAACTCCTGTACGTCTTACTTTAATTGTATGTGTCGCTAATTCATATCTAGGAGACTGTTTTGCTGAAAATGGTCTGGCATCTGGTACTTTAAATAGGTCCCCATTTGTATCTACAAAATGTAATCTTAGTTACTGAAATTATTTAATAAATATGTTAAGTATTTGTTCGGTTTACTCAGATACTACTGTCTAGTATTTTGTGACAAAATTAAACTAATAAAACAGAGAAATGAGCTATCAATTTCACAGCGAAACAGATTTTCCTTAATTACTATTTGGAACCAGCTGCCAACGCATACATCTGACTGCTATACATCACCAAAATATTAACCAGATTTTTCTGTTGTAAAATGCAGTTAACAAAACTACATTTCAAAATAAAAAATTGTTAGTACTAATTACAATTAATTGTACTATGGATTAAGCAAAGATAACAAGACAATTTCTAAATGTAATAATTCTTTTTGTGTGTTCAGTTTTATAGGAAGTTGTCTTATTGGCCCTTACACCATACCCTTACTTTCTCATATTGATAAAGTTTCATGACTTTGGACACACACAAAAGATATAGTAGGGTTGGGCTAATGTAACATACTCAACCCTCCTCTGTGACAGAAGTATGACAAATCTAATTTACAATCAATTTGTTCAGTTTAGATAGTTTCTAATTTTGAACAAAGTGAGACAAAATACATTAAAAAAGAATAATACACATACTGTTTAAGATATCTTCAATATATATAATTTAAGGACATAACTAATAATAAAATTAAGGATTGATAATTAGGAAACACTGTCCCAAGGTATTGGTGGATTTAAATGAATTTTCAGATGCTTTTATTATTCTGTATAAAGCCTTGTATATTTAAATGTGATACCTGTCTTACTTTATAAAACTAAAGTTTATATCAAATTACAGATCAATTGTGTTTACCAGTAATTGTAATGGTATTATTTCAAGTGATATTTCACAATTTTACAAATATTTAGATCGATATTCATGTACATGTAGTAAATACTTTATACATTTACTGAACCAATAATCAATAAAGTAAGTAAAATTTATAGCATGATTCCTAACAACCAACACTGAATGACTTTGAAACGTGTGACAAAGCAGAGATCATAGACATGTAATAATTGCCACTGAACATCAACCAGTAATGTGTTTTTATTGTATAGAAATGTAATTTTCCATGTAGAATGTAACCAAAATTTAGCCTACAATATTTATATCATAGTTACTGGTACTTATGCAGAGGGCATTATCATGAAATATATACAGCCCAAGGGACAGTAGTATTGACATCAAAACCATTAATATCAAAGTCACTGGGGAGGACATTATTGGTGTTGAAGTCAATACTACTCTCCCGAGCGCTGTCTATGCCCTCTGTATAAGTAACCATTATGTTAATTTCATTGAAGCAACCATGGATTTTTGTGTGCAGACATTGTGAGAATATATCAAATAGAATTTTTGTGCTTGAATAAATCTAAATCACTTGTGTGTTTTAAAAAGGAGGGTAGCCCTAAAAAAACAACAGGCATTATCACTTGACACGGTATTGACTAGTACCTTTTATCCAATTCAGATAAGGAAATTTTATCCAATATGAAATAATTTATGATATTGCAATCCATCCAATATTCTTTGAAAATTGATGTCATAGTTATAGAAAGTAGATTTATCTGATGGATGGATGGGTGGATTAATTATTGTTTAATGTCCAGTGTATAACATGTATTTGACATTTAAAAGACCTTTCTATACAATAAAAGGGTTATTGCATTAATATTGAGAAATGCTATCCATTGGAAAATAATTGCCCTCCAAAGCCTGTGCGATATATTATTTTGCTCCGACAAATAAAATATGTCCATGCATGACTTATCCTCCCAAATTCATCAAGATATTTAAACATGCATTTTGTTGATACTTCTTCAAGTGTGATATATTTATAAAAAAAATATACTGAAATCATACCACCAAATAAATAAAATATATTCACTTCAAATTAACTTACCATCTATGTTAGTCACTGTGGAGAAATTACAGACTGAAATTCTTAACGACCTACAAACCTAATGGGATGTTCTTTCCCTGACCCATATTCTTTCATTTTCATATTCATATCAGTTATAGTTGTTACTATATCCTTTTTTTTAAAAATATGATTAATTTGAAAGATAAAGAAAACTTGAAATGATTTAAACAGATATTTTTTTGTGTTATTAACTAAATATAAGTTACTAGACAAATCATTTTATAACCTACCAGTCATATTTAACTTTCTTGGGGGAGAGTTTTTCGCAGAATCCATTAATTTTGGACGACATCTTTTTGATGGTGGTTCAACTGGTTCATTTTGTGTTGAATGATCACTTAAATTTTCAAGCCTGAAATATAAAGTGGGCTTTTGTTTACAACGTAAAGTCCTATCTTTCAAATGTAAATTATACATTTTGTACAATTCAAACTGTATAATCATGTTTAAAGAACAATAAATATTAACGATCTGGCAATTTTTGTTCATCATTAAGGTATCCGGACCATAAATGACCACGTGATTATTCAAAGGTTCCCGGATGTTCCATACAATGCAATTGAAATGCCCTCGGTAATTGTCGGCAAACTTTGGTAATTACAATATAACTAACTTATTTTTTAAGACTCTCCATACAAGCAACTAAGTGTGTTTCAACTTGAGAAATATATATATATATATACAAAATCCCAGCTTTAAATTGTTTGGTTCAGCCATTCACGGTCAAAAAAAGAAACAATTTTCGATCATGATCTATTATGGTCCGGATACCTTAATACATTTTGTAAATTCATTAAATTGCTTCTGTATATTCACTATCTACTGCAACTAAAGAATTGAGAGATTTTTTTTACAGTAACAATATTGGTGTCTCCCATTTTAATATCTGACAATTCATCTGTAACAGAAATGAAAGCAGTAACTGCATTGTGTCACTGTGTCCTTATGTTTTAAATTTATATGTGAAACTAGAGGTACTGTTGTCACAGGAGTCCAGCATGCTGGACTGTTTTAGCACGCTAAAACAGATGTCTCCCCTTCCATACCCATAGTTTTTTTAACATTTTTTAGGGATCATCAAGGTGGCAAATTAAGAGCTATGGTACATAATACATGTAGTTACCTACAGATATGTGCTTCAACAAGGAATGTATAAGGTAATATATAGTTTTGGGGAAGGGATCTGAACCATTTTTAAGATAAATTAAGGTTTCTGGTCTTGAGGGGGTGGGGATGACCCCCAAGGCTAAGATGTATATTGCATACAACTGGTCTTGTAACCATGAGTAGTACAATATATGGTTTAGGGGTGGGGATTCCAACCATTTTTAAGATAAAATAAGGTTTCTGATTTTGAGGGGGTGGGGATGACCCCCAGGGCTAAGATGCATATTGCATTCAACTCGTCTTGTAACCATGAGTAGTACAATATATGGTTTAGGGGTGGGGATTTCAACCATTTTTAAGATAAATTAAGGTTTCTGGTCTTGAGGGGTAGGGGATGACCCCCGGGGCTCAGATGTATACTGCATTCAACTTGTCTTGTTATCATGAATAATAAAATATATGGTTTAAGGGTGGGGATTTCAACCCTTTCCAAGATAATGTAGGCTAGGGGGTGGGGACTGACCCCCAGGGACCCAAATGTGGTACTCTGCACTCCGCCTTGACCTGATGCATATACCTTCCAAATATCATGAGGCTAGCTCAAGAAACAAAAAAGTTATGTTCCGGACAAAAAATTTGATTAGAAGAGGAAGAAGAACACTATTGGGTTGGGATCTCAATGGTTTTCAGAATATTTAGTATTTTATCATTTGAGGGGGTGGGGCATGACCCCCCTCAGACCCCCCTATGGTACCAAATGATTTGTCTTATCATAAGGAGTAATAAAATATATGGTTATAGGGTGGGGATCACAATGGTTTTCAAAATATTAAGTATTTTATCATTTAAGGGGGTGGGGCATGACTCCCCCCTCAGACCCCCAATGGTACCAAATGATTCGTCTTATCATAAGGAGTAATAATATATATGGTTATAGGGTGGGGATCTCAATGGTTTTCAGAATATTTAGTATTTTATCATTTGAGGGGGTGGGGCATGACCCCCCTCAGACCCCCCTATGGTACCAAATGATTCGTCTTATCATAAGGAGTAATAATATATATGGTTATAGGGTGGGGATCTCAATGGTTTTCAGAATATTTAGTATTTTATCGTTTGAGGGGGTGGGGCATGACCCCCCTCAGACCCCCCTATGGTACCAAATGATTTGTCTTATCATAAGGAGTAATAATATATATGGTTATAGGGTGGGGATCACAATGGTTTTCAAAATATTAAGTATTTTCTTATTTTAGCCTACATTTTACAGGCTAGGGGGTGGGGACTGACCCCCAGGGACCCAAATGTGGTACTCTGCACTCCGCCATGACCTGATGCATATACCTTCCAAATATCATGAGGCTAGCTCAAGAAACAAAAAAGTTATGTTCCGGACAAAAAATTTGATTAGAAGAGGAAGAATAACTAGAATTGCAATTGCGAGCAATAGCAGATGTCGCCCCTGGCAGCCATTTCGGAAAAAAAAGTATTGATTGCACACCTTCACATAGTGATCTTACTTTCTGCCAAGTTTCATTCAATTCTATCACGGCATCTCCGAGAACTAAGCCGGACAAAAATCATTGGAAAGAAAGAATAATAATAACTAGAATTGCAATTGCGAGCAATAGCAGATGTCGCCCCTGGCAGCCATCTTGAAAATGGCGGCCATTTTGAAAAAAAAAGTATTGATTGCACACCTTCACATAGTGATCTTACTTTCTGCCAAGTTTCATTCAATTCTATCCAGGCATCTCCGAGAACTAAGCCGGACAAAAATCATTGGAAAGAAAGAATAATAATAACTAGAATTGCAATTGCGAGCAATAGCAGATGTCGCCCCTGGCAGCCATCTAGAAAATGGCGGCCATTTCGAAAAAAAAAGTATTGATTGCACACCTTCACATAGTGATCTTACTTTCTGCCAAGTTTCATTCAATTCTATCCATGTTAAGTTTTTCGCCATTTTAACATCATTTTTCAAAATGGCCGCCAAACGTCTCCAACCGATCGCCATTTTTTTTCATCAGTTTGTTCTTCTAATTGTACTTTACAAACCTACGAAGTTTAATGAAATTCTATGGTACAGTTTTTGAGATATAAACGTTTTAAATTTTCGGAGGGTACCGATCTTTGAATGGCGGCCATCTTGAAAATGGCGGCCATTTCGAAAAAAAAAGTATTGATTGCACATCTTCACATAGTGATCTTACTTTCTGCCAAGTTTCATTCAATTCTATCCAGGCATCTCCGAGAACTAAGCCGGACAAAAATCATTGGAAAGAAAGAAAGAAAGAAAGAAAGAATAATAATAATAACTAGAATTGCAATTGCGAGCAATAGCAGATGTCGCCCCTGGCAGCCATCTTGAAAATGGCGGCCATTTTGAAAAAAAAAGTATTGATTGCACACCTTCACATAGTGATCTTACTTTCTGCCAAGTTTCATTCAATTCTATCGATGTTAAGTTTTTCGCCATTTTAACATCATTTTTCAAAATGGCCGCCAAACGTCTCCAACCGATCGCCATTTTTTTTCATCAGTTTGTTCTTCTAATTGTACTTTACAAACCTACGAAGTTTAATGAAATTCTATGGTACAGTTTTTGAGATATAAACGTTTTAAATTTTCGGAGGGTACCGATCTTTGAATGGCGGCCATCTTGAAAATGGCGGCCATTTCGAAAAAAAAAGTATTGATTGCACATCTTCACATAGTGATCTTACTTTCTGCCAAGTTTCATTCAATTCTATCCAGGCATCTCCGAGAACTAAGCCGGACAAAAATCATTGGAAAGAAAGAAAGAAAGAATAATAATAACTAGAATTGCAATTGCGAGCAATAGCAGATGTCGCCCCTGGCAGCCATCTTGAAAATGGCGGCCATTTCGAAAAAAAAAGTATTGATTGCACACCTTCACATAGTGATCTTACTTTCTGCCAAGTTTCATTCAATTCTATCCATGTTAAGTTTTTCGCCATTTTAACATCATTTTTCAAAATGGCCGTCAAACGTCTCCAACCGATCGCCATTTTTTTTCATCAGTTTGTTCTTCTAATTGTACTTTACAAACCTACGAAGTTTAATGAAATTCTATGGTACAGTTTTTGAGATATAAACGTTTTAAATTTTCGGAGGGTACCGATCTTTGAATGGCGGCCATCTTGAAAATGGCGGCCATTTCGAAAAAAAAAGTATTGATTGCACATCTTCACATAGTGATCTTACTTTCTGCCAAGTTTCATTCAATTCTATCCAGGCATCTCCGAGAACTAAGCCGGACAAAAATCATTGGAAAGAAAGAAAGAAAGAAAGAAAGAAAGAATAATAATAACAAAGAAACGGAAGAATAACAATATGTCGTCCCGTGACTACGTTCGGGGCGACATAACTAGAATTGCAATTGCGAGCAATAGCAGATGTCGCCCCTGGCAGCCATCTTGAAAATGGCGGCCATTTTGAGAAAAAAAGTACTGATTGCACACCTTCACATAGTGATCTTACTTTCTGCCAAGTTTCATTCAATTCTATCGATGTTAAGTTTTTCGCCATTTTAACATCATTTTTCAAAATGGCCGCCAAACGTCTCCAACCGATCGCCATTTTTTTTCATGAGTTTGTTCTTCTAATTGTACTTTACAAACATACGAAGTTTAATGAAATTCTATGGTACAGTTTTTGAGATATAAACGTTTTAAATTTTCGGAGGGTACCGATCTTTGAATGGCGGCCATCTTGAAAATGGCGGCCATTTCGAAAAAAAAAGTATTGATTGCACATCTTCACATAGTGATCTTACTTTCTGCCAAGTTTCATTCAATTCTATCCAGGCATCTCCGAGAACTAAGCCGGACAAAAATCATTGGAAAGAAAGAAAGAAAGAAAGAAAGAATAATAATAATAACAAAGAAACGGAAGAATAACAATATGTCGTCCCGTGACTACGTTCGGGGCGACATAATAATAATAATAATAATAATAATAATAACAAAGAAACGGAAGAATAACAATATGTCGTCCCGTGACTACGTTCGGGGCGACATAATAATAATAATAACAAAGAAACGGAAGAATAACAATATGTCGTCCCGTGACTACGTTCGGGGCGACATAATAATAACTAGAATTGCAATTGCGAGCAATAGCAGATGTCGCCCCTGGCAGCCATCTTGAAAATGGCGGCCATTTCGAAAAAAAAGTATTGATTGCACACCTTCACATAGTGATCTTACTTTCTGCCAAGTTTCATTCAATTCTATCCATGTTAAGTTTTTCGCCATTTTAACATCATTTTTCAAAATGGCCGCCAAACGTCTCCAACCGATCGCCATTTTTTTTCATCAGTTTGTTCTTCTAATTGTACTTTACAAACCTACGAAGTTTAATGAAATTCTATGGTACAGTTTTTGAGATATAAACGTTTTAAATTTTCGGAGGGTACCGATCTTTGAATGGCGGCCATCTTGAAAATGGCGGCCATTTCGAAAAAAAAAGTATTGATTGCACATCTTCACATAGTGATCTTACTTTGTGCCAAGTTTCATTCAATTCTATCCAGGCATCTCCGAGAACTAAGCCGGACAAAAATCATTGGAAAGAAAGAAAGAAAGAAAGAAAGAAAGAATAATAATAACAAAGAAACGGAAGAATAACAATATGTCGTCCCGTGACTACGTTCGGGGCGACATAATAACAAAGAAACGGAAGAATAACAATATGTCGTCCCGTGACTACGTTCGGGGCGACATAATAATAATAACAAAGAAACGGAAGAATAACAATATGTCGTCCCGTGACTACGTTCGGGGCGACATAACTAGAATTGCAATTGCGAGCAATAGCAGATGTCGCCCCTGGCAGCCATCTAGAAAATGGCGGCCATTTCGAAAAAAAAGTATTGATTGCACACCTTCACATAGTGATCTTACTTTCTGCCAAGTTTCATTCAATTCTATCCATGTTAAGTTTTTCGCCATTTTAACATCATTTTTCAAAATGGCCGCCAAACGTCTCCAACCGATCGCCATTTTTTTTCATCAGTTTGTTCTTCTAATTGTACTTTACAAACCTACGAAGTTTAATGAAATTCTATGGTACAGTTTTTGAGATATAAACGTGTTAAATTACCGATCTATGAATGGCGGCCATCTTGAAAATGGCGGCCATTTTGAAAAAAAAAGTTTTGATTGCACACCTTCACATAGTGATCTAACATTCTGCCAAGTTTCATTCAATTCTATCACGGCATCTCCGAGAACTAAGCCGGACAAAAATCATTGGAAAGAAAGAATAATAACTAGAATTGCAATTGCGAGCAATAGCAGATGTCGCCCCTGGCAGCCATCTTGAAAATGGCGGCCATTTCGAAAAAAAAAGTATTGATTGCACACCTTCACATAGTGATCTTACTTTCTGCCAAGTTTCATTCAATTCTATCCATGTTAAGTTTTTCGCCATTTTAACATCATTTTTCAAAATGGCCGCCAAACGTCTCCAACCGATCGCCATTTTTTTTCATCAGTTTGTTCTTCTAATTGTACTTTACAAACATACGAAGTTTAATGAAATTCTATGGTACAGTTTTTGAGATATAAACGTGTTAAATTACCGATCTATGAATGGCGGCCATCTTGAAAATGGCGGCCATTTTGAAAAAAAAAGTACTGATTGCACACCTTCACATAGTGATCTTACTTTCTGCCAAGTTTCATTCAATTCTATCCAGGCATCTCCGAGAACTAAGCCGGACAAAAATCATTGGAAAGAAAGAAAGAATAATAATAACAAAGAAACGGAAGAATAACAATATATCGTCCCGATACTACGTTCGGGGCGACATAACTAGGTATGATTGTGATCGCCAGCGAGTCACAAGATGTCTCCCAAACAAACCCCCATTGCCACTATCTAGAGCTTATCAGAAACCCCCTAAATTCAAATTATTGCAATGTCCTATATAATGACCTTTGAAACGGCGGCCATTTTGAAAATTTTAAAAGTCGTTTGCAAAACTTCAGGTCACCCTTAACATATTCCCAAAGTTTCATATTGATTGGACATTGCATCTTTGAGAAACGTCGCGGACAACATTGAACGGAAAGAAAAAGGAAAGAAGAAGAAGAAGAAGAAGAAGAAGAAGAAGAAGAAGAAGAATAATAATAAGAAACCGGACAAAAACAATATGTCTCCCAAAACTTTGTTTGGGAGACATAATAACTAGAATTGCAATTGCGAGCAATAGCAGATGTCGCCCCTGGCAGCCATCTTGAAAATGGCGGCCATTTCGAAAAAAAAAGTATTGATTGCACACCTTCACATAGTGATCTTACTTTCTGCCAAGTTTCATTCAATTCTATCCAGGCATCTCCGAGAACTAAGCCGGACAAAAATCATTGGAAAGAAAGAATAATAACTAGAATTGCAATTGCGAGCAATAGCAGATGTCGCCCCTGGCAGCCATCTTGAAAATGGCGGCCATTTTGAGAAAAAAAGTACTGATTGCACACCTTCACATAGTGATCTTACTTTCTGCCAAGTTTCATTCAATTCTATCGATGTTAAGTTTTTCGCCATTTTAACATCATTTTTCAAAATGGCCGCCAAACGTCTCCAACCGATCGCCATTTTTTTTCATGAGTTTGTTCTTCTAATTGTACTTTACAAACATACGAAGTTTAATGAAATTCTATGGTACAGTTTTTGAGATATAAACGTTTTAAATTTTCGGAGGGTACCGATCTTTGAATGGCGGCCATCTTGAAAATGGCGGCCATTTCGAAAAAAAAAGTATTGATTGCACATCTTCACATAGTGATCTTACTTTCTGCCAAGTTTCATTCAATTCTATCCAGGCATCTCCGAGAACTAAGCCGGACAAAAATCATTGGAAAGAAAGAAAGAAAGAAAGAAAGAATAATAATAACTAGAATTGCAATTGCGAGCAATAGCAGATGTCGCCCCTGGCAGCCATCTTTGAAATGGCGGCCATTTAAAAAAAAGTATTGATTGCACACCTTCACATGGTGATCTTATTTTCTGCCAAGTTTCATTCAATTCTATCCATGTTAAGTTTTTCGGCATTTGAACATCATTTTTCAAAATGGCCGCCAAACGTCAGTAACCGATCGAGATTTTTTTTCATCAGTTTGTTCTTCTAATTGTACTTTACAAACCTACGAAGTTTAATGAAATTCTATCATACAGGTTTAGAGATATAAACGTTTCAAATTTTCGGAGGGTACCGATCTTTCAATGGCGGCCATCTTGAAAATGGCGGCCATTTGGAAAAAAAAAAGTATCGATTGCACACCTTCACATAGTGATCTTACTTTCTGCCAAGTTTCATTCAATTCTATCCATGTTAAGTTTTTCGCCATGTGAATATCATTTTTCAAAATGGCCGTCAAACGTCTCCAACCGATCGCGATTTTTTTTCATCAGTTTGTTCTTCTAATTGTACTTTACAAACCTACTAAGTTTAATGAAATTCTATGGTACAGTTTTTGAGAGATAAACGTTTTAAATTTTCGGAGGGTACCGATCTTTGAATGGCGGCCATCTTGAAAATGGCGGCCATTTCGAAAAAAAAAGTATTGATTGCACACCTTCACATAGTGATCTTACTTTCTGCCAAGTTTCATTCAATTCTATCCAGGCATCTCCGAGAACTAAGCCGGACAAAAATCATTGGAAAGAAAGAAAGAAAGAAAGAAAGAAAGAAAGAATAATAATAACAAAGAAACGGAAGAATAACAATATGTCGTCCCGTGACTACGTTCGGGGCGACATAACTAGAATTGCAATTGCGAGCAATAGCAGATGTCGCCCCTGGCAGCCATCTTGAAAATGGCGGCCATTTCGAAAAAAAAAGTATTGATTGCACACCTTCACATAGTGATCTTACTTTCTGCCAAGTTTCATTCAATTCTATCCATGTTAAGTTTTTCGCCATTTTAACATCATTTTTCAAAATGGCCGCCAAACGTCTCCAACCGATCGCCATTTTTTTTCATCAGTTTGTTCTTCTAATTGTACTTTACAAACCTACGAAGTTTAATGAAATTCTATGGTACAGTTTTTGAGATATAAACGTGTTAAATTACCGATCTATGAATGGCGGCCATCTTGAAAATGGCGGCCATTTTGAAAAAAAAAGTTTTGATTGCACACCTTCACATAGTGATCTAACTTTCTGCCAAGTTTCATTCAATTCTATCCAGGCATCTCCGAGAACTAAGCCGGACAAAAATCATTGGAAAGAAAGAAAGAATAATAATAACAAAGAAACGGAAGAATAACAATATGTCGTCCCGTGACTACGTTCGGGGCGACATAATAACAAAGAAACGGAAGAATAACAATATGTCGTCCCGTGACTACGTTCGGGGCGACATAATAATAATAATAATAATAATAATAATAACAAAGAAACGGAAGAATAACAATATGTCGTCCCGTGACTACGTTCGGGGCGACATAATAATAATAATAACAAAGAAACGGAAGAATAACAATATGTCGTCCCGTGACTACGTTCGGGCCGACATAATAATAACTAGAATTGCAATTGCGAGCAATAGCAGATGTCGCCCCTGGCAGCCATCTTGAAAATGGCGGCCATTTCGAAAAAAAAGTATTGATTGCACACCTTCACATAGTGATCTTACTTTCTGCCAAGTTTCATTCAATTCTATCCATGTTAAGTTTTTCGCCATTTTAACATCATTTTTCAAAATGGCCGCCAAACGTCTCCAACCGATCGCCATTTTTTTTCATCAGTTTGTTCTTCTAATTGTACTTTACAAACCTACGAAGTTTAATGAAATTCTATGGTACAGTTTTTGAGATATAAACGTTTTAAATTTTCGGAGGGTACCGATCTTTGAATGGCGGCCATCTTGAAAATGGCGGCCATTTCGAAAAAAAAAGTATTGATTGCACATCTTCACATAGTGATCTTACTTTGTGCCAAGTTTCATTCAATTCTATCCAGGCATCTCCGAGAACTAAGCCGGACAAAAATCATTGGAAAGAAAGAAAGAAAGAAAGAAAGAAAGAATAATAATAACAAAGAAACGGAAGAATAACAATATGTCGTCCCGTGACTACGTTCGGGGCGACATAATAACAAAGAAACGGAAGAATAACAATATGTCGTCCCGTGACTACGTTCGGGGCGACATAATAATAACAAAGAAACGGAAGAATAACAATATGTCGTCCCGTGACTACGTTCGGGGCGACATAATAACAAAGAAACGGAAGAATAACAATATGTCGTCCCGTGACTACGTTCGGGGCGACATAATAATCACTAAAACAATATGTCTCCCTTCGAGAAGGGGAGACATAATTACAGTTAAATAACAGTTTCTTTCTTTATTTTAAATTGTGTGTATCTCTTGTAGACAGACATTTTTAACTAACCAGACTTTGTAACAATATATGTAAATTACGTATTGGTTCACAGGATGCCACACACCAGGTTTGCATGTCAAATAAATCATTGATTAATGAAAATATGCAGTTTAATGTGTTGATATGATCATTAAAGGGTCTTCTACTTATACTGCATAAAATGTCTTTTGCTTGTGGAAGGATCAAATGGTTTCTCCATATCAATGTAATAAAGAGTAGTACTATATGTATAAATAGAACGTACTAACTTAAACAATTATTTCTAGACAAAACTTACGCTTTAAGTGAAGTTGTGGAAGAATGTTGTAATCTAAACAATACAGATGTTCCTCGGAATTTCAGCTGACCAACTGCAGTGAGGAATTCTGCTAATGGTAATTTATTTTTGCTTTCAGCTCCAAACAATCTGAAATCATAACATAACAATGTAACAATATAAAGCTAACCTACAATTATTAAAAAGAACTATTTCCTATTATGTAAATCTAAATATCTTTATATTTGTCCAACACAAGGAGTCCAAACATAACTTTAAAAAAAATATTAGGAACAAATTTCCATACTTTGCACTCTTTACGGCATCTTCATCAACTGCTTCATCGTCTAGACTTAAATTCTTAAAGCTTCTTATATCTTTGACCAATTTCCTGAAATTGAACAATAAAACTTTGGCATAAAAAAACCCAAAATATCAATGAGTTACATGAATATAATTCCCAATTGTTTTTATTACAACAAAGTGACAAAGTGTTTACCTAGGACTCCCTAATTATATTAAATAACATTTTCATCAAAAATAAATTCCATGTTTTGAGATAAAAACCCAAAAAACTCATTCTGATGAAAAAATAGGTACATGTACGAGGTGCACAATAATCATTAGTTACTAAAAGTAAGCAGGCGACACAAACAATTCATCTATCATTCAAAAAAAGTTACCCAGGTGACCACTTTGTAGTGCAAAATCTCCAAAACGATATACTCAATAAAATAAACTGTTACTAAAAAATTAAAGTGTAGGGGGATAATTATTTACTATATCCTTTCTTTAATATTATCAATTGAGTATCATTCAAATATCTATTAAAGAGTAAGTTTTAGGAAAATGTCTGCAACCATATTATAATCTTTACCCCTGGATAAGAAATTGCTGATGTGTTTTATTAATCAATTCAATAAGGTATTGATTAGGGATCCAAAAATAATTTGATCTTAGCGACCTGTGGTTGTCAGCCATCTTTTTATAGGTGGAGCCACAATCGATGTGGGTGGAGACATAAAACCACAAAGCCGTAATTAGAAATTGAAACATCATGGACATACTTGCAATGCAAAAAGGAAATTTTTTTCCATAAAGAAAAGTAATTACATAACAAATAAAATAAAGATATTCAACATTTAAAAATTATTCGATCAATTCATATGTCTTGATAATCACAGAAACATTTCACATTGTTGTGAACAAAACAGTCTCTCACCTGTTAAACATGTTTATTACAAACAATTAGGCGAGATATGCAATAATTATTTGTTTAATTGTTTAATTGCTTCATTGAGGTGCTTCATAGGTATTCTTAAATAACCAAGTCCAAACTGACACCTTGTTGTGTTCTGATTAACTAAATAGTGAACTACACTGTAATATTTTATATTCAACATAAAATGAAAGAAATAAAGAAAAAAAGAAATATGAACATCTGTATTGCAAACCTACGTAATTACCAATGATTAAGAAAATTAAATTTGTAAAAGAAGAACAAAGATATTATCAAAATTGTGATTTTTTTTTTAAAGTAATAAAAAGTAAATGTATCTCTTTTGTCCTGACAAGTGATTTATCATGTTTATTGTTCACTCTCAAAGACCTTAAAATTGAATTTCGAAATATTTATTTTGATTCAGAAACCATTGCATACGTACTTACTCTTGATTTTGGGGTAGACATCAAATTCTATATTTTTCTCAAGTTTTCTACAACCTTGGATGATTGTGTATTATTTACGATCTACTTAAGGTATCCGGACCATAATAGATCATGATCGAAAATTGTATCTCTTTTTGACCGTGAATGACTGAACCAAACAATTAAAAGCTGGAATTTTGTATATATATTTTTCTCAAGTTGAAACACACTTTGTTGCTTATATGCAGAGTCTGTAAAAATAAGTTAGTAATATTGGCATTTCCAAAACTTGCCGATAATTACCGAGCTCAATTCAATTGCATTGTATGGAACATCCGGGAACTTTTGAATAATCATGTGGTCATTTATGGTCCGGATACCTTAATTAATTGAAATATTAAAATTAGCTTAATGAATTGATATGACATGTCATACTTGACAAATGATTTGCAGTTACAAAGCTGTGATTAGATAAATAACAGGTGTGAAATTATTTCACAGACAGAAGGTTAAAGATCTTTCAATATACAAGTAAACACTAAGGGCTCTACTAAATTTCATTCACAGGTAAATTGTTAAATGCATGTCATTTAATTACAACCTATTAGCATGATTAGGATAAAGTCATACTTATTTTCGGAAAGCAAAATACGTACTATTAAGCGTCACTTGTGAGAATTTACTAAATGTGTTAATCTTTTTTTCCATGTTCTGAATTGGGGTACAATTATTTTAATTCTTCATTTTTCCTAGTTAAAATTTATCTTTACATATGAATATATTTGGTCAATGTGGTTTGCCGAAGTTGGAATTAAGAACTGACATGGATTAACTTGTGTTATAATTGTTACAATTTTGTAATTATCAGCTGTTTCTACCATATACATGTACAAGTAACGACCATATGTAAATGGTAGCATGCTGCGGAAAAATCCTCCTTATTTTTAGGATAGATTCTGTAGGTTGTGACGTCACAACTACATTTTTGTCAGCAAGATGGCCGACTTGGCAGTACTTCATTTCATAAAACAATTTGATCAAATACACATTTGTTATTACAGTAAATATCGGAATGACATTTTGTACAAATATATTTAAGTAGATTTGCAATAGGTATGTTAATTTTGGAGCTGATTTGTCCTACCTCTTAAAGAAAGTATAAAATGACATTCCAATTAAAAGTTTGTATTAGGAAAAGAGAATTAATAATATTTACAAGTAACTAAAGTCAGCGTAGGTGACAGCATCATACATGTTGTAATTTCCACAATGGATGAGCATGAGGTTTTTCTCAATTGTGTTCAGTTTTTTTTTAAATTTTACAAAAAAAGTGTGGCAGAACTCTAAAATAATTATTTTAAACAAAATAAAAATCGCTTACGTACGTATGTTTAAGATAAGTTTCAGTGAGTTACTCTTAGATAGAAATCATTTGTGTTCAGCACAAAAATAAAGCATCAACTATCTATCTGCTCCTTTGTACAAGCATAAACTACCTGAACTCATTAAATTGAAGATGTCCATCAGAGTTTTGATCATAAAATCTAAAGATGTATCTACACCTCATCTCTGCGGGCATACCACCATGTTGTGTACTTGGTTCTAAAGCTGCCAGACCTAACAATACTTCTTTGAAGTTAAGAAATCTTCTCTTATGGATATCCAAGGCCCTGAAAGTTTTTACAGAATTTTAATTATTGAAAAAAAAAAAACCATGTAGTTTTAAAAACAAAATGCAGTGAAATTTTAATCAAATGTTTCCACATGTTTTAAAAATGCCTGTCCCCCTCCCCTTAATATGATTTCTGCTTTTTTTGAAAGTACTCTAACAATCCATAAAATGTGGTGCAGTTTTTGTTGTTTGTTCCTTGAGACTATAAAAACTTTGGTACATCAAATAACTTGGTCAATACCTTTACTGAAATTTGTATTTCCTAGCTAATCAAACTCTTCTTTGCCTATCCCCCTGATTTTAAGTCAAATAAAATTACAGTACTTTTCCATGACTGTTCATTTAAATTTCATCATAAATCCAAAAATAAAAATATTATTCATATCACTACTTACTGCTTACATATTTATCATTTTCATTTGTTAAAAAAATTAAACCTTTCTTTAAAAATAAACTGTGAAGTAAATTATTCTTTATATTCTATTCAAGACAATTCTTTGTACTGCATTTACTACAGCTAACTCAAAATTCCTCTTATCTCAAAATATAAAACTTTGAGATAGAGTCAATTGTAGATGAGTATTCTAAAAGATCATACCTAAAGTAATCTGCCATATTACTATCTGATTTCAAACCTTTAAAGGTGATATATTTTGTAAACATTTCATAGCTCATGTACTGACTAGGCAGACAGAAATCCATAAATTCTTGAAAAAATAGTGCTTGTTCTGGAAAAAAGAAAAAAAAACAATGGATTAATAAATTCGACTGAATTTCGAACAAATATACCATGTTAGGGAGGGTTATTTGCAAAAAATACCCGTCGAGAGATGAAAGATTTCCCGAGCCGATAAGCAAGGGACATTTGAGTCTCTCAATATTTTTCGCAACATGATATATCAGTTTAATTTTACCGAATATCATTTTGAAGAGTGGCTATATAATCATACCATTTGTTTGCTGTTTTCTGGAATTTTTTTCGGTTTTTTTTATGTTTGTTTCAGGTACCTTTTATTGTGTTTATTCCATTTCCAACATTTTTTTCCCTTTTGTAATGTGATGTTCCTTATTTTGTCCTTATGTTTTGTCGTATCCAAGTTAAGGCCTATAGATTTTCAATTTTTTGTTATCGATAGTTTACAGTGTGTTGTCATCTGACATTTTTATTTTTACATCAGAACACTTCCGGGTTTCAAAATTGATTAATTACGATATGTTACTTTAGGTTGAAGTCAAAAGCTTTTGAAAGAATTTGGCGGGAATAGGATCGCGTGGGTAAAAAGGGCATATATGTTTTGTCAAATACCAAGGCAGAGAGGGAAAAAAGGAATATTTTTAAGGCATATACACCGTCAGCAGTAATAAACTGTTATCACAGAGATATGTCTCGCCTTTTGTAATTTTGATTATGCAAATGTTGAAATCATAATAGCAATACCTTAACATCTTACACAAGTTATGCAAATATTCAAAGTCAATGAACCATGATAGAGTTACATGGTTAAACAATCTCCATTTAAATGAGATGTGTGAATGCTAATACAACTTGATATCAAATACCACTGACTTATTATAAGTCGTTCCCAAACCTAAATACAAAAATTTTGTGGGAAAAATTTGGTTGATTATATAGGGAATCACTGATGCGTGACTGGAGTGGGCCCCCCTTAGGTCGGTCAGTGCCCCCCCCTAACAAAAAGTTCTGGATCCGCCACTGATAGCAATACTTTAGCATGTAAGTTATGCAAATATTCAGTCAATGAATATGCACGAATTAGCATACCTATATGTAGCTTTTCAACCCAACCTCATCATGGCGAGACAAAGATCTTTTTGCTTGGCTTTGTGTCCAATAAAATATAATTTTGTTTGTTTACTTATAGTTACTTATAGTTACTTATAGTTGATTTCCAGAGCAGGATCTCTCAAGGTTCCTCCTCACCAGACTCATAATATATGTAAAGTAAGCAAACCATTCAAAGTCAATAGACCATGACTGAGTGGGGTGGAGCCAAATAATCTCCATGGCAATGAGATGTGGCAATGATAATACATCTGCATACCAATTATCATTGACCTACCGCTAGTGGATCCCCATAAACTGACCTAATCACAAACTAATACATGTAAAGTAAGCAAACCATTCAAAGTCAATAGACCATGACTGAGGGGGTAGAGCCAAATAATCTCCATGGCAATGAGATGTAGCAATGGTAATACATCTGCATACCAATTATCATTGACCTACCACTAGTGGATCCCTATAAACTGACCTAATCACAAACTAATACATGTAAAGTAAGCAAACCATTCAAAGTCAATAGACCATGACTGAGGGGGTGGAGCCAAATAATCTCCATGGCAATGAGATGTAGCAATGGTAATACATCTGCATACCAATTATCATTGACCTACTACTAGTGAATCCCCATAAACTGACTTAATCACAAACTAATACATGTAAAGTAAGCAAATCATTCAAAGTCAATAGACCATGACTGAGGGGGCGGAGCCAAATAATCTCCATGGCAATGAGATGTGGCAATGGTAATACATCTGCATACCAATTATCATTGACCTACCACTAGTGGATCCCCATAAAACTGAGCTAATCACAAACTAATACATTGTTGACGCCGTCGCCGCCGCCGCCGGAAACAGCATACCTATGTCTCGCCTTTTGACTCCGTCAAGGCGAGACAAAAATGAACAAAATCTTGAAAATACATTAAAAATACACTTGCTTTCAACCAATCAGAATCCAGGATTTTTATATAAGGTGTAATTAGTCACCAAACATCATTACTTCATTTTGCAAATAGAAATGTACAAATAAAACATGAATTAGAATTATTTAGAAAAATGAATCATGTACATATATTAGACCCCCAGTGATTTAAAAAACACCAAATTAATTGACAGTTTGCAAAACCATAAAACCAGATTAACAGTGATGGGAGAACAATACTGGTAATTAATGCTGTAAATGAGGTAATATTACTTGAATTCTGTTAAAGTATAATAATTACCTTTCTTTCCAAATTTAGCAGATTTGATCAGAGATTCTGCTGCTGTTAACTGTGATGAGTCAGCCTTATCTGTTTCTATATATTCTACACAACTCTCTGTAATGCTTGTACTTGGAGCATCTAAAAATAATATTAAAAAGTTCAAAAATCAAAATTTATTTAGAAGTGCTATCTTTATGTAAAATAAGATGACTTTCTAATTAGATTATTCCGGAACATTCAGGCTTATGGGGCAGGGTTATCACATGGTGCCACATCACACTATAATAAGTACAGATGATATAGTTTTTTCAAAAGTATATATGTTTTTCATATGAGACCTTGTTAAGCCTTTGACATGCATCTCAGGCTTACATGGGTGCTCAAGATTATACATGGGCTGATATGGAAAACATCATGCTTTACTCTGTAATTACATCCATGAAAATGCAAGGATTCGGGGTAAGCATCAGTGAGACAACATCACATAAGATTAAACGAGTAGTATACAATAACATAATTGACCTACCCATTGTAACATATTAGAACTAAATGAAACCTTTAACAGGCATGTATTTTAACCAAACCTTGATTGGTATAAATGACTTACGATCTATTAGACTCTGTGTCAGATGTAGTGGTTCCAGACCCAGTATCCCAGATGGAACCATTTTTAATCTCTCCTCCATTTCTTCTAGTGACATCCATACTGCAGCAGAGTCAACCTGAGAATTATAAACTATCCCTGTAATTTGTTACAATATATCAGTATGTTTGGTGGAAGGAAAAAAAAAATTTTTTTTCTCTCATATTAATGAGTGTCCAGATGTACATATGATATTGACCGAGATTCATTAAATAATTGTTTTTTGGTTTGCTGTGGTTTTATTCAATTTTAACTTAAAATTTTTAAGTGTAATTGGACACATCAGTATATCATGCCAGACAGTGTTTCTTGGTGGAAGAAGATGTTTATACTGGGAGAGAACCACTTTACATGTAAATCAGCATAAAATCTTCGTAATTTAAGATCTACAATGTAAATGGAACATATCAGTCAAACTGGGATCATTTGCAGTTACGAAAAGTGATTCAAGTTTAACTGGTTATCTTTCTGGAAATTATACTTACAGTAGTGATGTCCCGGACAGGATATGCAAAATAAATAATGGTAACCACAGATGGACCATTTACAAAATGGATAAAGGTTGTCTTCACAATATCTTTAATACCAAGTGGCTGTCCTGTGTACTGTAAAGATAAAAAGACAAAAATCAAATTACTCATTTGTTTTTGCCAGTTTTTGATTAATTTGACTAATATTTATGATAACTTGTTCATGGTAAATAAAAGCCAACAATTTCTGTTTTCAGTTTTTGAAGTACAAATTTACCTAACAATCTAACTGAATAGACAAAATGTAAATTATTGTTCATTTTATTTGACAAAATACAATCAAAATCTCCTCTTTTTTCACTTTTTTTATTATATCCCATTAAGGATGTTATTTCAGAACTTACGGTATATTATGTTCAACTGTAAAAGTGGACAGTAATTTATCCTAAAAATTCCTGTTGTCATGCAGGTTTGAACACAGAACCTAACATAGCATTCCACAGTTCAACCAACTATATCCTGGCTTAAGCCAAGTGTCCCAAATAGGGCAACTAAAAGAATGTGGGAATTCTGTTAATGTTCTGTATTCTGTGGAAGCATGTACTCTTTTTATAAAGTATGTAAAAGATTAAATGACAATCCCCATTGTACTTATATTGGCATTATATATGAAATATAGACTGTCCAAGGATCAGTAGTATTGACTGAAACACTGATAATGCCCAAGCTGACTATGTTAAAGTCAATACTACTGTCCCGGAATTTTAAACAAATGTTTGTCAACTCCTGTAAACGTAAGTTTATCAGAAGTCCAACTATAATAAAACCATTTGGTGGGCTAAATTCCATCATATTTGACATATCCCTTCCTGAGATCATTTGGAACGTAGCAGAGTTTTCTGATCCCCAATACATTTGACTCCAACATGTCCAAAGGTATTCCGAAAAAATGTTTCACTTCTGATCAGGGTAAACGTAAGTTCATCAGAAGTCTGACTAAAATGTGTTAATAAAACCAATTGGTGGGAAATAAGGGCTAAAAGGTAGGAATTTGGTCAAAATTTAATCATTTGTAATGTTCAGGTTCTCCACTATGTAATGTTGTGCTAATGGGTGTTGGTATTGGGATGGTTGTCCTTCCCTTGCGAGAGGCTTTTCTACATACATGTATAAAGTCTGTTAAGGTTCACTATTTATTATATCTAAAATGATGATGTAAATATATGAATTAAATGATGTTATTGCTCTGACATGTCTGATTGTAAACTTAATCTCTCTCTGATGTTCTAATTATAACCTTATTGTCTAACTCTCTGATATACTAACCTTATTCTCTTTGATCTTAACTTATATCTCTAACTCTCACTTTCTTACTTTCACCTAATACACAATTCCTAACTCACAAACTCCTCCCATCATATTTTCTCTTTTTTCACTCTCTCATCCAATCATAATTTACTTACGGATTTAGAAATCAAAGATGAAGACAAATATAAAGATGTCACTACATGTACATGAAATAAATGTGTATTGAAATATGACAATGTTCCTTATCTTAATCTTGACCTGGTGTTATCAAAACATAACTTGATTTTGATATACATGACTTGATGATATACACAACACACGTTGGAACAATCCTGTTACCCTTCTATGAGAAAGTTGCAATAAAATTATGTTTATTTAGATAAGATACTTAGAAAATGGATAAATAAAAATTCAAAATTTACTGCAGAAATGAGCAAAACGATAGACTATATACGGAGAACAGAAAATATTCGAAAGATTTGTTGAAATTTGGAGCCCTCGAAATGGATACCTCCCTTGTGTTACGATATACATGTAGTACATTATTGGGGTCGCCCAGTCTTGAGTATTATTAAATACCGAAAAATAGATACCAGTCCCCTGTGGGTTGATAATGTCATTAAAAAAGTTTGTCCTTATTTTCTTAGAAATATTTTGTGGTTAGATAACAACAAAAAAAATAATTTATCATTTTACCTTTTTAATTAGGTCCAAACCCACATTTTTCAGTGTTTCTTCGTTATTCCGTTGACAAGTTGGTAACCAAAGACCATTTGATTCAAAATCAGCTAACAAAATCCTTTGATCGAGTGTCCTAGGCACTAATACACTTACATATTCTTGCTGTTTATTTGACGACATTGTACTTAATGCCTTAACTGACACTTTTGGGTAGTGAAACTAGGTAAATTGTACTTTTGATCATTTCAACACCGGAAATCCCGAAATTTAAAGTGTTGCGCAACATAAAAACGAAATAGCCTAATAATATCACAAAAAATATTGCAATTGTAAATGAGATAAACAGAAAACGATTTCAATTATTTTCTATTTTGATTCAGAATGAAGTTTTAGGGTTTATTTTCATTCTCATATAAATTATTTCGATGTGAACATCGTGTTACAAAAATATCAAATAAAGTGTTCATTTAAGGTAGAACTATCGTTACCTGCTGTTCCCATCTTCGAAACAATGATCGAAACGGAGTACTTCGGGAGTTCGAAGAGCCGAAAACTTTGCATCGGAGACTGGTACAGTACCATTATAGACCAGTTGCCACATATTTCTCCACAGGTTCACACAGGACTTTTTGTGGACCTGCTTACTTGGGTTTACTCTTATAGTTTTACTTTTCTATAGCATCTATGTGGTCTTTTGTTTTGTTATAGTATACCCGAATTTGCCGCAGTCTTTTTAACAATTTATTTTTTTATTACATGTATAGGTGAAAAATCAAAGTGCGTTTAAAACTACCATTTTGAACAGTATGAATTGTGACTATTAATAAATAAATCAGACCTTTATTTGTCAAAGGTGATGCCACAATTAATATAGAAATGAATATTAAATCATTGTATGACTAATCTTGAAATGCGAATACCTAAAAATCTACAACGAGTTGCCCAACAACACATTAATTCACGAGTGCGCACAGGGCACGAGTGTATTATTTGTGTTTTCGGTCACGAGTTGTAGATCTTTGGTATTCGAATTTCGAGATTTTAGTTATTCTTTTTATTACATTGACTTATTCTGTGTATTCATAAAATTAAACGAGAAAATACAAAGGATTGTATTTTTACGATTGTATAGCAACATCGTTGGCGACGGCTATTGTTACGTGACTTCCTAGAGTGAAATATGACTTTCTATTTCACTGGGTGAATTATCGGATTTGAATTCACTCAGAAATCCCGGTATTTCACCACACTCAAGGTAACAAAAATTACAACATGTACTATGATCATCAAATTAAATCTCAAATAGAAGAAATCTAATTTTCACTGATCGACACCCTCAAAACAGCAATTGCAGTGTAATTAATTTAGAATGAATATATATTAAAAAAATTCATAAAACTGAATAGAATTTGGTGATCTGAAATTGAATGAAATAAAATTAGAAGAAAATGGAAATACGAATAGAAAAGAAAGGTACAACGTACTGGAATGAACTGAAATGTGTATGGAATTCGAGAACAGAATGAAAGTAGGCTAGGATTTGTATCGAGATTCTATAGAATGAAATTACAGTATGTGTATGAGAACATTTCATTGAATGGAATAAGATCGATGGGTTGAATAGTATAATAACAACTGAGAAATGACTGATAATCATTAAATTACTTTATATTGCAATATTATAGTTTTTTGAGGAATGAAAAAGGAAGCTCAATGCAAACATAAGATAAGGGTGTATGAATTGGGACGGATACAGATGACTGTTGAATGGAAGCCGGAATAAAAAGAAAAGAGAGTATAGAGTTGAAATCATTTTATAATCATCGAGGAAATAGTGACATGAATGAGAAAAACAACGGGATAGATGAACATGAAAATGGATATGGGCATGGAAATCAAAACGGGGATTGATGGAGAAGGCAGTAGGTTACAGTAAGTAAAAAAATGGTAAATAGAAAAATATATATTATGCATAATGTAAAGTAAGTAAAACAAATTTTATTTTTAGTCGGCAAATATATACGATTCAACAATAAGACATGAGCTCTGAAGAGCTCTTGGACCGACTTTATAGCTACATGTATATACAGAAAACAAATAAATAAACAAGCATGGCAATATAGCAACAAGCATATATAGTTAAAAGCACAATTAAATTTCAACTAAAAGGCCTAACTGAAGTAAGCAGAGCAGCAGAGATTATAAATGTATTGGCTATAAATTCAAATTCAGACAGGAGGCATTGGAGTATGGAATCCACAATCACTGCATTTACACATTTGCCACCCACATCAGCAGTTGGTGTAGTTCTTAAATTGTGTGAATGAAGACCTTTGTCTTGCCTCATTTGGTAGAGAGTTCGATCCGTACTCTTGCTGCCTCATAGCCAAAAGACTTTATACCGTAAGTTCTATACAGTTCTGAGCTTGGGTACTACAGCTGTATTTAACATACAAGAAATGATATGAATTATTTTTAATAACAATCAGATCTTTTACAAACAAAAGATTAAATAATAAAATTTTATTGAAGAATGGAAGGACTCCAAGGCAATTGTGCACATCCTTCTGGTTTTCAAAGGCGGCATGTTCGATTTTTCCAAAAGAGAATCATAAGTGCTACCAAAGTACGTAGTCATAAATAAAACGGAACACACATTCTTGAGTTTTCTCAATTTTTGGTGAATTTTTCAAGACCGAAACGCTGCCAGAAAAGGATTGAAGACATCGTCAGAATATTTGACAAGCTTAGATTCAATGGAATTTTCAAAAATCAGTTTTGATATCACGGGAAGAACGGGAAGAATATTGAATTGATTGGACAGAATTTGAAATATAAAGTTCATCATTATCAATGTTTTTACCCAGTCTTAAAGACATGCTTGAGTCTGTTTGATTTTCATGTGCTTCAGTTTTTTAACATGGCTTATTAATATTGCTTTTATTTGCTTGTTGTGTATATATGTTATAGTCGATTTAAAGAGCTAATATGGCTCATGTTAAATGTTGTATGTATATATATGTGCCGACTTTAAATGAAATTTACTTACTTACTAAATAAAATTATAAAATAGATACGAAGAAATGGAATAAAATGAAAGTGTAGAAATCAGAATGGAATTTATTTCGATGGGTAAGGGATCGGATTTAGTTTGAACAGGAATGAAATAGGAATCTTACCTAGGAATTATGTGCTTATTTATTATTTTACCTTTTAACTTTTGTTTAAATTAGACTATTTACTCGAAAGAAGTGCTATCTATATGGAGGGATTTTCCAAGAAAAGACAAGAATACTGTCTACAATTTTTTTTCGGGTCTCTATCAAAATTTAGCGGGAAAATTTACTAATACTACAACCTTAAAGCTACACTTTAAACTAAGTACACGTGTAATTATTTGTAAACACAACTTTCATTTACAGCAAAAACATTGACAAGGTCTTGTTGAGGTGGTGGAAAAAAAGCAGATTAAGTAAGTCCGCCTGTTGACGATTTATTTGACTCACTGTCTGTAAACCTCAGCCTGTGGAATGTATTCTTGCCAATTTTGGAATGTTGGAAGATGTTACTGTTAGATAAAAAAAAATTTAGAATCATAAGATAACTTTTTGTTTGTTAATTATCTCTGTTGAGTCGCTCAAGAAAACATAAATATTTTACACTTGCATGGCGCAGCTGTTTATTCCAGTATCTTCCAGTATTTTCCAGTATATGTAACTCTGGTATAACCAGTATTTTCTAGTATCTTC
Organism: Mytilisepta virgata; assembly: GCA_028015205.1. Taxonomy (NCBI): domain Eukaryota; kingdom Metazoa; phylum Mollusca; class Bivalvia; order Mytilida; family Mytilidae; genus Mytilisepta; species Mytilisepta virgata. The sequence continues at coordinate 24,068,433 of CM051520.1, forward strand.
AAGTATTTGTAATTCTGGTACAACCAGTTTTTTCCAGTGTCTTCCAGTATCTGTACCTATATCTGTACAGTGTCGACCAGTGTCTTGAACACTGTACAATTCTGGAATACCAGTGTTATCTGGTTAATAAGTCTTCCAGTATTTAAGAGAAAATAGAAATGACAATACTGGAAACCAGTATTTTCCAGTATCTTCCAGAATTGTGGATACTGGAAGATACTAGTAACAATACTGGTACAAAAATTTGTTCCAGTATTGTACACAATACTGGTTATACCATTTGTGACAATTTGAAATAATAAAAAAATTGAATTGACTAACTTAATCAGACCTTTCCTAAAATTTATTATTTTAAATATTTTTATGCACTAAAATTGTGCATATTTCATGCAACACACGGACTTTAATTTAATAAAATCTCATAAGAAGAGTTATTACCCCTTTACACGGAAAATTCCATAGACAGAAATTCTGTTTTTGTTTGTCTTGAAGACATGATTGAACAAAATCAGGTAAGTTCAATTTTTTAAGCTATGACTTTTCCCATCAAGCCATTACACAATTTACAATGGTTAAGATACTCAAATTTGAAAAATCCATTTGAGGTTTATAGACAGTGGTGTCTTTTTGCACTAAAATCTCGAAATGTGAATTTACACTAACAATTGACAATTGTGCAGTCAAAAGAATATGATGTGCTACAGCATAACTAGAACATAGGTGCTAATGGACAGGACACAGCATCCACCTTTTTTGCAACTTCCTTCTTTTTTTGTCCCCCGCCGCAACGCGATGCGGGGGATATGGTAATGCCGTCCGTCCGTCCGTCCGTCCGTCGGTCCGTCCGTCCGTCGGTCCGTCGGTCCGTGCTTCCGTCCGTGCTTCCGTCCGTCCACCTTGTAAGCGCTATAGCAAATTTATTTCTTGACCGATTTGGATAATATTTATACAGTAGCTTTAACTCAATGATACCTCAAGGGAGTTCGAAGATGAGTCATGTCGAAATATTTTTGTAGGAGTTATGCCCCTTAATAACTTAGAAAATTGACAAAATTTTCATGTAAGCGCTCTAGCAAATTTATTTCTTGACCGATTTGGATAATATTTATACAGTAGCTTTAACTCAATGATACCTTAAGGGAGTTCGAAGATGAGTCATGTCGAAATATTTTTGTAGGAGTTATGCCCCTTAATAACTTAGAAAATTGACAAAATTTTCATGTAAGCGCTCTAGCAAATTTATTTCTTGACCGATTTGGATAATATTTATACAGTAGCTTTAACTCAATGATACCTCAAGGGAGTTCGAAGATGAGTCATGTCGAAATATTTTTGTAGGAGTTATGCCCCTTAATAACTTAGAAAATTGACAAAATTTTCATGTAAGCGCTCTAGCAAATTTATTTCTTGACCGATTTGGATAATATTTATACAGTAGCTTTAACTCAATGATACCTCAAGGGAGTTCGAAGATGAGTCATGTCGAAATATTTTTGTAGGAGTTATGCCCCTTAATAACTTTGAAAATTGACAAAATGTTCATCTAAGTGTTCTAGAAAATTTATATTCTCCTTGCATTGGAATAATATTTATACACTTGGACCTAAAGGGAGGTTTTATACATAAACTCCTATCGAAACTTATAAAATTGAAAAATACTGTCTTTAAGAGTTTGTTAGGCGGAATACTTTTGATCAAAGCATTTCTGTTTATTGAAAAGGAGTAAATGTACATTTGTATAAATTCTCAATACACATGGTAAAATAAGATTTCAACACTATACCCATATTGTATAAATGTCTTCATACCACTCATTAACTTGTAAAAAACTTTAGCAATAACCACAAATTGTTTGTCCTTCTATTCTCTCTCTTTGAGAAAATTTTGTTATGTTTCACTTGTCCAAGGGTTTCTGATGCTCTAGCGGCGGGGGACTTCGGAACGCTGTTCGATTTTTTGTTTTATATTGATTTTAGTGGCTTAGAAATATACAAGGTATATTCTGATTGTCCTAGTTGAATTATATGTATATAGAGCATGTAGAGAGAAGACATTTTCCTTTTTAGAAAATAATCTATCTCATGAAATCAGAGGTCTTAATAAATAAAGAATCCACTACCTTAGGCTTTGGGTTTGTGGAAATGAATTGTCTGTGCTAAAATCACTTATTTTTACACAGCTGTCAATTTCAGGAAAATTTTCATGTCACAAGAATCAAATTTTTACACAACATATTTCCAGGTAGACTGTCCTGTCCCCAAGCACCTGTGCTGTAGAGAGCAAATAAGTTTTCAGTCTACATGATTAACCATCAGCAAGGTCATAATTAATTTAACTGTATAATTATTATACATCATTTTCAATCATCCATAGACTCCAATATGAAAATGAGGACTTTCTGCTAAGATGTGAAATGAGTGGAGGGATTACACCAGGGCTGATATAGAAAAATGCAATGTTTTGTTATACATGTTATATGTACATGTAAATGTATCAAAGTTAAATACATCTTCAGGATTTTTGTTTCTTTGGTTGGTTCTTTTAATTTGTTTTAATTTATTTATGCTCCTCTATGGCAAGCTGTTTTACTATTTATTTTAACTTCAAGATATCTAATAATTTTATAAGATATCTCATATAGTTTATAAGATATCTTATATACTTTATAATATATCTTCTAAAGTTTATAAGATTCCTTATAAAGTATATAAAATTACACAATACATTGTACAGTGTTCAAGAAAATTATATGATATCTTATAAATTATATAAGATATCTCATAATATATACGATATCTTGAAGTTAGAATAAATAGTAAAACAGCTTGCCATACTCCTCTAATTGAAATTTTTGTGAAATCTGGAGATGACTGAAAGTGAGATCACACTTGGGGTCCACTAAGGGTTTCAGGTATTAAATAGTAGGAAGTTCATATCTGCAACATCAGTATTTCCCAAGGTCTTTTAAACCTTACTGGACATTTTGTCTAGTTAATGTGGGGACTTCTCTGGACCGATGACCATTTTTACTGGTCATATTATTAATTTTATTATTTTTCATATAAAAAATTCTGAAAATTTACTGGACATTTGGTCCAGTTGAGGAACAACTTTTACCGAACTATACCCAATTTTACCAGTCATTTGCCAATGTCTGATGGACCTTCTGAATGAGTGCGACATATCAGCCTCCATACCAGACCCAGGATGGGTATTAGAGTTATGACTTAAATGATATTTTTTTATGGATTAACTGACTTACTGAATTGTTATGATTTTTTTGTAGGAAATGTCCAGGTTAAATATGTACAGCTGTGAAGTATGTAATGACAACCAGTCTAAGTATAAGTGTCCAATATGTGTAACAAAATAGTAAGTTACCATTTTAATAAAATGAATTTGAAATAGATATCAAAGGATTTTTCTACTTTATGGCTTTGAATTATCTGTATCCAATTCGCTATGTTTGAGGGGATATTTTAGATATGCAAACTTTTGTAATCTTCAAGAGTTCAAAAATTAAAGAGCATATATTATACATGTTATAAATTTAAAGTAAATCATATTGCTTTTACTTTTTTTGATGATTTCTTACAATTGATATTAAGCCTTTTTAATGGGACCTAATTTTGTAAAAAAAAAAACCAAGTTCATTCGAACTTGAAATAACTCCAACACCATGAGTATTAAGCGCTACTTTATCAATCTTTAAATGTATATTCAGAACTTCAATAGCACAAATACATGTAACTATATAACTCAGACTGGTTTTATTGGTCTTTTTGAAGCCATCCTTCAAAATTTACGTACGTATGTGGTAACATTTGTTATGAAGAGAAATCCAGTTTTTAGTAGAAGTGTTTTGCATATCTTTTGCAAACCTTTTATCTGGAAAACTGTATACAAATTGTCAATATCTTTTTAGCTCATCTGACCCAAAGGGTCAAGTGAGCTATTCTCATCACTTGGCATCCGTCATCCGTCGTTGTCTGTTGTCGTCTGTAAACTTTTACAAAATCTTCTCCTCTGAAACTACTGGGCCAAATTGAACCAAACTTTGCCACAAGCATTATTAGGGTATCTATTTAAAAAAATATGTCCGATGACCCCGCCTTCCAACCAACTTGGCCGACATGGCTAAAAATAGAACATAGGGGTAAACTGCAGTTTTTGTCTTATATCTCAAAAACTAAAGCAATTAGAGCAAAACTAATGGGGAAAAATGTTCATCAGGTCAAGATCTACCTGCCATGAAATTTTCAGACGAATCAGTCAACCCTTTTTTGGGTTATTGCCTTTGAATTGTTAATTTTAAGGAAATTTTGCAGTTTTAGGTTATTATCTTAAATATTAGCCAGTTGGAACAAGACTTAGCAGAAATGGTCTTTAGATGGTTCTCTTTTCGAAATATATCCGTTGACCTGGACTGTCAACCAAGATGACTGCCACATCTGAAATTAACATAGAATCCTATAGAAAAACCAGCCAAATTGACTGCAACACTTAAATTTTTAGGTCTGCTCAAGGTGAAAATTTAAGTACAGGTGAGCGAAACAGGCTCTTGAGAGCCTCTAGTTTTAATCTTACTGTCTCAGCAAATCAATAACAAGGTAATATTTTGTCATTTTAGCTGTTCAATGGCTTGTTATAGTAAACATAAAGGTAAGTTTACTGTATAATTATAGTATATCAAACTAATATTGAAATTCATATAACATGTATAATGTGTAATTTTCTATTTTTCATGAACTGCTTAGCAGTTTTAAGGTATTTGAAAAAACAGGTTATAGATACAAACTAACAATTTTTATGGGTTCATGGACTTAATAAAATGTTATGTTTAATTTTCGAGGTTAAGTACACCATGCAGTGAAGGTTGTAGTGAAAACAACATTTTGTATAACCTGTTCAAACATTTAAAACTAACCATATTAATTTACATATGTAACTGCTCCTTATTTGTTCCCCTAATATATTGGCTGCACAACAAGCCTCCCACAGATGTTATACCCCATATCTTTTAATTTTACTCTATGTTAAATAATATATGATATTCATATATTTTGTACATGTTAATTGTATTGATTATTTAGTGAAAACATAATTTTTTTTATCAGAAACTGTATGTAGCAAAGAAACTAAAGATATAAACATGGAACAAGAACAAGACATGGAACAAGTACAAGACATGAGCTCCACACAGACAGGTAACAATGACAAGTATATTTATATATAATCCAACTTGAGGTTTTGTAAATGACCTGATGTTCCTTTCAAATGTCTCTGATCTTCCATACAGTGTAATGGGAATCAGGTCAGTAATTATTGACAAACTTCAGAAACACAATATACCTAACTTATTTTCATGAATGCTGAATACAAACAAGGAAGTGTTTTTCGACTTGACAAAGATATGTCTACATATGGGCAATTTCTGATTAGCATTTTTTTGTCTCTAAATTAAATATGGTTTGATGCATACTTTGAGTCTCTGTTGTTGCACCCCCCCCTCCCCCCATTCATTTTTTCAAATTAGCTCATAATTAAATACATATGACATGTTATTTATATTTTGTTTAATAGATTCTCCTTTATATGCAGTTACAATTTGATGGAGTTAAGGGAAGGATTGATTGTTTGTATAATATGTTTATTTTAAATGTTTCTGTTTCTTTTATGTTCTTGTTTATTATATTTTGGTGGCAATCGTTATGTTTGGATTGAAAACCAATAAAATATTCTGATTTTGCTTTAAATTTTGGTTTTTATTTATCAAAAAGAAATATAGATTCTACTTCAGGTATGAGTGAGATATGGAATTTCTTCCCCGAGAAAGTTAAATTTTTTATTTTTAAAAATTATCGAGGGTGGAGAATTTCTATAATTCACAAGTAAATTGAAGGAGAATCTGTTTCTCCTTTGATCTTCATCAAAAACCTCAAGAAAATGTCGTTGTTACACAATTTGTTTACATGAACATCATTTCGGAACTTCTCTAATTTATCAATCCGATAAACGTAAAATCTGTGAATACTTGTTTGGAAATTGCTGGAGACTTTTAATCCCCATGGGAATTAAATAATTTTTAGTTCGCCTCATTGAAGTTGAGGGGGACTATTGGAGTAACCTCGGCATCCAAGTCCGCGTGCACGACCACAGCCAGTTCTCAATTACTAGTTGACATAGAGTCATATAATTTTGTGTGCAGGTGCATGATGAAGAGTCTGACCATGTGGCTCAAGACCTGCAATGAACTTTGACCTGAGGGATACGAAAGAAGTCCATAAAAAAATTTATAATTGCACCATGATATATGGACCTACTGTAACAAAACCAACCATGATAACTGAATAACTAGTTTTATTTTAAAAGTGTATTTACCTGAGGCATTTAACATAGAAATATTGAAAGGATTAAATAAATAAAACCAAGAAAAGTTTTATTCTACATGGAGAGCATGAAAGAGGTACATTTTACTTTGCAGAAGGAGACTTTTTTACCATGGCTCGTGATTTCTCAAATTACGGAAAAAGTAGACTGACACCACAACCCGATATTTCAACTGGATATGTGCCAGTGTATGGCGATCGTTTTGAGCCATCTCCCATGTTTCAACGAAACTTACAGACTTAATGGCAGCCTATTATTTCATGACTTCTGTAACAGGAAAACAATTGTGCGTCTTGTCCGATGTGACAGTCTTCATCATGTACATGACCAATATTACACAGTTGACTTGCTTTTAAGTTTTATGTCAAAAATCAGTTTTAACATACAAAGTGACATACAATCATACTACTTAGTGTGAGGGTGTATCTCAGGGAGTAACACAGCCTTCCACCAAAATAAGGTCACTCTGACCTACTTATCGCGCTTCATTGACTTAGGTTAAGTTTTACGTCCAAGTTCAGTTCTCCGATACCAAGGGATCTACAATCATATTACTTAGTGTGAGGGTGCATCTCAGGGATTAACATAACCTCCCACCAAAATCAGGTCGCTCTGACCTACTTATCGCACTTTATTTAGTTAGGGTAAGTTATACCTCTGAGTTCAGTTCTCTAATACCAAGTGACCTACAATCATATCATTTGCTGTAATGGTGCATCTTGGGCAGCTACAAAGCCACACACCAAAATTAGTGGGAATGAGGCGAAGTTTGTAATCATAGATTTCTGGTTAACCACTGGGCTGAGAAGTGTGGAAATGCGCCAAGTTTTTTTGCGAGAAATATAATTTAATGTCATGATACTGTATATTATGGTCCACATACCTCATTCATTTCAGTTGTAAGCAATACCGGGGTATGTAAAAAGCCAAAACAATGACCCAAAATTCAAATGCCAAAGCTAATTAAAGAATAAGACTAAATATATTGCATTAATTTGCAAATTTAATTGAAAGCTTTTATTTTTCAGTGAATATGATACAGGAAGAAATTTGTGAAGAACATACAGGAGATATGGTTCCAATAGAAAAGTTAAAACAATTAGGTACTTGCAATGACTTGGATATTGTATAAACTTGAATTAATTTCTGAAACCTCAGAATTTTTGCATTTTTTTAGTCTAAATACCAGCATAATAAGATTTTTTTTCCAGTAAGTAGCATTATTTAAGAGTAATTTTTTAAAAAACGAACAAATATAAAAAAGATTTTAAACCCCAAATACATGTATTGTGAATTTCCAATAGAAATCAAGTATACTTGAAAAATTTTAAATATTATATTTCGTAAAACCAGTACCGTCAATTGGGATATTTTGGTTTATTTGGTGCCTTTTGTAAATGTGCAATTTAAAATATTAGACATGAAGTTAGACACAAGATCCCCTTTTAAAATTTGTAAAACCAGTATAGTAAATTGGTTTATTTATTGCCTTTTGTAAATGTGCCAAAATTAAACTCACTTTGATAAAACAAATCTAAAAAATAAAACCTCAAAAATAATTTAAACTTCTTATTAACATTGATTATCAAGTTTTAATGGTTATATTCATATTGTAATCATATTTTCTATCAAATCAAACTTCAATTCATTAAGATTTTAAAAACAGCTGGTAAAAACAACATTACCATTAAACAAGACACTACTTATCAAACCAATTTTTAATTTTATTTTTAAAGTTTTATTTTTTGAAAGTGTTAAAATTAAACACAGTAATGACACAGAGAGCCAAAATTTAATATCCATGTTGTTTTCGAAAACCACCAAAATATCCTGATTTACAGTATTTAAATGTTTTTCAATTTTTGGTGCAACACAAGGTAGTAATAACTTATTTAAGGAAAAGAAATAGAGTAATGTTCTGCTAATGATTTTTTAGCTCACCTGGTCTGAATCATGTATGTTGATTATGCTAATCAAGCTAAAAACATGGCGGCCATGACTATATCTTGAAAACTATAAATGATAAAATGATCCTTTTGTCGAGGCCTACAAAAGTTGCCCTAGGTTGAAGTTGTATGACAACTCCTTATACGAGTTATTGCCATTGAAAACCAAATTCAACAGTTTTTTTTAAGTTTTTGGCTTCTGTCTTGAATACAATAACAGATGGATAGAAACTTTCAAGTAGTGAAATGATCCTCATTACCAGGCCTACATAATCTTCAGTGGTCAAAGTTGTATAGCTACTCCTTTTAGGAGTTTTCCTGGTTTCCAGGAGAACTCTGTTCCATGGATTTTGATGAAACTTCATTTGAAGGTTGGACATAACATGTAGATGTGAATGCAGCAAGATAATTATCGCTGGATGCTTGCAAAGGGAGATAATCATACTTAAGGATTTTACATTTAAAAGTTGTAAACAGCTGATTGGATTTTTATTACACTTTACACAGTTGTAGTACACTATCTGTAGAAGTGCACGTAGAAATATGGTTGCAGTCCAAAATTTGGAATGGGAGGTAATTCAACTTATACTCTGAAACAGTATTGGTTTTAAACAATACACAGGTAACTTTGGAATACCAGTATTCCAAAGTTTGCACAAGGGTGGGGGGGGGGGGGGGTATCACTCGATGAGGTCACTCACAGTTCTAGTTTCATTCAAAGTTGCAACCTGTAATCTTACATTTGACTTAAATTTTAAATGGAAATTGATTTAATAGTAACATTTATATCTGTTTTCATCATTAAGTAACAATCGACCATTATGAAGATGTTTCAAATAATTTTAAAAACTCTTCACAAATCCATAAAAGTGCAAGAAATAATAATGTCAGAATATGTTCTTTTAAGTGATTCCTGTTTTGTTGGTACATTTCATTGAGTTTACAGAAAGTAATGAAAATTTTGTAAAAAGTATGGACTCTCCAAAATTTTTATTTTTCAGTCCAGCAGAATGACTTACCATTTATTAGACATAACAGAGTTTTAAAATTTATTTCATGGATTTAATATAGCAATAAACTTTTGGTTTCATTTAACATGTTGAATACCTTGGAACTTGCTAGTTTTTCAGTGAACTTAACTTATTTTTGCAATTTCAGTACCGATTCTTTATTCTCACTACAGTAAAGGAAATTACTGGATTTTTGATTATTAACAACTAGACTCTAAAGTAACAGGTTATTTCGACATTACTTATAATAACTACAAGGAGTTGGCATTTGTCTATTTGAAACAGATTATCACAAAAACTATGTTATTTTTGTCTGAATACATTTAAATATGAGTGTTTTCCATTTTCAGAGCATTCCATTTCATTAAGACAGATCCTGGAAAACCCACATTTAAGGAACATTTTACAAGATTTGACTACTAACACGAATCCAGCCAAACAAATGGACAAATTAATGCAAGAACCAATATTTACCGAGTTTGCTGATGTGTGTTTACAGATTGTTGAACCTAAAACAGAGGAAGATACTTAATTAAAAATATTACTCCAACATAATTTTTTTTTCATGCTAACTCTAATCATACATATGAGAAGGGCAAAGCAATTTCATGGAATTTGTTAGTGGTATAAAAACAAGTGTTTGGAATATATTCCGATGTTTTTTCAGACATGTGCACAGTACTGATTCATTAGTCTCATGGTACATGTGGTTCACTCTTGAGTGTGCTAGGTCATATGTTCGATCTCTAGTCAGATAAATCAAAAGACTTTAGAATTGGTATTTGCTGCTTCTACCTTAAGAATTTAGGTGTAAGAACAAAAGATGGTCGGCTCAGTTAGAATAATATACATGTATCGGAATGGAGTGACAGGTCCTCCTGGGAGGTTGCCTGATGACATGTTAAAAATCAGCTCCTTGTGTCAGTTTAGTACAAAGCACGTCCATATCATATCAGGATGTTCTCATCCTGATATGCAAGTAATAATTGCCACTGTAAATAAGCCAATAATCAGTCAATCAATAATATGTGAAAAAGATTATTTTCATTTTTTCGGTGAAAAAAACTATTTTTGAATAGCCAAACTGTATTACTTACCTAATTCACACATTGTATATTCTTTACTACAAATTTATCCAAAATTTACCTTGGTGTGCTGTATTGATTGTCTCTGTGTTTAATGTTTTCAATTTTCATTGTAAAATTGAAAGGAAAGATTTTCTTCACCTGTTATTGTGTGTTGTTGTATGCATGTTCTTAAATATACAGATGTATATTGACATTTAACAAAGAATTACACTGAAACCAATGCTAAGGGCCAACATAAACTTGCAGGAAGATGCAAGATGTTTCACTGTAAAAACATTACTGCAACGTGAAGCTGAGGAACAGCAAGAAAGGTGCTGTTCATTTCTTGTAACCTATGAAGTGTGTAGATATTGCATCAAGAATTTATCCACCATATCCTTTCTTACTTGTCAAAGTCCTGAGCTTTAATAATGCAACAGTTGCATAAGGCTTTCAACAATAAAACATACACTGTATGATGCACAAGAAAACACTTTAATAAGAAACATACGAACAAAAGATCCAATTTTATTTAAATCATTCACAGACATTGCTATTTGGATCATTACATTCAAAATTTCAACCTTACAATATTCTTTACCTGAGATTCTCATATGAAATTATCCAATATTGACATACACTTCCATTCAAACAATCTTTTATGACATTACTTGTATATGTACATTCATTTAATAGATAAATGCCTAATTTTATATACCCGTAAATTTACAGGCTATCACAGTTATTAGATATGTTACTTGTATTCATCACATTCATTTTTTGGACATGATTGAATAAATTATTTTCTCTCATTACAAGCGGTTGAAGACAACATTTGCTGGTGTGAGACACCCATGTGGAATATCCTTTTCTTACATTTCTATGTGTTTGGGACAGTTATATTCCATGTGAGACACCAGTATGAGATTCATGCCTCGCATCACATGACTACCTTGACGTAACAATGCAAAAAAATGTCACGTTACAATGCTAGAACTTCAGAAAACACATAACTTTGCACAAATGGTATGACAACGTCGAAATTAACATCGCTTCAATTTGAAAACCCCTCAAGCGCAACCTAAAAGATTTCTTTTTAAAGTTTTGTACAAAACCAAAATGCATACAATCTATTCGAATATAGACTTTTTTTTCCACTAGGTTCCTTACCAGTAGTTTAAGAGAACACATTTTTATGTCATGGCGGCCATGTTTATTACCTTTAATTTTCAGCGGAGAAATGTGAGAAAAATAATCAGTCATGGTAAAAAAAGGGGGATTGGACAATTCAACCCTCGGGTTCACATTTTCTATCATCAGAAACTCGGCAAGCCTCGTTTATGACTTGAAAATGTGAACCCTCAGGTGGAATTGTCTTATCTCGCATCTTAGACCATGGCTGATTATTATAGTCTTACATCCCGTGACACAAAATAAAAGTACATTTCAATCGACATCATAATATCAAAACGTCCAGAAAAAATCAACCTTCCCAGATTTGGACGGAAAATTTCAAAAAGATATTGCTAATGAAAAGAAAACTAATACATAAATCTCATGTAGAATTTAATTTCACGTTTTACTATAAAACCAAATTTCATATGATCTTTACGATTATGATGTTACTTTTTCTCTAGAATCCCTCGTTTTGTAGCAAGAATTTTCTGTCATGGCGGCCATTCTTACTATCAAGCTATTTCTTTAAATTCCACCCTTGGAATCACATTTTTTATTGTCTGATACTCGGCAAGCCTCATGTCTGACAGAAAATGTGACACCTCGGGTTGAATTCCCCTATCCTACATCTCTCTGTATGAAAAATAGTTATAATCTTTCTATTTCATGTGCAAATAAATCATCTCTTTGTTTAGGATACATAACAGAATATGCATTTTCTACATTTTTTGATAATAATTTGTTGAAAATGTTCTGTAAATTAAGCCTAGTATCTTGAAATGTGCTTTGTTAGTTCATACTGGTAATTACCAGTATAGAATACTAGACAGAGGTATTTAAAATTTAAATAAAGATAATGATTTTATCAGTTATGATGGTAATTTTATGATTTCACACACTTGTAATTCTGATCTACTCAAAGATAACCTAGAAACTGACAAGCTATTCCAGAAACGTTATTTGACTTGTCAGTAACCATCAATTGCTTATCCTTATGCTGTACATTTTCACTCCATCACCTGACCATCAATTCAAAGAAAATCCCTTGTACTCTTAACTACTAATTCATGAAGCCATCTGATTTTTCCAAATAAAATTTAGAGCTCAGTCCTACATGTAGATCATGACTGTTTAAATGAGTTGTAAATTACTAGGCGAATGTCCAACATCATGACCTTGATGTTTTTTCATTCATTAAGGATTCATATCTTTTCTTTATTAGATGAGCAGACATTTTTGGTTGTCTCTGTCGAGTAAATAATCCTTTCCTGTTGCCGACTACTCTGGTTATTTCTGAAATCAGAGAACAGAATATCTAAAAGCAATTTATTTTTTATTTTAATTTATATATACTAGTTTTTCTAAAGAGGTATAGAAAAAAAAACATGTGTGAATGTATTTTTTATTATTATTGGCCCAAAAAACAGATAACAAATGATATATTATTTCTGGTTACTTTTCTCCATGTTACATATATAAAGTAGATTCTTATTTAGTTTTATGGGTTATCTCCCCATTTTCAAGCATTACTGATTATTTATTTAATGAGGTGTTATTCCACTTATAGTAAAATATGGTATATTGTGATAAAAAGTTTTTATTGTGCCAAAAGAGAACTGATGACCTTCAGAGACAAAGCTCTAACTCTTGTCAATTCAGACAAGAATAAAGCACATTTCACCAAAATTTTTGTTCAAATTCACAATCTCTGGAATCATTGCCTTGTAACCATTAGCAGCTACAACAAATTCTCAAGATCAAAATAAGGACTGAAAAACATTTACTTTTAATTTGAGGGTGCAAAATTTATACATTTCTCTATTGCAAACATACAAATTTGTACGAGTTACCTCTCTAAGGTAAAGATAATGTGACATACTGCCAAACTTTACATTCTATAAACACTCATATATTACTAATAAACTACAGGGAAAATGTCATGGATTTATATACCATAATATTTCCTTCATACCTTGATCTGTCATAAAGTCTGCAAAGACCCAGACCATTTCTCCAACTAAGAATTTAGTTCTCAGTTTATCAAATACTTTATGGTATTCTGTCAGAAATTCTACTTGATACTCTTCAGTAAAAATAAAAGATTGCTCCTAAAAGAAATTGTGCTTCTTTCATTGATGGAAGAGCAAAAAAAAAGTTATGCAAAATAAAAAATATGTACACAATAGTCAAATTTCCAATTAATGAATTGCTCATGACAACATAGGGCCAATTGGTGTAAATTGTGATATAAATGTTGTGATATGATATTTTGTATAGTGCCCTAAATGGAAACATTTCTGAATATTTCATACACAAAAAAAATACATATAATTCTTTTATGTAAAAGGAATATGACCTGTTGAAAATCGGTACAATGTACATGTGACCTCATCTCCCACTGCTTTTTTATCCAATCAAATCATGTCGTTGAAGGAATACATAAATAAAAGTAGTTCTGCACTTTGTTTACATTGGGAACATAGTGATCTTGATCACATTTCATAGGTTTTTGCTTTTATGTTTTAAATAATTGTAAATTCCACTTTTTTTTAATTCTAAGTCTCTAGGGTAGATATAGACAATTTTTACATTAACAGCCAGCACAAAAATATCTCATGTAAATAGATGTCAGTTCACAGAATAACTCACCTAGGCGTGTTTGTGAAATTGTTTATTTTATGAGGTATACTTAAATGTGCTTGGGCTTAGCGAAAGCATGCATGACATGATATTTTGACAAAACTGTTTGCGATGAATAAGAAATTGAACCATCATTTTCACTGGTCAATTCAACCATTCAACCTCAAATAAACTATCAAGACCCACCCCAGAACAGTGTGTATGAAGATATTTTTACTCACAATCGAAAGTTAATCGCATAAATGTGCTTTTGAACATGTGTACTTTATTTATTTGTATTGTTTCTTTTTTCATTGTTTGATAATGTCTGTGTCTACACCATTGGCCAAAATAAAGTATTAGAGCTTTTTAAATAATTAAATAAAAAAATATATTATCTAGCGATAAGTTCTAAGGCGGGAATGTGTATATTTTGTGCACATACTGATTTAGTACAATCATCATCGGTGTGTATTTGCAAGAAATTTGCAAATATCACATTTCCAAATTCTTTTGATGTCATGTGAGTTCACTGATAAAACAAATCAATACCATTAATGTTGTGTTCATGTTTTTGGCCAATGAAATGAAGCAAACTTTTTTAATTTGTTCAATACAAACACTTGTGTTTTAATTGTATGGTCAAATGCTAAGCCGCAGTGCATTGAAGTGTAATAGGTACTTTCATGTTTTCATCTTATCCCACATCAACATATTAAAGAGCCTATTGTTCTACCACAACACAATTTCATATTAACAACTTAGAATATTTAAATGTTTTAATCAACTGATAAAATTTGGTGAAATATCTTTCTAAAACGATTGAACAGAAAATTCCTAGTTAAACATTGTGAACAGATATGACAGTATACCTCATGTAATCCAGCCACAGTATCAGTACCATACTCTGATACAATAACAGATATATTTAGAAGATTATGCCAGGCTACAAGGTCGTTTTCTAGTTGTCTTTGTATAAGTTCTGTATGTCCACAGTCTGAATACCAACCAAAGTAGATGCTGATTAACAAAATGTCTACATATTTTGTCTGAAAAATATAGAAACAATAATAACAACTATAAATTTGTCTTGAACTGATAATGTAATGCTAGGCCTTATCTTCAAGTTTCAAGTTTTGATGGATGTTTTAACATGGAATATAAAGATTTTTTGATTAATTTCATATACATGTATTTTTAAATCTATTTTCGGGGGGTCCACTTAGATCCCTCCTTGCTGTAAATTTTTAAACAGACTGTTGTCTCATTCTTCCCCTCACCTTTTTATTTTGTCATTTATGGGTTTTCCACTTTAAAACAGTGAGGAAGAGTTGCACATCACTAAATTGTCAACTTACTGCATAATCTCCTAACGGTGCCGTATTTGTAACAATAGTTACAAGTCTAGTTGGGTCCAACTTTTTAGTATGTTCAATCAATGTCCTGTGAAAATATACAAAATAAATGGAAATTCTAATATTAAGTTCTAACCAAGTATCAGCAGTTGTGGACAAGGAAAAAAATGTGGAAAAAGTTAAATAAAATACTCAAAATGATATAGTGCATATTTAAAAAAAAATCAGAATGACAAAATAAATAATAAATAAATTAAGTCTAAAACCATTTACAGATAAAGCTTTACCTGAACAAGCTCTTCTGTTTGAAATTCAGAGAGAAGTACTACCCATGGTGAAAATGTTAGTTATAATATCACGTGAAAATACTGACATTATATAGATTCTTTGTACACCTTGTATTGTTTTTAAGGTAAAAGTGAAGATTGAAATGTTAAAAGTTATATGGAAGAATTAAGTTAACAATAACCTCCCTTCAATGCATAGTTTAATCTGTCTAGTTAACATCTCGTAGAAAAATATGCATGAATGTGAATAGAAATTTTCACAGGGACAAAATCTCAACTAACCATGTGAAAACCACCAAACACCTAAATTGAAGAAGTCAAATTAAATCAAAATAAAATTTCATGACTTACTTAAAGTATGGTCCTGACTCCGGTATATTTATGTTTGGTTCATTTGCCATTGACCAAAAAACTACAGATGGTCTATTTTTATCTCTTCTCACCATTTCTTCTAATACTTTTAAATGATGTGACAGTGACTCATTTCCATAATTTTCAGCACTGGAAATTAAAGGATAAAATTCCTAATTCCATGATATTATTTTTCACAAAAAAAATAACAAATTATGATTTGTGTAATCAACTCTTAGTTAAACCTTCAACCCAGATATCGTAAACTCTGCAGAATGTTTATGGACATATTGAAAATGTGCATTAAGAATCATGTTATTTAAAGAATTCTTTTTGTAAATTTTTCACCACAAAAAAAAACAAAAAAACAAAAACAACAAAAAAACTGAACCTTGTCATTATTGAGAATATCCGTTTTACTGTTAGCTGAGTTAAGGGTGCATGATTTTTCAGATCCAATATACTTGAGGTATGGAATGAATATTAAATGTAATCATTTGATACATTGTATAAAATAAATGCAACCCGATCAATTCAGTCTTTGAGACATTTTTATTTTCAAGATTATTATGTTCCCATCATTACATGGTCAGGACATTGGGTTTAATCCATGTCAATCATTCTGTTTTTATGCTTCCAAGTAAATAATTTTTTTCAGACTTTTTGCAATTCATGTAGGTGTAGATGTTGAACAAGTAAAAGTTGCTATTCGATCAATCAAAGTCCTAATGCCTAATTACAATAATTGTACCAGAATAAATTATTTTGCTTTTTAGAATGTCACTACAACAAATGGATAAAACTAAACCTTTTCAAGCCAATAGCAGGAGTCTCATCTGTGATGACAATGCCTAGTTGGTCACATTGGTCCATTATTTCCTCAGCATATGGATATACAGATGTCCTCATACATGTAGCCCCTAACCATTTCAATAAATTAAAATCTTTAGCTATTATAGGCAGGTCTAATCCTCTACCTCTTATCTACAAAAAATGTTACAGGATCATATTATTGAAACATTGAATGTCATAAAATACAGAATGATCATCTGATGATGATTCCAATATTTCGGGCTCATGTCAGTAATATACATATCATTTATACTAAAACAGTTGCTGACCAAATTTAAATATGCCACATAGTAGGTATAGTATAAATTATTACAGAAATTTACAGGGATTATAAAATCTGACATTATTTTCTTGTTAAGTAGACTGAAACATCTGCACTTGAAAATATGCCAACGTACAAAAAGGTATTAAAAAACAAGAGGCTCACCAGAGCCTGTATCGCTCACCTGGAGTCTGGTTTTCATTGGACAATTAATCAACTATTTGACCAAGTTTGTTGCAATTGGTTCAATTGTTCAGGGAAAATTTGTTGAAGATTTATTTTTCATAAGGTTTAATGTTAAAATATGTTCCCTGATGGTGGTAGTCCTGGCAGGAAGTTGATAAAATTGACCAGGAATAAGGGTGAACCTTAAATAAATGTAACAGAACCCGACCTCAAATTACACAAACCAATAACTCCTAAATAGAATTTGGGATTCTCTTCAAAATTTCAGGGTAGGTAGATCTCAACATGGCAAACATTTTTCAATTTACATTTCACTTCTATCTCAAATACTTTTGGAGATAAATGCAAAAATGTTAAAATTTTGAAAATTTGACAAAAAAAGGGCAATAACTCCTAAATGGGTTTCGGGATTTCTTTTAAAATTTCAGGGTATGTAGATCTCAACATGGCAAACATTTTTCAAATTTACATATCACTTCTATCTCAAATAGTTTTTGGGATAAATGACGAAAAATGTTAAATTTTCAAAATTTGACAAAAAAAGGGAAATAACTCTTAAATGGGTTTTAGCATTTCTTTCAAAATTTCAGGTTAGGTAGATCTTGTCATGCTGATCATTTTACTCAAGTCAGATTTTTGATATCTGTTACGGTTTTTAAGTTATAAGCCAAAAACAACACATGCACCCCTATATTCTATTTTTAGCTACGACAGCCATGTTTTATGTCAGATCAAAATAAATTGAGGATCGTTTGTAGAGGACATGTCATAGATCATTCCTATTAAGTTTCAAACCAATCGGCCCAGCGGTTTCAGAGGAGAAGATTTTTGAATGAAAAAATTTTGAAAATTTGACAAAAAAAGGGCAACAACTCCTAAATGGGTTTTGGGATTTCCTTTAAAATTTCAGGGTAGGTGGATCTCAACATGGCAAACATTTTTCAAATTTACATTTCACTTCTATCTCAAATAGTTTTGGAGATAAATGACAAAAAATGTTAAAATTTTGAAAATTTGACGAAAAAAGGGCAATAACTCCTAAATGGGTTTTGGAATTTCCTTCAAAATTTCAGGGTAGGTAGATCTTGTCATGCTGATCAATTTTACCCCGTCAGATTTTCGATATTTGTAACGGTTTTTGAGTTATAAGCAAAAAACAGCAATTTACGCCTATGTTCTATTTTTAGCAACAGTGGCCATGTTTTTCATCGGATCAATATAAAATGAGGATCGTTTGTGGAGGACATGTCATATATCATTCCTATGAAGCCTCGATCCAATCTGCCCAGCCGTTTCAGAGGAGAAGATTTTTGAAAATTAGCCAATCAGAAACAAGAATTGCCTCTGGTGGCCATGTTTCTTGACCAATCAGAACTAAATGAGGAAACTTTGTTGAGGACCTTCCATACACCACTCATGCAAAGTTTGGTTGGAATTGGCCAAATGGTTTCTGAGGAGAAGATGTTTGAATGAAAAGTTTACGACGGACGGACGGACGGACGGACGGCGCGACGGACGGACGGACGACGGACGAAAAGTGATGGCAAAACCTCACATGGCCTTTGGCCAGGTGAGCTAAAAACAGTAATAGGTGATGTCTTACTTTTATAATTTTTTCAGGCTCATTGTGATTTTAAGATAAAAATAGAACTGTGAGTGACCTCACTGAGTGAGACTTCCCCCTTGCAATACTAGGAGTTGTGCTTACAAGCTTTAAACATGTAAAAACTCTTAAGTTGGATTATCTCCCTTTGTAAGCATCTGGCTTCATGCACATCTACATATGATGCCCAACCTTCATATAAAGTTTCATCAAAATCCATTGAAGGGTTTAGGAGGAGTTGCACTTACAAGGGACAGACAGACGGATTGATGACAGACAGACGGACGCTGAGACAGACAGACTGACAGACAGGGTGATTCCTATATACCCACCCAAAACTTTGTTTGTGGGGGGTATAATGAAGAAAAGCTCTAATGCTTGGACTTTGTCTTGTGCATGTAAGAATTTTGTATATAGAATTTATTAATGTATCCCAACTATTCGATTAAAATATTTCATTATTTGCTTACATCAGCATCTTCATGTTTCCCTACACCATGACAATAGAATGCTCTGTCATTGATTAAAAGTTGAGTATTGGTGACTTTAATTGTCCGTACACCAAACGGCTGTCTGTAAACATCAGTTCCCCCTGCTGACTTTAATGTTACCTGAAATTAAAAGCCACGAAAATATGACTTGTACTATAACTGATGTCAAAAATATATTTAAAGGCACACTGACAATGACTTTTAAGGATGTTTGCTGCTCAGTTTCAAAATAATAACCATTTCATAACACTGTTATATATTGATAGTGGATTAATAAAGGAACTAAAAGAGCAAAAAAAAATTATAGGTCCGTGTGCTTGTTTTTGAGATATAAGCCATTGAAAATTTGGCAGGGAAAATATGCTCTCTTGATTTTACATAACTTTATAATTCACAAGTTTTATTTCTCAAAAACCATTAAATAATAACAAGGATTTTATAAGATTTTTAAAAATGGCTTATTATTCTGCATGCAAAAGATCTATGAAAAGAAAAATCGGCATTAGCGGGAAAACTAATTTATGGAATTCAAATGGATAAAACTAGATGACTTGAACATCTGACGAAATTAAAAAAAATGAACAGCGAACATTCTTAAATGTTATTCATGGATGTGACAGTCTCATTCCTCTTTCATTTACATAAGCTGAATAGAAAATATCATACCAGACATACAAGTTAAAATGCCATAGTTAAAAAGAAAATTTTAAAAAAGGTCAGTAAACCCCTATGTTTCCATTAATGATCTTTATACAATGACAATATAACAGTGATCTATACAAGTATTAGGAGGTCCATATAATTTGGCCCTTTCAGTAGATCCAATATAAACAGAATTCCCTCATTCTCATCAAATTTTTGAAAATTCAAGTTTGTTCCGCTGAGAAGGGAAAATTTCCTTTTTTTACTTTTTAAAAATCTAATTAAAATTTAATTAAACAAAATTTTTCTTTTGTTATGAAAATGAATATTGACCAGAAGGATTGTTAATATTTGAATCATAATATAATTACTATATCCTAATATCTCACCTTAAGTGTATATAAGTAAGCTGTTTGTTTTTTACTTATACCATAAGGCCACCAAAGATATACATTCTGTATAGTCATTTGACCTTTCAGATTGTTGTTAGCAGCAACAGTCGTGCCCTCCGTATCCACTGCCTCTACTAAAACATTTGTTGCAGATGAAATGCCTCCTATAGTTATGGTGTATTCCACTATACCTGAGGTATAAATTCACAAAAAGATTGCTTTTAAAAATTCTATCCATAAACAAAACACAATTTAAAATACAAAGACAAAAAAAACAATTATTTCC
The DNA here is from genome assembly GCA_028015205.1 of Mytilisepta virgata. Lineage (NCBI taxonomy): Eukaryota > Metazoa > Mollusca > Bivalvia > Mytilida > Mytilidae > Mytilisepta > Mytilisepta virgata. Next base: position 24,089,348 of record CM051520.1, read on the forward strand.
ATCAGTGTATATTTTGTTGAATACAGGTCTTCCTCTTAACTTGCATTTTAATCAAGACTTTCAGTATTCAACGAAATACAACTTTTATTATGTCATAATGAATTTTTGCAAATCCAAAGAACTGAAATGCATGAAAGTAAATCAACTGACAGTAAACGAAGGCAATTCGTGTGTATGCATATACAAGTTTCATCACATACATTTTTTTATTAAAAAATTGTACATTTTGTATAACAATTAATTCAAATAATATTAGGCTTATGAATTATTTTTATGGTTTGTCTAAAATATATTAACAAAATTAAAATACAGGTATATGTATATGAAATAGTTCTCCAATCCATAAGCCAACTAACAGGAACACTTCAAAACTGGACGTTTTCTCAGAGGGACATAAGGAACATAATGAACTATCTATAAGTCAAGTTTGATTTTGTCATGTGTTTAGTGGTCTCTAGCAATAGCATTTAAAATAAAATTACAAACAATATCTTTAAGACTTAAGGGAAACAATATTTGTGTATCAAAATTTCTTATATAAAATTTGTCTGATCAGTATAAGCATTCAGTGGTGATTGGCATTAACTGGTAATGCTTTATTATAATTATGCAACAAGGCAAATACTTACCATTCGTTCCTTGAATGTCTGTTACTATGGTAATATCATCAATATATACAGTTGGTGTTGTATACAACTTCACAGAACGATGAATTCCTGCATAGTTGAAGAAGTCAAATTGAATAATTTGAGTAACATAATCTGGTGGGTATCTACAATTAGGAACTTTTTAATTTTCATACAGTAAAACAACATTGAACACCTAGAAACTGACACAAATAATAAAGAATATGAATATTAGTGAAGGGACTGAATGTAGTTTTAGAAACCAAAGTTGTTTTAATTATTCAATTCTAAGCAACTCATATTCATCTATATTTACTTTTCTTCAAAACATAATTCTGAAAAACTTCTACAAGTAAGTATGTGAGAAAAAGAAGTCAAATGAAATACACTGACATCTTTAAAGCGAGTAGCCATTATTTTGATAAAATTCATATACTGCTTAAAACCTGAACCTTGAATTGTTGGTTTAATTTAAATTTGCAATCCTGAGATCATATAAATAAAAAATCCCATGATAAATAATGAATGTATAAAGTGAACATGAAATGTTAGAAGCTTATGATACATTTTGGTCAAGACATTTTGTGAACCATTAAAGTTATCTATGACAAAATATCTAAAATTCAGCCTTGAGTTATCTGATTGATACAAGGAAGTATTTGTTCGTCAGTGAATATGAAAGACAATATCAGTTCTATTACCTGTAAGTATCCGTCTTGTAGACTATTTCCCCAGGAGGAAGTGTGTGTGGTGTCAGTCTATTATTGACAGCTACTGTCAGTCTGTTTACTTTATTTCTGTTTACTGTGGAATTTTTCAACTCAATCTCAAATGGAAGATGGCCTCCTGAATGCTGTAGAACTTCCTGAGAATTCACCCACTGAAATGAAATATAAAGCTCACCAAGTTCAATCAAGACTTTAATTGAATGTAAAATCTATTGTTACATTACCCTCCTTCCAAAAATCAATCAGGAAATTCACTATGCAAGGGTTTACCTAAAAAGTTCCAAACTTTTGGTATTCATTAATTTAGAGTAAAAAACTGATTGAGTACCTGTAATTGTGGCTTTCTTAACAGGTGGAAAAATATGTAAATATGATCAATTTGTGAAGAAAGTAGTGCATATGAGTACATATGCATAGCAATATTGCCCAAAATCTCTAATAAGGAGTTTTGCAATGAAGCAAATTTATTTTATTTAAACCCAGTCAACAAGTTATTGTCTAAAAAACATTGCTAAAGTGTTTTATGAAAAGAAACTGTCACTGAAACAAATACCATTAACATTTATAATACCTTACTGCAGTGTGGGAGGTAACTCTTGGTTTTTAAAATTGTCTGCTATATTATACAAAGAAACAAATGTGTTCCTCAACAGTCGTTATAGTTTCTTATACATGTAGTTTTATTAATAAAGTTTGTTACCTTTCAGTTTGTATCTTTCATATGCTGTAAATTAAGAAAGGCCAAAGTGAATAAAGTTAACATTAAATACATACCACAATAGTGTTGTAATGAGCACTATCAAACCTAAGTACCACTCTCCTGGTCAGCCATTCAGAAGGTACATAAAATTCTGTCTCATACCATACCCAACCAATAAAATCTCTTAATGTCTTATTCTGTGTGATGTCATTATAACTGGCTGGCACTGGCATGGGAATTGTCTCCCCTGTCTATAAAATATATTAAGGCAACAATCATTTAAATTTTTATTCTTTATTATAGCATATTTATACTAGAAAAAATCTGTGATTTACTTGTTTTTTCTCAGTATTCATTTAAGGAGGTAGGACTGGGGTAAGGGAGATAACTCCTATTGATGTTTTTTTCTTGACGTCAAACAATAGGAATGACGTGGCATTACTATGACGTACCAAATTTCCTCGCATTAGATGAAGTGAAGAGGTTCGGTAAGGGGCATCTCCGTAACGAATTAAAAACTTTTCCAAAATATGTGCAAAATCGATAATTACATAGGATCTGATATATTGATGAATTATTGTTTAACATCCAGTGGCAATTATGAAATGCATATTACGATGATGAAAAAGCCGCTCGAAATGAAGAAAATGCTGAGTCAATATTTGCAATAATTTCATAAATCCTTACTGGAATTTTCTACTCGTCCCGTAAATTCGTAATATATAATCTAGAATTGGTCCCCCCCCCCCCCCCCCCCCCCTGAGAAGTGTGTGTTTGTTGTGTGTGCTTATCTCGTCCTCATTTCAGTGCGTGGTTGCTTATATCACATTATCCTGTTAGTCTTATACTGTAACAGTAATAGTCCATCACACATAAAATGTCACACTCCTGACATTTTCAGGATTATTTTAAATAACATTTAATTGATGAATCGAATGTTTTAAGGATATTTTCTGCCTTAAATCATATACTAGTAACCACGATTTGTTGTATAGCATATATAAACTACATATAATGAATGATTATACAGCTTCAAATAGTATTATGGGAAAATCTTTATTTTTTTCAATATCTTAATATCAAAATTGATCGAGTATTTTGTGAAAACTTGTGGTTAAAATTTCATAATTTTTTGTCATATAACACACACATATATGATATTTGTTTTAACAGTTTTTTGTAAGAATTAAACGACAGAATTTTTTTACAGCAGTGTTTGAATATTTAATGAGGCAACTGAAAATGAACGAAATTCCTAACATGTCTGGTACTTTTTACCTTTGAATTTGCATATAAAGAATGAATTTTACCATCATATTTCATTTTTGATTAAGACTATATCCCTGTTCTTCAGTTCAACAATTATAACTATTTTTTATCAAACATATGTCCTATGAGAGGTAGTAATATTCATTAACTTGTGTCATCTCATGGAATGAAGGGTACCCCTTAAATGCCCATTTTCAATGACCCCTGTGAAGGAAACGTGTGGTTGAATTTCAACAAAATTTTCTCAGGTGGTGTATTGAGACATATATAATGCATGACGAAACTATGAAAAAAATTAAAAGAGTGGAAAATTTTGGCCTATCCCAGGCCTACCCCCTTAATAACCCCTTCTTTTTTAAAGCCTGGTACTTACCAACAATAACATGTGTGACATGGAAATTACCCCTCCAGCATGCGCAGGAAAATGCAAATCAAACCAAATAATTTTAACCCCCATGGGTAAATGCATGTGTAATCAAATGTGAAAAAAAAGTACAAATTCATAGAATATTTTAAAAGAGGGCTGTACAGCAGAATGTGAACAATGGATTGATTGTTATATGCTTAACATCCAATGGCAAATATTTCATGCCTTTTCTAGAAAAGAACCATTTCAACAATTTATCAAACACAATTCAAATAAGGGAGGGACAGGACATAAAGGGGAACTGCCACTGTAAAAAGGTGGATGGTTGGATGACAAGAAAATTGAGCCTTGTAGCAGCCATTAGACTTTTCTTTTTCTAAACTACAGAAGGAGTCTCATGCATGATCCAACACATTTGCCTGTGAACACAATGAAGCTGAGACTCATGAACAACAAAAATTTTCTTTGCACATTGCATTTTATCAATTTTCGGCAAACATGAAAACCCCTGAAATAAAAACTGCAAATACACTGTTATAATCGTTCGAGATTCTGATGGTCTTGGATATAACATTCCTACACTTAAAGGTTCTGAATGGCCTACACTTGATCGAAAATCATCACTAACACTATCCTTCAAAATAAAATTTGTGTCAATCTTCACTTTCTCATCATACTCATTTGTCAAACCATTGTCAGCCATTACTGTTGATGGTTTTTCTTTCTCTGTCCAAAACCAGACAGTGGGTATGTAAGCAAATATCAATACCAGTGAAAACAGACAGATTTTCCATATTTTGTGCCTTGGATACATTTTGATACACAATCTAATGGGGGCTGCAATTTTAAATGGTCATGTGATTTAAGGTGATATCATGTGACAACTAAATACAGACATGCTAAAATGAGTATTCCAATTTTCATTTAATTAAACATGGTTTATCTCTTAAATCTCAGTGTTCAGTAGTTTCATATTCCTGTAATTTTTTGCAAGAGTTCTGTCTCTCTACAAAGTAATGCCACATTCTTAAATTTTGTAATTGTTTTCCAAATCCTTTTTTGTGCCAGGAACTGTATATGAAGTATAGTATTATATGATCCCTGTTTGTGCAAAGGGAAAAACATATACCCAAGTGGGCATTCATTAAAGACATACATTTTGATGTTTGGAATATATTATCAGTCACTTTTACATGATAAATCCATATTACATTGAGATACCTTCATGATATTAGAGAAAGTTCTTACAAACTAGCCAGAAATAACAAAATTTTACGTCATTAAAGTAGACATTAACATTAACAAAGTACAGATTTCAAATCAACAAAATGAGAAAATCCTTGGTTTAGATAAATTTTTTTAATAGAACTTCACATGTACATTCATGACCAATACCTTGGCTTGGCAAAATTCATCTAATTAATCATCGATAGGTGTGGTAAACGGGGCAGGACATGCTTATCCTTCCAGAGCACCTGATGTCACTACCGATTTATAGGAGTTCACATTATGCTAGTGGTTAAGTTCCAGTGCTGTCTTGTTCCAGTTTTGTTAAGTTTATCATGCGTTTTGTATTCTTTTAGTTATACATGTACCATTTTCGCATTAGTTGTGTTCCATTCTCCTGACTTTTTCTTTTCCTTGGACTTCTAATTTGTGGACTTTTCCCACTGCTTTTTTCACTTTGTTATTCTTTTGCCGATATCATAATAAATTTAAATGTACTGGATATCCAACAATGTATGTTTGAGGGAGTTGAAACCTTAATGCTTTCGTTATCATCTGAAAATGTATATTTAAACTGCCTTTATATCATCAAGTTGGATCATAATTATTTTTTCTCATACACATTTTTATATGGTGTACTTAACTTATGTGAAGTCTTGTAAAAAATTCCATCTTACTATTTAGGAGGAGACTTTGCAACTCGGTGTCAATGGCTTGTGATGAATCAAAATCTCTTTGTATAGTCCTAAGTCAACTAATTAGTAATGAGGCACCATAGTTCCAAAAAAGTTTGGAATTTCAAAAACAAAATAATATGACATGCTCTTCCCTTCTCCCATATTGTCTCTGAAAGGAAAACATAGTGATAACAGAAACTTGCGAAAAAAATATACCATTGTTAAATTATCAGTTTTGCAGTAATTTTAAAATAGGCTGTTCTTATGCTTTGCAGTTTTGTAAAGCTTATACAAAATGTTACGCCAGTATGTGGCTAAAACTTTGAAATACATGTATGCATAGGACATGTAGGAATGCATTTAGAAATCAAAGCTGTATTTCAGAACCAAAATAAATTCTAAAGTCAAAATGATTGACCATAATTATTTTGCTTCATGCATATCTTCAAATGCTCTACCTCTGTCTGGAATTTCATTTAATTCCATTAGATGGAGTTGCATTTACACGTTCAATACCATGATAATAAATATTTACAGTGTGTATGTCCAGTTATCTCCCTTTCAAGATCTTGTTGCCAAAATTATTTTGAACATTATTGCACATCTTCATGTGTTAAGTTCTCTGAATACCATCAGAAATATTACTAGACACTGCACATACAAGATCCATGGTCAGACAGCTACATGTAGATAGAGTGATTCCTATATATATATATATATATACTCCTAAATTTTCTTTGCAAAAGGCTAGGGACACATTACGGGAGCTCAACCCACAGAGCTGCCTAGCGCATCCCCAGGTGGCAGACAGGGCAGATAGGGGAGACCCTCTCATTTGGGGGGTTGTCAGGTCATAATACGGAAAGCCTGACCACGGACCATAGTGAGCAACGTGTTTGGAGAATGCCACACTCCATGCACGCTAAAGACCCTTTCTGTAGTTTATGAAAAAGAGTAGGCTAATGCCCTACCCAACCATCCTCCATTTACAGTGGCAGTCAAAATTTGTTTCATTTGGGAGTCCCATCCCACTCCTGTTTGAATTGTTTGACATATTGAACTGGTTCTCATCATGAATAAGCATGCAATATTTGCAACCGGACGTTAAGCAACAATGAATCAATGAATCTTTTCAAAAGGAACTCATTGAATAGTTATATGTATTTAGAGATACAATATTTTAACAAATGTGTTGGACTTCTCCATATTTGTGTACCTTAACTGTATCAATAAAATGTCAAATGCAACTAAGAATCTAATGGATGAAAGATTTTTTCAATAAATATTATAAAAAACAAAACATTTAAAAAAAATATTTTAGTAAATACAATTTATTATAAAAAATAAACATTGTTTTATAAAATCTAACAGAAAAACTTATACAAAAAATAAAATTTGCATACAGTATACATATACATGTTTAACAATAATCTTTGTGTATTAGTAAGAATGATACGGTATACATGTATACCCTATTAGAAATTAAACTATTTAAACAGTATTGGAACTACAGACTCTGAGGAAAATGTGTATAATGTTCTAGCCAATAATAGAGTGGAGTCATTATTTTATTAATTACTATCATTCTACATGTTAGACTTTAATGAATACTTGTCAATTTCTCTTTGAAATTTGATTCAATGATACATGATACAATTAGCGTTGGACAAGTTATGGTTAGTTGGCATGAATACCTCAGACGTGAGTGGTGTGAAAAGTGGTCTGAAATGTGCTCTGTTATCTAACTGGTGATCATATCAGATTTGACTTAAAAACCGCAATATTTCATAGTCATCTATAAAATAACATATCACAGTCATCTTTAAGACAACAACAAAATCACATGCCTGATGAAGTTACATCTGGATTATAATTAAACTCCCTCAATCTTATTTACAATACCCTATGGTATTTATTGTATAATTCTGTTTCCATATGCTAAATTCATCAACTTTCAATTCAGTTTCCTTCAATATTATCTACCACATGTTAAATTCATAGTAAGATGTTATTAGCCCCCAGAAGGTTCTTTCATTAAAGATGCATATCTTTTCTTTATTAGATGAGCAGACATTTTAGGCTGTCTCTGTCGAGTAAATAATCCTTTCCTGTTGCCAACTACTCTGGTTATATCTAAAATAAAAAACAATGAAAAGTGTCAAAACTATCATTTCTATAATAAAATGAAAGACTGTCTACAAGTATTTAGATTTTCTTACCTAAAATAAAACTGCAAATCTTTTCACAAAAAATCTTAAGTTTATTCTTAAGATAAAATCTTACGAGTTTCGTAAGAGAAATCTTAAGTCCTTTTCACTAAAGCAATCGTAAGATTTATTTTACACTCAAGAGAATTCGTAAGATATAATCTTAAGTTAAACTCTTACGTTCAACATTATGCATAGCAACATAGTTTCACTTTCAATACACCTGCGCAAACACCATTTCCGACAAGCCGCCATTTGTGATTACACGGAACAAGCACCTGCTATAAGATGCAATTTGAAGTATTTCTAATGTATGGCATGCTTGGAAAGATATGTTATTTCGTGTTAAAACACACATGTAATGAATTACTTATAGGCCAGTCGGATTGTGCGATTAAAGGATGGTCAGACTATATGATTATCGGATTTTATGACTGTCGAATTACATGATTGTGGGTTTAAGGACTGTAGGACTATATCATAATCGAATTAAAGGACGGTCAGACCATGGTTATCGGATTATAGGACTGTCGGACTATAATTGTGGGATTAAAGGTTTGTCAGACTATATGATTATCGGATTATAGGACTGTGGACTACATGATTGTGGAATTAAAGGGCTGTTGGACTATACCATTGTGTGATTAAAGGGCTTTCGGATATGATTATCGGATAATAGGACTTTCATACAATATTATAATCAGATTATAGGACTGTCGGGCTATATTATTATCGGTAAATAGGATTGTCAGATTATATGATTATCGTGTTATAGTACTGTCGGACTATATGATCGGGGGATTGAAGGACTGTCGGACTATTTCATTGTGTGATTAAAGGACGTTCGGACTTTATGCTTATCGGATTATAGGGCTTTCAAAACATATTATTGTCGGACTATATGATTTTTTAATTAAAGGATAGTCGGACTATATTATTATCGATTGTAGGACTGTCGGACTGTAGGGATTAGAGGAATGTAGGACTATATGAGTATTGGATTATAGGACTGTCGGATTATATAATTGTCGTATTAAATGTCTGACCCACAGTGACAGCTAATAGCGAGAAAGAAATATGTTATCTTTTTAGACAAAATCGCAGCTAATGCTCTTTTCATGGAAGTATTAACGTATTTTGTTTGTTTGTTTTTTTTTTTCTTTTCATTTCATTTCCTACATATAATTTTGGTTTTATGGAGTTTTATGATTGTCCCCTCTTCCGTAATTATCCTTCATATGAGAGGACTAAATGTGGTTTTCTATTTGCAGAAATGTAAGAAAATGCAAACCGTTAGTTTTAAGTACGCTTTATTATTACCACTCCAAAGGAAATGCATGTATGGGTTTCTATCTGTTCGTCTATGTTTTCTCGAGACATATCTGTTTCAGAAATTGTGTTTTAAATTTAGCTGGGTTATACTTTTTTGCATTTGTATTTCTATTGTTTCATTTTGTTCCATTTCTTCTCTAAGTTCATTTCGTCATTTATTGGGTTTTTTATGGAGTTTAGATGATCTTAGATGTATTTCAGTTGATCTTCTGTTGGTATATTGTGAAAATAATATTGCCAGTGTTATTTCTATGACATATATAAATAATGTCAATCTTTATTATGGTAAAGCATATAAAACAAAAATGTTACACTGACTTATAAATAAATTTGCTGCACTTATATTTATTGGTACCGAGTCGGGATTAGTTACAGTTAATTTGTACTTCATAAAATAGCGGACGTGATAGAGAGCACATATTTTGAAAACAAAAAAAGATAGGAGAAGGGGAATGGTATTTTTTCTGTAAGTTTCTCACCTGAATATGGGGTGGAATTGCATGTGATCTGACAGTAGGCCTTTCAATCAAGTCTCTGACGGTGTCCGTCAATTCCATTATGCAGCGTCTTGGAAAACGATAACGGGCTATCAGTTGATCATCATTCAATGAATCAAGATCATCAGATCTATCGCGAAAAACGAGTTCTCTACGAATAGCTCTTCTGTTGATGAAATTAAACAGAATCAGTCCAGCCATTTTGTTTCTATAGAGATACGTGATACTTACGATTCTTAAAACAACTCTTAAGAGTAACATTTTCACTTAAGAGAGGCCGATGGCACACGTAAAGTTACGACAATTTTTTCTCTTAAGATTCACTTAAGATTTTTTATGAAAATCATAAAAATCTTATTTTTGCTCTTAAGAGTAAAATTTATCGTAAGATTTTTTGTGAAAAGGATTGCTGTACGTTATTATAAGACAGATGATTTGATCCATCAATAAATATAATATATTTTCTCTCTGAATTGTGGAATTTCCAGAGTCTGTTCTTATAAATACTGTCTAGAACATTTAACTTCCATTGCTATATGTACATGAAAATCTCTTATCACATTTCAAACATTTTTTAAGCAGAAAATAAGGTTATGACAGAGTATAGGAAGCATACAGGAAGAGGTGCACAGAGGAAGAAAAAGTAAGGAATAGTGAGGATTGAAATACTTTATGAAATGAGGGACTGAGGAGTTGCATGATAAGGGTAGGACTGAAGACAAAGCATGGAGAAAAATAGTTATATGGCAGGAACTGCTTGCCCTTCCGGAGTACCTGAGTTCACTCCTGGTTTTTATAGTTTGGATTGCATTTTTTGGTTTGCTCCTTATGTTTGTTTGTTTAGTTGGGGTTTTACGCCGTTTTCAGCACATTTGGCTATTTCGCGGCAGCCAGTTTTTATTGGTGGAGGAAGCCGGAGTACCCGGAGAGAGCCACCGAATTGCTCCTTATGTATATTTGTCCTCTTTATGTACTGTTGACAGAAAAGAATATTTAAAAATGAAAAAAAAGAAAAATTGTAGATGAAAGACATTTGTAGAAATCTTAAACAGAATGGAGACAATACTAATCAAAAGAATGTTCTTATACATTTCATACCTTGTTTTGTCATAAAATCTGCAAAATTCCAAACCATTTCCCCAACTAAGAATTTCTTCCTCAAATTATCAAATCCTTTATGATATTCTGTCAGAAATTCTGTCTGGAATTCTTCTGTAAACACGAAAGATGGCTCCTACAATATAAAATCAAAACCAATAAATGATAGAAAAAAAGTTGCACTTTCCAGATGTGACCATCTAATGTATAAAAAAAAGCTATATGATTTTAATTTATCACTGTTTTGAACCAAATGCATACCCATCCAACTGCCTGTCTGCCAATTCGCTGTACAATCCTTTATATTTGTATTTTGATCATACTCTTTGACAATGATTTGTTTAAAAGGACAGACAAATTTTCTGGGGATAAAAAACCTTTCTAGGTTAACAATTATCAGGCAAAATCATGACAAACATCTAAAAATTTTTTTTTATCAACTTGCAAAATACTACTGTATAATTATCTAAGCTTCATACTAGCACTATCATTAATCGATTTGAATGTTACTATTTATATACCTGATGCAACCCTACAACTGTGTCTGCACCATACTCTGTGACAATGATTGATTTATTTAGCCGTTGATAAAAATCATTCATATCTAACTCCAACTGTCTCTGGATGACTTCTGTATGTCCACAATCAGAATACCAGGCATAATAACGATTGATACACAAAATGTCAACATATTTTGTCTGAAATATAAAAATCAAAATTTATATACATATTTAAAATACATGTAATTTCACTACCAAGTATCTCAAAAACTCAATATCCTTTAAAATTTGCCTCTTTCACAAACCTTTATTCAGTCAATATTCTCTCTGTAAAGAGGAAAAAGTTTTAGAATCAGCTTTGTAAAATCAGAAAATATTTGTAATATGGGCCATATAACCAATAATTTTCAACTGAACTAAAATACTGAGTTGGTCCAAATCTCCCTTTTTCATCATCTCTGAATATTAAGGGTGCGAGATTGTATTTAATTTATGAATATTATTAAATGAGTTAAGAAAGTTTTTCTCGACTAAAAAATAACAGTATGTTTAAAATGTAAAATGGTATGGTTTAAAAGTAAGCTGAATTTCCACTTCAGAATGAAATGTAAACACATGGAAAGGAACTGTCAATCTGACAGCAAAAAAGGATTTCCTTCATTACTATTTGTAGCCCCCTCCCCCCTCCCTTGCTATCTGGAGTCATCATACTAAAAACCATATTTCTTTTCATTCAAAAATCCTGTTGAAAAATTAAGAATTTGGATAAAGTTAGTCTGAGTTACACATTCGATAAAGTAAATGAAATAGAATATTATAAATTTCTACAAAAAAAAAAATCAAAACTTATTTGAGATACAAACGGTGTACCAGTGATTGAGGATTGATTGTTTGTTTCTTTAGTTGGGGTTTCATGCCGTTTTCAGCACATTTGGCTATTTCGCGGCGGCCAGTTTTTATTGGTGGAGGAAGCCAGAGTACCCGCAGAGAACCACCGACATTCGTTAGGAAAATTGGCAATCCTTGTCAATTAAGATTGGAGTCGAACACACCCTGCCACCGGTGAGATTCGAACTCACAACCTCAGCTTTCACAGGCTAGTGATCATCAGTAGTCATGACGAACTACCTAGACCACTTGGCCACTGATGCCCCCGATTGAGGATTGAGCATATAAAATTAAAACTGATATTAATCCTTACAGCATAGTCGCCTCCTGGACCAACATTAGCTACAAATGTAACTGGTCTTGTTGGGTCTAAATTCTTTGTATGTGTAATTACAGACCTAAAAATTAAAAAAAAAAAGTTTAAGGAAATTTACTAAGAGATAATCTTTTTACTACAACAATCAATCTGAAAGGGTTCTGTCTCACTAATGCATACCACATATCCTATTTCATATCAAAGAAAATACATTCTTGAAACTTCCATCCTGTATAAGAATAAATTCAAGGACCTTAAGCCTTAAAGTCCAATTGGTTAAGCATTACATAATGTCACCCACAACTTCATTGTGTGACCTCAATAATGTTTACCCTTTTTATAAAAATTATGAAGGTTTTCTTCTAAAATTTATACTATAGATTCTTAATTCATATAGAAAATACTCTTACTTGAAATAAAAGTCAGCCTCTGGTACTGTTACCAATGGTTCATTAGCTACCGACCAAATTATTACACCAGGTCTATTTTTATCTCTGCGTACCATTTCATTCATCACTTCTAAGTGATGGGTTAAAGATTCATTCCCTAAGTTTTCTTTCCTATAAAAATCAAATTAAAACTTAAATAAAAAATATTTTTCTTTAAATTTCTTAATTTTATTTTGTTAAAAATCTATTTCTTATCAAATTAAATTTTAATTTAAATATTTTTATTATGTGCATATCCAAAACTCCAAAGATCCATCATACAAAATTGCTATTGAAATCTATGGATTACATGTATTTACTAACTCATCTGGTGATTTCACATACTAAGTAGAAATCTTTACTGCCAAAATCAAGAAAGTGTGATGGATGGAGACAATCGCTATATCCCCAAACTTCTTTGAAAGTGCAGGGATAATTACTTCCTATAAACATACATGACATATTGATTATAATACTAATAACATGAATAAAGAAAATTATATGACTTTCAAATCACACTTTTGTCGTCAAGACTGAAATGGTAAATTCAGCAACTCCTTAACAGATATAAAGTGTGTTTTACATACGTGTGAATTCCTACCCCAGGACTTTCATCAATAACAGCTATTCCTTGCTGATCACACTGGTCCATAATTTCCTCAGCATATGGGTAATGTGATGTTCTGATACAGGTGGCACCTAGCCACTTCAGTAAATTAAAATCTTTCGCTATCAGTGGGAAATCTAGTCCTTTACCTCGTATCTAAATATAGAACAAAATATTCATTGTTTGTTCAATGTTTGATAGTATTTGTTTGATTTCATGGCCTGTTATTATACATGCGATTTAATGGTAATACATATTAGGGTATATCAATATCAATTTTGCACTTTGTGTTTAGCTGTAATAGCAATGATGTGACATGACAAATATTTAGCACAGAATTCAGCTCAAGTAAGTGCTACAGACTGAACTTACAATGAGGAATGAAATTTTTCATTTTGTTGAAGGCCCAGCTGTCAACAGCAATAAAAGCACTATTTTTTTCAATGTTTATTAAGATACTTGGATTTTATTCCCCATATTTTTTCAAAACCATTTCAATTTACAAACACTTCAAATGAAGATAGGATATTTTCATAAACATTGGTCCCTCCTACATATTCTAAAGAATACATCCTTACATCAGAATCTTCATGCTTAGCAACACCATGACAGTAAAATGGTTTATTATTGATAAGGATCTGCGTATTGGTCACTTTAACTGTTCTGACACCAAATGGTTGTCTGTATATGTCATAATCTGTGTTGGTTTGTAATGTAACCTAGAAATAAATGTGGCACATTTCATTAATTGCAAAAGTCTTGCAAATCAATATGTAGCAAGAAAATAGAGCATGTAATTGTCCAAAATTCCAAGGAAGGTATTCTAATAAATGAGTCTAAGTAGCATAACAAAAAATTTGCTCGAACTTTCATAACCATTCGTTTGCAAATTTTTTTAAACAAATCAACTTTTCAACTGTTTTTGCTATGTTATAATCTCCTCAAAAAGAACATGGGCTATGCAGCTATGCTATCATAACATTTCCAACATATCTTATATGTACAACACTTTTCTCTGACTTATATCTGGATTTTTTCCCTTCTTCCATAAACAACCATGGTCTTTAATACCATTTTGGATCTTTAAAATGAAATAACATTCCATTACTGTACTTCATCTGTGAGTCACAACTTTTCACAATGTGGAGTTTTGATTTTTTTATAACCCTTTTTAAATTGACATTGTGGCCATTTGATCACTGATAGCCCACAATTTTGAGAATCGAATTTCTAAAACTTATGCATCCGCATACAATGAATGGAAAAGCTGTACATATAAAAAATTCATGAATTGAAAAATGAAATCAGTTTACCTCAAAAGGAAAGTAGGGTGGATGAATTGATGGTGGCAATAATATTGTTTGAAAGTTTTGTTATTTTTGCATCATTTGTTATATATGTACCTGCCTTTAATGTATACAAATAAGCACTTGACTTTTTACTGATACTAAAAGGCCACCATAGTTGAGCATCTCGTATTGTCATCTGACCTTTCAGATTGGAGTTTGTTGAGACTGTAGTTCCATCAGCATCCAGTATCTCAACAATAACACTGACAAAGTTTGGAGGTCCTCCTCCAGTGATTTCATAGTTAACTATACCTGAAATATTGACAGATAGGTAATGGTGTACATTCTATGGAAATATTTATTTTTGTGGACATCAATTTTCGAGGCATAATGAAATTTTGTTACTTTGACGGTGCTATATTTCAACTTTTTAACTTTCTAGTTATAACACATAATGAAAAAATTTTGCTGAATATTTCAATATTTAAATTTTGGAATCTTTGTAACATTAGTCTTTTTGGCTGTTTGGCAATATTATTTTTGTGTAAAACTAAAATAAACACCTTTTACCCATATACTTCATTTCTATAAGATGACTATGACCACCTATATATCATACCTGTAACTTTTGTTTCAATCTGTAATTTGATGAAATGGTATTGTTTGGATAATACCAAATCTCTGGTTATTCATGTATTTCTATTATGAATCTGTGAATTTTAATGGCTGATGACAAAACAATAAAATAGACACAAGACATTTTTTATATACCCTAATATGTATTACCATTAGTTCCCTGAATATCTGTTACTATGGTAATATCATCAATGTAAACAGTTGGTGTTTTATACAGTTTGACAGAGCGATGAATTCCTGCATAGTTAAAGAAGTCAAAAGCAATATTCTGAACAAAATAGCCTGGTGGATATCTGAAAATAAAAACCTGTCTATTACTCTTGTAGGAACATCTAAACTTCTCATTGGATTCACTTGGGATTTTTTATTTTTCTTTTTTGATGTCACAGAAATGAAAATTGTTTCCATACATATGTATTGTTGTACAATTTAATATAAGACATTTTCCATGGTGAAATTATATTTTTTGTTATGGTTTACTGGAGTTTTTGACACAGGCTATCTATTGGCCAATTTTCATTGGTGAAGGAAGCTTGGGTACCACAAGAGAACCACTGACTTTAGTCATACAAGTGGCATTCCTTGTCAAACACAAACTGTAACCTCACCAATACTTATATTCTAATTCAAAATCAAAGGCTAGTAATCAATAATACAAGTAGTCATGACCAACTCTGCTGTTATTATTACTGTCATTAATGCTTGAGGTTGATGAAAATTACTGAAATACATGTTCCACTAATAAAATACCATGGATAAAAATATGACGATTCTCTTAGTTAAATAAAAGAGAGAAAAGTACATCATAAGTGATAAAATTCTAAAACTAAGACAAAAATTCTAATAATTATTTATAGCTATGCTTCCATAATGTTCCATAACTTGGTAGCCTTGACAAACATATATAAACCGCATGAATCTGACCAAGTAACAATAACCACCTTCAATTTCATGTAGGGCTTTACAAAATGTATTAATAAAGTGAGTAAAAACTGGTCAGCCACAAATAACCAAAATTTCTTTCGTAATAATTGATACTTATGTACCATAATATGTGGCATGCTTAATCATGTGATCAACACCTACATGTCTTTATAATATTCAGACTTTCTGACCACTAATACCAACATCATCATTAGCTGTTTTTTTTTTTAAATTATTTCCAGTTACTGATAACATTAGTATATAATTATTATCAGTACACTGGTGACATTACCTATATGTGTCAGTTTTGTAGACTATTTCCCCAGGAGGAAGTGTGTGTGGTGTCAGTGTATTATTGACAGCTACTGTCAGTCTGTTTACTTTATTGCTGTTTACCGTGGAATTTTTCAACTCAACCTCAAATGGAAGATGGCCTCCTGAATGCTGTAGAACTTCCTGCGAATTCACCCACTGAAATTATTTAAGACTGTCTGGATTCCTCAATTCAAATATTTCATTCTGACTTATCCATATTTGATAGGGGAGATAATTTTTCAATGCTGGTATTGAAGAAAGGGTATACATGCACATATCTCCCCTGTTTAACTTAAGGGTAGATAACTCAAATTCCTCATAGGCAGGTGAATTTTTAATGATCAAAATGCCTATACTTCTTTCCTTAAATCTTACTTGATATAATGATCATACACAATGTACATTGTAGTTTACACTGTGTTATAATAACATAATTCATTTTCTCATTCATTTACAAATTCCAGCAATAGGTAAATAAATATATTGATGAATAAGACTGAACATTCTTCTTTTTAAGACCTGACACACATATGTTCATCAAATTGCAAGTAAGCATTCTGTACTATCCATTTTAAGAAATTAAGATATCAAACCAATATTTACCACAATTATGTTGTAATGGGCACTATCAAACCTAAGTACCACTCTCCTGTTCAGCCATTCAGAAGGTACATAAAACTCTGTCTCATACCATACCCAACCAATAAAATCTCTTAATGTCTTATTCTGTGTGATGTCATTGTAACTGGCTGGTACTGGCATTGGAATTGTCTCCCCTGTCTTTAAATAGAAAGTTTACTGAAAATTGATGCACATTACAATTTAACAATAATTGACTAAAATTTATCAGGCAATACATTACAAATCAATGTAACCCAAATAAGTTTCCAACCAATCAAATTATGTTATGTAGGCCAATTTGGTAGTCTTTCAAGAAACAGGACGATTAACTTCAAAATGTTTTTCAAAAGAAATAAGAAATAATAAAAATTACAAAAATATATCATACACATGCATAAATATTCTGCTTTATAAAATGGTGACTTGTTTTTATACCTTGATTTTTTTATTTCATAGTTAAATTCATTTTAAATGAATTCCTAATGTCAGAAGTGAATAGAGGGATTAATGTCTTTAAGTACAACATAGTTCTTTTCCAACATACTGAAATGTTATAAGAGATATGAATATGAACATGTACCAGACCGACACACTGAGTCCCAAGGTAAAAGCCTGTGGGAAGACATCACACTCATATGGACACATTACTCTGACTCTGAGCTAAACACTCTATTTTAAAGTCTTTGGTTTGACCAAATTGAATAAAACTCAAGTGAAGCTAATCCCTTATGGGATTCTGTGTCTCGATCTATTTTTCTGACTTGGATGCCATGGCCAGGTCAGAAAAATGGGTACGACTTTTCACCCCAACACTCATTATATTTTGTTACTTTCTAGTTGTCTTTGATTTTGTTTAATTTACATAAAATTTTTAGGAAATATTTACTTTGACCTGTAAGTGTTGACATAAATCTTGATTTTTTTTAGTAAATAGAATTTCACACTTCGACACAGGAATAATTTCATTGAATATATAGCAGTTTGCCAAACATGAATTTTGATCACAGAGAATAATTTAATTGAATATAGCAGTTTGGAAAACATGAATTTTGATCATAGAGAAGCTTAATTTCTCTTAACTTATTAAATTTGATTAAAACACTCTGGTGATTTTTAAGAGTTATCTCCCTGTAGTGTTGGGTACCACCTTAATCACCATGTAACAATGAGGAACCTGAGTGAGTTATCTTTTCCTAACCAATGTAGGTAAGGGAGATAATAAATTTGTCTCCCTTTTAGCCTCAGGACAAAAGGGAGAGCATTGAATTATCTCCCTTACCTACATTGGTTAGGAAAAGATAACTCACTCAGGTACCTCATTACTTATGGGTAAGGGAGATAAAAAAAAATAAAGGACATATTAAAAATGTTTTCTTTTGTGTATAATTCAGTATACCAATATATTCACATTATTTTTCCTGAAATAATGTATAACAATTACAGCTGAAATCTACAATTGTATTGATTGAAGCATCAAAAATATAATTTTTTCCCATCATGTTATGACCTGACCAAACAGTATTACCTTGAACAGCATTATAATATCAAAAATGTTTTAAAATAATTATACTTGACACCTTCAAGAGAGATGAATTTATTTAATATTATATGTTTATGTATGTTTAATGCAAAAGGCTGGCAAAGAAATCTAACAAATACGATCTTTATTTGCCTGACAATTTCACTGTTATGATAAGAAAACAAACATTTACACAATCAGAGGGCACATTGAGATATATGTCCGAACAGTTTGCCGTATAAGTAGTGTTACATAATGTTTATTTAGACACATATCAATGTAAAGACTGTCCAGTATTCTACATTACAAGATAACTCTATTCTTTCAACAGCTAATTTTTGTACAACTGAGGACATAAAGAAAGTTGACAGAAAGATTGTAGAATTTTCTAAATCATTAAAACGCACAGATGATATTGGTACTTCAGCACCTAGTTTCCAAGGTAAGTTTTCTTGAATAAGCAAATTAGGGCATATAAAAACCAACCAAAATACAGACATCAATCCAGAAAAAAATATTTTCAAGGAAAAGATATATCTTTTTTCAATATACTTTTTTAAACAAGGCCCTAAAAAATAAAAAGAAATAATTCTGTTAAAATGGCTTTTACCCATTAAATTAAAAGGTTTTATACAAGGGTGTCAGTTTATCTTTCAGAGAATAATTCTTTATTTGAATTTAATTACAACCAGAAGGTCCATCAAAATCACAAACAAACAAATTACAACATAATATAGGAATAAAAATGAAACTGATAAGAGAAATTTCTTTTTAACTTGTCCTTTGATGATAAATATAGTATACTTGTGGACAACAAATATGGTGCTTATCATCCTGTTTCTTTTCTTTCTGGCATCTTTGTGTATTAATTACATGTTTTAGTAGAGCAGAGATCAACATTTCTTATTATTTTGTAGGAATTGTTTAAATGCTAGACGATTCAAAAGCTGAATCCTGGCTTGATGGCAAATCGAAAAGTATATGCAACAAAGAGACCGGTGAAAAAGCAAGACTTTGGCAAAGATCAAGAGGACATTTCATCTGAGTAACTGGTGGTGGTCATATATAGTGCTTCAATCCAATTTTCAAGCAAGTTAATACTGGATATACATACAACTCATTTTAAGAAATATAAACCTTGAAAGTACACCAATGCAGCAATATTGGTGCCAAATACAAGAACTATTTGAGCTTTTATTCAGATATATTACAAAATTGGCATTAATTGAAACATTTTTTTTCTCCATTACTTATGTAAGGTTTTAAACATTATTGTTCATTCACTCACATGTACACAGTGGCCAAATGTTCAAAACTTAAAAATACCCATTACAAAAATTCTGGTAAACATCAAGTTTGAATGTGTAAGAAAGAATATGGTGGGCATGATTTTGAAATACAATTGAACATACACAATGGAGGTTTTTATAAGCATAGTAACAAATTGGCTTTTCCTGGCGGTTCTCAATCTTGAATGTTACATTTATATTTTTAATCCAAAAAAAACCTGAGCCTATTTCTTTGACATTTATAACAACAGTCTTTGATATCAATCTTAAATGCACTTTATTTGCATTTTTCATGTTATTAACACTATTTTGGATATATTTAAAAAATTGCCTGAATTGAACCACAGTTTGAATATTAAAATAAAGAATTGATAGAATTCTCATTATTTTCAGATCTGAGAGTCCATGTCAAATTCTGATGTTGGTTATAAGAACAATCTACTTGGAGCTTAAAGATAAACCATTAGAAGAACAAGAAGCTGCCCTTGAAAACTATATACTTTCTTATGATAACATTTGCCATCTAGATAGTTTGAAGACTGTTGAAGAAAACTTCCCCTTACCAGCTCCATTTGACACTATGTGGAAGAAGATTAAGAAGGTAATAGACAGGCTTATAAAAGGGACAAGTTATAGGTTCCATTCTACATTCTCACAAAATTACACAGCTGCTATGGATATGTTCAAGATTGTTAATGGTGCTTATCAGGTGACTGTAGGGTCTCAGTATTGTGTTCATTCTAACTTTACATTCAGTCTTAAGTGGTAGGTTTCTCATCCATCTGACACTGGTTATGTTGCAGACTTGACTAGAGAAGACGACCTTAATACAGGGTAAATATTTCTTTTAAATCCTTGACAACTGAAATTTATTTGAAAGGAGGTAGGAGGGATCAAAAAGGGCCAAAACTAACAAAGCATACCTGAAATGACTAAGTCAAGTTATGAATTTTAATTAAAGGAATAAAGAGAAATTTAATTTTAGTTTAAAGGCCAGGGGCTGTGTGAACAAAGGATTTAGTCCTTAGGATTTAGGACTATCTTAGGATTTTAGTCCTAAGTCAAGTTAACAAAAGGTTCCTAAGATAAAATATCTCCTACATTTGTCCTAAGGTTAGAATACTTAAATAGGTGTCTTAAGATAGTCCTAAAATTTAGAGTGGACTTAGGACATAACAAGAAGAAATCAAACAACAAACAGAAACAGAGTCATCTTTACGAAAAATATCACTTTATGTGTTCACATAGATAATGTGTGCCGAGTGGACCCAAGCACACTGTATATGAACGTGATTATAAAAAAAAATTTAAATAACCACAATAGAGTTACAAAAAAAAAACAAATACTAACTATTTCGAATTTATGTTATGCTATACAACAAAAAATCAAAACTTTACAAGATTTAAGATTATTATTTTTAATTGTATTTTTATCAGTTAAAGTTTAAAGATGAAAAAGAAAAGAAATGGATTATTCATCACTGAGACAACATCCCAATTAAACCAGAAAGCCACAACAAGTCCTGAAATTAATTGATAAAGATGAGTTTTTTACTAATAATCAAATCACTAACTGTCTCACCAAAAATTTAAATAAAAAACAGTTATATTTATAATAAATTCCTTTGTAATTTATATTTATATTATTATCAGGCAATTAAGAAATTGGAATACACAGAGTGGCTGTTTTGATGATTTTCAAAATGATATGCTCCATTGAATAATGATTAAAATATTAAATTGTTTGTTTCAGAACTGCTTTCTTCAAGACCAATGACATCAGCACAAACAAAGACTTCATGCTTGCACTTAACAGATCATTTAGTCATGGAGGGCTTCTCTGCAACTTTAGACCACAGGAAATCTTCACCATTGTGACACAGTTACAGAGACATGAGACAAAAACAAAACTAAAGAAAGGCAGCTCTAGTAATTGCAGAAGATCAGAAAGATTACCCATACTTCATACTTAACCAGGAACAGATCTTTAACACCAATCTAGGAGAAATGGTATGTTTAGTTTTGGTAGAATGTTCATGGTGTGAAAAAACTCCTATGAAATAGGAAGGATCTGGGATATGTGTCAATGAAAAGCCATCCCAATTTAAAGGAACATCATTCATGGCAAAAACTATATCATCTAGGGGCAACCTACATGTATTTGATTAGAGATTGGCAGCATTGATCCTGAGCAAGTCCTTCTCAAATCTGTACATGATAATTCTGACAACCAAGATGGCCACTGTAGTGATTTATGGGAAAATCACTTAAAGAACTTCTTGACCCATAAAACAACCTACTTATCTTTGTTTCCCCTATGTGAATTTTAAGATATTGTAGTCCAATCAACTTATCTAACACAATGGTCCTTTTCAAATTAGCCCCCTTGTACACTCAGGGGCATGTCCTTTAAATATACAATTAATGCTTAATTGAAAATTAAGAGAAGGTTATGGTAAGTGAAACCAACTCATCAGATCCAACGATTTTATGCCCAGCCAGATGACCTTATACTTATGGTGATGAGTTTAAGTTGCTAGTAGAAAATCATTTTTGTGATTAATCACGTTTGGAAATCTAACTGGAAAATATAAAGAAGGCTATTTACAACTCAAGCACTGAACAAATATAATCTATGTTGACTATGAACATCAATCCTGGGAAGGATTCTGTGACTTATAAAGGCAATAATTTTGACATCTTGCTATCCTAAGGAGAGACAGTTTAAAAGTGATCAATAGAAAACTGAGCAACAAAAAAAAGCAAAAGAAAATAATATTATCATTCAAATCTCTAACAACCATATGGTTATTTAAGCTTATATATAAAAGGATGTAAAATGATAATATAAGTCTTTTGTGATATCCCATTTGACAGTTCATTGTTTTCAGTGTTTTTGTTTACTTTTACTAACATGCTTTCACACATTTGTAACATTGCCAAGATATTCAGTCAACTAAACCTCAAACCAAAGCATACAAAACAAAACCTCAAACCAAAGCATACAAACAAAGAAATCAACATACAAGACGTATGATAATATCTTTCTTTAAAAAATTGTCTGTGTTCACCAATTCAGGTCAAATGCTTTGGACATGAACATTTTTTTAAATTGAGTATTTTTAAACCCATCCCCATAGATGAATGTTCAGTGCCATAAGTCACAAATCTGAATTAGTTTTATAATAAATTAAAAAATTCAAGCAACATACTCATTTTAAAAAAAAATTTTGATGGCAATATTTGAAAATGATATTTTAATTCCAAATCAATTATAAGCTTTATTTGAAAACAATATTTCAAATTTAAACTTATTTTTAGATCAATCCTATTACATGGGTTACAGATTTTTTCATCAAGTCCATGCCAAGAGGAGATGTCATGCACTACATCCAGGAACCCCTGTCAATAGAGCCACTGCTGAACTTCCTTGACATGGCTGCAGAGAAACTACAAGATAACCTTGGTCCAGCTTTGTTGGCATGTTCTGCCATGTACGGGTCCAACAGATACTCCTGGCTTGTTGCAGCAACCAGAAACTACAACTTACCAGTTTTGTATGGAGAACCAATGGCTGGCAAGACGCTGATTGATTCATGTGCTGCATGGTTGAATGGATGTACAGAAACCCATATTGCTTCAAGGTATCGCATCAATTTTATGTTAATGGTATTTTTTATTTCACAATACTTAATGTCCCGAATAAAGCCCCTTTTATTGCTGGACTCTAAAAATGGTTAAATTTTTTGTGTGTAAAATAGAAAATGGAAGGATATGGGGTATTCATCAATGAGACAATAGTGCTTTCCCCAGATATTTGTGAAGGTATGTTAAATTTTGTATTTTGAGGGCACTCAGTGGTTAAACAAGATAATATTGGAGGCACCCCACCTTGACATGAGGGCTGTATAATTATCAAAACTTGCAATAAACAACCTTCACCCTAGTGTGATGGTGTAAAAGTTTCATAAAAGTGTACCAACAGAACAGGAGTACATGATTGAATGCAAATCATTTTCAAAAAGATAATATTAAAGTAAAAGGTGAAAATTAGCTTTGGCTACGTGGGAACACATTGTAAAAATTCATGATGAGGGCAGCATGGTGCTTGAAGATGGAGGCATGGCGCAGCGCTATGCTAAATTGGTCTAGGGAAACCTCTAGACAACATCCAAAGAACATGGCAAAAACTATATCATCTATGGGTCACAGTGTGGCCTTCAACATTAGGCAACAGTCCAACACACACAACAAAGCATTGAACTGCCTCGAAACAAAATCTGTTTTAAAGGAATTACTCCATAGCTAATTTCTTATTCATAACTTCTTTTATTGCAAACCCAATCTTACTCTTCTGGCCTTTTATTTGGTGTTTACCTGGGTGGTTATCATTAACCAATAGGAACACATGAATAGGAAAATTAAATCTCCTTTTGTATGAAAAGAGAATTCTATTATCACATCTAAACTCTTACCAAAAATCATGCAACTTCATATGAATCACAATAGCTTGAAATACATCAGTATTAAAAACAATGTAGCATGATTTTTTGTGGCTGGACAAAGTTTTCATCAATGATGATTGAAGTCTCAATGGGAGGTTGAAATACAATGTACAGGTGTTATATAAATGAAAAAAAAATGTCAGGAAAATATTGTCAAAAAAGGAAGGATCTGAATTTACTGAGTGTGAGAGGAAAGAGTACAGATGACCCAAAGCCACCACAGACTGGATGTTTGGTCACAGCAAACTTCGATTTAAGCAATCTTCTCAGGTGTATTCAGTTGAACTTATCTTTTATACAATCTCTTAATATATACAGTACTCGAATACTGAGGACTGCCAAAATAATTGACGAAATTCCATTTGACAGAGAAGCTGTTTAAGTGCACTGTTAACATTTGGAACTTCAGGAAAAAATTGAATCTTCCAGAAATTGATTTTAGTGTGTTTGACATAACGAGAGTCAATTAATAATGTAACAACAATGATAATAAAAAATAATTCAGCTGAACATGTCTTATTTGAACAAACAAATTCTAAAAAGAACTGAACTAAGCAACAAATAAAAACATATATGTCAAAATTTATGAGCATATATCGGTGTTTCAACAAATGCCAGGATGACCCTATAGAAACACAATACACAATTTGAATACACTCATTGATGTATGACAGTCAATTCCATATTTCAAAAATAATTTTTTTTTCCTTCAAAAATGATTTTATTTCTTTTTGAATAATATAAATGTATTTTTATGTTATAGTTATGCTATAAACTGTATATAATGCAGGACCATACTGTAAACTAGTCGAAAGACTGCTATCCTGTTAGAATAAAGGATTAGTAATTTTACCCCAAAACATGCCTATTATAGGGACCGTTCAATATTTATCAGAGGGATGGGCCGGTGCATTCTTAATATTGTTTCATTAAAAAAGTTTATGCCCATCCTTTTAAATTCTGCAAAAAAGTGCTTGCCCATCTCAAAAATTCTATTAAAAAAAGTGCTTGCCCCTCTAAAACAATCAATAATGATTTAGGTTCTTTTTCTTTGTTGTTTTCAGTTTTATTCCAATTATATTGGGTCATTTAAGTACACTTTTTAGATATTTATTGTTTATTTTTATTTTTTTAATTTGATATATATATATCTACATGTTTATACAATGTCATATTCAGTTTTTATTTTTGTTATGTTTTTTTGTTTTGTTTATATTTTCCATATTGCTCATTTTCATTGTGTTATTACTGTCTTTATATTAAAAATGCTCAAAATCCTCTGAAATACATATAAAAATTTCCTTATTATTTATCAAGTAAAAACCGAAACTCTTAAGAATATCATAATCTTTTATAAATCGTGATTATAGTTAAAAAAACACTGATTTTTATAGTTTTGAAATTGCTTGAATAACAATTGACAAGAATAGAATTGATATTTATTTATTGGCATGTGAAACTCATCAAAGATCTTTTCTTAAAATGACAGTAAATTATATTGCTAATCATTAAATTATCTCCCTTTTCTAACAGTTTTGTATTGAATTCAGATCCATTTTCATATTTTTACTCAAGTCCATTCAAAATATGGGAGGTATACATTATCTGCATATCTTTTAATTGCACCACAAAAGCTCATTTAATAAAACCTTTCTGAGGTTCCTTTAATACATGTACCTTAATTATATCCTGCTTGGTTCTTGAAATATACTAGAAATACTTGTACACTGTAAGACTGGTGTTTGAAATATTTTTGGAACAAAATATTGCTATATATTTTGATCCTATATCTGTCTTTAAGATTAATGTAGAATATCATCCATACGATAAAATTATCTATCATTGAAACATGTAATAGAAGACATCCTCTGTTATTATTTAAAGTAGAACAAATAATTTACTTTTTTTTTTAAATACATGTGCTCTTGAAGTTATACTGTCATTTTGAAATTAGTAAATATAATTCAGTATGCAAATCTATTTCTATAGTTATTTTATATTTTTAAGCATTGATCAGAAGCTATATACTGAATATATTAAACAAGTATAATTTTACAAGCTTTAATACATGGGAGATAACTCCATTCATGTGAAAATTGTTAGTTGATCAAAGTTTTAAAATGTTGTGTTTTCATGTTACATGATTTAATTATTTCTAAAATACATTAAAATCATATTAAAATTGTTATTTTTGTTTTTATTATGTTTTGTGTGCCTGCAAAAGAAATTTCCTACACACCGACAAAATTTATAGCAAAAATTATTCCTTTAAAATAAGTTCTGGCCCATCCACTATACATATTAAAAAAAGATCTCGCCCATCCAAATTTTTACACAAAAAAAATGCTAGCCCCGCCCCATTCATCTGATAAATATTGAACAGTCCTGAACAGTTATTTGAAAAAAAAATCTGTAAAAACTATCTTAGAAGAAGTTTTAAAAAAATTAAGAAGTCATTTATAGTTAGAAACAAAACTCCTGTAACTTATTTAGTTTTTTTTATTTTATAGATTCTTCAATCTTTGTTTGTTATATATGTCCCTACATCAGCAAAGACAAGGAACCAGACAAGGGTAAAGAGCTTGAAGATCTGGCAAAGACTGCTTCAGCATCATTTCGAGCTGTAATGAAGGTGGTGTCATCAGTTTCAGCAGACAACATTTTTAGCAGAACCAGAGATGTCTGCCAGCATGTGGAAGCAGATCTTTGCATCCTTCAGGGAATTGCCTATCCACTGCTTTTGACAGAAAAGGTATAAAAAAAATCTGACAAATATTGCACTTTCTTTATCATTACATTTTGAAATAGATACAAGACATGGAAATATCATACTTGCAAGAAAAACACAGAAATCCAGAAACAAGATAACATTTAAAACAAGAACAAATAAGAAACGAAAACACAAGATTTAAAACTATGGTAACCCAGATTGAACCATTTTTAAATGATTGATGCATGTGTTAGAATTGATATGATAGAATTAACACCACTTCTATCAATAAATAGAAATTATATAATACAATTTTATATATATTAATAATTTGGTAAAAATGTTAAACCAACAAAAGAAGATTTTAATTAACAAACTTGTGTAATGAAAACATCTTACTTGACCAAAATGTGACAACATAACAATATAGTAATATTATATAATACCATTATTAAAATCTGTAGTAAAATTAATGTTAATGAGAAACTAAAGGAGAAAATATTCTGGATAATTTGAAATGAAAGAAGTTAGTCATCAATCACACCAGTAAAAACCAGTTGTTGGGTCAGGTCTGATGACTTGCTTGACTGCTTTTATTAACCATATAAAGTTTAATTTATCAGTACCAAATACTAGGATGTGATAGTATAAAATCCTAATCAACACATTTAAATGTAAACTGGTTTTTTTTAGCTTTTAGAACTAGTACAGCGTCCTGCCTTAATGGAAAATGTGAACTTGTACCTTGAGAATATCCTGTACCAATACTACAAGGATCAGCTTGCCCAACTGGTACAACCAACACCTCAACCTGCAGCTGATGATGATCTCAATGGAATCAATATTGAGGTAATTATAATAATAAATAATTCCAAAACCAAACAGAGGGTGAGAAAGGATATGGATGGCTAAAGCTTAATACAACCTGTATATAACTATTCCATGTATTCTATTAAAGTGTTATTTGCTAAACATAGACCCAAACTAGAGCAGACTTGGGTTGACCAAATACAGTTATATAACACATTATACACATGACAATACATACAGTAAAAACATATCGACTCACAATGACCATTGCAATAAAAAAAGATATTTATGGATTATAAATTGTTTATCTAATAAATTAAATAATAATTTAATTTAACACCAAACATTAAAAAGAAGATATTCGTGAAGCATGTGAAGATAAATTATTTGAATTTTGAAACGTGGATACTTAAGAAACTTAAGAATTCAACTCAATAGCATTGATCATCTAAATATATAATGTCATTTATCAACAGGCTCTTTCACAGATTGATGCAACCATCATAAGAGGTTCATCACTTGCCATCCGGAAAGACAGCTTATCTGTTCTTTGGCCAACCACCCAAGAGACCACACTAAGAAAAAGAGGGGCTGTCTTCAACAAGACCACCAGAATGAATGGCCAACCTACCAAGTGTGTTGCAGTCCCCAGAACTCTTTACGGTGGAAATATGGAATGGTAAAGATTTAAAGTTAATTGGTTTAACAATTATAATGTGTTCAGTTGTAGAGAATTTCAAAGCATGAATGATTTTTTTCAAGCTGACATTGGGATTCCTATTACTTATCAAAGATGATATTATTGCTGCATTAGATATATAGTAATGTGTTTAATCAAATGAATAATGAATAAAAGCTATAAAAATAAAAATACACAAGGTTAACTAAGACAATTTCCCAGTAAGTTTATAATAAGGAAAGAGCTATGCAAGAGGGAGATACAAAATTCACAATAACTTGTACATTGTTCATCATGTTCATAAGCATCTCTGATTTTTTGCTATGTAAATAAAAAAAATAAAACAACATAAAAAAGGGAAAGAAGAAAATACAAACACAAATTAACAAGATTAGAGACTTATCAGTTTATTTTTCTACTTGCAGTCATTGTGCAAACAGTTGTGGGGGATGAGGTAGATGCACCAGAACCTGCACCTCAACCTGGACCAGCACCTCAACCTGAACCTGCACCTCAACAAGCTGAACCTGCTGCACCCCAACAATTACAGGAACCAGAAGGTGATAATAAAAAAAAAATTACAATATTACCACTGTCAAATAGTCCACAGTAAATGTATTATTCCATTGCCAGATTAGTATTAAACCAGAGTCGCATACATTTTAAATGTTTATATCTAGTACTTGCCAGGCCCTGATTAATACATTTTGTACCGTGGAACAGTTATTCAGGATTGAATATCTTCATATAGGACAACTATATCCATTAAGGATGTAAAACAATCAAATTAACAAACCGATACATTCAACATTGTTCAACAATACTTTAATAAGCATCAAGTTTATAATTATTTAATAAAAAAAATTCATATATATCAGTGTGTCATTGTTGGTATTTCCTGTTATCTTTTGTTTTATTAATATAGAAAAACATAAATATGAAAAAACATGAAACATTATTAATATCCCTTTTTATTTGGTAACATTTTCAATGTTTTTGAAAGTATGATGATAATATATGCAGCCTTAGAAATTGTTTCTTTGAGTTGTAAAAATTCATATGACTTATGCTTGTTATCTTCTGTTACAGTTATTTTGCCAGAGCCAACACCTACACTAAGGAAAGACAAGTGTGCAGCATGTGACAAGATGGGCAGCAAGTACCTGCTGAGGATACAGTGTACCACATGCAGTCGATGGCTACATAAAAAGTGTACAGACTTAACGACAACCCAATACAGACAGTTACAATCATCAAACAAGAGATGGATATGTTCGAATTGTGAAGTCAATGTATATTACAAAATCTTAAGGAGGGTGTCTGATCCTGGAATTATACACTTTGAAACTTGAAATCTTTATTTTCTGAATTTGAAAAAAGTTCAATCCAGACGTCCCAAAATTCAAAATGGGAATTCCTGGATCCAAAAAGGTCCAATCCTGAAATTGCCGAGCTTAAAAAGACCATTTTTGTACATATGTACATATGTAGAGTTTTTTGTAATAAAGTCTTTAATTTGCATATAACATGTAAGAACTATTATATTGATATGATTATGTATATATGTACTTTTCATGTGTAAATAAAATTTTAATAATGTTAATTCAGAAGTTTTTGCATGCATCTACATGTATTCATTAATCAAAATGCAAGTTATTATTAATATCAAAATGAAAATTAATGTGACTTGCAATATTCACCATTATTTCTGAATTAATAGTATGCATTATTGTGTACGTATTTAGATTTTAAAATATATATCATTGATAAGACTATATTATATTGATATGATTATACTTGTATAAATTATTATATTTTCTGAATAAATTGTTGGCAATACCACGGTAGTTATGGTGATTCTTTAATATTTGTGTGTTTGTATCGGTCAGCTGGTTGTTAATCGAAAATAAAATATTTTGTGTCCCACAAATTAGACCGATGTAACCTACAGAATCCAAGAGACATAAAAATTTTATCACACATACAATGTTACCATTGTAACAATTATAACCTACAGAATCCAAGAGACAAATGAAAATTATCTCACATAAGCAATGTTACCATTGTAACCATTGTAACTTATGTAACCTACAGAATCCCAGAGACAAAAATAATAAAAAAATCACATAAGCAATGTTACCATTGTAACCTATGTAACCATAGTAAACTACAGAATCCAAGAGACAAATAAAAAACTATCACACAAATAATGTTACCATTGTAACCTACAGAATCCCAGAGAAATTAAATGTTATCACACAAGAATGTTACCATTGTAACCTATGTAACCTATAGAATCCAAGAGACAAATAAAAATTTTATCACACAAACAATGTTACCATTTTAACCTACAGAATCCCAGAGACAAATTAAATGTTATCACACAAGAATGTTACCATTGTAACACATGGAAAAAATGTCACAAAATTAATTTAAATTTAAACCTTCTTCCAAACCAATGAATCATAGTTTCCCAACCCAATTGTAACGTTGTTACGGGTACCTCGAATCACCGAAAACCTCCCGCAAACACCGAAAACCTCCCGGAAACACCGAAAACCTGATATAATATTACCTAAACCTCATCAAATGTTGCGAAAACCACACCCATTCGATCGGTATGCCAGTTTTACATCCAGAAAACATAATTTTATTAATATTGTATAAGAAATGTGACTTTTATGCATGATTTTCTAAACATAGTGCATTCTATATTAAATCAAAATGGCTGATCGAAAACCTCCCGAAACACCGAAAACCTGATATAATATTACCTAAACCTCATCAAATGTTGCGAAAACCACATCCATTCGATCGGTATGCCAGTTTTACATCCAGAAAACATAATTTTGTATAAGAAATGTGACTTTTATGCATGATTTTCTAAACATAGTGCATTCTATATTAAATTAAAATGGCTGATCGAAAACCTCCCGAAACACCGAAAACCTGATATAATATTACCTAAACCTCATCAAATGTTGCGAAAACCACATCCATTCGATCGGTATGACAATTTTACATCTAGAAAACATAATTTTATTAATATTGTTTAAGAAATAAGACTTTTATGAATGATTTTCTTAGACATAGTGCATTCTATATTAAATCACAATGGCTGATCAACGTACATGACGTATCGATTAATGCCTGAAGGTACATTAAAATTAATTATTGTGTATATCATAAACCCATATAAGGTTACCTTGCTTTTCTTGTTTCTTTAAGAAAATCGCTTAGTTGGTTTATTAATATGATTAATAAATGAATTAAGAGGTGTTCTAAAAGTGAACAATGCAAATAGAAGTATATGTAAGTATATTTGAATATATATTTTTTTAATCTATATTTTTTTCTTCTATTTTTGGTGAAGGATCATCGAGTTAGTAACGCATTATTGGTTTCTATTACAGGTCAAACAGATAGAAGGGGACAGCAATAGAAGTGTGACCATCCCAATTAACAAACATGTCAGAAATCAAGGAACTGTATAATACACAATATAATCGATGATAAATGTCAGAAAGATTTGAAAAAATTACTGCTGTTTTGTTTATATAAAAACTAAAATAATAGCTTATTTGTAATTTGTTTTACATGTATCTCGCCTTAGTATGCCACAAAATATTGCATTTAATCAAGAAGCCTTAATTCAAATTCACACTTCCGATTAAAATTTATTTAGATCGTTTTCATCTAAGAAAAAAAAATTATACAATTAAAATTTAGTAAATTTATATTAAAGAAAACATAAGCTCATATCCATTTTATAAAAACCCAATTTTTGAAGAATTTTTTTTTCTAATTATAATATAAAGTAACCATCTTTCATCTTTTTCTAAACAATTATGCTAATTGGGCTAAAACCACAGTTATACAATACAACTTTCTTTGTTTTTCTTTAATGTTTAATTGGAAATTAAAGTTGATTTAAACCATAGAGTACAAATATGGGTTTATGATATACACAATAATTAATTTTAAGGTACCTTCAGGCATTAATCTATACGTTGATCAGCCATTTTTATTTAATATAGAATGCACTATGTCTAAGAAAATCATTCATAAAAGTCTTATTTCTTAAACAATATTAATAAAATTATGTTTTCTAGATGTAAAATTGTCATACCGATCAAATGGATGTGGTTTTCGCAACATTTGATGAGGTTTAGGTAATATTATATCAGGTTTTCGGTGTTTCGGGAGGTTTTCGATCAGCCGTTTTGATTTAATATAGAATGCACTATGTTTAGAAAATCATGCATAAAAGTCACATTTCTTATACAATATTAATAAAATTATGTTTTCTGGATGTAAAACTGGCATACCGATCGAATGGATGTGGTTTTCGCAACATTTTATGAGGTTTAGGTAATATTATATCAGGTTTTCGGTGTTTCCGGGAGGTTTTCGGTGTTTGCGGGAGGTTTTCGGTGATTCGATGTACCGCGTTGTTACCGAAAGTTACCAAGACTTATCCAAGGTTACAAATGCTGATAGGCGATTCTGTGCACACAATTTTGGACATATCTAGCTTGCTACGGGAGCATTAATTGGAGCAGCCATTCTGCAATCTTAGTGAATTTATTTGTTAAAGCGAATATGGCCATTTTGTGCTACACACTAAACTACTAAGGCTATAAATTTCGTTCGCCGGAAACGGAAGTAAGTAAAGTAAGGGAAATAACTTGCTCCAAATTATATAATTTTAGAGTCAGAAACGTGATACCGGAGATGATTTTCTGGAAAGGGCTATTGCTGTGCTCGCATCATTGGCCACGCCAACAGCATACTACATTTTTTCCTGACCTGAGAAAGTGGTTTTGTGTACCACTTGTTGACAAATCCACTGTTTCTAGACGGAGAAATGTCTGCCCTAAACTTCCACATTCCATCTAAATTGACGATTGAGCGTGATTCTGATGGTCTGGGATACAGCATTCCGATAGCTGATGCACTGTGAATCATTAATACAACCAAACTCAAAGAAAAAGTTAAAACTTCAAATTTTGAAGAGGATATTATGGGGGCCGCCATGTTTGTTGATATGACCTCGTACACTGCTAAAATCAGTATCATGGTTTCGGTCAGAATCTACGGAAGCCTAAAGGGGATATAATAAATTTACATTTGTAATTATTTTTTAAACGTTCATTCTTAATTAAAAATTAAAAATATCAGACTTGTTGTGCCAATATGTTCCTTCCTACCAGTCAAACTTTTAGTCTTCAAGGTAGACAATTTTGCCTCAAACGTAAAAATTTCAACGGACAGTTATATAAATACCTTCTTGGTCCTGACTTGAAGTTTCTGTAAGCAACAGATTATTAGCTCTGTATTCGATATATATACTATACAACAACAACAGAAAAAAAATCGATTTTTTTTTAATACATCTGTTTAGAAATGTATTTTCGGGATATTTTTTTAACATTTTAAAATAGATTATTCTGTAGTCTCCGGCTATGATGGTTTAAAAGTAACCAGGGATCATATAATACTATCATATACAGTTCCTGAAGTAACAAAACATTAAATTAATAGTGTGCAGGTGAAACAGATCGTGTAAATTATAATGCAAGAGAATATCGATGATGAATGACATTCAACATCACAAATGCAATTATACTAACTATAAGCCAAACCAGGGTCTTAGTCTAGGCCAGTCCATAGTGAATAAAAATCAATTAAAGGTGCTTTATGAAAACTGGGGGCTTATTTGAATGAACAATGCAAACTATCCAAATATAAGATAATCAACTAATCGCATTTTACACGTACAAGTATTCTGATTTTGGTTCTATAAGTGAAATATATGTGTCATAAACATAATTGTTACCGTAGCTCTGGGATTAATAAAACAAATCCCAGCGTAGCTGTACACAGTCTGGATGCAGTGGCGACATCATTAACCTTAATATATTTGGGATTTTGAAACGCATTTATATAACCGGAGATCAAGTAAACTTCGTTTAAGTAGACTAATTAAGTTATAATAACGCAAAACGGTGAGGTTTTGTAAAACCTTCGAAAAACATTATTTTGCATAATCTAACCCTTCCGGAGCACTTGAGTTCACCCAGGGTTTTTCGTGGGGTTCGTGCTGATCATTTCTGTGTGTACTTTTTGTTGTTTTTTTTTGTGTTGTTTGTTACTTTTTTTTATAATTCCAACAAACATGATACATATTATTACAATTATTACACATCACAATATTACAATAGGAAATATATCATATATAACATACTAAATTATACATTTAAGTGATATTTGTTGGAAGTTTACTGGTATGTAGTTAGAAAAGTATGTAAATAGGAATACCTAAATCTTGTAGAAAGGTGTAAGAAAATATAGAACTGTGGTAAAAAAGAGTTTTGCTTTGCCTGCTTTATTCAAAGCTATTTAGATAAACAAATACCTGTAAAAATATTGAGACATTAATTGGATAGTAAATGAAATATATTCCACATTTTGTCAAACTTTTCCATATTTTTGTTTTTTACTGACATCTTCTTTTCAAGAACATACATATTTTTCAATTTTTTTTTACAATTGATCACAAGGTTAAAGAACCATTAAAACATGTGGTATTATATATATATTGTTTGATATTCAACAGGATAATATTATCAGCATCACCTTTGTGAAGTTTTGTAGTGTTACCAAATAAGAAATTAGTTTTAGTAAATGGTATACTTATTCCATTATCGAGAAACCAGTTTTCAATATCTATAATTGATTGCACATATTCACAATTCCAAAAAACATGTTCAATAGATTCAACTTCATTATGACAAAATGTACAGTTTTGATTATCTGTAATTTTTATTTTGTGAAGAAATTTATTTGTTGGTATGATTCTATGGTTTATTCTAAATTGCAGCCACTGTAGTTTTGTGTTCTTAGTTACAACAAATGGTAGTTTGAAAATTTCATTCCAGTCATGATCACACATATTTTGTGGCTGTAACATTTCTTCCCATTTTCTTTTCCCATTTGGAGTAGCCTTATTTCTGTTTAAAATGTCATATATACCTCTGGAACCCTTTAAAATAACATTAACAACTGATGGGATAAAAGGAGCTGCTAGTTTACAACAGATCTTTTTAAAAGAAATGCAGGTTGTTTTAAAGCTGAAATTAGGCTATTATAATGCATAATATTTATCTGAAAGTCAAAATTTTCCTGTATCTGTTCTAATGAAAAAAACGGCACATCTTCATTCACTAGATCTTTATTAATATGTCTAATGCCCTTTTCATATCACCCTCTGTAAAAAAAACTGGTCTGTTGTCTATTTTCAA
Source organism: Mytilisepta virgata (assembly GCA_028015205.1). Lineage (NCBI taxonomy): Eukaryota > Metazoa > Mollusca > Bivalvia > Mytilida > Mytilidae > Mytilisepta > Mytilisepta virgata. The sequence goes on from CM051520.1 coordinate 24,125,416, forward strand.
TAATTCATTACTCCAAATTGGATTAGATAGAAAAAACCCACTTGTTGTTTGTTACTTAAATTTGTCCTTTGTCGTCTTTTAGGCAAACTATTTCAAAATATTTTTGCAGAGAATTAGTTAACATATTTGATCGAAATCAAAAAAAGCAAGGAAAAAAGGGGAACCTTAATATATTTTGATTTTTCAGGTTGAAGCAAAAAAAAGGTCTCTAGGAACATTTGGGGAAGTACCCATTATCAAATATACTACAATGTCCTTGTTCATGTTGTTTAAAATCTTGCTTGTCAATAACTATTTTTTTCATTTTTATTTAATAATATCATTCATAAAGTAGAACATCCTACATTCTGCTCTCATCGTTCATGTCGTTTTATTCTGAACTTTGAGCTCACGCACTTTGTTGAAATTCATACGTATATTACATGTATATTAGGGGACGCAACTCTACGATAACAATATTGTCATTCTACATTTTGATCCATTGATTTTACAACCTGTATAGTAGAGATCTGAAATATGGAAGTGGGACATTACTTGAATTACACTGGTGAAGTAATTTATGGTTTATTTATTGGTATAGCGATACTCCTCAGTATAACATGGAGATTAATAAGACATCCTATCAAATTTTTCACAACATTTTGGCCAAAGAAGCGAGATGTAATGCCGGCATGTCTCAACGACCCTTGTCTTGGCTCTCATGGATTTATACAACTGAAGGTAAGCTTAAAATTGTAGTTATACAATACTAGGGAGTAATATAATCTGGTGAAGCTTACTGCCACACAATACTTAATTAAAATTTAATGTGATAATTTCTTCCCTTGTTTAATCCCGTACGGGATGTTGTCTCATTTAACGCTTAATACATGTAATATTCAAATCTTTACTTTTTCATTTATATAAAATATACAAAATAATATATTTGAACTCTAAATTAAATACATAAAGCAGAATATTCATGCAAGAATTACATTATAAATTAATGTAAATATCACAAAAAAGAATAGCGAAGCGACAAAAAAGTGGGAAACGTCCACAAATGGATTTGCATAAAAAAAATGACACTCATTATTATTTTTTTTATCATTTATCATCACGCCACTTTGGTGCAAATTTTATAAAAATATGCTATAGGTTCAAACACTTAAATGATTTCCAACTCAAATTTTAGTAACCTTAATTGAGTGTTTTATCCATGTTTTGCAGCAACTACACTTGTTTGAACCACTTCACGCATTTGCCTTTTTTCGATTTTTCCGCCACTGAGGGACTATAAACGTATATGCTTCGAGGAACGGGATATATTCAGTGGAGACGGGAAGGTTGCATAATATACCAAGATCGGATAGATTGTGCCAACTTTGCGGCTCCGCTGATATCGGCGATGAATTTCACTATATATATAATGTCATGTAATTTTTTCAAAAAGGAACGTGAAAAATATTTACCAAATTTTTGTTCTAAAAACTTAATATTGTTAAATTTAATAATGTATTTTAAACTGAAAACATTATTGAACTGGAAATGTTATGTAGATTTATTAGATACATAATTATATGTAATGTGTATCTTTGATATTCACATATGCTAAAACAAACTATGTTATATTGTTAAAAAATATTACCCTCTCTGTAACTATGTAATAGTTTATGAGAATAAAGTCATTCAGTCATTCATTTTTTGCATTTAGACAAGCCGAAAAATAAAAAAGTTTTGCATGTTGAATAAAACACTGCCTGTGAAAATTACCATTACCAAGTCATACTATAGAACTGCAAATACGGCGAAGGTTAGCTCTACAAAGTTAATGGTCAATAGATACACATGTATAGCGATTTTGCAGTTTTCTACATAGTTGGAAGTACAATTGTACTATCCTTATGACAAATTATTTTATATCAAAACAATTGGTTAGTCCCAAAATAATCTTTTCATAATAACTCCTGATAACTCAAAATAAATGTTGTATCTAACTATTTTGACGACCCAATCAACTTATATATCGAGAGTCCGTGGCCAATATATATTATATATATATATATAGACTTTTTTTATCACTGAAAAACAGAAATTAAAAATAAAAACCTGTTGTAGGAGGTAAGAATACATTATGTTTCCAGTGGAGATGAAAGTAAACCTTTGATGTTATTTCTGCACGGTTTTCCAGAATTCTGGTATTCATGGCGGCACCAAATTAGAGAATTTAAAAAGGATTACAGGTAAAACGTATTCAATTGAATAGTTGCACGACTGAATTAAACTACTATATGAATTTAGACCTACTAAAGTTTAAGTTCATGGATTTACCATTCTCATTAGAACGATTGCCATGGTTTCCTGTAGAGTTAGTAATAACAGACGGCTAGTGAACATATATACCGGTTAGCTTTTATGTTTTCCCAGTAGCACCTTTGATGCACTATTGATGAAATATCGACAAACAATACAGAAGCGACAAAGCAGTGGGAAAGGTCCACAAATTCAAAGTCCAAGAAAAAGACAGTGTCGGGAGAATGGAAAACAACAAACAAGCGCGACAAGGATGCATGTATAACTAAAATAATAAAAAACATAATAAACTAAACATAACTAGAACAAGACAACACAGAAACTAAAGCACTAGTAATGTGAACTCCCATAAAAAACCAGGAGTGACATCAGGTGCTCCGGAAGGGTAAGCATGTCATGCCCCTTTTTAACGACACCCGTCACGTTGCAAGTTTGAACGAATTGACTGACAATAATATAGTAATATAGGTCTTTCAAAATGTCAGTCATATGTACAAACATGCAGAATAAGATGAAACATGAATTTATAGTCTTTTATTGTAAATTATTGCCCAATAGAACCAAATATTGCCAAAATGCTTAAAACGATAAAAGTGTTTTATGGTGAGGTAATTTTGCAGTATACAACGTATTTCTTCTAAAATCTCAGGGTCGTTGCTGTAGATATGAGAGGGTACGTAGATTCCGATAAACCTAGAGGTGCAGCCGCTTACAAGGTTGACACATTGACGGAAGATATTAAACAACTTATTCCTGCCTTAGGTAAGTTCAAATTGCAAGCATTAAGTTTTCATTCGATTGAAGGAATTATTTAAACACAAATAAAAAGGAATGCAGAGCTGACGAGGATCCACATGATATACATAGAAGGTTTAAATGTTGTTGGTTCTTTGAACGCTTTGCAGTTGTAGTCAATCAGACGGTGTCAATTACAGAATTGATGTTGATATTTTCAAAGTCATTTGTTTAAAATTTACATTATAGCCACGTCTATTCTCATTGACACATACCGTCGGTCCATGCTGTTTCATTTTCATGAAAATTTCAGAGTGCATGCTGGATGATGCATATCATGATACATCAGGAGAATGTACTTTGTCTTATATAGTGTTTTGTATTGTTTATCCTTTTTGTCTTGTTTTACGAGTCGTTAATTGTCTTTTGTATACGAACAAAACTAATGCCAAGATGAAATTTTATATGATAAATTATTGACCCTAATATATATGTTTTGGAGTCATTTAGAATTAGTACCTTTCGACCTTAAGTCATTGTTAAAGTTTAGACGACCATGGCATAGGGTTATGATCTAGATTTGAGCTTTCCGGACCATGTGATGCTACTCCCATTTTCCTGTAGGAGGCCACATTAAAACTACCGCCAAAATACATAGTCTCAGGTTTTGTCTTATTAAAAATAAAACAAAAACCCGGATGTCATGGGGTAAGTGTCAACGAGATAACATTTCATCTCCGAAGGAAATTGCTAAAAGGTACTAGTATCTGTTTCCAATTTTAATGTTGTTGTTCTCTGTATAGACTTTACCTGTTGTATACAATACATATTTCAAATACTAATTACCTAATATTGAGTATTCTTTTGTAGTTTATTGATAGAATATAACCTCACTGATGCAAACGTACTAATGTATCATTTCATTCCCTTCTGATTTTGAATGAATAAAAGAGATATCTATAGTGAACTTTGTTATGTGTTTCTATACATTTGAATTTTGGACAGGTTATAAATCCTGTGTATTGGTTGCACTAGACTGGGGTAGTATACTAGCTTATATGTTTACCATTAAGAACCAAGACATGGTTGACAAGCTTATTACTATGAACGGACCACACCCAGCTACTTTTGGTGATTTAATCCAGAGATACAAGTCGGAGGTTAAAAAATTCTGGTAAGGTGCATCTACTTAGTAATATATATTCTAAGTATAATATGAACTGCAAAGAGGAAAAGTCGCAAAATTTTGAATTACAAAACTTGTTGCGAACAAAGAACAAAACAAACTAAAACTAGGCGGTACAAACATACACATTAAGAAAATAACAAGTTTTATATTAAATAGATATTTTCATTATGCTACAAATGTTCATCAGATGCAACCGCACACATTTTTGATATTATAGACAATCAATTGAAAACAACAAAACACAGCTAGACAAGTTAGGCCTTAAAAATTAATTTTCAAGTTTCATCATTGAAGAAGGATGACCTATTAAAACATCAAAATATACTGCTAAATGATAGAAAGGGTACAATCGATAAAAACACCCCACAACGGCAAGTGTACGGAATTTCAACTTTCAATTCATTTTGTCATTTTTACTTGGGGTTATTGGGGGTAAAATCACAGAAAATACATTTAGGGTCAAAAGTGCGCGCGAAACTGTATAATCGGAAAGTTATATATTCCAGGTACGTGTCCTTTTTTCAACTTCCATGGCTACCAGAAATTATGATGTGGATGTTTGACTATGAGTTTATACAAGACACTTTTTACACTAATATGATGGTCCATAAACTATCACAGGATGATATGGAAGCATACAAATACGCATTTTCACGACCAGGTAAGTCAGAAATTAACATTACTTTAACCACTAAATAATACAAAAAGGACGTAAAAGCTGGTAATGGCTGAAGAATGGTAGAAAATCGGGCACAATAGAACTTGTTTATAATTGTTTGCTTTTATTTAAATGGGAATATATCGGAAATACTAAACCAGAAAGATGAAAAGGACCCAAAGATAGCACCATTTAATTTTGGTTGGTAACGATAGATGGACATTTAGAATGAGGGAAAAATTTATTTTAGCTGGGAGATGCAGAGTATTGGAGCAATAAGTACTTGCTGTTTGAGATATTGTTTTCTTCTGTATACACTTTCTTAGAAAAGTGGATTCTGTATAGATAAATTCACAAATACATTTCACTTTTGCAGAATCATTACCTTTTATATTCATAAACAACTTTTAACCAAATTTCCCTGGAAAATCCGGTTAAAACTGATATACAAATTCACTGTCAATGATACATTTTTTGTGTAGTTTTATCATATAAAGTAACAATTACTGTTATTTGTTTATTAAGAATCTCAAAGTTAACAGACAATATTGTGAAGTTATAATTAATTAATACCATAAATATACATTGTATATATACTTTTTTGTAAAAGCATATAGCTAGCAAAATGTGACTTTTATTATGACCCCTACCCTGTCACATTTTATTTTAATAATAAAGTAAGTTCATTTCCTAATTTCAGTAAACATGCTAAAAGTAAAATATTATTGAAGTTGAATTAAATAGAGAATTTTGTGTAACTACAGTTTTTTTTGCTCTTTAGGTGGATTGACTGGACCCATTAATTATTACAGAGCTCTGAGACGGTATAGACCAGGAAAATTTATTTTTAGCACCATAGACACTCCAACACTAGTCGTATGGGGAAGCCAGGATAGTATCTTACATAAGGAATTTGCCACTCTCACGTCCAAGTTTGTTCCGAATCTGACTGTTAAGTACATTGAGGACTCAAACCATTTCGTTAATATCGACAAACCGGACGCGGTGAACAAGATCATGAGAGAATGGCTTAGCTCATAATTAATCCCATACTTTAGGCATTCAGCTGTGCTCTAAATCAAAATTGTTTATAAACCATCTTATGCAAAATATATAATTGCAGTTTTATAATAAATAACAATATTACACTCATTAAAAACATTCAAAAATGTGCAATGATGTGTTGTAAAATGTAAATAAATATCAGTCTGTTTTTATTTCTGTACTTTGTTCATAAGCTTTCCATGTATTCACGATATAACTAACTAAAGAGTTGAATTGAAGGATTATCCGAGGCGGATGGTGTCGGCATGCAAGTTGCACTTCGTGTGATAATCACTTCTTAAAATTTCATTCACCATCAGATCTTAACATATTTATTGGCATTATTCTATTAAATACTTGCAATGTGTAACCATCTTATTCATAACACTTGGCAACAGTCATGGTCATATGGTTATAAAAATGAGGTATTTTGCTGAGACAAATGAAGGATAAATATTTTTTTCAGTTGTAACTTTAACTGAAATTATCATTTTGTCATGATTTCAATTAACTTGATGTTAGAGAGGTACAGAATAATTATTACAATTCAATCCGAATAAACTGTAGGTGGATTAAGTTCCCGGGTGACAAACTTTTCAAAGTTTCAAAACTATGGAATCTCTACTTAGTGCATTCTCAATGATTCGCCTTTCTGTGTATGGTTACTGTCTTCATCCCTTTTCATTTTAGGATCTGAATCGGCTCTTCGAGAACATGTTTGATCTGCTCAGACACTTGATTGTTTCAACAAAGGGGTATATCTATTACTCAATGATTAGATGGGTTAAATTTTACTTTTTTCGGACATATATCTGCGACATGCATGGTTGTTGTACGAATTTTCTTATTCAACAATCGAGTACTGATATTGAGACTAATATGCAAAATGAAAAATTTATCATATATACGAAGTCAAACCAATTCCAGGAAGGATCAATTTCATCATGGGCTCCAATTTTTTTTTTAAATTTATTACTTGCACCTATTAAAGATGGTTGTACATCCACGCAACATTGACAATATTACTCTGTGGATTAATTATTTCCATTTTCTTACAGTTACAGACAGCAGGTCTCTATATTTCACATTTGATTCGTTGCTGTTGTGCATGAGAAATAGTGGGGGTCTCAAAAGAAAAAAAAATGACCTTTCTTTCTGACATAAACTAAGACAAAGGTAAATTTAGACTTTGTTGACATCACAACACCAAATATGTCACTATGATCAGTAATTGTTTTGTCAACTAAAATGAGGTCAGTGTCAAAGTTCAGGATCAATTTTTCAATTGAAATTTATCATTTGAATTTTTTAACAAATGTTTTATTTTTTCTCTTCCCGTTGTTGTACTCCTTTGAATTGAATGGCCAATATGACATCTCCAGTTAGATTCTATACGTGAATTAACATCTCGCCAGACATTCACTTCAATAGATTCTACCAACTTGTAATACGACATGCTGACGCTTCCGGAGCACCTGATATTACTCCTGTTTAGTTTGTGGGATTTTAATTGTTAGTGCTATATATTTATTGTCTTTCTCGAATTATCTGATATGCAGCGTTTGTTATTCTTTCCCAGTCCCCGAGTATTTCACGTGCTGTTCTGATAATATTGCGGTACTAGTGTCAAGTTATATTTTATAATTTAATGTTACAAAAATATTAAAATTATTTATTATATTATGTAAAAATTAATATATTCCTCGTAAAAAGCTCTCTCCTTTGAGGGCTTTGTCTTTACATTACTTATACATTTGTACATATTAATTTATTGATTTGGCTTTCAACATCCTTGGCCTTAAGCACACCTGATAAATCATACACTGACAGAATGTGCACGTCTTGTACATCATAATTGGTTTCATAGAAATTCTGTATAGTATTTGTTGCTTCTTTAACGATCTCGCGTTTAATTTGGATTTTTGACTTAAAGTCTCGTTTGTCTTCTTGGTTTTGGTGTTCGTTTGCCGATATTTAAAACAATCCCAATGTTTCATGAAGGATTCCGTTTCAAATTGTCCTTTACAGGGGCGGAATCGGAAAGAAAAGAAACTAGCCCATCCCTTTAATTTCAGTTTCCTCTATATAGATGATATTTTGTCACTTGATAATCCTAGCTCACTTCAAGGATTACCTACATCTCATCTATCCCACTGAACTTGAAATTAAAGAGACCACAGACACACAAACTTCTGCTTTATATCATAATAATGGGCGATTGAAATCAAAACTTTTTGACAAACACGATGATTGAATTTTCAGATTGTGAGCTTCCCCTTTCTTAGCAGTAACAGAGCTCCAGCCTATGCGGTGTACATTTCACAGTTGATTTGTTACAGCCGTGCATGTGATTTATACGGCGATTTTCTCGGCAGGGCGAGATTGCTGTCACATAAACTTCTAAGAGTTATGTTCACTCTGTTATTTTCAACGCTTCAGAAGTTTAACTGTCGTCATCACGAATTGATTGCCCGATACGAAGTTTCTATTTCGCGTACCAGACTAGATAAATTCTGTTAGATTTCACGACCTTCTGGAATTGACACTTCACCAGACTTGACACTTCATTGGCAATGTGACGGGTGAAGTTAACGGGGCAGAACATGCTTACCATTCCGGGGCTCCTGATGTCTTTCCCGGAAGTTCACATTGCTTGTGCTTTAGTTTCTGTACTGTCTGATTCTAGTTTTGTTTAGTTTATGATACGTTTTTTATTCTTTTAGTTATACACGTATCCTTGTGGCGTTTGGTTTTTGTGCGGTTCAATTCTTCTGACTGTCTTTTCCTTGGACTTCGAATTTGTGGACTTTTCCCAATGTTTTGTCGCTCCGGTATTCTTTTGCTGATATTTATTGTGATTGTGCCATGTATTTTTTCAAATATTCCTCGTCAGGATCTTTTGTTACATGATTTTGATGACCGCTTTTTCAGCATTTTTTAATTTGATCTTAGCTATTGACATAAGCAATTTAACGTACGTGTGTACATAAAATGGAAATATCGTTAACGTCGATGAAAGCGTTGGTCTACGTCTTGATGAGTGAAATTTGGTTCATTGTTGAAGACTTTGGTTATTAATTTATTCTGACTGTCAAGATGAAATACATCTGTAAGATATTTTCGATTGCTATTTATATTATGTTCCATCTCGTGTGAAATAACCACAAGCAAAGATGTCTTTACCAATTTAATTTCTTCCCAATACATACTTTTTTGTGAATGGATTGGATTTTTCGTTAGATAGAATTTTTTGTAGATAACGTGAATGTAGTATGCAAGTATACATCTACAATGAAAAGCACATTTATATAATGCTTTATTCGGAGACAATTTCAATTCCTCGAAATTCGGTCTTCTCAAAATAACGAATTTTCCGCCAACCAGGAAAATTGATATCCACGAAAATACCTGAATCCTTAAACGTTCAACTAATTATCCGTCATTTGTGGAAATGCGCATGTCTAGCGCATTAAAAACCTATAACACTAAATGTTCATAGTACCACTGACAAGAAGTTTTATAGAAACTTAGATCTCGATGGACAAAATAGCGTAGAGTCTTTACTTAAATTGACGATGATTCTTGTCTTAAATGAACAAAAAAATTATTGGTTTTGAATTTGTTCTTTTTGAGAGTAAAACCTATTTGATAGACAATTAGTTAAAAACATAAGAATATTTTTGTTGTTTTTAGGTACTTTTGTGCAGACGGTTATATTTCCAAGAGCGTTAATAATATCAACCATCTTTATAACATATGCTCTGTTTTTTCTACAATATTCTTTTGACTATTTGATTATTTTGGATAAAATTTCAAAAACATTGTTTTGAAAATTCCAAACCCTTTTTTCAGTAATTGAAGAAGCAAAAATTAAATTAAACCATGTAAATGTTCTTTTTTTCAATTTAATTTGTAGCCCAGGAGGTGTCCGATTCAGGAATTAAATGCGATCTATTGTAGCTGATATTCAATCAGTTAATAGGCAGACTCAAAATAAAAAAAACAATAATTTGAATAATGCGAAAAATTTGTCTATCTTTCGCAGCTGGATTCTCTTTTTTATTCTTGTGGCAAACGTATACTTGATACAAAGACTACTTAGAATTAAGAGAAATCTATTAAAATCTACAGTATAACTTGAGATGTATTCTTAAGTGCCGAAGTTTTAGCAACTTTTTTCTTTAGATAACGTCTCATATGTATAACATATCAATCTTCCTTTTTACACGGCCCACCCAAAATTATGTGTCCAATCCATACGTTTTTGAACTCCAAGTTATCCCACATGTACTGTTGGTGGTTTGAGTATTCGTTGTTATTTCAGTTTTGTGAATGGTCGGGCAAATTATAACAGTACTCCTTATGACATCCGTAATTGTCAGATTTTGTTTTAGTTTATCTGCGTTTTCTTTGAATACTACATTATATATGAATATAACGTGCACTTGCAACTTTGAATATACAGATACGATATGTTCGACATCTGGCAAAGAAGTTCATTCAAATCAGTTTAAGGGTCTTTTTGATCTTCAAGTGGAGGGAGATGGGACAAACACGATGAAATCGGTCATCTACACAATCAGTCGTTTCTCTTTATAAGTATGATTATCAAAGATTTTTGGGGGGAATTGTCAGGATATTGCGTACTCTATGGAGATTGGTTTCAGAAAAGTACTATATTTGGAAGGGTTGACTTAACATGAATATCTACTTTCTTCTTAAGATAATCCTCAACATTATCAGTAAATGTAAGAGATATAAGGATATCAATATTTAAACATAACCAAAAACGTTGTGTACTGGATAAGACACACAAATTGACTGGAATAAATAAAGACAAATCCAAAAGACAAATAACTAAAAGAAAAAATCGGGATAACAAAATCAACAAGTACAAAAGATGGTACAAAATCACTGAACACTTAATACTACGGACAAACACGAATTTCTGTGTGGACCCACGTATTCCTGAATGGAAGGCAGTTCCTGCTCGGTATATACCACCGATCACTAGACATTTGAACATTCTACAGGTTTACTTTCATGGTATAGTAACAAGTTTAATAATACACATAGATATTTTATTATATGTGTATATTGAAATCTCAAGTCAATTTCTGTTGATCTTTTAATTGAATTAACTGTCACAATCTTCAATTGCCCTTTTTCCTATGCTGTAACGTTGTTTGGTATTTCCTTTAACTTTAGTGGAGTTATGAACTAAGCCATTCACGGATAACCTTGTTCACTTCTTCTGGTGTGTCAATATTAACGAAATGACTTGCTTCCTCTATGTATTTGACAGTCAGATTTGGAACAAACTTTGAAGTAAGGGTGGCTAAATCTCTGTGTATAACTATATCTTGGCTTCCCCAAACGACTAATGTTGGAGTTTCTATGGTGTTAAAAATAAACTTCCCAGGCGGATATCGACGTAATGCTCTATAGTAGTTAATAGATCCGGTAAGACAACCTAAAGATCCCAGATAAATAAGTTTTATTACTCCGTATTTTCATCAATATAAATTAAATCTAATCTCAATATCACGGTTTAGGGTTAGATTTAAGTTTTTATGGATTAACGTGTAATACAGTTAGTGAGGTTTGTATTGCTAAATAAACCTGTGAGCTTTATCCCTTAAGCATTGGTACAACATCCTTCGTAGAAATAGACCAATTTTTTTGCACAATACCGGATATCAGAGAAATGCTTAAATAGTAGTATCCGTCTATAGATGTTCACCTGCTAGAAACAACAATCGAAAATCAACCGATAAGATTTACCTTCTAACATTAATTGGATTTCACATTACTAGAACTTTCGTTTTTGAGTTGTATTTTTCTGTTTTCTTTGGTGAGCTATTTATTTATTTTCGTGTTTGTTAAACCCCGTAGTAACGTAGTATTTATTTACATTGTTGCTTTTCTCACGAATTCGTCTTTTCTTTTAATTTTTGTCTTTTAAGCACTCTTTATTTTTTTTTGGGGAATATTATTACATGTATTTATTCATCCATTTTTGTATCAGGTATGTTAACAGCATTCATGGATTTAAAAGTTTGGAAACTAACGAATAGCTCCCTCCTGTCCGATGCTTATTGGTCTTACCGGTTAAGTCATTTCGGTATCTGAGTCTGTATGCTCTGTGTTGGAATAACCCAAAAATTTATTATGATAAAAAATTAAATTGGTGGTGCACAATGGAATGTACACTTAAGATCCCAAGAAAGTTTCACAGAAATCCATTTACATGTTTAGGAGGAGTTTCAGACGAGGCATGCCTCTCCCCTCACATTACCATATCAAGAAGAAATGGCAAACTCCATGTTTGTCTTTGGAAAACCCCAAAAATCATTCTGATCAAAAATAAAATAGGTGGTACACAATTGTCATGTACACCGAGGAATCCCTGAAAGTTTCACAAAAATCCATTCATTGGTGCAGGACTATAGTAAGTAAGTGGGATATAATTAATCTTACCTGGTCTTGAAAATGCATACTTGTATGCTTCCATCTCATCCTGCGATAGTTTATGGACAGTCAATGTACTATACATCTTCTGTATATAATAATGATCGAATACCCACAAACAAAATTCTGGTAACCATGGAATTTGGAAGAAAGATACATACCTGTAAAATTAAAACCTACATTTGTTTATTGTGCCAATAATAGTTTATTTTCGATAGGGGCGCATATTTGTGCGTCTTCTATCGAATTTTCAAATTATAAAAAACTGACTAATAGCAATGAATAGTATAAATAAACATTATAAAAATAGTTTCATTAAAATCAGTTCATTACTACATGTACCATTTAGCTGTATAGATAACAATACCTTTGGCTCTTATTGATGATGTTGTGAACTCTCCAACCACAACAGTAAGAAATGGTAAAGCTCAAGACTTCAAATGTTTTAATATATCAGTACATTTAAAATTAATGGCTTCTGTGGAGCCTAGTATGTTTTACTTTTTAGATATTTTCTCATCAATTTGAAATATACATGATTGAGAATGGTTTAATGGGTGATTTTATTTCTCTCTTTTAATTACATGTATCGGCAAAAGAATACCGAATATAAAGGCTGAAATTAATGTAAAATATTGTTACGAATTTCAATATTCATTTGCCTAAGATAAAACTAATTGTTTAAATGCACATAAAGAGGGATGGTTATATAACATGTCATTAGCATACCAAGAATTTATTTTTTCACTGATCACATATAATGAAATACGGAAAAGTACTCACTATCCAGATAAAAAATACTATTGTTTAACTCAAACTAATCAATAATTATTTTCTTATGATTTAATGGAAATTTGGACATAAAGGAATATTAAGAGGGTATGTGATATCTGATGTCACATGTACCACTGGCAATATGTGCTGCATACAATTAATTAATAAAATGCTCTGCTGGGCGCAGCTTGATACGACCGCAGAGGTCGAACCCTGAACAGTTTGGGCAAGTATGGACACAACATTCAAGCTTGATACAGCACTGAATTTGGATTGTGAATAAATATTTGACACAGCATAGGTTTCTGACACAGAATTAATGTGGTCTAAGAACTTAAAAATTTTTAATTTACCTATTCAAACCATATCAGTATTATTTGCTTTTATATATAAATCAGAAATAACCAATTTAAAATGGAAAATTTTAAAGAAGTTTAATTTGGGACCCTTTGGACCTTAATGTAGACCAATTTGAAAATGGGACAAAAAAATTAAGAATCTAAGTACACGGTTAGATTCGGCATATCAAAGAACCCCAATAGTTCAATTTTTTGATGATTCAATTTTTAATGAAATCAAATAAAGTTCAATTTTGGACCCTTTAAACCTCAATGTGGACCAATTTGATAACCAGGCCCAAATATCAATTTCTTGCTATTGTGCAATACTGTGCAATTGAAGATTTCTTGCTATTGCACAATACTGTGCAATTGAAGATTTCTTGCTATTGCGCAATACTGAGCAATTGAAAATTTCTTGCTATTGCACAATACATATTATAATAATTTACACATCTTGCCTTATCATTATTATTTGCTTTTATATATAAATCAGAAATTTAATAATAAAGTTTTTGGCAAATTTCCAATATACATAATTTAAAAGCAGTTTAGGTGAGATAAACAAAAAAGCTTCATCAGCAACATTTTATATTGGCAAATTTCCAATGAAGTTCATTAAACTAAAGTTACTGGCAAATTTCCAATGGAATTTATTAATAAAAAAGTTTTTGGCAAATTTCCAATATAAATAATTTAAAAACAGTTTAGGTGAGATATTCAAATGAGTTTCAATTACCAACCTTACACTGCCTTTTAAATTATGTTTTGTACTTAAGTAATTGTCCATTAACCTGGAAACCCTTTCCCCCCCTTTTTTGCACCTTATTCCTTAACGGTTTGAGCCATAACTACCAAAGACAATTCTTACCATCCCTTTGTGGTATTCCAAAATCCAAAATCTAAATACATGGTTAGATTCAGCATATCAAAGAACCCCAAGAATTCAATTTTTGATGAAATCAAATAAAGTTCAATTTTGGACCCTCTAAACCTCAATGTGGACCAATTTGATAACCAGGCCCAAATATCAAAAATCTAAATACATGGTTAGATTCAGCATATAGAAGAACCCCATATATTCAATTTTTGTTGAAATCAAACAAAGTTTAATTTTGGACCCCGATTTGGACCAACTTGAAAACTGGGCCCATAATAAAAAAACTAAGTACATATTTTGATTCAGCATATCAAAGAATCCCAAGAATTCAATTTTTGTTAAAATCAAACTAAGTTTAATTTTGGACCCTTTATTCCTTAATGTAGACCAATTTGAAAACAGGACCAAAAATTAAGAATCTAAATACACGGTTAGATTCAGCATATCAAAGAACCCCTATAGTTCAATTTTCGATGAAATCAAACAAAGTTTAATTTTGGACCCTTTTGGCCCCTAATTCCTAAACTGTTGGGACCAAAACTCCAAAAATCAATCCCAACCTTCCTTTTGTGGTTATAAACGTTGTTTTTAAATTTCATAGATTTCTATTTACTTATACTAAAGTTATTGTGCAAAAACCAAGAAAAATGCTTATTTGGGCCATTTTTTAGCCCCTAATTCCTAAACTGTTGGAACCAAAACTCCCAAAAACAATCCCAACCTTCCTTTTGTGGTCATAAACCTTGTGTTAAAATTTCATAGATTTCTATTTACTTATACTAGAGTTATTGTGCGAAAACCAAGAAAAATGCTTATTGGGCCCTTTTTGGCCCCTGATTCTTAAACTGTTGGGACCAAAACTCCCAAAATCAATCCCAACCTTCCTTTTGTGGTCATAAACGTTGTGTTTAAATTTCTTAGATTTCTATTAACTTATACTAAAGTTATAGTACGAAAACCAAATGTCTTCGGACGACGACGACGACGACGACGCCAACGTCATACCAAAAATTTTCCGGTCGTATAAAAATTACAACAAATTTAAATTTTTGTATCATACCAAAATTTTTTGATCTCAGACTTATTGTTGTTCAGGAATTCACGAAACGTAGCTGGATGTGGCCCGTTCATAATAATAAGCTTGTCAACCATAGCTTGATGCTTTGCAGTAAACATATAGCCAAGTAGACTTCCCCAGTCTATAGCAACAAGTACACATGACCTATAACCTGCAAAAAAGGAATTTCTAACAATCATTAAATTTACCTCCATATTATTTCTTCAAATAATGACTGATCAGTTGTCATAGGCCTACAAATGTGGAGAGCAATCAATAACCATAATGCTTAGGAGAGTTTAATTACCAAAATGAAAAGAGGAGTACATGTAAAGCAAAAACCATCTCGGGACAGAGCTCGGAAATTATATCATAGGTAGTGATATTTCATATAACAAACTGGCTCCTAAATTTTAAAAGCAGTACATATAATTACATGCCTAAGAGAACAGAGTTTGTCATGTTTAAACAAGAATCAGCCATTCTCTCTTTATGAAATTCGCAATTAAACCGCATCTAATTGTGCCATACCTAAGGCAGGAATAAGTTGTTTGATATCTCCAATCAATTTGTCAACCTTGTACGCAGCTACACCTTTAGGTTTATCGGAATCTGAATATCCTCTCATATCTACTGCCACAACCCTGAAAGATAACAGTTAAATAAATATATTATGCAACACAAAATCAAAAAAAAGTTACTCGCAATTGAGATGAACTATATGAAAGGTTATTATCATTTCAAAAACATCCTGCAAGAAAAATTTTTAATTGAAATTACGTATTATTCTAATACTGTAAATTTGGGCACTGGGTTACATGTTCTTTGGAGACTGTTTTGTTCACCTTCGCTACATTGCTAATCAAAGACGCCATTGTGGCAGAACTGATGGGGACTACCTACACATCTGAAATTCACCTTTAAAAGTAAAGTCAAGAAATACCAAAGGAATATTCGAAGCACGGAAAAATCGAAACAACTGACAAATTCCGGAGAAAGACAAGACCAAAACAATACATGCACTACAATTAAAAACTAAAACCATATGAACAACATGGACCCCACCAAAAAACCGGGTTAGACTCAGGTGCTCCGGAAGAGTAAGCAGTATCTGCTTCCTGCAGGACACACGCCATGCTGTCCATGTCAAATCCGGTATGAGGAAGGGATAACATCAATGGAACAGGTCATTTGGGAAACGGTTTTTTCATACCTGTCAACCAAGTCATGATGACGTCCATAAAACTAAAATAAAGATGACTCCAACTTAGGAGCAACATACCCTTGTCTGAGCAACTTTTCTGTCAGGAACCAGGTTCTGTCCAGGAATTCAATGTATATGTCACAAGCTCTGGAATAATGTACGAGTTGTGAAATATACACTCCATACGCCGGCGCTTCTGGAATATTGCCTCTCAAGAATGGGAAGTTGACGATTGGAAAGTCATCCCGTTTGTTGTAAAGTTTTGTATTCAAACTGATCTTCAAAACATTGCAATGAATGAATGGCAAATAATTTTAGATTTTTGAAAATTTCAAAATATAAAATGTGGTTTGTGATAAGAGACCACTTATTATAAAGACAAAGTCACCTGTAATCTTTCTTGAATTCCATTATCTGATGCTTCCATGAGTACCAAAATTCAGGAAACCCATGTAAGAACAGCATTAAAGGTTTGCTTTCATCTCCACTGGAAACACAGTGTAACTTTACTTCCTACAACAACATCAATTAATATAATCTTTTGATCTTATAAGAATTGGGATATGCATAGGATGGAGCCATATAACCGGTATTGTTCCAGCATTGCTAATGGCTTATCCTATAGTTCAGTTTTATGCTTTTTTTCAAACTTTTTAATTGCTGTTACGGTTTTGAACATTTTCGGATGTAAGCATATTTGATGAGAAGCAATCAGACGAGATATGCATACATGTACATGTATATTGTGACTAGTTAACTGATATTTTAAAACATTCAGTACATCAACTCGCTATAACGAATGATTACAAATGGTGTAAATGTGTTTTTTTTTGCCTTTTTCCAGTTGTATCATGGTTCAAAAATAGTCGTGAGATATTTTAAAAAAAAAAACAGATCTCTTTATACGTGTAGATAATATTATGTATTCTTCGTTTTCCGTTCAATCTTTGAAGAAACAGCTTCTACTACAGTAACTTTACGCATCTGATTATGACATTTATCAACGTTCACATTTTTGACTTTTGAACAAATATCTAAATCAACAAGAGGATGCTGTAGAATCGATACTGGTATAAATTACACAGCATAATAAATAAAATACCTGCATCCTAAATGTCATAATGCAAATGGGCTCAATGTTTAAATCTGGGTTGTGTCAACACAAAACAAAGGAGCGCAATCACACAAACTTCTCATTATCTAACTATTAAAGGATTATAAATGAAACTGATTTTCATTTATTCGAAAGAACGTTGTTTTATTGATTAACAATTTTGCAAAACCAAAAACTGTATAAATAACTATGCACGTCCTCTCTTAAAAAACAAATCTAGCAAAAAAAATTAATATCAACCTTACCTCCAGGTGTATAAAACCATGAGTGCCAAGATCTGGATCATTCAGACATGCTGGCATTACATCCCGTTTCTTTGGCCAGTCTGATGTAAAACATCTGATGGGATGCCTAATTAATCTCCATATTATAACTAATAAAACCATAATACCTAAACATAATCCATAAATCACTTCACCGGTATATTTTAAGTATTGTCCAATTCCCATTTTTCTTTCGTTCGCTATGTCAACCACGTTCTCTAAACTGCGAGCAAAATATAGGATGAGATTAAAAAGAAGATCACATAGTCGCGTTCTCTTAAATATGAAGTAGAAATAAGTTCACGAGTTACAAAGTGCGTCAACACGTGCAGATCAGAATGTAGAATGACGGTTGTAATCATAGAGTTGAGTCCCTTTAGTCAGCAAACGGAAAAAATAATAGTTCAACCGTGACATCTGAAAAACTTAATGTTCGTAGATTATTGTTCTCAGATATTCCCTCAGTAAGACGTCAAATGGATAGAGCAAACAACCTGCATGGTACTCTGTAAATATCTACAGTTAAGACTTCTTAATGGGAGACTTCTAGGCGACTCTTTAGGTTTTTTCACTTTTTATAATTCTAATGGTCAAAGCACAGTTAATTATATGCTAGCATCAACTCGTTTATTCTATAATGTACAACATGTTATTGTTAGATCTCCAGTGGAATTGTCTGTCAGACCAGTTTATTATCAGTATGCTTTAAGTCATGTACTCAAAGAGAGACAACTCATGGGTTAAAATGGTAAATATCAATGGGAACAATGACATTGCACTATTGCAATGATATAGGAAATCTAATGAACAATATTGATGATGAAAACTGTGACTATATTGATTTTCTTGCCTCATCAGTTAATAAAATATATGTTAATGCAGCATCACAAGCTTTACTGTTAAATTAGAAAAGTTCCCCTCCTTCAAATAAAAGAAAGAGAGTTAAACCAAAAAATCCATGGATGTTCAATGATTGTCTTTTGCTGAGGAGAAGTAAGGTCTATGTGTAAAAGACTACAAAAGGACAAAAGTAATGTAAACATTTGCCAAACATATTCGAACTGTGTAAAACATTATGATAAACAAAATAAGAGGTTAAAAGCAGAGTTTTATAGGAACTGAATAGTCTAGACCACAATGACTCATAAGTCCTTTTGGAAATCTGTTAAAAGTCTAAACAAGTATCTATGTGTCCAATGGACACTTCATGACCCGCCAATGATGTAAGTATTCAGTAAATAGAATTACATGTGTATACTGTTGACTTTGAAGTCCCTAAAGATAGGATACAATCTCTCAGTACTTCATGAAAAACTACCTTCAACCTGAACCTTAACCTGGATACTAATATTGAAATTTATAAAGAAATTCAAAGTCGATGACCTATGACCTCAAGGTCACAGCATCCGTTTCGCATCAAATTGCTGCTGTTCATATCACAAGCTATCCATGTACAAAGTTTCAGAATGATACCATAACTCCTTCATTAAAAACTACCTGAACCTTAACCTCGTACAGACGGACGCACAGACCGAAGAACTATATGCCCGGCCTGCCTTACAAACTAATTACCCCAATCCGTAAAGTCCTTAGGGGGGGACTTTGAAGATTTGAAGTACATAGACTCCATTAATTTTATGTGCGTATGTGTGTGTGTGTGGGTGGGTGGGTGGGTGGGTGGGTAGGGGTCATCTATCCATTATGTAACCTTCTTAGGGTTCAGAAATGTTTTAAGTATAATTTGAAGTTATAAGAATTAAAAAGTACTTTTAAGGAGGGTAAAAAAATTAGGTGTATTTTTAATGCAGTCTATAATTTTTTTTGAAGTATTTTAGATAATAGAATTTAAATTCATTGTTTTAATAAATAACATAAATGACACTTTGATTGTCAGTTTAACACACAGCATCTAGATTTATCTAGTCAACATCTAAAAAATGATTTTCTTTTTTTTTCTTTTTTTTTGGGGGGGGGGGGGGGGGCTGAGAATTTTCTTTTATGTACAGCTTTGGTTTATATATTGTTTCCGGATATTGTTTCTTGGGGAATAGAATATTTTCAGTATTTTTCAGTACGTATAGACGGCTAGTTTTTAGATCAGCTAAGGGACTTATCATTATTTAACTGGGAGGGGGGGGGGGGCTGGTCACTTACCTTTGACACACATGATATGTAGGATATGCTTGAAGATTCAAAAGTTCTCAAATGTTTCTTTTAATAGAGTTAAGGCAAGTAAACACTAAAGTACACATTTTAATGATCCAAATGAATCTTACAAGTTATTCAAATTGAAAAATGCAGGAAATCTTAATTGCCGAGGTTAAAGATATCACGGAAGAAAATACTAAACTTTACAAACAAGGAATTATTCGAAAAGGCTATGAAAAATCAAAATGAATATTATACTAGGACATTGGGCAGTATAATTAATGAACAGCAAAAACTTTATGAATTCATCGAACTTGGAGAAAGCTTACTGAATATTGGAACTGGTATACTACCAGAAAAAGCAAAAGAGAAAGAACATATTAACAGAAGAAAAAAGGAAACAAGAGAAAGGTTAAGAAACAGAAGGAGAAAAGACTTTTCACAGCTTGTGAGAAATTGTTAAAAAGATTAGTGTCACAGGAAACATATATCAAGTGTTGCCCTCAGATTTATTCTTTCAATTCTGAATATAGAATCAAGGTTGAAGAATTATTAACAAATGGTCTAGATTCAATTCGACCAAGACAGGAATTGGCTGCTATTAAAAAACTCTCTGCTTCTGATTTTTCTGAAGCAGAAGCAGTTGAGATTTTAAAGAATTCTTACAATAAAAATTTCAAGTCTTCAATTCCAAAACTTACTACTTTGGAAAAGTCGGATCAAAATCAAGCAGAATCAGACACAGCTCTTGAAATTCAAGATATAGATAAGGAAATTGAATCGTCAGGAGATGAGTCGGACCCATTTGATTTAATAACTGTAAAGGTTTTAGGTCCTGATGGTTATGTTGATGTGTGAACTTGATTTTACCAGTGGCATATAAAATACAAATATACATTATTGTACATGTATGTGACAATGAAATAAAATGTTTAATGGTGGTAAAATATGTTTTCATTTGACTGGTGTAATGCTCTGCTTAACTAAAACTTTTGACCCCCCTTGAAATCCATGTGCAAAAAAAATGATCCCCCCTCTTTGAATTTATAAAAAAATCTGAACCCCCTTTTCCACTTACAGAAAAAAAACTTGATCCCCCCTGCATTTTGACCAGCCCCCCTCCCAGGTAAAAAATGATAAGTACCTAATACCCCCTCCAACAAAATACCAGCGCCGGGCTAAATGATTTATCCATTTTTTTCGAGACACGTTGATTATCTTTCTTTGAATAACCTACTATTTTTAGCTGTGACGAACAAAATTTATTTTTAGATATTACAATTTAAAAATATTATAAATGTTTCTATTCAAATGAATAAACAACATACCTGTTTGTGTCAGAAACGATCGGTAAGTTTAAACAACTCCAGCTGAGGAAAAAAAGGGTCCCGGTCCCCGGTGAGGTGGGGAGGAGACATTAGACGGGAAAGCAATAATCCACGGCAATTTCCTCTATAATGGTAACTACATGTGTGCGGCCCAAAAGGGTCCATTTTTTCTTATTTAAAACATGAGAAAAGGTATACTATTTTTTTAAAAATATTTACATGATTAGGTCATATTTCCAATTAATAAAATTTCATGCTCTATTTTTCCCACCTGCACACAAAGATATTTCGTTCTGCTTGAACTATTTGTCAAACATTTATGAAATGGTCAGGAAAAGATCGAGTGGTTTATTTATGATTAGGTTAGACTTTCTTTGACTCTGAAATATATCAATAGGGTGGGATTCGAAAATCGACCATAATAAAGGACTAGTTACCCCCTAGTCAAAAATTATAATATAAATATTCAGGAATAAAGGAAAAATTAAAACTTACTGTTGATGTCAGTGGAGGCCGAAATGATGTTCACATATTTTAAGAGAGGTAACAGGTATATACAACCATGACAACCACAAATCATTAGGTAATAAGTATGATTGTACATAGGTTCTTGTACTGAATGTATCCTTACAATAACTGTAACCGCCCCCTCCCATAAAAGAAAGGAAAAAAAAAAACACACAAAACACAAACAAACCCAAACAAACAAAAAAAAAAAAAACAAAACAAAAACAATTTTTGCTTACCACAAAAAAATCTCAAATTTTTGTGATGCTAATTAAATAAATCTAAATATTTGGCCATGCTGACAATCAAATATTATCTAAATCTGTAATTATTGCTGCTAACCCCCCCCCCCCCCCCCCCTCCCTAAAAAAATACTGCAAAAAAGCATTTGGCTCCATACAAATTCAACTTTATGACCCTTATAAAATATCACTGAAATTTTATAACCCCAGTCACAAATTACTTAATTACTTAGAATGATGAGAGGGTTTTCGGTGAGGAGAGATATAGACAGGTGGAGTTGTTCGTTTAGTAAACCAAGATACACTTTCTAAACAATGTGGTAATGAACTGATTTTAATGAAACTATTTTTATAATTTTTAAGTGGGAGAATTATAGATTTTGATTTGCAATTTTTATAGAATATTTTTTTTCTTCCTGTCCGATTTTGTTCTTTCGCGTTCTTAATAACCGTCAGAGATATGGATCTGAGGTTTTGAATTATGAAAGATCAATGTCTTTAGATGTGCCTAATACTATTCAGTTTTTGATGGGGTCACCGAGACGTATAATGAGCAGTTCAAAGATGCTTGGGGTTTACTATATGGCCCTATGGGGAAATTTTTTTTTCATCGAAAAACTCAACAAGAGTGACCAATAATCATCTCATATCATGTATTTTATTATACACCGTGACAACACCTATTAAATGACATATACTTCGTTCCTCTAGGGGCTCATCCCTACCCCCAAGGTCGATAATTTTGAAAAATTTAATATACAATTAAAATCAAAAGCTTTAAATCATATATTTTATTATTCTCCGTAACAAGACGCATTGAATGACATGTACCTCATTCTTTCAGTTGGGTGATCCTCACCCCCATAAATCAATAATGTCCAATTATCTCATAAACCGTTAAAATCCCCATCCCTAAACCAAATATTTTCTTATTCCCCATGGTAAGACGCACCAAATGACACATAACTCGCTTCCCCAGGGGGTTATCACCAACCCCAGGAAATCAATAATGTTCAATTATCTCAAAAACCGTTAAAATCCCCACCCCTAAACAAAATATTTTTTTATTCCCCATGATAAGACGAACCAAATGACACAGTCCTCGCTTCCCTAGAGGGTTATCACCACTCCCATCAATTCAATAATGTTCAATCATCCAAAAAATCGTTAAAATCCCCACCCCTAAACCATGTATTTTCTTATTCCCCATGGTAGGACGCACCAAATGACACATACTTCGCTTCCCCATTGGCTTATCACCACTCCTATCAAAATAATAATGTTCAATTATCTCATAAACCATTAAAATCCCCACATCTAAACGATATATTTTCCTATTCCCCATGGTAACACGCACCAAATGACACATACCTCGCTTCCCCAGGAGGTCATCACCACTCCCACGAAATCAATAATGTTCAATTACCTCAAAAAACCGTTAAAATCCCCACCCCAAACCATATATTATCTTATTCCCCATTGTAAGACGCTCCAAATGACACATACCTCACTTCTTCAGGGGGTTATCACCACTCCCATCAACTCAATAATGTTAAATTATCTCATAAATTTTCGACCCAGGTGCTCTGTAAGGGTAAGCAGTTCCTGCTCCGTATACGGCAGCCGTCGTGAAGTTCAACAAAGTCAATCCTGTGGATGTCACAAATCGGCGGAGGCACAGGAAATGTAACGATAGTGGGAACAGGTCCAACATCATCTTAGATATTGAAACACTGTAATGGTCAATAAATTCGTGAAGACGAACGTACAATTTCCTAGGTGATGACATCAACTTATCCCTGATAAAACCCTGGTTAAGAAGCTTTTATGACAGCAGTAATTCTCTTTGTCGAAAGTCAGGGTAACTCACGCATGCCCTTGAAAATCGGATAAGCTGAGAAACGTAGACACCATATGCAGGCGATGCTGGTATATTGCTACTCAAGAACGGAAAATTAACAATAGGAAAGTTGAAGTCATCACGTTTGTCATAAAGTTTTGTCTTCAAATGTCCTTAATTGTCTATTTCAAGAAACAAATCCAAATATGAAGCGGACTTTGGTGTATCTGTAGTATCCTTAATTTCAAGCTCACTGGGGTAGATTAGATGTAGAAAGTCTTGGAAATTGTCGTTATTTAACGACAACACGTCATCTATATAACGAAAAGTAAAATTAAAGGATTTGGCTAGTTTCTTTTTGTTTTCACGTTGTAACCCTTGAATGAAGTCCGCTTCATATGAGTACAGAATAAGATCGTCGAGGAAAGGAGCACAGTTGGTTCCCATTGGAATGCCGATTGTTTGTTGAAAAATTAGACCGCCAAATCAACAAATATGTTGTCTATGAGAAAATCTAACATGTTTGTAATTTCATTTTCAGAATACTTTCGAATGTTTTTATGCTGTTGCATGTAGCCAAAGATTTTTATTTTAGATTTCGTAGTAATTTTGTTGAGTTTTGATGATACATACCTCATTATTCAATGGGCGTCATTCTCGCCCTCCCCCTTTAAGCCGATTATCTTGAATTATATAAAATTAAAAGTCTGTAAGAAACCTGACAACTAAACCGTATATTGTCTTATTCTCAATGTCAAGACGCATGAACAGAGATACCTCATTTACCCAAGGGTTCATCCCCACCCTCTCGAATCAGTAATCTTTAGTTATCTCGTAAATCATTGAATCCCTGCTCCTAAATCATGTTTTCATTTTCCCCATGACAAGACAAACAGATTGATAAAAACCTAACACCTTCACCAAAAGAGGAGTGGGGGGGGGGGGGGGGGGGGGAGAGGTCCATCCATCATTTTTGTCTGATTTTTATGGTTTTTGTTTATTATGTTCCTTGCTAGGAAAGAAAAAATCTCTTTTGATCCGTTTTTGTCTATATCTGTTATAGTTTTTATTTTAGATATAAGGTGACGCGCTCATTTTTTAAACTTTTTAATTCTTCATCGGATTTGATGTATTTTTAAAAAATGATTCCTCCCGAAAAACTCAACAAAAGTTCAATATAATATTGGTACAAGGAAGACATCAATGTATCAGACATTATATGTAATAATAGATATTATTTCATTTGCTTGGTCATAAATAAAAAAAAAATTCTTGTGTTGCAATTGTACATGTGTTGTACCATTTTATATAAATCAAATTTAAATTTTATTCAAATTACACTGACTTGATGTTGGGCGGACTTATCACGGCAGGTAAGAAGCCATTTTTTATTATTTTCATTTAATGAAACCGAGTGCATTTTATTACACCATAAAATAAAATCAGTTCTCGTAAACGGTCCAGAAATATTGGGATATATATCTGTCAATGCAGCATGTCGACAAGCAAAAGTTGATCAAGTGTTACATTGTATGACTGTAAAACTCGAGTCACAAAAATACCCATATCCCGATTTTCAAGTAACCTCTCCATTAAGTATGCATAAACTTTATAGGAACAATTTCCATATTTCAGTCTCTGAAAAACAAATAATTTATTGAATACAATGAAGGCATTCGAGATATCAGTTACTTCGTTTGGGAGACTTCGTAACAGTTCACTGTTACAGTTATTGCTCGTTAAAAGTATTTTTCTTTATATCTGTGATATTATCTGTTTTCATTACTTCATTTTTGTTGTATAATTTAAAGTATAATTTGTTGACAATAAAAATTTTGTTTTAATTTTCTGGATTCTTGCATAAATTAAGGACACGCTGCAGATGTCTGGGCATTTGACTACGAACTGGGAAATCTCCGTATATAGGAGGAGAAAATTTTCACGAGACAAGAAATTCTGAAACTGAATTTTGAAAAGTACATTTTTTCAGAAGGAAAGAGGAACACATTTGCCTGTTAATTGTTTAGAGAATATCTTTCATGATATTAAATTTAATCGTGTAACTATTAGACATTTGCAATAATTGTCTTATTTGGATTCTCACTCTGATCATACAATTTCCTCAAATGTCTATTAAGCGAATGCTGTGGTTCAGCGATAAGGGAATATAATTGGACAGATGCCAGATAAACCTGACTGATGTAATAAACATTTTAACTGAAAATTCCATGAAACTTTATATCTATCAATTTTTAGCTCTAATTGTGACCTTGTCCTTTACTCCATGAAATGATTAACAATTTTTTTACGATATAACGTTTATCTATATGTATTATCTATATGAAAAAAGTAAAATTTATGCATGCTTTGTCGATCTACGCAAAGTATTTGATACAGTCTCTGACAGTATGTCACGATGGATTATTGTATAAACTTAAGAAAAATGATTATGGTAGTAAGTTTTGTAGTATTATTCAAGACATGTATAACCTTTGTCAATCATCTGTTAAAAATGTGGATGAAAAATATAGTTACCTTTGTCCGTCCTTAACTTTGTTGTTAAGTTTTACGTTTAGGTTCACATCTTTGGAACTAAGCATAATGTATCAATGAAACTTCATTAGTTAATGAGCCTTGGGTAGTACTGAGCAGTCATACAATATTTGGGTCATTATGACCTACATGTTATGCTTGAGCGACTATGGTTAAGTTTTTGGGTACTTTGGAGATTTCCCAAGACTCTAACCATTTTCTTTATTTTTTTTGGGGGGGGATTTTTTTCCAAATTTGCAACCTTTGTAGGGTTCGAAAATGTTTAAAGTATTATTTGGAGTTATAAAAATTTTAAAGTATTTTTTGGGAGGGTAAAAAAAATAATGTATTATTTAAATGGAGTCAATTTATCTATTTATTCGGGACACGTTGGTATGGTTTTAGTATTTTCATTTCACGTATTCAGGGATTTATGTCTATTTAAATGGAAAAGCGAAAAAATCGAAACTTACTGTTGACGTCAGTCGAGGCTGATTGACGTTCAAATTTTCTAAGGGAGGTAACGGGGATATATAACCGCAAATATTTGCGGTCGGATTACGATTATCTAAGTAGGATTGTAAGGTTACCGCTCATGTACTTTTGTTCCACTTATGTTATCCTAATAATAATTGCGACCCCAAACCCCCCCCCCCCCACCCGCTCCTCCACCCACGGTTGTGTTCGCTTAACCTTTAAGCACCTATAAAGTGTCACCTTTTTAAAACACCCCCCAAAAAAACTACATATTAAATACACGAAATTAGTACCCCCCCCCCCTTCACCCCCCCCCCCCCAAAAAAAAAGCCAAAAAAAAAAAAACAAGCAAACAAACGAACAAACAAACAAAAAAAGAAAAGAAACAAAAAATAAAACAAAAAGAAAATTTGCTTCTACCCTCCCCCCCAAAAAAAAAGAATAAAAAAGAAAAATAAACAAAAAATAAAATAAATAGAACAAAAAACATAAAACTTCAAAAAAGTTCAAAAAGCAATTGGCTCCATAAAAATACTACGCATTAAATATTTGACCTTAATAAAATGTCACTAAAATTTAATACCCCCCAGTCCCACATTTCTTCAATATATATTTAGCGCCAAATCAGCAAATTGAGGGAAGACAGAAAGAGCCTATGTGCCGGGAAATCTTCGTAGGAGGAATAAATTTTCACGAGCCAACAAATTCTGAAACGGAGTTTTGAAAAGTACATTATTTTTCGGAAGGAAACAGGAAAATTGTTTAGAAGATCATTTTTTTCCTCTTACGTGTCTTATGAATAATAATTTACTATAATTAATTTTCTTCGTGTGACTATTAATCGAATGCTCAGGAACATACAGCAGTCCGTCTCCGGAGTCTGTCGTGAATTGCCTTTTTAGTAGAATAAAAATGAAGTAAAGACATTACATTGTGTTTCAGAAAATGACAGAATTAAGCTGCGGTAACGTAATCAAAATAGGTAATGTGGATGATGGAAAGAGAAAAGTTCGAATTGTACACATTTCTGACACACACTTGGAACATGACAGGTTTCTTCCATATATCCCAGATGGCGATATACTGGTACACTCCGGAGATTTTTGTAAAATAGGATGGAAAAGATTACTTAGAAGACCAGATAATACCAGATTCCTTTGTTCTATTAACAGTTTCTTTGAACAAGTCCCTCATAAACACAAGATCTTAGTTGCGGGAAACCATGACATGGTCCTTGACATTGGTTCACCTGAAGAGGTACAAAAGAAAATTCCAAATGTGATTTACCTTCAAGACTCCTCGGTCACTGTAGAAGGAATAAGATTTCATGGCTCTCCATGGACGTTTTATAAGTGGACTTCATACAATCGAGGATTTTGTCGAGAAAAGGGCAAAATAGAACACAATTGGGACAAAATACCAGATGATACAAATGTTTTAGTGACACATTTGCCACCGCATGGTATTATGGACACTCATCCAAAGAAGTTTCAATTGTTCGGAAGAAGAATATATCTGAATGGGGGCTGCGAGGTACTGCGCAGAGTTATTGAAGAGAGGGTTAGGTATGTAAATCAGACGGTTATGACGTGTTTACTTGTATCTCACGATATTTTAAGTCTTGATATTTTTATTTGCAAATCTCGGATTTTTAACCCAATTATTTTCAATTAGGCAATATTTCGTATATTATCCGCAAAAATGGATTTGTTTGATATTTTAGTGCTTAGGAACATTGAGATTTAAGATCTGTGTTTTTTTATTTCTATCAATTTCAAAACTTATGTTTTTCAGACCAGAACTCCATCTATATGGGCATATGCATGGTATTGGTGGTGTGCAAAGACTAGGCGACACATTATTCTCAAATGCAGCTTTCCCTTTTTATGAAAAAGCAAATGTATTTGACTTTTATATTTAGTTTATAGATATTCATTATGTAGACGGGGTATCTGCAGGTTTCATTTCTGTCAAATAAACTATATGCAAATGTATATAGGTTTTACAGGCCCTCATCTATCGCTCCAGTTACAGTTACGATTATTCTTCAGCACAGAGAAAAATGTCGCACCCCACAGCAAGATCAAGAAAGGGCTCGAGGGTAACGCCTAGCCAGATAATAACATGATTAACTGAAGAACACACAAACAACAATCATTATTATACATGTACTTTAACAATAAAAGAATTCGAACGAAATACTGTCATAATTATTTTACATATTGCCAGACTGTTTGATTTAGATAAGGGTGGGGAAATGACTGGCATATTGATGAAATTATTGCATATTTCTTTTATTAACAATCGGGCTTAACATTTGGGTGTGTGTTTTTCTGTGGTGCCAATAGCATTGGACATCCTCACCAATTACGACTACAGTCAAATGTATAATTTTACGTATGTCATATGTACTGGTTGTCAGTCCCAATAAGAGATTGAGATGTTTTTTAGTGAGCAGAGATATAGACAGGTGGATTGTTCATGTAGAAAAACCACAATACCCTTTCTAAACAATGAGGATATTGACATTGCTTGCTGTTGACATTTAAAAGTGTTTTTTTATATATCTGTGATAACCTGTTTTCATTACTTCATTTTTGTTGTATAATTTAAAGTATAATTTGTTGACAATAAAAGATTTTGTTTTAATTTTCTGAATTCTTGCAAAAGTTAAGGACACGCTGCAGATGTCTGGGCATTTGAATATTAAATGTTTTCCTTGAAAGAGTTCCATTCGGTCAAACCCAATTCATTTGTCAGCTACTTATCAATACACACCTACATATCAAACATCTCAGTTTTGAATATATGCTGGGGTTCAGCGAAAACGGAATATAATTGGGCAGAGGCCAGATAAACCTGGCTGATATAATAAACAGAAAATTCCATGCAACTTGGAAGACTCTATATCTATCTATTTGTACTCTTGTGCCCTTGACATTTGACCCATTTGTAACAGTAGAGCATGATTTGTCTCCCAAAATTACTTACCGCACCAACCGGGGATCGAACCGGAACCTTTGGTTCAGTAGTCCACCGCTCTACCAACTGAGCTAAAGGAGTACTCCACTAGCGCAGCTAATGGAGGGTGGTTATAAACCTATAACGGTTCTATAACATCAATCGTACACGAGGGAAGCCCCATTACACATGCAACGATCGGGACAATGATTTTAAAACAATTGTTTACTCTAATAACGTTTATCTGCCCAAAAAATGTTGGTTCGCTTAAAGGAGAAGGTATGATTTCAGCCATTATTTGGTCCATCTGACATGAAAAATTAAAAGTAAGATTTCAGATTCAAATTTTATCGTATAATGATCGAACTTTAACAATGCATCAATCATTAACACTTTGCCAAAGGAAATGTGAGCGTTTGTCATCACTTGGCGTCCGTCGTCCGTCCGTCGTCCTTCCGTCTGTAAACTTTTACATGTTCATCTTCTCCTCTGAAACCCCTGGACCTATTAAACTGAAACTTGGCCTGTAGCTTCTATGGAAGGTCCTTTACAAAGCTTGAATAAATCATCCCGGTCCATGAAACAAAATGGACGCTATGAGCATTTACATGTTCTGGTTGGTTCGAAATTTAAAACTTCTTCTCCTCTGAAACCGTAAAGCCAAGTGAACTGATTGTTGGTATGGAACATCTATGAAAGGTCTTTTACAAAGATTGCATAAATCAACCCGGTCCGTGAAACAAAATAATCGTCAAAATTAACATGTTCTGATTGGCGAAATTTAAAACTTCTTCTCTGAAATCGTAAAGCCAAATGAACTGATTTTTGGTAAAAAGCATCTATGGAAGGTCCTTTACAAAGTTTGCAATAATCATCTTGGTCCGTGAAACAAAATGGCCGACATGAGCATTTACATGTTCTGATTGGCGAAATTTAAAACTTCTTCTCTGAAATCGTAAAGCCAAATGAACTGATTTTTGGTAAAGAGCATCTATGGAAGGTCCTTTACAAAGTTTGCATTAATCATCTTGGTCCGTGAAACAAAATGGCCGACATAAGCATTTACATGTTCTGATTGGTCGAAATTTAAAACTTCTTCCTCTGAAACCGTAATGCCAAATGAACTGATTTTTGGTATGGAGCATCTATGGAAGCTCCTTTACAAACTTTGCATAAATGTTTCTAGTCAATGAAACAAAATGGCCACCAGAAACCTTTATATGTTCTGATTGGTCGAAATTTAAAACTTCTCCTCTGAAACCGTTTGGCCAATGAACTTATACTTGGTATGAAGCATTTATAGAAGATCATTCACAAAGTTTCCAGAAATCAATCTAGTTTGTCAATCAAATCCAAAGTTTGTGACTGCAAGGTGAGCGATACAGGCTCAGCCCCCTGAGCCTCTTGTTTCTAAACATTAAGGTTACATGTATTCATACAATTGTAATCTTGCCCCTGACAATTACCACAATTCCATACAGTTCCCCTTCCAAAAATTATGTATTTATCCAAGTTTATTTTTAGTCGGACGAATGTTAAAAAATGCCCGCAGGGTTATCTAATTAGTATAAGGCACGGACCATTCATCTTCTGTGGGGGGCATGGTTTGGTTTCAGATTTTTTAGAAAAAAATAATTTGAATAGAAAATAAAGCAAAAAAAAATATTTGAGTGTGGTTAAAAATTGTTTTCCTGAAAGAAATTGAAAAAAAAGTGAAGAATAAACAAGTCTTTGGGCTTAATTTACAAAATCTAAATATACACCAAAATGGAACTTAATGTATGCTTTAGAGTAAAAAATAACATTTCCAAATTAAAAATGGCTCTGTTTATTCTCAAATTTGTTATGCTGGATATAAAAATGACAGGAAATAATGCAAATTATTAAATTTATGATTAAATTTTCTTCATCAAAATGTCTCATACATTCATGGATAAGTATAAAACAATATAAAACTACCATGCTAATTGTTCTGAATTGGAAGCTATGCAGAGTCCAATTTGTCGAATCCCATATTGCTGAATTTTTCTGAGATCAGATATTTTACCAGATTCCCAGTTTGCCGATTCACAAATTACCGACTCTTACTGATTTCGGCTATTTGAAAGAAGAAGACTATTGCTTTTAGTTACTAAAAAGGATACATCTAAGGTGAGACCGGTTCACAAAAATACTTATTTATAATATGTTTGACTCAAGCCGAGGTACATTACAACTGTAAATACCTTTAATTAGAACTATTATTTTTACAAACATCTTATTAATAAACCATTTTGATCCTGAAATTATGACACAATCAAAATTATTTTTTTTTTATTACGAATTCAGTGTTTAGATGTATCATTGTAAATTCGATATTCGGATGTATCGTCGTTCTCTTCTCTGCAAATGTCGGCAAACTGGGATTCCGCAATATGGGTTCGGCAAATTTGGAATTGGGTTGAAGAATCGAAATCAGAAAAAATTCGGCAATCTGGAATTGGGCAAATTGGACTAGGCAATGTGGTAATTGGCAATTTGGGATGTTACAGAATGGACACAATTATAAATGAGTAACAACTTTGGTCTATGTTAAGTAAGTCATGTTGCAGTGTCGGTCATCTCAGTGATTTTGAAAAAAAAATAACAAAGTAACAACTCTTGGATAGTACCTTACAATTGTCATTCATGTCAAATTTAAATCTCATTGGTAAAAGTCTTTTCAGAGAAGATGATCTGGGAAATTTAACCAATCAGAAAACACCATTTCCAAACCTGTCAGTAGCAGAACGGCACTCATGTAGGACAAATTTGTGTCTTAATGGGTAATAGATATACTGCTGTAGCTCGCCTTGAATAAGTATTTTGTCAAGCAGAAAAGGAAAAGCTAGGTCCTGTCTTGTCCTGTTGCCTAATGATTATGGATGTACTGGCATATTATGATCTAGATCAACGAGATGTTTCTGTGGAATTTTATCCATTTTTAAGTGAGTTCTGGCACTTCAACGAAATGCTATACTTATTCAATAAGTGAATTGGAAAAATATTGGTTTCAACCATAGATTAATCTTCATAGTTCGAGAGTAAATTGATTATTTTACCCCAGAAATGATTTTGCAGCTCTTGAAATCATGTATTTGATCAATCCGAAATAATCAGGCGAGACATTCCCCAGTGAAGGTTAGATTTTCCCAACATGTTTGTCTTTCTGAGACTTGTATGTGCCACATGTATGGGTTGAACGCTTTTGTATTTTGTTACATTTAGTATTTATAAAAAAAGAATATGGTGTAGTTGTCAGTAAGACATCATTCCAAAACCTTTCTTCAAAGTTTGGTTTTTGAAATCGCCAAAGTATGGTTCCAATTTGCCCAGTAATTTCAGAGGTAAAGATCAAATGAAAATTTTATTGGTGACATCGTTAGCAGATACTTTGTGATGGCAAAATAGAACTGTTGCATGGGAGAGCTTAAAATGAGAATGCGTATTGTTATCGGAACACTAAGTATCACATGTGGTACTTCAAACATAAAATCATAAACAGTCTAGAATAATAATGATATATTGCCAAAATATACGTATAAATAGAAAGAAGGACAGCAGTTCATATTGAAAAAAAATCTAAACAAAAATCACCTACTGGTGTATCAATTAACGATAGAACAAGAAAATACATGTTGTATTCGAAAAATACCCAAATTTTAAAATTGGTACATGTATTATAATAAACAGGGTACCTTTTCAGATATGTCTTTTCAAGGGCAGCACATACTAAGAAGGACATGTCTTAAATTTAAATGTTTTTCGCAGAATATTTCCTTTTTCATAAGTTCTGCAAGGTAAATGGTATAAAAAAAGTCATTTTTAGAGTACTTTATAGTATCAAAACCGTTTTAAATTAATTTATTTGTTATTTATGTTCTGTTTATTGCCAATAAAATGTTAGCACAACTGTTTAAAACAATTCAGTAAAAAAAAGTGTTGAAATGAGTTTAAAAAATTTTGCTCCTGCTCGATTTTGAAAAAAAGTATTTTTTTCCAAATTTTTGTTGAAAAAACAAGTTTGACCCTCAGGAAAAAACACATGCCCCCCTCCCACAAAAGATGAATGGTCCATCCCTAACGGTCTTCATAAGAGTAAATTAAATAATGTTCACTAAATTGTCGTAGTCAAATCCGTGAAATCAAATCAGCGGCATGTCATGCTTACTGAAAATGGTCCATGCAACGATAATTTTCAGTAAGGTTTCGAAAAGGAAAAAGCCCAAATTGTGGATGAAGATTATTGACAGTAAGTATATCACCATACCAGCCAAATATATTAAAAATTCTAATTGACTATTTGAGACCAAATTTTGATAAACCAGTTCCTAGGTGGTCACTTTAATTTCAAGAAAAATTGGACCAAAATGGCATTTTTATTTACCAAGATATATTTTTTTTAAAACATCTCTCAAAATCTAATCTGAAACTAACTGGGAACAAGGACGTAATCTTGAACCCATAATCAATATACTTGATCACGCATATCCACTATTTGACAGAGAGTGATAGTTGTTTATTCATACATCAGTGTAGCTTTCAAACGTATAATAGCTCTAATATGAGAATAAATTTCAGTGGTCATTTGATTTTGTGGGGGAAAAAGTGAGCTGAAAACCATGCGCACGCGCATGTTTTTTTTGGGTTTTGCAAATCCGCGTCGTCCCATGTTTTTTTTCTTTTAATATCCTATCCTTATTTTTTTTATATGAATAATCTGGTGCGTGCCTCTTCCCTCAAAATTTTGAGCTTATTTAAAAAAAAATATCAAACTTTTGTGAATTACAGTTAGGGACGAGATCAAAAGTTCAATGTCGGATAAAAAACTTAATTCAAATAGTTTGGGGGTGGGGGAGTAAAAATCACTGGAAGTTTTGTTATCCGACATCGATTTTTGTATACGCCTATATTGGTCAATCAATTTTTCCCAAATTAAGTTAAGAGGGGGGTGGGGGGGTCAGTGAAAAAACTATGTGAATTAAGTTTTTTATCCGACATTGAACTTTTGATCTCCTCCCTTATTATGCTGCAGTTGGAAATGCATATTTCTATTATCTGATAGTGTAATTTGTGCATTCCGTTGTAGCTGTTAAAATCATATGAATATGCATTATATACCAATCAGTAATTAGTCATCACGTGACTAATTCTAATCTTTTTATCCTTTTATTGGTATTATTAAAGTTCTTTTGTATTTATTCAGCATATTTGTTTTATTTTAATTCAATATTATTGATAACGATTTTGACATTTAACCTCCCAGATTTTAAATGCTGGCAAAATTTCAAATTGTTCATGTGAAAAATGTTGATAAAAATTTAATTACTTCTCAAATTTGTCGTATTGAATTTGTTATAACACAATATTAAATTTTCAAATTGGCAAATTGAATAAAGTTCTCAACTAAATGGGTAAAACGATAGTTATTGAAAAATGTCACACTT
Organism: Mytilisepta virgata; assembly: GCA_028015205.1. Taxonomy (NCBI): domain Eukaryota; kingdom Metazoa; phylum Mollusca; class Bivalvia; order Mytilida; family Mytilidae; genus Mytilisepta; species Mytilisepta virgata. Next base: position 24,160,935 of record CM051520.1, read on the forward strand.
TTTGAATCATATAGCATACTTCCAATTGCCTAAAAAAAATATAGAAACTTCTAAAAGTTGCATTTAATCATTGGTGAATTCACAGATATTTTAGGCGCGGGAAATAGGGGGGTTTGGTTCGGACATGACCGTTATTTGTTACATGTATATGTAACATGGAAATGAAGGATATAGTGTATGTGTCAATAAGAAAAGAAATCATGTTAAATAAACTCAGATACCTAAATTCCTTGCATACGATGCACATTTCTGGATTAACCTTTATTAGGTAACGAAAACGCCCGAGAGCCAAAGAATAAACCCCAAAACATTGCAAACAGTACAGCCAACCAAATCCAGGTAAGGTCAAAATTGCCTATGATAGCTGAAACCCTACTCTTAACAGGATTTCAAAATTCATTAACAAAAAAAAAAAAAAAAAAAAAAAAAACAAAGTAAACCACCCAACAGGAAAGTACATGTAAGCTCATACTGTAAATGTTTTGCTTGTTTCATGAATATCGGCAAATTCTGGTAATCTTAAATGGGAGCTCGATGCCAAATAAATAATGAATAAAAAGAGGGTTTCTCCTGTAAAAAATATTTTCAGAGAACGTTAATAATCACAAGAGGAACATTTTAAACGGTCAAAATGCAAAGTCCATGTCAACAACATTAACATACAGAATATATAATCTTATCAATCCCCAAAAATTATGCGTTTGTGTTTTAACAAAAATTTCAGAAGTACGTTGCTATTGTTACAACATAAATCCAACAAAAAAGATGAAGCAACAGGACAAAACAGTACCTTTTTGCCTGGCGGTTGAAAACTGTTTTAAATAATAGAACAAAACTAATTTCATTTTTTATACTAAAGTATTTTTTCTATTTTATCTATTTTCTATTTTATTTCTCTCAAAACGACAACTCCCGTTTTTTCTCTTTTGAGTGCTAAAGCCTTATATTCTGAAATACTGATATAAACATTCTTAACTGGCCAATGACAACAACATGAAATGGACATTTTTATATTGAATTATAACAATAAACTGCATTCACAATTATTATTAATAAATATTTGCAAATGCAATAAAACAAACATATATATGCAAACATCATAATAGAACGTATCAAACAAATACTTCAACGACTTTTTTCTTTACAATTTTCGATGGTGGCAGAGTTCCTCCAAATGGAGAAAACGGTCTTTGGTCAGATCCTTCTGAACCAGCTAATGACGGTCTCCACATTTGTTTATTAAATTTTTTCACTAATACAGTTCTATTTGAGGCTGAGGATGCCTCGTTTTGACTTGCAATGTCATGCTGAGCACGCATTGGTTGTGGTCGCATCGGTTCTGATGCGCTGCTCATTGTCTTTTTCATTGCTGAATGCTCTGAAAGTGATTTACGAATGTCTTTATCATTCTTTCTTCCAATTAAGGGGCCTGAAATGTACAAGTATAAAATAAATTCATTAGACGATACAACTAATTCATGTCCTAACGTATAATTGTTAATACTTTCAGTCAAAACATTCTACGAGTATGATACCAATTTTGTTGCGCTGGATGTATACAAACATTTCATCATATCATGTCATTACAGCAATACTCAAAGCAAAAAAAATGTGGACATCCTATTTATTACCCCTCAAGATCGTAAGAGATAAAAGGGAAAACAACATCTATAAACAGAAATATGACTGTAGAATAACTCAATCGTAAAGCTTTTAGTGTCACTTTCACTCCAATAGCGAATTTATTACAAAATGCACCGACTTTGTTATTCCAACAGTTGCATCAAGTGTCAGTGGCAGTAAAATAAATTTAGTAATACAAGTTTTGACTGACTTATTGTTTATGCAAACATCAATCAAGTCTCATTAACAGTGATAACAATGAGAAACAAATGCGTGTATGTTTAATTCCAATATAGGCTTAAAAATCATACATTTATTTTATTTAAGTAAATGACTCAAATATAAATCTTTGAACGACACAGTCATGTTAAAACACATTCTTCAAAACTAAAATTCGGCAATTTTTGTGACAGAAATCAATTCAATAAATCCCTTCATGCTTGTCCGTTCACTATACAAAGAACAACTTGTGTCAGGTAAATAAACCGAGATATTCATTTTACTAAATACATGTAGTATTTGTCATCAGAAAAAAACAGTCAGATAAATACACAACAGTTATCATTTTACTGTTGTTTTGTAAATCAGGAAGCTATAATCCCATATCCAACGACAGAATGAAAAAATAATAATACAGGATTGTATCTGCGGTCTAATTCCCTGAACGTTACAAACAGTCAAATAGATTTATTTGTTTGTTTGTTTAGTTGGGGTTTTACGCCGTTTTCAGCACATTTGGCTATTTCGCAGCGGTCAGTTTTTATTGACGGAAGAAGTCGGAGTACCCGGAGAGAACCACCGATCTTCCGTAGGAATATTGACAATCCTTGTCAGTTAAGATCAGAGTCGAACACAGCCCGCTACAGGTGATATTCGAACTCACTACCTCACTGTTGACAGGCTAGTAATCATTAGTAGCCATGACGAACTACCTAGACCACTCGGCCATCGAGGCTCCCAGTCAAATAGAGGTTGTGAAAAAGTTTTAAGACCTTAAACGTCAACCCTATAAAACGTTTAACCAGGGTATTGTATGTTTCTGGGGAGAGACGGAAATCTTTACAGTTCATGCACTCTGTTTCTAACTAAGAATTATCTCATTTAGCCGTAAGGTAAATGCCAATTTATACATAAATAATGCGAACAGTTTTACTTTTTTAGCTTCCAGGTAGTTCTGTCTGCACTGGAACTTCACAAAGACCAATAAAAAGTTATACATAGGTTTTATCTAATTGTTTGTGTCTACAGGGATTTTATTTATATAACAACGGCTATTTATTCTGTTTCTATAATGATAAAATAATATTTTTCTATATAAATAAACGTTAAATAAGCAAATACTGATTGAACTACTCGTAGTATCTTCATTGTGTACCTTAAGGATATGTTTACACAACAATTTGAAGAGGGGTCAAGTGTAACAAATATCTGAGGATAATATATGCAAACACATTCAACTTTCGAATCCCGAATCATTAATTCTAAAGAGCACATTCAATATATTAAATTTTCACTTTAAAATGAAATGGGAAAATGGAGTGGTTTTTTGTAAAAGTACCTAAAATGTCGACCGTCACTCCTTTAAATTCGTTGATAAAAAATGTATTTACAGAAAAAACTTGAATACAAGTTCTAAACAAAAGTCATATCCCCTATAATATTAAAATGTTTTGACATATTATATATGGCTCAATTCGATATCCACATGATGAATTTTAATAATTTAATGACTAACAACTAGAACAGTTAAGATCAGATCTTCTCCATAACTGCTTCTAGCAACAATTTAGGAATACACTGAAAGTTGCTTAAATTCATGATATAATGCCATATTTATCGTATTTATGATATACAGCCGACTCTCGTTACCTCCAGGTCCTTCGGACCGACAAACAAAATTCGAAATCGACGAAATTCGACTGAAAAGTAGCTGGAAAGTTTTTCTAGTTAATTTAATACTGCAACGGAGCTTCCCTCGTGTATTGTTCAAACAATTAAGTTTCAAAGTGCTCTATACTGTCCCTTATAACAGAGCCACTCTATTCCGCAACACAAACCCCACATTTTTTCTGGGAACAAGTCCTGTCCACCTGAACAGTTTCTAATCAGTAAAATTATATCTAGAAAAGCAGCTGTCATAGTTTAAACACTTGATTTTAACATTTTATGTATGCTAAAGATGAGCTGAACTTATTCACAATCATTCTCTAGAGAAACCGATGTTGTGCTGAAGAATTGCAGCAAGCGTTTATTTTCGGATTACTGTACTGACGTTTAACGTGAGATAATTTGAAGCCATAGGATAAATAACGGATAAAGGAAGATTTTTATCAGTTTATGAGAACACCTATAAACATGTTTATTACAGCAGTTTGCTTGAATGAATTTGAGAGTGAATTTTTGTTTGTTTCAAATCTTGAATAAATTATGACAGATTTTTTAGAAATTTTGCATAAAGTTCACATCGAAGCGCAACCAGAGGGTATTAATGTACACATATTTTTCGAAAGAAAATTGTACACCGAGGAATTAAAAACATAATTAAAGATATTGAAATTCTCCAGTTATAACATCTAATTCAGGAGCGGATTCTAAAATATTTTTGGTCGTCAAAATATATTTAAGATTTCCCAATTTTGTTTTCTTTAAGTTACGCTCACCAAAGATGTCTTCGTCCGAGTCTTCCTAATTCAAAATCGTAGACATGATAGAAGGATATTGAATCAAAGCGGAAAATATACAAGTTTTTTTAATAGACGGAGATGAGATTCCTCTGATGTCATTAGACCTTTGATGATTGACGTCAGAGGAAGAGGAATGGCATTCTTTACGTAAAAACATGATATATTTTATCAAAAGTTTACATTCTATGATATTTTTAACTTAGGATCTTCATTCCTCCAAAAATTTTATGAAATTTCTTTCCTTTGCATACTGTGCCAAAACCTTCTACAGCGCTTGTCATACTTTTATTAAAACGTCAACTTTAGGACATGTACCTGGCTTCAACTTCAATCCAACTTAGCAAAACGTAATGTTAAGATGACTGTATCAATTATTACAAATACAAACTGTAAAACACAAGATGGGAAACAATTGAATTTTCAAATTCTAAATATTTATACTATTTGTTAATTTATTTTAATAGAAAGCACGTAAAACTATTTTACCATCAAAGTAAAATCGTTGACTGAGAATTATGTTTTTATAATTCTAGTTTGAGCTATATTTACATAATTATGAGTTTTTCCCTTGCCAAAAAAGAAAACTTACCCCCAGGTGTCAGTAAACCTCTGGGAGACATCACTGGATTAACCTTTCTGGCAACAATTTTCCGTCGATCAATTGCGCTATCTGTTTCAGTTTGTTTTGGATAATTGTTAGCGTAATCCTTATAAGTACTTCCATGGCTATTTTTCTTACCAACATTATCAATGTCTTCACTATTTGAAAATTGACTAGAGAGTTTGAAGTTTCTATCTAATGTCATTGATTTACCCGTATTTACACCAGGCTGAAAACTACCGACATGCCCATACGTTGTGAAACACTTTGTCAAAGCTCCCGGACTACTTCCGTCGGATGATGACTCACCGTTATCTATTTCATCGTTTTCGTGGTCATCTAAAGAGAAATCACCGTTCGAAACAATTGGTTTCCTTCGGCTGTCCTGGGTAAAAGTTCTCATTTGCAAGCTTGAGTTTGTATTCGGTTTATTTTCACTAGTTTTGTAAAAATTTAAGTTTTCTTTTCGAGGATCATTAAAATTTACTTCTTTTTGTCTAGACTTCATACTGTCATATACGAATGTTTGTTCTCTGACTATTCCTGGTGGTCGCTGCTTTATGGCTTCGGCGGGCAACGAGTCACTTGCCGGTCGCCATTTGTTAAAAAGCGGAGGATGATATTCTGCTGCTCGAAAATCTGTCCTTTCTTCCTCATATCCATTCATGAGAGGTGGACCAAAGTGATTTGGTTTGTTTTCAGGAAAGTAATTGTTTACTTTATGATTCTGAATCACTGAATATTTAGGAGAACTCTCGAAATTACTGCGACTTTGATCAGCTCTCGAGCATGCAACTGCAGTAATGGATGAATTATATACATCTGGTTGGTTACTAGATTCTTCTGTTGGGGATGAAATGCCATTACGAAGTTCGGTAAGCTCATTTCCTGTAATTCCATTGAAAGAATTGTTCCTTACAATCTCTACTTTTTGTTTCAGTTCAGGTTCCTTGAAAGAAATAGACCTTTTTGGCATTTTTTCGGCAGGGAAAATGACAGATCCGCCATTTTGAATGTGCCCGTTTATTCCTTCACTCACGTCATTATCTTCGCTGTATTCCTCTTGTTCTGAATCGGAATCTGTTAAAGCATGTAAATGCAAACTGCGTATTGTTGAATAAAGATCCGACATGGAATATCTGTTGTTGTTTTTGAAAATATCTTTTAAAACATCACACTGATTACAAAAATTTCCAAATTTGATAGGTAATTCTGAAGAATTTACTCGTCTGTTAATGCGATTATCCGTGATTTCACCGAACATTGATTGGGCATTGTTTGTCGACCTTGAATTAGCTGAATATATTAGTCCTTCTTTAGAAATTGTCTGTAACAGTTTAAGCAGCTTATGCGGTTTAAAAGTTACTTTCTTTTGACCAACCTTACTTGTATAATTGTATTCAACACTATTAAAACTGGTTAAGAAATTTCGACAAATGTCGCATGAATTTCGACATTTAGGTTGATCGGCAAAATGAACTCTCTTTTCGGACTTTGTTTGTTGTTTAGATGACTCAGAAGTTATTTTATTCGAAGTTTTAACTGATCTTCTAAGTTGTTTCGTTATATCTTTAAAATCAGTTACGGTTTTCGTGAAGGATTTGCCAGCAATAGATTTAGTCGATTGCGGTATGTTAACATAGTTTCGTTTCACTTCATTATCAGAGTATGTAGATCCAACTTCTTTTGAACGTTCTAATTCCCTGCAGAATGAAAATGGAATGTATCCAACTTTTCCGTCGTAAGTTCTTACAAAAACCCAACCTCCTACTTTATACACTAACTGAACAATATCACCTTCAGACACGAGTATTTCCGAACTCTCTGTGTCATTCGGAACGAACGTGTATTGTACTAGTGCTGGATATCCTAATTCTTCCGTTGGCTCATTGCCCGGATTAGGAGGACCACGTGATCTTTTAGCAGACGACATGTATTTGAAATATTTTACATGTTATCTGAAGAAGAAAAATATATAAATAAGTAGGTAAAAAGAATTTATTTCAATAATGGATGTTTTATAATAATATCAAGAAATATATTTAATATAGGCAATCACGCTATTCAAGGGGTGACGACTGGTTATTGATTTGTGAACCGATTTGAAACAAATTTTGTAAGATGTCCAAACGTAATCGTCGACGTATATACAGGGTGTTAAAACTAGCATGCAGGACATTTTATCAATCTTTTCAAAACGATTTAATCTTTTTACAATCACTTGAAGTGTAGAAATGTTTGCCAAGTATACGGGTAATGGATTATGAGACCTTTTAAATAATTGTGTGAAAATATATAAGGTTAAAGTTTGATGTTTCTTCAATGATTGAAATATTAAAGTATTACAGCCACACAAGATCTTAACATATTACATATCGAACCGTCATATGTGTAAAAGGAGGGGGCGGATGAAAAAATAATAATGTGAATTTAAAACTAAAATAACTTATGATAAATAGGTTTGGAAATTGAAAGTGCTATTTAAATATTATGACAAATATCAATTATGCCCTCGACATAAATCGCATTTGACGTGTTTGTACTTTTAAGAATTTAAATTGATCTTTCCATCTACAACTTTCCTCTACGTTAATTTTCTTAAGAGGAAGAGGGCAGAAATTCTACTTAATGGATGAGATAAAAAAAAAAAAGACATATAAAAAAAATAATTAAATAAACAAAACTGTTGATTTGCAATGTGTTGCTCAGACTGTCAGTGACAAAAAATTGTAATTATCTTAAATTATATATGCACATTTTGAAAAATGCCTTTCATATATCTTAAATTACATTATCAATACTTTTTGGTTAGGAAGATAGGTGTGTATTTGTTGATCTTCTCTTCTATTTTTCTAATATTCGGTCCGCTCATAGTATATTTCCATATGTTACAGCAATTACGTTGCACCTTATCAGTACATTCCGTGAAAGAATTGGGTGTGTTCAACGCATAATACGAACTGGTTAGTCTAGTTATTAATAACTAAAATAATAAACGGTTAGACATAACCATGATAACTTTGGCTCTTTATTTAAAATGCAAGAATATCAAATCAAATCAGTTTGTAAAAACACGATTGTTTCTTCGAGGTCGAAATTAAAGCCTGACTAACAATTCTCATTATTTTTATAACATGTTTTTTTTATTTTAAAGGTCAACCCGAATTATAATAATTAAACAAATTGATTTAACACGAACCATACATTTCAATTTATGTGTTAATTTAAACAGGATTGTAATTTTCAACACGCTTCTAAAATTGTTTTATTCAATTATATGAATTACGTCATAGCACCAGAATGCAAAACAGTATAATTATTTTCTAGTTTGTTTAATGTTTCTTGTCTCTTTAATATTAACCCCTTATAACCTTTGATTTATTGCAGACTTTAAGTTCTACATGTAACCAAAGCAGGATACGGTTCCAAGAAACGTAAATACAATGTCTTGTGCGAAATCATTAGTATATACACATAATAAAGAGTGTTGATTTAGAAGTTAATATACCCCCACTAAGAATTTACATACATCGCTGAATTATTTTGTTCAGTGCATTAAAACCTCGTTTTTTGAAAATTTATTACTTAATCAAGTAAATCTGCCTTTAACATGTTTAAACCTGAAATGAAAAGGATTTCATGATAGACGCAGGTCTTCCCCTGGATAAGTTTGAAATAATCACTTTCAAAGAAAGTTAAAAATATACACATTTAGGTTTAAATTATTCTTTTTAACTTTTTAGAGGCCGTATCAAATACCAAGTTTATGCAGTGATTCTGTACATTTCGACAGATCACTACAGTACTATATGAATTAGGCGGAAACATCGACTGTAGAAAATGGATCTGGTAGCCAAATATTAAACAAAGAATTAATATATATATTTCATGTATTTAGTGACCCTTCCGCATGGCATTAGCTTAAGTATGAAGAGAACAACGAAGACTATCTAATCGTAATTTAAACTCGACGGTACAGCTTATTGGTAAATTTAGGCTTAATGTTTTTCCGACTTAAACAATGATTATACACATTTTGGTGACACTAATCCAAGTTGCAGGAATTTCAACATAATTACGTAAATACATAAATACATAAATACGTATTGTCTTTTGACACTAAAATAAACATACATATTATATACAAATATTAGTTCTTAAGTCACGCAACAATTTTGACTTATGTATATCGTGTATTTGTACATGTATTATCGCATGTAAAATCTGTTCGCTTGATCAATTTGCTAAAAAATATTATTAGTAATGAACTAAAGTATAAACAGGATATGAAAAAAAAAAGATCAAAGTGACAGAAAGAGGTACCACGCCTTTTGTATCTTAATCAAAACACAAAATCCGTTTACACATTTAAACATTAGAAGAAATATGTCTTTATTGCAGTTCAGGGAATTATTGAATGTGAATGCTTAAAAAGTTAAAAAAGAGAAAATCAAAACCGTATTTGCATTAAAAATTTCACAATAACAAATATAAATCACTTATACCTTCAGACGTTCAATTCATTTACTACAAGTGTAAAACAACGAAATATAGAATTTTAAATGTTAGGATTAAATAACAGAATAATCGGAATTGCGACAGTTTTTAAAATATTTTTTTTTTATAATGACAAATATAAACCACAAGTGTAAAAACAGCATTACATTCAATACTTATAGATTAACACATGACCAAATACATATCGGACCGGATCTCATCTCGAGACTACCATATCGGACCGAGGGTTTTATGTCATAAAACAGTTAATAAATGATAAAAATAATAAATCGCAACCTCTGAAATTCATCCTAATAATGATATATAATAGTATATTTTGTTTACTTTTACTGTACAATTAGAATTTTTGTGTCCTAAAGTGTTACGGTAAGTATCAGAGAAATTTTTATAACACATTTTATATCTTTATGGTGAAAAAAGAATGCATTAAATATTATGTCCAAGCAAATTAATCACTAAGTTTTAGAGAAGATTTAAGATTCCATAACTTATTCTAATAATTCATGTTTCAAATGAATGAAAATTAAAAACCATAATGACACTATCCTGAAATATTTGTTTTTTAATGTTTTGTCTACCTTTATATATTTTTTTAAACTGACAATGACATATTAGACCGATTAGAAGTATTACAGATAGAGTGAGCGTTAACATTTACCATTGAGAATAATAGGTTCTTACACTATTTCAAAGGGAAGACTGTAAAATTTTCAACGACTTTTTAAAGTTCAGTCTTTCCCAAGTAAAGCGCAGCGGAACGAGGGGATAGATGCTGAACTTTAAAAATGGGTTGAATATTTTCCCGTTCTTCACTTTTGAACGAGTTATAAGTTTCTATTTCTTCCATAAATACTCGATTTTTAGGTTTCTTAAACCCGAATAAACCCATTGAGCACAGCGCCTGATTAATCAAAAGGTATGACAAAAGAATTCTGATTGGACATCCCAACAATTGGAGATCGATAAACGCCCAACGATATTCCCCGGGTCATCTCCCACTGAAAACAGTCATTTACGGAGAAATTATTTGGGACATTTATCTCGACCATTGAAATCTCTTTCAAGTTGGACGATGCAAAACGCTAGATTCCAACCACAAGCAAACTACACGCATATGATTTTCATTTTACAAAACACACGACTCAGAAGTTGCACGATCGATTCGGTGTGTAAAACGTTCAACCATCTGTTAACTTCTGTCAAAAGTTCAGTTTTTTTTAACATCTTTTGAGTACGCATTTGACTGCACTTCATGATATTAGATCTCTGTAAGTTGCCTAGCTTTTGAGACCTCATGACAAGCGAGTATAAAAGACTGTTGACGTCTGAGAAGTCTTAGAATAGAGTTGTTTTAATTGCATCCATTTGGAATTATCCATTCACCTTATTGCTACAGTATTTAAGTTGAAGACAGTTAATTAAATATAAAATCAAATCTGGCGCAAAGTACTTAAAACAACAACTTAAAAAAACCTAAAGTTTAAATTTATAACCCATTAAGAATGCCAATATTTCTTTGCAAAGTACAATAAGCTAGTTTTAATGCCTGATAAAATGTCGATAAATCATCTTAGAAAACTTCCTACTTGTCGTTGATCTCAATATTGTTGCTGCAATCAAAGATGTCTTGAGCGTAATTACTTCAAAAACAGTTAAGCGATGTCCACTTATTTGAACATCATGGATGCCATGTAAATAATTCATGAACATAACATGAACGGAGAAAAAACACATCTCAAAGATAAGCCATTAGTGAACCATAATCTATGCAAATCAAAACGTTAGCTTACCATTTTGCAGCAATCGTCTTGAGTTAAGCCTGCAATAACACCTCCATTCAAACGAAAGATACATATAAACCAAAAGCACATTGAATTGTGTTTATATTGTAAAATTCCAGAAATGACTTTATCTGTAAAATAAGTTAATAATCCATATTTTAGTTTGTCCTGGTATATTGATTGCCTTTTGTTGTTTGTTCGCAATACACAAGAATACATGTTACAAAGTTACCAACAACGTGACCGTTTACAATGCTCAAGATGAAATCGAACCAGCAATCAAGAACACTTAAAACTAAATTGAACGTTGTTGGGTAAACTACTTAAAAGATAATTAAGTTTTGTGTTTTGAACGGACTGTTTGTTCTCTTCAAAGTAAAATATGTAATAATCTTGTCGTAAAGTTTCACAAATCTTTTAAAGTTTACAATTTGGTCAAAGTTTACGTGATTTAAGTATATTAGTTTTTTTGTGTACATTTTAGTAATGGATTTAATCATATTTCATAATATTGTGATATTTACTATGGAAAAATATGTCGCCCCCATCAGTATGACCACAAACTTTTAAAAGTCGAAAACATTGCGGACACTAAATATTTGACCCAAGTATGACAAAACAAATCCTGGCAGCAATGGATGAGGGACCTGACACTATATTAACTGCTTAACCACTGATACTCTAGATAACTTCACACGCATATGAGCATTACCTTTATCGCCTATCGTTATCGTGAAGTTGCTGTAAGGTCTCTATCAATGAGCCAAATGCTAAAGGGATTTAGATAATTTTGTTCTACTAATAAGTATTTAGCAGCAATCATCAAAGTTTGATTTGGGAAAAGTTCTATGACCTCATTAAAACTTCTATAAGTTCTCTTCACTGTTTTTCTGACACCTTAACTGCATGTTTTACCGTGCGATAACATACAATTATAGCATGTTGATGAGGTCGATACATGACTTTATCGCACTGACCAAGAACAATACCGACGTCGATATTGTTATTCTTGGTCAGTGCGATAAAATCATGGATGGATTATTTTTCAAACCTCATCATTTTTGAAAAGGCTTAATATTCCAATTAAGGTAAGAGGAGTAGTAGGGAGTGTGCTGTTTTATGCACCCTAAATACATAGGGCCCGAGGGCCCAAGATGGCGGCCATTTGGGAATCCCCCTAAGTCTAAATATAGATGATATAATCCGATTAAAAACGTATGATGTATGTTAGAATGTACCTTACTTCCGCTTCCGGTCCATAGCGGAATGTGTGTTTTTAGTCAACCCAAAAACACAAGGACCCAAGGATCTAAGATGGCGGCCGGATTAAGTTGTTGTCGGAAAGGATTAAGTTGTTGGAAAGAATTAAGTTGTCGGAAAGGATTAAGTCGTTGGAAAGGATTAAGTTGTCATTTAGACAAAGCCAAACTAATGGAAGATTAACTTGTAAAAACAACTGGAATAAATAACGAAAAATATACTCTCTAGGGATTAAGTTGTTAAAAAGGGATTTTTTTCAACACAAAGTAAAGCAAAGAATGTCGAAACAAGCGGAGAAATCACCATTAACGTCATTTTGTTCTCATTTCGGATATCCAAAGAAAATGCACAACCCGGGACCAGTTGCTCAACGTCACAACAACCAGGACCAAGCGAAAGCCGGGTTTAGGTAGAATAACACATGCGTGACAACATATTTTGAGGGAGAGTAATAACTTTTTTCCCGCCCTTTTTCCACAAGAGGATAATTTGTACAGTCCATGGAGATAACTCTTTTTCTAAACCTTTATGTTTGAATAGTTAAAGTCATAGTTCTTGGGTATCTGTAAAAATGACAACGACATATTTTTTTCAACATTTATTGACAATCATATTTCAGATATATACAACAAAAATTTAAAAAATGTCATTGGTAAGTCTCTTTCAGGCTGCCATCGTTAGTCCCGGGTAGAAATGTCTGTCATAATGCCTTCCATCAAAAGGTTCTGATATCTCGACTTGATGAAATGAATGCAGTTAAGTCCACAGGTGTCACTACCATAGGGTTGGATTCTGTTTGGCGTGTAGCGGTACTGTGATCTGTTGATGACCGATACATTCTCGAAATAACGATGGTAAGATCCCGGCGTGCGTCCGAGTGAATCGAAAAATTCTACAGGTCCGTCTTTCGGGAAATGAAACACCACCAAATGACTTTCATTCTTTGTAAAGGAGTCCGTATTGACGAAAAAGCTCTGCGGTCTGTACCCTACACAAGCGGGGAGATCGTCAGCGCAACATACATCGGTAAGTTTTTCAAATACTCTTCAAACTCGAACCCATACCTTCCATCGGCAGAATCGTCGTCTTTTTTCTGGCGTTTGGCAATAGGTAACTCCTCCTCTGCGATGCATCCCCGTTTAATGTGGTCTCTCAGTCCGGCATAATGAAGAAAGACGAGTCCGCAATCTTGGCAAGCTACAAGATCCTATCTGTCGTCCTCGAAGCCGTTCGATGTATCGAAGCAACGGAAGAATGGAGAAAGAGGAGGATGAGGAAGGGGAGGAGAAAAATAAGGAAAATACAGCAGCAACCGCCGGGAGGAGGGAACGATCTCCCCTTCGTCTTTCATCATCCCTTTGCCATGATCGTCTCGGGACCGGCTTCGTGCGGAAAGACTTATTTCATGAAAGACGTGCTACAACAGACGAAAACGGTGTGTGTACCGACTCCTCAGAGGATAGTCTGGTTATACAATAGATGGCAACCTTTTTACGCGGAAATACAGAGGACGATGGTACCGCGGGTCGAATTTGTCCTTGGCATCCCGCCAGACCTGAAGAGCGACGACTTCTTCGATCCGGGCGTATGGAACATGGTCGTGTTATACGACCTGATGTCGACGTCGGCCAAAGACTCTCGGTTCAACGACTTGTTCACCGAAGGATCTCACCACAGAAACTTCAGTGGTGGTGCTCAATCAGATCCTGTACTACGGCAAGGACCCGACTCAGAACAAAAACTGTCACTATTTGGTACTCTTCAACAATCCCGTAGACCGACAGCCGATCGTGACTCTTGGACGACAGATGTACCGTTCATATCGGAAATATTCATACGCAAGTTTGAGGATTTGAAAGACTTACCGATGTATGTTGCGATGACGATCTCCCCGCTCGTGTAGGGTACAGACCGCCGAGCTTTGCAATACGGACTCCTGTGCAAAGAATGAAAGTCATTGGGTGGTGTTTCATTTCCCGAAAGACGGCCCTGCAGAATTTATCGATTCACTCGGACGCACATCGTTACTTCGAGAACGTATTGGTCATCAAGGGATCTCAGTACCGCAACACGTTAAACAGAATCCAACCCTATGGGAGTGACACCTGTTGACTTTACTGCATTCATTTCATCAATCGAGATATCGGAACCTTTCGATGGAAGGCATGATGAAAGACTTTTCTACCTGGGACCTGGAGTCCAACGATGGCAGACTAAAAGAAACTTACGAATGACATTTTTAAAAATTATTGTTGTATATATCTGAAATAGGATTGTCAATAAATGTTGAAAAAAATATGTCGTTGTCATTTTTACAGATACCCAAGAACTATGACTTTAACGATTCAAACATAAAGATTTAGGAAAAGACTGTACAAATTATCCTCAATGTGGAAAAAAGGGCGGGAAAAGAGTTATTACTCTCCCTCAAATATGTTGTCACGAATGTGTTATTCTACCTAAACCCGGCTTTCGCTTGGTCCTGGTTGTTGTGACGTTGAGCAACTGGTCCCGGGTTGTGCATTTTCTTTGGATATTCGAAATGAGAACAAAATGACGTTAATGGTGATTTCTCCGCTTGTTTCGACATTCCTTGCTTTACTTTGTGTTGAAAATAATCCCTTTTTAACAACTAAATCTCTAGAGAGTATATTTTTCATTATTTATTCCAGTTGTTTTTACAAGTTAATCTTCCATTAGTTTGGCTTTGTCTAAATGACAACTTAGTCCTTTCCAACAACCTAATACTTTCCGACAACTTAATTCTTTCCAACAACTTAATCCTTTCCGACAACAACTTAATCCGGCCGCCATCTTGGATCCTTGGCTACTTGTGTTTTTGAGTTGACTAAAAAACCACATTCCGCTATGGCCCGGAAGCGGAAGTTGGTGTAAGCGGAAGTAAGGTACCTTCTAACATACATCATACGTTCTTAATCGGATTATATCATCTATATTTAAACTTGGGGGTTCCCAAATGGCCACCATCTTGGACCCTAGGGCCCTATGTATTTAGGGGGCATAAAACAGCACACTCCCTACTACTTGGAGGTACCTAATTGGGCTATATTTCAGATTTTTATAAAATTTGGCATGCGTTGAACTACATCTGAACATAAAAAAAAATAATATAGGTCTCTTTAATACTTCCTAAAATATGGTCTTTCAGGTTTGGCAAACAGATTGTAAATACATAGAATGCACGCAGTTATCGCTCCAAAAAGTCAAATATTTAGACTTTAAAATATGATTTCTCAAAATCCAGCCCCTAGATTTTTTTTTTATAAAATGATATATTATTGCCAATGAAATTCTCTTTTTATTGATATAAAATTTTTGGGGGACACTAGATTCGATGTTTTAGTATAATAGATTGATTGATTAGTGTATGAAGAGTGAAAATAAGCGTCAAAAAGCCAAAATAAGCGTAACGTCGCGAACAAAATTTAGATTTTTAGTGTACTTACAGACAGGACCTATAGTTGAATTATTTCCACAACAAAAACAAAGCTGGTGACCCTATGTTTATTTAGTATCATTGAATCGAAAAAGTTGAAAGCAATAACACATCGTTTTTATAGAAAATCATAGGGATTAGATTTTGAGAAATGATTTAAAGTGAAATTATTATTTTTTTCGGCAGTTTTTATATGACATCTACAGTAAAAGTCCTTTATTGCAATGAATTTAAATCAATCTTATGAACGAAATATAAAAGCTAAATATAATTTTTTTTCGATATTTAGATGCATCTTCGAATGTTCTAGCTGCATGTAAAATTTCATGAAAATCTATAATTTAGCGGATTTAGGTACCTCCTACCTTAAGTCTTTTTAACAAAAAATTACTTAAGTAACAAGTTAACAATAACAATAAATTTTTAAACAAAATGATGTTGACATGTTTTTCTAGTCTTATTTCAAATAAAATTCTAACGTTTTTTTTTAAAATTTACCTTTTGTATTTATACAAAAACTCTATTAGTCATACATCATAGACTTACTGTCAATGAGATATTCAAATATGGTAATATTTTGGAAATCCACAGTCCGTAAAAAATGTATAGCATGCTACACATGTTTTTCTATAGCGGGAAATTCAAATATGGTTGTTTTTGGAAATCCCCAGTCCTTAAGAATTGCATAGAATGCTACACATGTTTTTCTACAGCGGGATATTCAAATATGGTTATTTTTTGAAATCCTCAGTCCGTAAAAATTGTACAGCTACACATGTTTTTTTCTAGTTTGTCACGTGGCATGTGCTAATCCAATAGAAAAAGCAGGATTTATACAGAAAAATAATAAGATAGTTTAGAAGATCTCATTTATCAAAAGCATCTAAATGAAAAAACTAGAGGATTCCAGGTTGCTGAATCGCTCACCTGTAAATCTTGGCTTACAGCCTTGAACACTGCTTGCAACTACCAATTGGCTCATTGGTTTCAGACAAAAAGATCTTTGAGTAAATTCCCCATAGGGTCCTATGTTAAACGATGTTCGGCTCTGGCGGCTACCTTGGATGGTGGATAGGGTAATCGAATACAATTCTGAAGGAGGACCAACTAAGGACCATTGCTGCCAAGTTTTGTTCCAATTGGCAAAGTGGTTTCAGACAAGAAGATCTTTAAGTAAATTTCCCATAGGGTCCTACAGAAAAACTATACTCGGCTCTGTCGGCCACCCTGGATGACGGGCCGGTCATTGGATATCATTCTGAAAGAGGACCACTTAAGGCCATTGCTGCCCTGTCCTGTCAAGTTTCGTTCCATTTGGCTTAGCGACTCCAAAGTAGAAGATTGTTTTATGTCAGCCAATCAGAAACAAAGAACTGCACATGGCGGCCATGTTTGTACTCCGATTGGGAAGAAATGCAGAAATTCTATATAGGATGTCCCATATATGCTTCGTGTGAAGTTTCGTTCCATTTGGCCAATGGGCAGTTCTTTGTTTCTGATTGGCTGATATAAAACAATCCTCTCCTCAGACGTCGCTAGGCCAAATGAAACGCAACTTTACAGGAAACCTCTGTGGGATTTCAGAGGAGAAGATTTTTTATATCAGCCAATCAGAAACAAATTGCCCATGATGGCCGTATTTGTTGACCGATCGGGACGAAATGAAAAATCTTTTTAAAGAACTTCCCATAGATGCTTCCTGTCAAGTTTCGTTCCATTTTGCTAAGCAGTTCCAGAGAGAAAAAAAAGATTTTGTAACCAACCAATGAGAAATAACAATTGCCCACGACGGTCATGTCTGTTGCCCGATCGGGACGAAATGGGGACACTTTGTAAAGACCCCCCACCATAGGGGGGTTCGTTCCATTTGGCCAAGCGATTTCAGAGGAGAATATTTTTTTGTATCAGCCAATCAGAAACAAGAATTGCCTATGGCGCCCATGCTTAGTCTCCGATCAGGACGAATGGGGAATCTGTAAAGGACCCCATAACATCATTTGAACATCATTTGAACATTAAAGTTTCAACCAAATGGAATTAAGAATTTCCCATAGCGGCCATGTTTTTACCCAATCAAGATGAAATGAGGATTATTTATAGAGGACCTCACAAACATTATAGTTTGGTCCCAAAAAGGACATGTGAGCTTTTGCCACCACTTGGCGTCCGTCGTCCGCCCGTCGTAAACATTTTCAAAGATCTTCTCCTCTGACACCACTGGATTATATCTCAAAAACTAAAGCATTTAGAGCAAAACTGAAATTGGAATAAAAATGTTCATCAGGTCAAAATCTACCTGCTGTGAAATTTTCATACGAATCGATCAACCCTTTGTTGGGTTATTACCCCTGAGTTTTAGGTTGCTATCTTGAATATCATTATAGATAAAGACAAACTGTAAACAGCAAAAATATTCAGCAAAGTAAGATATACAAATAAATCAAAATGACCAAAATCGTTAATTGACCCCTCATGGGAGTTTTTCCCCTTTAAAGACAATTTTTCACATTTATTCATCATCTTTTTAAACTTTAAAAAATCTTCTCCTCTGAAACTACATAATCAATTTCAGCCAAACTTAAGCTGATAGATTCTTAGTGTATCTAGTATAAATTTATGTTTTATTTTCTTGTCCATCGAGAAACATGGCTGCAGTGGCTAAAAATAGAACATTGGTGAAAATCACTTTTTGGCTCATATCTCAAAAACTAAAGCAGTTAGAGCAAATATGACAAGTAGTAAAAATGAGGTCAAGATCTACCTGCCATGACATTTTCCGACAAATCAGTGAACCCATTGTTGAGTTATTGCCTCTGAATTGTTAATTTCAAGGAAATTTTGCAGTTTTAGGTTATTAACTTGAATATTATTATAGATAACGACAAACTATAAACAGCAAAGTAAGATATACAAATTAGTCAACATGGCCAAAATCGTCAATTGACCCCTTATAGGAGTTTTTGCCCTTGAAAGATTAGTTACATGTAAACAGGAAATAATGGTCTGACATATTGTCACAGATGTTTTGAGCATAACTTGATATAAATCAAACGGTAGCTGTACAAGTAAAATGGAGGGTCAAGGATCAAGGTCATTGTTAAAGTTCATAGCAACCGATAAAAAGGTCCCCAGCAACGGATGAAAAAGTCCATTGCAAGTCCATATATATTTGTGTTAAGGACCTTATAATTTACCCGTACAGGTTAAAAAGAAAGGCCAAGAGTCAAGGTCATTGACAAAGTCCATAGCAACCGATGAAAAAGTCCCTAGCAACCATATATATTTGGGTTCAGGACCCTACAAATAACCTAAGCTAAGAGTCAATGCCATTTAAAACGTCCATAGCAACCGATGAGAACGTCCCTAGCAACCGTATCTATTTGGGTTCAGGATTCTATATTTTAGCAGTACAGATCAATATTAAGGAGAAAATTGTGACGGTATACATTAAATAGCAAAAATAATCATTGATGCAATATCTACACAAAATATAACAGGTGAGCGATTTAGGCTCTTGGGGGCCTCTTGTTTAATAGTGGTATGTCCTGAAGAAATTTTCAGTCTTAAAGAACTACACTGATTCCAGTTGCAAACACAACTAAAGTGATATTATCAATTTAACAATATAACATTTATTTTGTTTTATGGACTGATATTGGAACAGATAAAATCTGCCAACTTGAAGATACTTTGGTTTTATACAAATAATTCATTGATTATGTTCTTTTACTCAACAATATTTTTCTAAGTGAAATGTTAAACCATAATGAATTTTAATTCAATCTATAGTTTCATTTGTTTTATTGAAATTGACATAAATAGACCAGTGAGAAATTAGTGGTGACGTCAATTGAACCGAAGGATTCCAGTTACCGTTGCATACATGTATGTCTCAAATGGGTAGCTTATGAAACAATGTAGTGCGGTAATCTTTACATGGGAAGTAGTATGAATGGTGGCCATCTTGACTTTCTGCAATGTGAAGGCTGTTGGTATATCTTGAGGCGAGTTCAAAGATGTAAAACACAATACAATCGCTGTTCAATTGACTTTTGCATTTTCTTCCATTATTGCACAGGTTCGGCTTTCCACGTTCATCTTTTCGTTTATCCATATTGTAAATTTTCAAACATTATAATAAATCCACCTCAGCTTAACGTCTCAATGTATGACAAGATATACCGAACGTCTCGTTTTGGTTATTTTTAACTGGAAGTTTATTTCTATTGAAGAAACTACTCACGGGTTCGGTTATCCACATTTATCTCTATCCCTACTGTAAACTACCCAATCATCATAATCAAGCCTCCCACCGGCCTTAGTTTAATTTCAAGTTTCAATATATGTCAATGACGATACGAGACGATAAGATGTTTTGGTGGTTTTTGAATAAATGTTTATTTCTACTATGGGGTTCAAATAAATAAAAGTTTTACGGAATCCATAAGGAATGAGTTTATCTTTATTCCTTTTCATAATTTGTCTTCTAGTGTCCCCCTGATGTTGAAGTTGTATAGCATGTAACATAATGTATTTAAACTCTGAAGTTTTTTTTAGTTTGTGCTACAACAAAAAGTACGGAAACATCGATAATGAATGTATGTCCTGCAATTGCAGATAAGAGGGTAGCAAGCCTTTTTTTCTCCTTATCCATCTCACTATATTACAGGTTTTACACGTACACATGTAAAATTCATGTACCTTTTCCCAGCTACTTAGGCAATTTAAAAGCCATAATGGAAGAAACATCTTAAACTACGGTAACTGTATTTGGCATCTTTTTCTAAGAGTCAATTAGGCAAATATATAAACTGAATATATTTTGTGGCAAGAGCATTCTAATGACAGGCCATTTTATTTGTCATAACATACCTGGACAAATTCCAACCAAACCTCATATGGAATAATTTTGAAAAGGTACGAATGTATTTATGATCCATGCGGTGTGATAAAAAATGTGTATCTAATAATTTTTTCCTGGTCTGTGTTGTAATTAGGTAAACTAGTAATTGTTCCACGTTGATGTAGTTTTTCCTGATGTCTTATAGATCGCTATTGCAGTATAGAGCAGATATTCGTTTTCATGTGTTTTTCTCATTGTGAAGATTTATCATTGTTTTTTATTTATGAATATTTGTCCCACATTTATAATATACAGTAGAAAAGAATCAAAATTGCTCTATGTGTTTCGTTGACAGATACCAGCAAACGAATACCGATGCAGGGAGTTATAGGAAAATGAAAGAAAAAATCCGAGAGAAAACAAGAGGCTCTCAAGAGCCTGAATCGCTCACCTGGCAAACAATGACTATAAACTAAATTAATATATTAATGTTTTTTTGTAAATTAAACTGAGTATTTAAGGTCACATAAAATACCTTTAAAAGCCTTTCAAGAACCTCTGGAAAGAAATGGGCATGAGTTCTCCCTATGCTTGATTAAGATACAGTCATGGTCAATCTGATGATTCACAATACAAAATACAAGCTTTAATTCATCTTCAAATACAAGTATAAATCTTTTGGTCTATATGTTGTCTTCGTTTTTAAAATGTTTGAAAGAAGTTATGTAAAAATTGTGGGTTAAGGCTTTTTATTGTACTTGAAAAGGAAATATTGCAGGAACAATCATGCTAAGTTTCATCCAAATCCCCCTAGTAGTTTCAGAGGAGAAGATGTTTGAAAATTTGTTAACAACGATGATGACAGACACCAAGTGATGGCAATTAAAAGCTCACATATTATGAAGTTTAATCATTGTTATACAACATTCTCATCATCACCATTCACTAAGGATACCATGTTTACTTTAAAAACCAAATATTGTTGAAATCCGAGCAAGTGTAAAAAATGGCGGGAAAATGGCAGCCATTTTAAAAATGGCCGTCCAAAACAAACTTTCATCATCACCATTCAACTCGGGATACCATGTTTGCCATCAAAGTAGCTTTCATCTTCATTTTATTTCTATAATTCAGGAAAAAAAAGCAAAAAACAGCATTTTGACTCCTATGTTCTATTTTTAGTAAGGGCGGACATGTTTTTCGACCAATCCAAAATCCAAGCATTAACTTTTTGCAGGATACCCTAAGGAACAATCTTACCAAGTTTCATTTGATTTTGAATAGTAGTTTCAGAGAAGAAGATTTTTGAAATAATAACATAAAAAAAAGCCAAAAATGTCAAAAAGGGCAATAACTCTAACATCAGTTGACAGATTTTCACGAAAATCAGCACACAGGTAGCTCTCATCATGCTGAACACTTTCAACCTGCCAGAATTTGCCGTAACCTGATGATTTTTGAGATATTTGCGAAAAACTGTTGTTTGACCCCTATGTTCTATTTTTAGTAACAGTGGCCATGTTTTTCGACGGATCAAAAATCGAAGCATAAACTTTGTGCAGGATACCCTAAGGAACAACCATGCTAAGTTTTGTCCAAATCCATTCAGTAGTTTCAGAGGAGAAGATTTTTGAAATAATAACATAAAAACAAATTTACACGCAATCAAAAGCTTTTTTTCATTTTCTACAGTTTGCCATCTATAAGGCATCAACAGTTATTTTGACATTTAAGGGACAAAACTTTAACTCCTAAAGGGCTCATTTAAACATTTTGCAAACTAAGGGAAATGCTGTGAAAATGATCAATTTTGATGTTCTAAGGGGAATGATCATACAACTTAATAAGTACAAATTTCAAAAAAAAAAAATCAAGAAAAAGGGCAATAACTCCTACATGGGTGGTTACATCTTCTTCAAAATTTCAAAGCAGGTAGATCTTGAGGTGTTGAACACTTTAGCTTCCCATCAGAATTTTGATATCTGTCACCATTTTTGAGTTATTTGCAAAAAACTGCAATTTACCCCTATGTTCTATTTTTAGCCATGTTTTTTTACAAATCAAAAATCCAAACGATAGTTTAGTAGCACTCATGCCAAGGAACAACTACACTAAGTTTGGTTGCAATTAAACTTATGGTGTAAGAGAAGTTAACGATTTTATTACAATGAATAAAGACTGCAAAAATGGTCAATTTTGACGATCTAAGGGGAATAACTCATAAAAGGAACGAACCTACAACTTCGATCCTGTTACAAATTTTGTAGATCTTTGTGTGCCTAACAATATGAAATTTAAATTTTTCAAATTTCCTTTATAGTATCCAAGATATTGAGCTTAATAAGTGCAAAATTTGGAAAATTCAGAAAAAGAGCAATAACTCCTACATGGGTCGTTGGATCTTCTTCAAAATTTCAGGGCAGGTAGATCTTGAGGTGCTGATCACTTTTACCCTATGCCAGAATTTTGATATCTGTGACCATTTCTGACTTATTTGCAAAAAACTGCGATTTACCCCTATGTTCTATTTTTAGCCATGACGGCCATGTTTTTATACGAATAAAAAATCCAAACAAAAGATTTGTAGCACCCATACCAATTAATAACTGTACCAAGTTTGGTTGCAGTTGGACTTATGGTGTTGGAGGAGTTAACGTTTGAAAAAGTTAACGGACGACGGACGGACGACGGACGGACGGACGACGGACGCCAAGTGATGGCAATAGCTCACATGACCCTTTGGGTCAGGTGAGCTAAAAAGGAGACTGACACAGAAAGACACCAGCGTTTCAAAATGTTCTGCCTTCTCGAATTAAAATCTTTAAAGTTTTCCGGGGTTACTTTTAGCAGTAAAAGATTTGCATACCGCCAAAATAAATATATCTTATATTGGGAAAAAGATTTATAGTTGACTTAGTTGAAAGAAGTGTCAAGTTTTCCTAACCACAAATGCAAATAAATCAGTTTTGCATTATTAATGATTTGATCATAAACAAAGGAACGATTTCAATTTCTGCAATATAAAACATATACTTTCAACCTTTCTGATAAAGATTACCCCTGTTAGGTTGTGGGGAACAGCGGCATATCAATTTCAGCTTTATGATATGTGCACACAATAAAGACAACGGGCGTTTTGAATCAATCCCACTTCAGTCTCATGAATTCAACATTTCAGTTGTGAACTGGTACCCTGTTTCGTATTGTAATTTCTGTGACATGAACAGAATGAAGAAAATGTCCCTTAAACTTCTTAGACGGTTAGTTTAGGTAAATCTTTTTTTCTTAAATTATACAAATACATTGACTTTTACTTCTCTCATGTTACAACTAGATTGAAATCTTTGTAAACTTCAATTTCTTTTACTACAATGCCAATTTCGATTCGGTAGATGTGCAGTTTAGCAGATTACGTCTCATCACATGATGTGAACAAAATATGAAAATCAAAACCATATATCAATGTAAAAAAACTGAGCCTGGGAACTGGTAGCTATAAAGGTATCAATTAGGTTGTTAAAAACGTTTCCGAGTTGCCTTTATCTAACTGTAAGATGCCAGGTTTAGTTGAACACCTTGATATGACTCCCAATCCGAAAACCAACAATAAAAGCACTGATGACTTGCCTTTTTTCAATAGAAATATCTTCCAGTGTCCAGTTGGTATATCATGTATATTAACATCACCCCATTGTATTTGTCTTATTTCATAATATCTTGATCAAAATCATTTGTTTACTACATGTATAAAGTAACTTAATTTTCATGCTGGTTGTTCAAATATTTTCATTAGTTATTAAAATTGGTTTCGCATGAAGTTGTCTGATGAATACATCTTCATTTGTTGCTTATATATCCTACTGCCAATTTTTCCTTTTGATGTAAAATGTCATTAATAAAGTATAAAAAAGTTGAAGAAAGTTTAAATGGAATTCTGTTTTGTTAACTGGATAAATTGTGTCCGCTGAGCCATTTCTATATAATTTGTACACTAGGTAAAATAACATGGCCTTTATTCTCCTTAAAAACCTACGGTAGTGCAACATAAACACAAGGAAGACACGAAAGTTTTCGACATACGACCTTTAAGAAATCTCTTAGATTGCCAAATGTCGATTGGTTTTATTCATACCAAAAGTTTCACACATTATCCAAATTTTCTATTCTGAAAGATACGTTCCTCTTCCTCAAGTTCTCTCAGTAAATGCTTCTTACTTGTATTAGCAAGTATAACAATTTGTGGCGTTTCATATTGCAAATACTATTATATGAAAGTCTGCATACGTGGTTGATAAAAATAAAATCATAAAAATGCATATTTACCATTATTTTTATCTTCTTCTGTTGAATTATCATTCTTTAGTACTTGCCAGTCGTGATGTGTGAGGTTTGACCAATAGTCCTCGGCTAGAAGGGTATATCAATTAAAATATAATAAGATTTAGTACAAATTACAATAACCCTTTACAAATATATTATCTGATAAAGTATTCAATTATATAAAAATAACCATATATGTTTTACAAATTCATTATCATAAATAATACACGAGTTGATTATTATCGCTTCAGTACTTAAATAGTATGTAAAATCTATTCAATTTAAACCTGGCATTGCATCTCGTATCACATTCTGGATGTTTGTTTTAGATTAATTTCTGTCTTGGCCGAATAAATGTTGTATTAATTGTATATGAACAATGGATGACTTGCCAATCGTTCGTTGCTTTGTCGGTCAATTTATAACTTTATGGTTAACTACAGAATTACCCTTTTGTTAAACGTACATATACAGTCATTAAAATGACACGGAGCACGGAAAATATCATTGCTAATTAAAGGTCATCACGGATGTAAACGTATAAATTAAGATGGAAAGATTTTGACAGAAAATTTATTTTTATTCAAGTATAATGCTGACTGTTAGTACATGTATGCAATTGAATTTTCAGAAACTTATTTTATTTTAATAATTTCTGACTTTATTCGAGTTATTTAACAAAATCTTGTTATTCATTTGGTCAGATCATAAAACTTTCATCGTGTATCTTCAAACAATATGTTTACACAGAATATCTTTACTTTACGAATTAACATTGTACTGTCATAAAATTAGGTTTCTTACACTTGAAAAAAAAATATGTGAATACTGAAGTACCAATACGTGCCTAACAATATTTCATATACAGTTTTTTCGTCTTACGATTTTGAGGTATAAAACTGTCAAAACTGTTTAATCTGTATCTTATATATTGCTTTATCAGTTTGAATTGAATATGGAAATTGCAAGGATCGAGTAAGAATGAACGCGGCGGAATAGTTTTAACATATTAGTGTTAAAAATATGAAAATTGTTAGTTTGAAAAGTCTTACAAATTAACTCTATAACTAGATACTAATATCGGAGTAATTTAAATCATTCTTTAAAAAAGTCACTGAGGTAAATACATTAACTTCTATCTTATCTCAAATTTATCTGATAGTTTCAAATTATATTATAAGATTACATATATATATATATATATACTATCATCAGTTCTGATTATCTATAAAATGCACGTTTGATCAATAAAACTAAGGTTGGTTTGAAGTTAAATAATATTGGTTATGAAATGCATTATATAATATTGCATTACTGTAATATAATAGCCTTTAATCGATGGACTTCAGATATGCTATTAAAATATTGTCTCTAATGTCATATGTATAATTCTGCTTACAGCCTTCAGAGGAAAGGTAAACAGGAATTCTTTGATTAGTTCTTTCAGAATAAAATTGTGTAATCTTTTATTTCTTTCTCCCTTCTATTAATCGGAAGGGAAACATACATGTATTTATACTGTATTAGCAGATGTGTACATATCATGTACGGCTTACAACTTTCTGGAGCACCTAGATTAACTCCTGTTTTGTGTTGTTTACAGTTTTTTTTTTGGACGTAGTTTGCTTTTTGTTGTATTTTCTCGGTGTTCCTGGGTTTGTCCCTTCTAAGTTTGTCTTGCATTTTTATCTAAGCATTCTTGCCAATATAACAATATAATTTAAAAGAATAAAATGTTTTGTTGAGATTTCGGATGGTTCTAATAGTCCAGTGAACCTTAAGTTTTAACCTCTAACTAATTGCAAAAGAAAATGTTTTAGTTCTAATGTATAGCATTAAGCCCCAAATATACACAGAAAAAAGTCCCATAAAATCTAACTTGAGGAAAACTCAAAATCAGCATTTTTAATTTCCTATGGAAATTAACATTGGAAAGGGGAGATAACTCTGCAAAAATGAGTCTTTTTTTTGTCAGGTTTTGGTTGATTTTCTTAAAATTCATGTAAAGTATGATACTTTGATGGGGTTATAAGTTCGTATTTGACTATATTATATAATCTTCTGCTCATGAAATGTACAAAACCGAAGTGTTATGGGTATTTTTATTTTTTTATTTTTTTTGAACATTTTTCATTAAAGAAATTGCAAATTTGTGGCTTTGTGACCATTTTGAAAAAAATAATGTGAAATTTTGGTATTGTTTATATCTGTAAATTATATTTGTTCAGCATCTACCTTGTTTAAAGAAACTTTAAACCACAAAAAGAAGAATGTATGCTTAATTATTTTGATTAAATTTGAGATTCTTTGCCTTGAAATGTTGAAAAATTTAATAAATGGTCAACTAATGAATTACGAAATCTAGGTTGTAGCTTGATAAAAGATATGAAAACACCTTTAGAGTTGTTTGTTATACTCTAAAGACGGCTAAAGTATCAAGAATCAATACATTCTGCTGAAAAGAAGCGGTAAAGTTATAATTTTGTATCAATTTTTATTGATATTTCTGCCTTTTTTCCACAGTTATCTCCCATTTTCAACGCAAATCTCCATAGGAATTTTAAAATCGTGATTTTTTAGTCTTCCTCAAGTTAGATTTTGTTGGACTTTTTTCTGTGTATATTTGGGGTATAATGCTAAAGATTAAAACTTAAAAATCTTCTGTTGCAATTACTTTAAGGTTAGGCTCAAATTTATGTTAGATTGACTGGACTGTAAGGGTTCATGAGTTGTTGTGGTGTAACGAACATTGACTTCATATCATTTTTTTATAATGCAAAGGGGGCTTAGTAATGCTGTTAGTTCGTGCATACAATTAAGTACTGAAGATCTCTAGCCTGATGTTTCAAGTTCGATTTTAAACTTTGGTGTCTCAGATTGTTTTCATAATTACATTATTATTAGAATTTAAGATTTGTGCATAGATTTTATTGAAAGTTACATTGTACATATATAATGCTATTTTTATACATTTCTATTAATTTATTTGGGATATTTGTTTATTTATTATTTATAAAAAAATGTATCGTTGGTTATTTTATGTGCTTTATTTTTGTATCTATCATGTTATAGATTTTTTGAAAAAATAGTTAATTATGTGATAAATAATAATATCAGGAACATAAGTTGTAATAACAAGTATCACCACGATAAAGATAAAGTATGTGCATATAAAGAAAACGTATGTGCATATAAAGAAAACGTATGTGGATATAATGACGAAGTATGTGTATATAATGAAGAAGTATATGCATATAAAGAAAAAAGTATGTACATATAAAGAAGAATTATGTGCATATAATATATTTATTGAACATTTTACGGCATTCCATAAATTTGGATTCCGAATACAGGTAACTACTTTACAAGGGCGAACGGCAATTGTATTATTTTTAATATATATAAATGCAGCAAAAATGTTCAGTAAGCTTCATTTAGTCTATAGAGATTTATTAACCCTATCTAATAGTACATTTAAATTACATTAACAATGATTTTATGTGCCAAAATTTTGTATGTATTAAAGTTACTTTAACCAAATAGTATAAAGATAAAAGATAAAAACGTACTATTCATAAAAATGTCTGATGAAAAAAAGGTAAAATTCAAAGGGACACAATTCATATTTAAAACATGGTTGACCTACATGAACAGGTAAGTCTGAATTGATTCTCACTCACTGTGTATCAAATTTAGCATCATTTGATACACTGTAAATAACTAAACTTTATTTTTAGAAACTGGTATGGTTGAGCAAATGGCCACCTTAGATTACCTGTTTCAATTTCAAAAGTAGTATTATTAATACCATTGGATGAATATCTATCAGGCTGTTGTTTGATTCAAGTCTCAGGGGGGTGTCATTTAGTTGGAAACATTTCGACACAGGGGTGAACATTATTCTTGAAATTAAAGTAATTCAATTTTTGGAGTACTATCAGGCATAGCTCTGTATTCAGGTATTTTTTATATCTTTCTGTAAAGTGTGAGATCTTGGTAAATTTGTTGAAGACCTTATGACAACTTCATAGTTTAGCTTTTTCTTTTTATTGCAATATGAGGCTAACAGCGAAAGGTTGTAATTAAGAAGTTCACTGCGCGAGTAAGGACCTTTTAAAATAGGTTTTTTTTTGTGAACTTGTAGTTAAAATAAATGACTCATATTTTCAATACATTTTACACACTTTTAAAACATCACGAGTGAGTGAATGTAAAGAGTGATCGACATTATGTTCACTAACATAAAATGGAAATTTGGAGTCCATCCCTAGAAGTACAAATCCTGGTAGTAAAAATGTACAACATTGCAACCTTAAAATGATGAGCAAGTGTCAATTGAGACACCCCTGGACATGGGAAGATTGAAAGCTACATTATCAATTATAAATGATGAGTCGTAAACCGACGAAATATGCACATCCTGTGCAACAAAGTTGGTATCAAAGAATTCTATCATCTAAGTTTATAGCCGTGGGCACTGAGATTGTACCACCCGAAAGCACTTCGACAAGAGTTCAACTTGGCACCCCCGTAAGTACATCTTTATGCTTATTCCGTCGAAGATACACAGCTGGGGTGCCATATGGAACTCTTTCCCGGCAACGCAGATAACGGACTTATTCCCCGTTTTGATTTTCTGTGATAAAAGTATATGATGGTCGGTTGAAAAGCAAAGCAAAATGCGACGTCCATTTTATTACACATTTAAAAAAATATCAAATTTATGCAGAAAATGCCATCCTTTCCATGTCGAGGATTGTACGTATGTCACCAACCTCTGAGTTTTGAGTTTCATTTAATTTTTATAACGAGATGGGTCGTATTACGTTTACTTACTTGAATTTTTCTGCGAAGGAAACGTTTTTGGTGTTAATCGCTTTGACGTCACTGGAAAGCAAATTGTCTTCTTTGTCTTGAGCAAAATAATGATAACATGTATAAAAATGTTTTACTAAGAATACAAATAAGACCTTTTAATGTAGGACCCTTAACAACTAGATGGGGGCATAGATTTTTAACCGACGTCAAGTAACGCCGACATTTATTTCAAGCTGGGGATAAACATGATAAATACACTTATGCATTTCATGGCAATAGAAAACATGTTACTACGATTAACAATGGTTAATGTTTGTAAATGGATTACCGTCAAAATAAATAGTACAAAACAACAAATTAAAGAGCAAGAAGGCAACAAATTTCAAATCATTGACAAGCGCACAAAGCCATATTGCTTTAGACTTAGTGATATGTGGATACGTTTCTTGATTTTATAGTGATTAACTTTATATTATCTAAAAGCAAAAACTTTCGGATGCCTTCAACATGATAATTAAATTTATTCTGACAATTTGTCATACTTGGCTAATCTGTATTGAAATATATTTCCTGGTTTTAAAATATTGTAAAATGTCAATTTCCTTGCACCACTGGCTTGTACAGACTTGTACAAAAGAGTTATTGATTAACGACGGTATGATGTTCAATTGTAGATTTTAATTTATAACTATATCATGGAATATCATAATCCGTTAATACAGGTTTGTAGAATAGTTTACACGTAACCTTAAAGTTATCCTTAATTAATTAACACGATGATTAAATGGTTCTTGAGAAATATGAAATTATAAATATTACACTACAAGTTTTTCTGCACTTTTATTGGTAACACTTTAAAGTTTCTCCGAGGTTTTGTTGTGTATTCTTCCCGAGTATCCTTCTCGATGACCGGATTCTACTCTCTATCTAGAGATAGGAGGTTTAAACGATCTGTATAATCTTTTACATATGTAGTGCAATGCGAGTTACGCCAGTTATGAGCAATCTTTATTTTGCCCCAAAAGACTTTTTCTTAACACAATTTTTTTCACTTCCCTCAAATGCAATCAACTAGCCAACTTTTGGCAATAAAATATTTTCCATTAAAAACCATTCATTTACATGTAACATGAGTGTACTGTGTGTTTTTTTTATTATAATCTATTTCCTTATACACCCTTCTGTTTGCAGTTTCCGCATATCCTAACCATAAATGTTGGTGGAATTATTTTTACCACACGACTTGCAACATTAAGAAAATATCCAGACACAATGTTGGGCGCCATGTTTAGTGGAAGATATCCAATACAAAAGGACAAAGATGGTAATTTCTTCATTGACAGAGACGGAACTTATTTCAGACATATTTTAAATTTTCTGCGGGATGACCATTGCATGCCTCCAACGGAAGTAGCACCGGAAGTGATGAAAGAAGCCATGTTTTACGGAATAGGACAACTGGAAAAACGTATGAAGTTATATAAATGTTTATTTGCAGACTATGTAATATGGGATCCAGTTAGAAGAAATGTAGAAGATTATTACAAAATAAAAGAACACATGATAGCTTTAGCATGTCATGTTCATTTAGACAAAGGTAGAATTCCAGTAGGGTCTGTCCTAATGGAAATAATCATATCCGAAGATGTGACGTTTCAGGACTATGAACGTCAGTTTAAGAAAGCAGAACAAAGAAATGCACAAATTCATAAACAATTTATTACAGTTCGTGCAAAAACATATGAACATGCTGTCAACGTTCGTGAATGTTTTAAATACGACCTTCTAAAAGATGGATATAAGTTTTCAGTTGACAAATTACATCCCTCGTACTTAGATCCGGATACAGAACATTATACACATCGGCCATTGATGATATACAACGTCATGAATTTGATTTTTAAGTTTCACTGGGAATAGGCCTAATTATTTATTATATACTTGTTTTCTTTTAAGCTAAAGCAATTTATTTCCAATTGCATCGTGCTTTAAATTATTAAAATCGTGCAGCAATAATCAGTTAATAAATCTCTGTGTTTTAAATTACTTTGACGTAGATCAATTCAAAGGTATCATTTTTAAATTAAAATGAAATACAGCTTACATTCGTTGATGATGATTTGTTTAACCCATTTCCACCGGTGATATTCCTGGTCAAAATGTCTTATGTTTTTGTTTTCTCTGTCCGCATCCTTGTTAGGGGCCAGGTGAGCTGTCAGTTGGCGTCTTCTCTTCTAAATTAAACAGAAAGTGGATGTAATCATGTCATTGGAGGGTCTATCAACATTTTGCTTATTTTATTCTTGTCGGGTAAAAATTCATCTTTCTAATTAGTAAAAAATTAGAAAAAAAAAATTATCCCACTGAATAAACCGAAAGTAAATTGAAGTTGCTATATAAAGTTTGTATAACTGCTTCATTGGGAAGACCTATTTGGCAGTCACGGTCAATTTTCCTTTCAGATGAATCAAAAAAAAAAAAAAAAAAAAAAAGCATTACTAAATGAACTGAAATTGTGTTGGAGGGTCTGTTTAATGTCTGCATATTTTGCTGCGACCGGACAGCTAACATTGTTGCCATTTCTAGTCTAGTTTCTGATTATTCCTATTTTTCGAACTTGATTTTAGGTAAAATTAACTGATATCTTTTGGAAAGCATGCATACATTATCCATAAAACTGATAGATTTGACGGATTTGTAGCTGGATCAGATCGTAAGCTTCATGTTTTAACTCGACCTGCTCAATTTACAACACGTTTTATTTGGTTTTTAATTTATTTTTCTAAGTGATTGATTTTTAAATTTGAGCCCGCTGCCAAACTACATTGAGGAAGACAATAAATAAGGCAGAAAGGGAAGATGGTGTGAAACTGAAACCGGAAAACTGGCAGACTTCCTTATACATTGCACATGTAGTAAAGTACTGAACATTTCAACAACAATTAACATTACAAGCGTAACAGTGAAATAAAGAAAAAATATAAATAAATGAAAGAGACCCTGGTATAGAATAATCCATATTTTGCAACAGGTTTATAGACATTCACAGTGCCTATATGCTTTGTACATGTATTTTTTGTCGGTCAATGCTGTTCAGCGATAAGCACATCAACAACCTTTAATCAAGGCTCGATCAGTAGTACTCATTGCCACCACTATAAAATGTGAAATAAAAAAGACATCTGAATGGCATTTTTGAATAATTTCTGTTTTATTTCATATTCTCTTTAATGTTAGATTTTCTGGGCGAGTACGAAATTAAAAAAAAAACTTATTTGTAATCTTCTACATTTATGAGAAAGTAAACATTAAGGAAAGACAACAAACAATTTATTTATCATGTTTATGAAATTCTAATTGCATCGTCATAAAAATTCCATATATTAAAGTTATTTAGACATATGAGCTACAAGACATTAAAATTTTACACATTTCTGTACAACGAACTGGTCATTAAATATGCAAAAAAATTAACCAGATGATAAATGTCCAAAATGGGCGAGGGTTAATGAAATGTCGCATAATGTATAATTTTAACATCAAACGTGACAAGAAGTTTACTTTAAAACAATCCCATTCAAATGTTAACATTTCGCTGCATATTTCTTAATTCAGAAATGTATGAATTTACTTCTGTTTTCAAAGGAGGATAGATCTTTCTTAGTGGACATAGAAATCAAATGAAAATGTGTTTTTTGTATGTGTTGAAATTGCTCTGACAGATAAAATGATGTGGAAGATACTTCACATTTATTTATTTAATCCAGTTTTAGTAATGATTGTATATAAAGTATATGCACAGGGTGAGTATTAATTATTTATATCTTTGTTCTAGAAATTAAAACTAGGCAATTTATTTTAATTACGATACGTGTTCCTCATTTGAGATAAACAAGACTCATTATAACCAACCAAGATGTAATTGATAAAAGAAGTGTTATACATATATTAACATTTTGGAAGTTGAGAAATTCATAATTTCACTAAGCAACATTGTAGTAAAATTCTGAATTTCTCAAATTAACAGTACTATAACATAACTCCACCAAGGAAGAATATTTATTAAAATGTATACCGAAATAATTAACATCTAAAAACGCATTTATTTTAATTAGTTTTCAATATGATTTTAACTTTGAACACCTACAAGTATAAAATACATTTATTTACAATTAAATAAATGAATAGATCAATAAATAAACAGATAAAGAAAAAAAGAAATAATATAGAAGAACACACCTTTAACAAATCTTTCTTGAGGTCAACTTATATGCAATGATAATTGCAAAGGTTGACTCTCTGCGTTCTAGCGAAATCTAAAATTTTTGAACCAGTCTTAAGTTTGAATAATATTTTATGCATGTGTTATTATGATCTGTGTGAAATTGTAATGTAATAGTCGTTCATAAGATATTTGAGCACAGGTATATCAATGATATGCTTTTTTACATATTGCACTGACGTCTCGTGTACATAACACTGCACTGACGGGACTTTGCTATACGCGTAATAATATTAGAGTGTAACATATTGACCTTGAGAAATAGTATTGGCAAAAGAGTGCGCACCGCTACGCTATCCCGGCTACTATTTACGTATGTATGCTACACAAAACTTTATCATGTAAATGTTTATTAGAAAAGGAGATGGTATGATTTCAGCCATTATTTGGCCCCATCCGACATAAAAATTAAAATTAAAATTTCAGATCCAAATTTGTATTATTGTTATCGTATTATGATCAAACTTTCAAAATCTATCAATCGCTGAAAAAAAATTACTTTCCATGATGCAACAGCGACGCCATGAACGTCAGCTAAATCAAGGATTTTATAAAACGTTTTGGTCAAAACAACTATAAGCAACACCCTTGCTCAAAAAGATTTTTTAATATAATGTGCGTCTTCCATAAAGACAATTCAGTGAAATACCTTTTTGGTTAAGGCTGTTTCTCATATCAAAATTTGAATTCAAAGGTAAAATCAGTGAAATTTGGTGTTTTTCATTGATTTCTTCAAAATTAGACACCTTTGACGGCATATTGCCACTATTACAGAAATTTCTTGTTGAAAACAAAAAATGTTCCTTAGAATACAACATTTTACGAGTACTTAATGATAGCTGAGAAAACGTATTTAAATACTTTTTCATTTTGGAATTCGAGGGGCCAAATATCAGGCCAAATCATACAATGTCCTTTTACATTTATACAATTATATTCATTTTTATTATGGAAGTTACTAAATATTTACCAGTATTATATATAAGAAAATCTACAAAAGAGGGGTTTCAAAGTTCCAGCCGCTGGATCCCTTGATAAAATACTTACCAAGCATGCAGTAGGTATGTTGTAGGTTCCAGTCGTAATCGGGTCAGACTATAGATACAAAATTTATTATTACTGCTTCTCCTTAAAGCACAAGACATTAATGAGTAAGACGATGTTGTTTGACTTGTGGATATCGAAAGGCGGCCTCTTTAGTGTAGTCTATTGAAACATAACATTCGTCATTAAGTTATGATCGACTGAAGATCGGTATGAATCGCCAGCTCACGTATACTTCTACATCGAATTGGACGTGCATTTTTCGTCCATTTTTGAATCTTATAAAACAAAATAATTTATTTCACAGAAAATAAATTTACTAATTGAAACTTCAAAGAACAACTATACCATCCAGCCAACATTAGGGACCAGTCAAAATGTATTTAAGCATGGGAACTTTACCTGGTAAAAATATCCCTTGTTAAAGGACACAAATTTGGCCAAAGCTTTGAGTACATTTCATGCATGTTCATACTACTATGTCATGTATGTATATGTAATTATGGGTAATTAAACAACAATGCTATTATACATGTCGGCTGTATATATTGATACAAAATTAACAAAGCATTTTTCCATTACATGAACCAGTTAATGTTGTAAAAATATATTTTCATTCCAAAACTGCAAATTGTACGTGTATTGCTATGTGAATGAATTATTAATATTCCTGAGATTTTGATTGTAAACTTTATTAATTTTGATACTTTAAAAAACTTACTGTTACAAAATTGTTAAATTTTTGAAAACTATGGAGCATCTCCCTCGTGCATAGCTCTGTCCTCAGAAGGTTTTGGCTTTACTCCCTTTAATCATTTTGGTAGTTTTGAATTGGATTTTGAACATTTTGGATTGTGGTTTCAATATTTTGGGCCTTGAGCAGAACTGATGAGTCGTAAATCGACGACATGTGCACGTCTTGTGCATTAATTTGGTATCAAAGAATTTATTTTTGCAAGAAAAGTACATTTGCAGTAATAATTGTTTGAAATCTCCAATAAAGGAATTTTTGAACTTGTCCGAGAGAATGCTGAACCAAATCCTGGACATAAATTTAAAAATTTTCCTAAGTGTTTTAATAATTTGAGGATCAAAAACAACTTGTCAATGCATGGAGCACTCTCTTCTTTTTTATTTTCAGCCGCAGTTATATTGTTCAATTTATTTTGACCAATTAATTATTCTTAAAAATATTTTGCTACATCACTTAAAAGTTTACCATTTATGTTGGCACATGTATCTGACAAACGTTTTAGAATATTAAAGTCCATCGGAAATCATTTACTCTGAACATGCTGAATGAAAAGTAGTTTGGCTTGAATGATTTACTTTAATATTTCACAGATCCAAAAAAAAAAAAAAAAAAAAAAAATTAATAACTCGTGTTTGTATTAACATTTTGATTTTAAATGATACAAAATTATATTAAAATGTTATTTTATGTCTTGGAGTTTGATCAAATATTTATCTTCGTATGAAAAATGTTCATGTCCCATGCATGCCAATAATGAAAACGCAAGAGTCACATCACTTCATACATTGAAATATGTGCTTTTCCCTGTGCAGTTTGCACCCAACAGTTCTATGCTTCTATAAATGTTGACCGGTCCCTTACAAGTATACATGTAGGTATAAATGTTAAATAGTAAACAAAATTCCCAAATACCAGCAATTAGTGTTGCATAAAGTTGAACCATTCTATGTCTCATATAACAAAAATGCATCAAAATGCAACTTTCAACACCTGTACATACTAATTAACCCAGCTAACTTCATCTTGCTGATTACTAATTAGTTAAAGATTATCATGTCAGGGCAGATGTGTTCTATGTGTCAGTTATAACCATTTTATGATACTCATTAGCCTTACAATGAGGTGACCTTTGAACATCATATATCACTGGTAGTGTTCTGAAAACTGTCTGTTATCTTTTGTTTACTTATTACATACGTTCATAGCGACAACAAAGGGAGGAGTAGAAGAGAATGGTCTTTTTTGAAACGTACTAATTGCTTCCAAAAAATATCCAGTCTTGCTTTGTTTAAGCTGCCATTAATTTACCAAGTCTTCAAATTCCTTCCGAGTGCTGCTTATCATATAAATAAGCTTGTGCCGTAAGTCAGAGGTATCTTTGCGCTTTAGTTGATCATTTTGATAGTGTTATCTGTATAGATTTCCAGTGGTTTGGGATGGATTGTTGTTTCGTTAAAAAATAAATAATGTATATGTATGTGCTGCCAATGTTCCAAGACCAATTTC
Source organism: Mytilisepta virgata (assembly GCA_028015205.1). Lineage (NCBI taxonomy): Eukaryota > Metazoa > Mollusca > Bivalvia > Mytilida > Mytilidae > Mytilisepta > Mytilisepta virgata. The sequence goes on from CM051520.1 coordinate 24,198,426, forward strand.
AGTTTCTTGAGTTTAAAAATAATACAAAATGAATATTATGAATTAAAAATAAGTTCTTGGAAACCGTTTTCTCGATGATTTCAATATTTTATACAGATATAGCTCATGTTTGTTGTTTCTCCAAATGACACTCACTTCAAGATTGGGGGGTTAAAAAGTATGTTTTAGGGGGATCAAAAGATGTAGGGGTTTCAATAGAAACATACATTTCTTAATTGGAATATTCTAGAACAATACTATTCTATATGTCCTAGCCGCTCAAAATTTAATATGATGGTAGACAATTATGCGTAGATGTGTTTTTGACTCTGAAATTTTCAAAATGGCCGCCGTTGTCATGGACACAGCAAAAATTATAATAATTCTAAAACGGCCGTAGACGCTTGATACTTGTTTTATTAATAGGTCACCACAAGTGCTTTCGATCGGCCATATTGGAAATTTCAAGATGACTAAACATTTTAAAAAATGAAAAAAAATGCATTGAGCCATAGAAATTGATATTAGGACACCCTGTGGCAATAGGAACGTTGGGGGGACATCTGTTACGCTGCGCGTAACAATTAAATCTAGTTGGTATTGGCTTTAGAGACCTGAAGGGTGTCTTTTCAAACTGTTTGAAAACAAAATCAAGAGATGACACTTTCCGGCCACTTATATTTCTTGTTGCTAATTTTCCTGTATATAACCATTAAACTTTTTGTAAACTATAGCAACCAGCGAACATCCCTAATGTAAAGTTTCCCTTGTGGCTATCAACTGGCCAAAAAATAGAAAGAGGTATTGTTTTATCATAAATAAGCAGATCCTTTTGTGTCAGCAAATGCTGCAGATTTTTTAATTCAGGAATGTTATCTAATTGATATAACCGCATATATCGGCTTATTTATATTGAAATATAAAAAAGAAACTGACAAACATGCGGGATGTAATACAACCTGGATATGAAAATTTCAGAGTTGAGTTCTAAACACATGTAACACAGTTTTGATCAGGAAAAGAAATGTTACATATAGTAGAGGTCTTTTATATACAAATGTTTAAATGAAAATATACATAATGTAAGAGACAATAAGAAATATTACATGGAATAAGTAACCGCCACATTATTTTTTCTCATTTTCAGATATATTGAAAACCGAAACCAAAGCTACCTCATACGAAGCAAATCCATTTTCACGATTTATTGAGGCATCATTAAACAGACCAAGAGACCCATCACAAGAGTATAATTCATCTTCAGACGCTCTAAATCTATCTGGATATTCAAATGAATCTGATTTTAGTTTACCTGAAAACATTCCAAGTGACAAATTCACTTTGAACGATTCATCTACTGCTGAAGTGTCGGCAACTATCGATACAGCCGATCCTTCCAACACAAAAATATTACTTGGTGAAGAACTAAGTAAATTAAAAACAGAAAGTTTTAAACAGAAAATAAAACCACCCCCCTTATTAGTACCACCGCCACCACTCCCTCCAGATGGAATGCTGGAAAGAACAAATATAGCTGAAAAAGCCAAATTTCTAGGAAACGATATACATGTAAATTCCGCGTTTCAGCCTCGTGCACGGAACATACCTGCGGATATGAGAAAAGCAATGCTAGATCCTAATAATATCATTATAAAGCATGATAAGACAGACAAACAAAAAACGTTGCCAGTTAAGGAGGAACCTCAAGGTTTTGATACTCCAATTATACCCCCTCCACCACCCCGTCAATCTTCATCTTCTTCTGACAAACAAACTATAATACATGAAACAGAATCAACATTTTTCGACTTACCGTCGCCACCAATAATGGGGCCTCAGGTACCATCTCTGCCTGAGAGACAACCACCATTACCTGAAACCGAATCAACATTTTCTGATTTACCGCTACCGCCAATAATGGGGCCTAACTTACCATCTCCAGGGAAACAACCGTCAATATCTGAAACCGAATCAACATTTTCCGACTTACCACTGCCGCCAATAATTGGGCCCCAGTTACCACCTTTGTCTAAGAAACAGCCACCATTACTTGAAACAGAATCAACATTTTCTGACTTACCGTTGCCACCAATAATTGAGCCACAATTACCACATATGCCTAAGAAACAACCAACATTACCTAAGACAGAATTGGCACTTCCCGACTTACCGTTGCCACCAATTATTGGACCGCAGTTAACATCTTTTAAGTCAGGTCCGTCATTGCACGATGAAACACGTTCTGACAAAGCATCCCTGCGGAACGAAACAAAGTCATTATCATTTATCAAACCTCCACCACCTATCAACGACGTTACATCGCAATCTCGTGGAAGAGTTTCATTTGCAGATGGAAATGCGTTTCTCGGAAAATCTTCTGAAAGGCTTAAAACAACACGGTTATCAGATATACACCCGCCACCGATCCCAGGAACGCAATTGTCATCTGACACATTTCTTATCAAAGAAAAACAATCACACGTTGGTTCATCAGTTGATGAAAGTGTATCTCTCAATGATCAATTTCCACAAAGAGCTAAAACGTTTATGTCATCAGATATAATTCCACCACCGATCCGAGAAATGTCATCTGACAAAATTTCAAAAGTTGGTAAAAGAATGTTATTAGGAGATGAAGCTTTGCCTTCAACTGACGACGGAACAGTTTCTTCTTCAGCTCATGAGACACCTTCTGGCAAAACTACTTTACCATTCCAGGAAACATTGTTGCAAGCACTTCGAGATTCTATATCATCAGATGCGCCTGAAAATGAAACAGTATTAAAATCAGAGATTTCTTCTCTAGATGATTCTCTAGATGAAAGAATTTTGGTTTCTGATATATCTGCTTTCGACAGTGAACCAATATCATCATCGAGAGTACATGAACCTGTTTTGGATGCCAAGATATCAGTCCGTGGAACTGTGGATTCTGCTAAAAAATCGGCGTTTTTACCATTAAAAACAGAAACCACGTTTTCTACTTCCGATGCATCCTTAATTCAGTTAAAAGAACACCCTAGCAAACAATTCATTTCTGAAACGTCTGAATATACTGCAAACACTGTAACTATATCCTCGACGGAAGGGTGGATTACCGAAAAAGACGTATCCTCCTTTTTGTCGTCCCAGGAAGCTTCAACATCTTCAATTTTCTTACGGGAGAAAAATCAGCAGTCAGAAATGTTGTTTGGATCTAACTTACTAGGATCAGCAACACTATCTTCTGATGGTATCCATACACTCGAAATGAGTGATGAAATATCACCATCATATATTGATGATTTAATTGAATCAACTACATCAAATGATTTCTTGCAGTCAATTGAATTCTCATCACAAGCATTACAAGAACAAGTTTTATTATTTACATCTTCTTTGCCAGTGCTTGATGAACTAATCTCTTCATCAACCGTACAGACTGCATTTTTTCCAGAATACTCAGTGTTTCCGTCTTTTGGTTTTCCTTTGAAAAGTAAACTTTCTTCTGTTTACACTGAAAAAATGTTAATGCCAACCCGTACCCAATCAATTCCTCATCTCAGTTTGGTGCCTAATAAGGATATAGCTTTTCAAGAACTTTCTCTGTCTGAGGAGCCAAAAGTTCGAGACACAACCACGAAAAATACTACAGATTCATCAGATGTACTATCAGATAAAGAAATTGGATTTCAAGAAACCCCAGATGACTATAAGGTTCCAGCTGCATCCACAACAAGTACAAACGTTCAACACAGTTTACCAGCTAAAATTCCTGACAAATTATCTTTCGACAAACCTTTGACAGAAATAGGAAAACCTTCAACCATAGTCAAACAAAATGAAACAGTTCAACCTAGTATGAGAAGTAAAATAATCACTAATACAGAAATAAAACTACAAGAACCTTCCTTGCCAGAATTACCAAACTTTCATCTAGTTGCAGAGCAAGGTAAAGCACCCCAGCCTAATTTGCAGCCTGGACAGACTCCGGAACAAGAAATAATCTTTCAGAAACCTTCCTTACCAGTCATTCCGGAAGTTACAGATGTGACCAACAAATTTAAAACAGTACAGCCTAGTTTGCCAACTAAAAAACAACCTGATAGAGAAATAAATGATATTGAACTTCCACTGCCAGTAGAATCACAATTTACAGATGTAACCAGACACAGTACATCGATGGTACCAATTGGTCTTCCACCGCCACCACCCAAATTAAATATAAAAAGAACTGAAACTCCACATGTTTTACAGAAATCGGATGCTGTAATTCCTGGTCTCCTTAATGACCAGATAGAATTACCACCACCTCCTCCATTATTTCGTCAAAATACCGAAAGAATATTAAATGATAAAACATTTTCTACGTCCTCACAAAAATTGCCAACTACGGATAGGAAAACATTTGGTCGAACAAGTGGTGTAAGCACTACTGACCAATCAAAGGCGAACAGAGACTCTTTCCAAAAATTAGAAAAGTACCTATCCTTCTTTGATCCAGAATCACTGTACTTTAATATAAAACCTTGGAGTATTAATGCACCTAGGGTAAATACAATAGAAAAGGGAACAACACAAGCAACATCTCCTCGAGTCTCTCCTGCTCTACAACAATCCCAAAGACAAAATCCAATAACTGGTAAAGGAAAAAATAAGGCTTTGATACGTAGAATGATTGAAACAATAGAAAATGTACGAGGAAATCCTGGAACTAAAAACAGAGACAAAGAAATAAAATTAACAAAGTTTTCTGAAGATGCAACTGATACAAGATTAATTTCAAGGCAACTTCCAGAAACAGAAATTGGTGGAGATAATGCTTTAATACGTAGAATGATTGAAACAATTGAAACTGTACGAACTAGTCCTAACTTTGGAAACGGTTTCCAGTTATTTGTTGCCCCAGGATTAAAATCTAGAACAAATATACAAAAGCGAGGCTCATCGAAAATAATGAAATCTCCAAAGACTAACACTTTATCCGAAATATTCGCTGCACCTGGTGCGAACACCGGTTTCAGTCAAAATATTTGGCAAACTAGTAAACCAAATCCACGAACAGCAAACAATTTATCTTCAGTATCACCGAAACCTGCTACATTCTTCGAGAAACCGTCCATGGCACGATACATAAAAAATGTAGTCAGAAAAGAAAGAATAGCGTTCAAACGTCCTGTGTTAAGTGAAACAAAATTACCCGAAAAAAACATGACGACAAACGAAAAGAATAGATATGATTTCAAAATGAAGTTGAATTCTCTTTCGGATAAATATGAAAATAAGAATGTGCCTTATTCTATATTAAGAGCGAAAGTTCAAACTAACAAACAAAAAGACATCTATTCGTACAAAAATAAAGACACTTTTTCTGATCGAACGCAATTCAAATTGTTTGGTAAAAATAATCAAGACGGCTCGACAAATAAACAAACAACACAGGAAGAATATTCCAAGTACAGAACAAAGCAGCCTCCTGTGATTCAATTGAGGAAAAACAAACATCGGAATTGGAATGAACCTCCACCACCAATAAACATGGAGCCTCGGAACTCAGAAAAATTTGAAGTCTCGTATATTCCTCCGCCACCACCTCCTCTAAAATATAAGCCAACTGCAACAACACGTACATACTCTAGTTATACAACTACGACCGCACCGATATATGTGCCGAAACATCCCAATTCTACCCTTGAAATCACAAACGACGGGGCGGAAAATATATCGGCTGAAACAGATCCGTCATACAAAAAGGAACTTACAAATGCACAAGGTAAATTTTAATACTCATAATTGGTAGGGTTTTCTTTTGATTCGTTGAAAACTATTTATACAGAATCAAGTACCAGGTCAGTTAGTAAATAGTGTAAAGAATCGATGTTGGGTCAGTTGCCAAGCATTTTTATCACTTGTTTTAATACTGCCAAGGACACTCAGGACCAAAGCTATTCAACTGTCATATGAAGAGATACATAAACCCACAGCATAAACTTCGTGTTGATTCTTAGTGTTCTTCAAGTTGAAAACTGCCTTAACGACATTAAATTGGCATATTTGTTTTAAAACTGTCTTTCTTCCAAAACGACTTTCAATTATGTAGAAAAAAATGTAACTTATCTCTTAGGTATTATTAGCAACTCTTAAGAAACCACATAAAATACTATACCTGAAGAGATTTTGAAGACAGTCGAAGTTTGAAAATGGAGAGGAAAATGGCCCTACGTTTTGTATTGATATACCATGCGCGATTTTCCTTTTGTGATAACCTGTGTGTCGTATCTGATTTGTTATCTCCGATAAGTGTTGTGCACTGTACAAAAAATTTCGATCAGAAATCAATTTTAAACGTTTTTTTTACAGATGTGTGTGACAATTGTACATACGTCAGCAATTTTTGTTATTTAAGAGAACCGACAAACTGCAATCGTTTTATAGTATGTTATAAGCAAGGTAGTCGAATCAGGGCCACAGAAAAGGAATGTTCTTATGGATTATTTTGGAGTGAAAGTAAATTAGCATGTATCCAGTCTTCCAGGGCAGATTGTGAAATAGGTACATGTATTTAAGTTTCAAATCAACAGAAAGGCTTATTATCCGAACATCTACAATTGTTACTGTACTCAGTTTCCCATTTCTTATCAAATTTAAAACACGATAACATGTCATTGTAGTACCAAACAATGTTGAAAATTTATGATTTTGAAATTTTTTAATCAGTCTCATTACCAACTTGAAATAAAAATGCGGTAAAGAAGATTACAGAGTGCAGTTTATCATTATTTGTATTTCGTTTTATCCTCCAGATCCATGCCTAACACGTGGAGTACGATCGCATCCATATATCGGTAAATGTCGGGCCTACTGGACTTGTAGACGAAGAAGATCCAATGCCCGATGTTGTCCGAATGGCTACTCGTTCGGAGGTGGAAGAAAGTCATGTGTTCCAGACAAGACGTGCAAGACGGAATGTTTCTCAAAAGACCCAATTAGAAAGAACGGTACTTACAAAATTATTTTTAACCCTCAAGGAGTGGTTTGTTGATCATAAATTGGAACATTCTGTCATGGAGACGTTTGACTGTAGAACTATTTGATGGATTCTCAAATTGTATCAACTTGACCCTAATTTGAGAAATTAAACAATAATGATAAAAGAATTGAAGTAAAATGAAGAAAAATAGAAATGATAACGAGAACCAAGCTATAACAAAAGATAATAATAATAATAATAAAAACGATTTTACCCAAGAAAATAATAAAAACTTTTTTTTTCGATTTTATTACAGAATGTCACTTGAGTGAAGTTCCCAATTCTCCATTTCAATATGTAGACAGTGGAATATTCCGTACCTGTGCACTTGGTACACGCTTTGAACAGACTGTATGTACATGTATTCGCAGTAATATAGCTCGTGAGACTGAGGAAAAACCGGAAGATACTGGTAATAATAACATATGTAATACTAGAAAGACAATTGTTCAGAGAACAATTGCAAAGTATTTCCCAGGTCAGATTGACCTTTTATCTCAAGTTTGTATTTATATATATGGTTTCTAGGGTGTTGTTTGCATGGTTGCTAAGGATATTAACCATGACCTTGACCTTCTATTTTGCTTGTATAGTTGCTCTGAACATAATTATATATGATTGCTTTGGACTTTTCCATCGGACCCTTGACCTTCCATTTTCATCTGTAAAGCTGAATTATGGGGTCCTGAACATAAATATATATGGTTGCTAGGTACTTTTCAGTCGGTTGCTAAGGACTTTTTCGATGACCTTTACTCTGGGCATTCCATTTTGACTGGAACAGCTATAATATAGTGTCCTAAACTTAAATATATACGGTTGCTAGGTACTTTTCTATCAGTTGCTAAAGACTTTTTCAATGACCTTGATGTTTGACCTTTGACCTTGGTACCACAATTTGAATCTTTTGAAACTGATAATTTTTTGTATTGACATTTTCTTCCTATCTATTATAGTTTGCGATATATAAAATAAAATATAAAAGTGACAATGGCACTAACTCCTATAAGTTGTCGTTATATTGATTCGAACCCAATGAGACAAATGTATATCTTGACATTCTAAACATTTTTCACAATACATTTCATCAGCTATCTTCTACGATTTATGAGACAGATCGGTAACAAGTTTTAAGGTCAGGGGTCACGTTTGACCTTGACCTTTGACCTTAAGGTCAATTTCAATGTCATGACCTGTGATGGTCATTGGTGGAAGTCCCAAGTCTGCGACCAACCGTTCATGACTTTTGACCCTTAAGGTGTTCCGTAAATTGTTCAAGGGGAAGCAACTCTTATAAAGGAGTCGTCAAAATGTTTCGACCAAATGAGAACAAACTTGTGTCTTGAGATGTCGAACAATTTCCACTTTTCGGTTTAACTCTATCTGTTACGCAGTGTTTTCCATAAAAACCGGCTGCCGGCCAAATTGACAGTTTCAAACAGTTTTTTGGCTGGTTCAATCGTCATCAGCAAAAAAAATATGGGTGCATATTTAACTATTTGGATTATTTTGAGCGTCGCGATTATTATTATTGTCTTTGTTTATATTTACATTTGAGAGTTCCGGTTAGAATTTCTATCAGAACACTCGGCCGTTATCTATCGAACGAGATTTCTTAGGAAAATCAGGAGAGAAAATCGGGTATATATATATATACAAAGTCGTGCCATGTGATGAATGCAAAGATGGAACTTTCAATTACAGATTTTTTTCCCACTAAGCGACAAAAAGTTGTGCATGTTTACAATAATATATTGATAACGAACTGCTAATTATATGTCCATTTGACAAGCATGAAATCTTGTCTTATAATTCACCACATGCCACGATTTTAAGACTAGATTTCAAAAAATGTTCTACCCCAAACTTTCTGTAATGGAAAACCTTGTACTGGATTCTAGATTACCATTGAAGCTTGATAGTAACATCAGCGAGCTGTAAAATTAAGGGAAAAGACAAATGTAAAAACTCAAAGAAAATTCGTGGGAACAGTTACTTAGAATAAATACTACAGTATACAGATATACTAGTAAAAAAAAAGAAACGTTACATGGTAATATATTTCCAAAAACGTCGCAGCGAGCTTAAAAATTATCCGATCCTTCTCATGTTCACAGGGCATCGTTTTCTCGTCAAAACCTTAGATTTTGTGCAAAAAAAGATTTTTTTTTCGCATTTCTTTCGATTTTAAAAACCACTCTTTTACCAACAAATTAAAAAAATTGAAATTTTCACATTAAGTTTGAAATACGAATAATGTCTCATTGCCATATTGTTCGGTTTCAATAATACTGGACTATAAAAGTTTGATTTTCCAATTCTGATGATGATTTTGGTCATGACTTTTGCGAAATTGAATTGAGCCTTTCGATAAAAATCCAGATTTTATACCTGTTCCTACCTTATCAGCTTATCGAGATCAATCAAATAATTTTTACTGAATGATAAATTGTAGCAGAATAATTGTCTTTTTTTTTATCACTTTCAACATTCTTTGATAATTTTGGATTTAAAGGTATGTAACATTTATTTTTTTGACTAGTATATAATAGAAAAAAACATATATAGGGAATTACGGAGAATTAAAACTAACAGATTAAAGGACTCTCAACAAATCTGGAGTGATATCATATATTCAAGAATGCCTGAAAAAAAATCGAGCCACCGTGTTAAATAATCAAAGTACTAAATATTTCTTTAGTGCATTACATTTAAGAAAAAGAAATACACGAAAAAAATTGTTTCTTGCAGATTACAATTACCAGTGTGGCCCAGACGTCAAATTAGATTTTAGCGGAAACAGCCATGATGCATTTGATGATAAATCCGGCAATGCCCAGTCCATTGGAGTCTTTGATGTTGTGCAAACTACTAGAGAACAGGCAATGTTTAATGGTCGCGGTAGTTTGAAGCTATGGAGGTTTTCAAACGTTGAACTCGGACCGGAATTAGCTGTAAAATTTAGATTTTACGCGCATGGACAGTCACACCGATCAGAAACACTACTATCAAACTGTATCGGACAAAAGGATGCTGCAGCAATAGATATTCGTCTGGAAACTGAAATTCTTGAAATCATTTTCTCCGTAAAAACGACAAAAAGTCCGGAAACGCATATGAGAATGTTCTACCAGGTACATGCATGATTTAATAGTTTAAACATTTATATTTTATCCGTGAAAAAGGATTTTCTGTACACCTCATTTAAAACAACATTGTCTTTTTTCTATTATAAGCTCACCTCGCCCAAAGGGCATTTGAGCTTATACCTTCACTTTGGGTCCGTTGTTGTAAACTATATAAAAAATCTTCTCCTCTGAAACAATTGTGCCAAATACTTTTAAACTTTACCTGGATGTTCCTTAGGGTATCTAGTTGAAAAGTTGTGTCCGGGGATTTGGTTTCCATCAACAAACATGGCTGCCGTTGCTAAAAATAGAACATAGGGGGTGAAATGCAGTTTTTTGGCTAATATCTCAAAAAACTAAAGCAGTTAGAGCAAACCTGACAATGCGTTAAAGTGATTAACAGGTCAAGATCTATTTGCCATGAAATTTTTAGATCAATTGGACAACCATTTTTTGGTTACGATCCCGGAATTGTTAATTTTTAGGAAATTTTCAGTTTTTGGTTATTATCGTTAATACTATCATAGATAGAGAGGAAGTGTAAATGTCAAAAAAAGTTCAGCAAAGTAAGATCTACAAACAAGTCAACATGACCAAAATGGTCATTTGACCCCTTAAGGAGTTATTGCCCTTGAAACACAAATCTTTCACAATTTTCTTCTTCGTCATTTACTTTTTCTCTTTTTCTCTGAAACTAAAAGACCAATTTCAACTTAACTTTTCTAAATGCTCCTTGTGGTGTATAGTTTAAACGTTGTATCCGGGGATTTGATCTATCAACAATCATGGCCGTCGTTGCTAAAAATAGAACATAGTGGTAAAATGCATTTATTGGCTCATATCTCAAAACCTTATGCAATCGGACAACAGGTAAAAATGTTTATGAGGTGAAGTCCTACTTCCATGAAATTTGCAGATGAATCGGTTAACCCATTTTGGGGTTATTGTCCCTGAATTGTTAGTTTTAACGAAATTTTTCAGTTTTTGCAGTTTTAGGTTATTAACTTGAATATTATTATAGATAAAGAAACTATAAAAAGCAAAAATGTTCAGCAAAGTAAGATCTACAAATAAATCAACTTGACCAAAATCGTCTATTGACCCCTTATTGGAGTTTTTGCCCTTGCAAGATTATTTACATGTAAACAGTAATAATGTTCCGACATATTGTCACAGATGTTTAGAGCATAACTTAAAATAAATTAAATGGTAGCTGTACAAGTAAAATGAAGGGTTAAGGTCATTGAAAAAGTGCATAACAACCGATGAAAAAATCCCTAGGAATCATATATATTTGGGTTAAGGACCCTATAATTTACCTGTACAAGTCAAACAGAAACACAAGAGCCAAGGTCATTGAAAAAGTCCCTAGCAACCATATATATTTAAATTCAGAACCCTATAATGTAGCTGTACAAGTCAATATGGAGGCTCAAGGTCATTTAAAAAATCCACAGCAACCAATGGAAAAGTCCCTAGCAACCAGACAATGTTGAAAACCAACTGTTCAATATTCAATTTTATTTGATCATATGCATAATATTACGATAAAACACTATAAAAGTAGAATGATTCAAGTCGCATGTCAAATATAAATTCTTGTTAATTTAAGCACCCTTCTTCAATCTTATCAAACGTTAGGAACTTCAAAGCTTATTACGCATCTACACACTAAATACAGTAATTCAATTACAAAATTCAAATGTTAAATGCAGACATCTTAGAGAAAGTTACTATATACACTTATATGCTAGAATATATATCATAGGTAAACAAGTATTAAGACACTTAATATTCCAAAGCATGCGAGAACAAAAACAAATATGTACGTACAAAACTACCTATAAACATATCAGTTTTTAAATCTTAAAACTATAATTTAAATTGACATTGTATATTTTAAGGCTTCCCAATGGAACGAAGTAATTCTTCGATATGATGGAAGTAGTATGTCTGCTGCAATTGGACCAGTTTCTAAAACGATATTCGTTGAGGGTTTGTATACATGTTTAGTTCAAAATCAGGTGTTAGAATTTGTCTTTGACGAAAACTTAAACAAGTATCGTTTATTAACTTTTAACTCTGCTTAAAATTAAGATTCAGATTTGCTATACAACTTGAGTTTCTGCATGACCGCAGCAGTGCATTGTCATTGATCTGACACTCTGATTGGTTTCATTTTATTAGTGGCAATGTTCTATGTTTTCAGGTGTAATACCTACAAAGCATGCAGCTATATCTATTGGAGGGTGTGGAGAGGATGATGGATTCATTGGATATATGGATGACGTAAGTGGTAAACTAGGATATATATATTTCGTAATACACGTAACAACTTTAGTATATTAGTATAATCACAAGATGATAGTATTTATAAACAATTAATCGACGGATGAAAAGAGATCAGGTTGACCACGGTTTATAAGATACTTCAACATTTTTAATGCTCATGTAAATTAAGTCCAAATTCCAAAATGTCACCTTATAAAGATGTTGTTGTCATAAAAAATGGCTGCCATAACTCATACATTGGTGGTTTTAGCAATTGGCTGGTATCACCATTTTATGTGTAGAAGCTATTGGTCTTTAAGGATAAAACACACAAATAATATCCTTTATTTTTTAGCTCACCTGGCCGAAGGCCACGTGAGCTATTGCCATCCGTCGTCATCCGTCGTCGTCGTTAACAATTTTTCAAAACTCTTCTCCTCTGAAACTACTTGACCAATTAGAACCACACTTGCTATGAATGTTCTTTGGGGTATCCTGCATAGAACTGATGTGGGGATTTTTGATCCGTCGAAAAACATGGCCACTGTTACTAAAAATAGAACATAGGGGTCAAACAACATTTTTTCGCAAATATCTCAAAAATCATTAGGTTACTGCAAATTCTGGCAGGTTGAAAGTGTTTAGCATGATGAGAGCTACCTGTGTGCTGATTTTCGTGAAAATCTGTCAACTGATGTTAGAGTTATTGCCCTTTTTTTGACATTTTTGGCTTTTTTTGTTATTATTTCAAAAATCTTCTCTGAAACTACTTGACTAATTAGAACCAAACTTGGTATGAATGTTCCTTGGGGTACATTGCATAGAACTGATGTGGGGATTTTTGATTCGTCGAAAAACATGGCCGCTGTTACTAAAAATAGAACATAGTGGTCAAACAACATTTTTTCGCAAATATCTAAAACATTATTAGGTTACGGTAAATTCTGGCAGGTTGAAAGTGTTCAGCATGATGAGAGCTACCTGTGTGCTGATTTTCGTGAAAATCTGTCAACTGATGTTAGAATTATTGCCCTTTTTAACATTTTTGGCTTTTTTAATGTTATTATTTCAAAAATCTTCTTCTCTGAAACTACTGAATGGATTTGGATAAAACTTAGCATGATTGTTCCTTAGGGTATCCTGCACAAAGTTTACGCTTCGATTGTTGATCCGTCGAAAAACATGGCCACTGTTACTAAAAATAGAACATAGGGGTCAAACAACAGTTTTTCGCAAATATCTAAAAAATCATTAGGTTATGGCAAATGCTGGCAGGTTGAAAGTGTTCAGCATGATGAGAGCTACCTGTGTGCTGATTTTCGTGAAAATCTGTCAACTGATGTTAGATTTATTGCCCTTTTTTTGACATTTTTGGCTTTTTTATGTTATTATTTCAAAAATCTTCTTCTCTGAAACTTCTGTTCAAAATCAAATGAAACTTGGTAAGATTGTTCCTTAGGGTATCCTGCAAAAAGTTAATGCTTGGATTTTTGATTTGTCGAAAAACATGTCTGCCCTTACTAAAAATAGAACATAGGGGTCAAAATGCTGTTTTTTGCTATTTTTTCCTGGATTATAAAAAGAAAATGAAGATTAAAGCTACTTTCAAGGTAAACATGGTATCCCGAGTTGAATGATGATGATGAAAGTTTGTTTCCGACGGCCATTTTTAAAATGGCTGTGATTTTCCCGCCATTTTTTACACTTGCTCGGATTTCAACAATATTTGGTTTTTAAAGTAAACATGGTATCCTTAGTGTATGGTGATGATGAGAATGTTGTATAACAATGATTAAACTTCATAATATGTGAGCTTTTAATTGCTATCACTTAGTGTTCGTCATCATTGTTGTTAACAAATTTTCAAACATCTTCTCCTCTGAAACTATTAGGGGGATTTGGATGAAACTCTACAAAATGACAGATGAGTTAAGCATGGTTTATTGGATAAAAACCAGCAGCTTAGTCAATATGATCAAAGATGAAGCATAATAGAAAATAAAAAGCCTTAACCACAATTTTTACATAACTTCTCTCAAACATTTTTAAAACGAAGACAACATATAGACCAAAAGATTTATACTTTTATTTGAAGATGAATTAAAGCTTGTATTTTGTATTGTGAATTATCAGATTGACCATGACTGTATCTTAATCAAGCGTAGGGAGAACTCATGCCCGTTTCTTTCCAGAAGCTCTTGAAAGGCTTTTAAAGGTATTTTCAGCATTTTACATGACCTTTAATACTCAGTTTAATTTACAACAAACATTAATATATTAATTTAGTTTATAGTGCATTGTTTGCCAGATGAGCGATTCGGGCTCTTGAGGGCCTCTTGTTTTTATCTATATGATCTAGTACTGCCTGGACGTGTCTTGTAAATTAGCACCAATATATATTTTTCCATATTATAATAATAAATCATGCAATGTATGTTTCTTTATTATATATTTGATTAATTATATCGACAATAGAAAATTTATTTCAAAATGCATATATTAATATTTTTCAGATCGTAATATATAACGAGTGCATTCCAGACGAAGTTCGAGATCTTGTTTTTGAATGACGTACATAGTAGTCATATGGGCCATCATGCAAGAACAAGATTATATTTTTAGAAACATTATGTCAACTTTATACCTGTTGATATGCTATTAACATGCATGCTACTTATAAGTAGAGATCAAGGCCAAGATAATAGACTGCCAATGGGGCAGAAAACACTGAAGTTAACAGATCCTGATGCGAGACCTACAAATGTTATGTTGAATCAAATGTCCACTCCATTTGCGTTATAATGTTGAATTGCAGATAACTGCAGTTATATCAATATTTTCCTGATTTGAAATATGACTGTAATTCGTGTAGTCAGCGAACGAGAACGAAATAAATACTTGCCAGCTTGTTATTTAATGGGAATGACGAGGGTATCATTCATTATGTATATCATATTGCCCTAGCTAGTCTTGATGTACGTTTTTCCTGAATTTTCAGTAGCGAAGTCAAAATCAAATCAACATATAATTAGTAATACTGTAATATTGTGTTGTTAAACTTCATTGACACGTTGTGTGGTAATATGCATATTTTGTGTTTCTTCTCATAAGACTGGTTATACAAAAAAAAATGTCTTGGGCAAAGCTCATTACTGACAATTGTTTAGATACATTATACGTATACCGGATCCGTACGCTTAAAACTACTTAAGGTAAGATTTTTCGGAGGAAAAAATTAAGATAGGTAAATGCCCATACATTTTCTGTAAGTACTTTTACACTTATCACACGATGTCGGACAATTCATTCCTTTTAACGTACTTCAGTTTAAAGATACTATTAGGCTCCACCCGTAATATTAAAGTGGTATGCATAGAAGTTCTCAAATTAGGAAAACACTCAAATTTTCACCTAAGTATAAGGCACGTAGTATATATGTAGCAATGTCAGTAAGCACTATGAGTGCCACTTGGCGGAAACCAGATTTTGTTTACAGTATACTGGTCCCAAAATAGGCTGGAAAAGGTTTAAAGAAGCGGAATCAAGTTTTAAAATAACTTGTCACAAAACAGCTCCACCTGGCGTTTACTGACATTACTAATACATGTACTTTGAGCCGAAGAAATTTTACAGTAAGAAACATTTAACTCTTAAAACTAGATATAGTTTTCATATAAAATTCCAAAAAGAAAATAATAAACATTATGTTTAATTTGCTGATTTCGTGTAAATTGCACACTCATTAAAATTTCAATCCAGCTAAACTGAGGGGCAGCTGATTTGATTACAGCTTTAGATTATAATCGCATATTGACGATAAGGACTAGTACTCTATACATTGCATTTAAACAAAAACAAATTTCATCTTTTTAATTCTTAATGAAATTTTTGTCTGAGAAAGTTAAGTTAAAAAGAAATTTGATGCAAACTGGCCCCGCTGCAAACACATTAAATAAAAAGGCATGCAACCGAGGTCATTCTCAACATTGAGACGTCCGCGTTTTCTTGTACAGAATGCATACAATACATGTAACTTCAATATAATATTTTACAATAACTTATGTGACTTCTACATAATGTGTAATTTTGTATTAATATTAAAGTAAGTACATTTAAAAACAATTGACTTAATTTCTGTGTCTATGATCGATTGATGTTTTGTTTAATGCTTTTAATTCAAGTTTTCTGCCTTATACTGTAAAGTGTAGAGTTCAAATGCCGATCTTGTTATAACTGTGCTATTTCACATAGATTTATACCAAAATTAGCCTTTACCAATCGTCACCATCTGTTCAGGAATTGAAAGTTGCTTATATGAACATCTGTTTCTTATCTAAATTGCTGAGAGTACACGTATTTATGTTTTCAACCAATGCGTTAAAAAAGTTCATCGATCGTTTTTAATTACATTTATTCTTGAGAAAAAAAACACGATGTGCGCAGCACATGTGTTTAAGAAGTACATGTACTTTTTTTAATAGAAAATACTTTTTACAAACACTTGTTCTTTGAAGATATCATTACCGGGACGCCTACCATCGATTTTAAAGGTGCTACATGTAATAAGAATTGAGTGTATTTGTCTATTACTTTACTTAAAATGATGACTAAAACTCGATTATAATAAACTTCTACCACAGAACTACATGTTTTTGTTTCTTTATGTTCCATTCTGTATTTTTATTGAAGCCTTACAGATTAAAGAATTAATACAGTGATTGAATATAATAATGATCTGTGTAGTCAAAAGTATAAAAGGTTTCCGAGTAATTGAATTAAATGTTTTCTATAAAGTTATATGACTGCTTACTCTTCTGGAGCACCTGAGTCTACCCGTTTTTTTGGTGGTGTCCATGTTGTTCATATGTTTTTAGTTTTTAATTGTAGTGCATGTATTGTTTTGGTCTAATCCTCGTTGGTCTCCGAAGTTTGTCAGTTGTTTCGATTTTCCCCTACTTCGAATATCCCTTTGGTATTTCTTGACTTCAGTTATGTTATATTAAATATTCAGATAACTTCTCATTTGTCATTTATGCGCACAGCATGATATAACCCTGTTCGGTTTGAATTGAAATATTATCTTACCACTTTTTATTATCCATCTATAAAGTTCGAAAGGATGAACTACTACTCCGCTATAGTTAAGAAGATAGCATAAGGAAAAGGCTTCGGTCAAATAATGATGTATTCAGTTTGTCCTTTTCTGGTGACCTCCATAGATATACGTTTGAATCAATAAATGAGAGACTAGTAGCAAGAGAAGATTTTAAAAATCTTCTCTTGATTAGTAAGAACTGGGACTATTAAAAATAATGGGTTGGGGTAGCTTTAGAGTACCCAGTACGAGTAACAGGAGTTATCACGTTCACAAACGGTTTCTACCAGTAAACCGAGTGTAAAGGAAACAAGAGGCTTACCAGAGCCTGTATCGCTCACCTGGAGTCTGGTTTTCATTGGACAATTAATCAACTATTTGACCAAGTTTGTTGCAATTGGTTCAATTGTTCAGGAAAATTTGTTGAAGATTTATTTTTCATAAGATTTAATGTTAAAATATGTTCCCTGATGGTGGTAGTCCTGGCAGGAAGTTGATAAAATTGACCAGGAATAAGGGTGAACCTTAAATAAATGTAACAGAACCCGACCTCAAATTACACAAACCAATAACTCCTAAATAGAATTTGGGATTCCCTTCAAAATTTCAGGGTAGGTAGATCTCAACATGGCAAACATTTTTCAATTTACATTTCACTTCTATCTCAAATAGTTTTGGAGATAAATGACGACAAATGTTAATATTTTAAAAATTTGACGAAAAAAGGGCAATAACTCCTAAATGGGTTTTGGAATTTCCTTAAAAATTTTAGGGTAGGTAGATCTCGTCATGCTGATCAATTTTACCCCATGTCAGATTTTTGATATCTGTAACGGTTTTTAAGTTATAAGTCAAAAACAACACATCCACCCCTATATTTTATTTTTAGCTACGACAGCCATGTTTTATGTCAGATCAAAATAAATTGAGAATAGTTTGTAGAGGACATGTCATAGATCATTCCTATTAAGTTTCAAACCAATCGGTCCAGCGGTTTCAGAGGAGAAGATTTTTGAATGAAATGTTTAGGACGGACGGACGGACGGACGACGGAAGACGCACGAAAAGTGATGGCAAAAGCTCACCCTGGCATAGCCAGGTGAGCTAAAAATGATAACAGCAGGTGTCGATTAGAAAAGTTACGGGTAATGTAAAACACCCGTATTATGTGTGCTGAAATAGATGTTAAAGAACATAAATAGCAATCAGTCATACATTCTCTACACAAAAAGGATAATACGAACTGTTTGCCTGCCATATGTATCATATGAGTGACTGTACTAGGAAGAACAATCATTGATATTGAAAAAAAAAATCTACAAACCTTAAATTTTTGATATTAATTTTTAGTGTTAGCTAATGCGTCAAATCGTCCAATTTATCAAACATTTTCTGTAAGTACTTTTCCACTTATCACACGATGTCGGACAATTCATTCCTTTTAACGTACTTCAATTTAAAGATACAATTAGTTTTTTAACCATATTTTGTCAACGAAACTCACTTTGTTTTTAGTATCAGCATTTTAATTTTTTGGTACTAATTAAATAATGAAATTGCATAATATTCATTGTCTTTAATAACAGTTTGGAACAGTAAGTTGGATCATTTCAGTTTAATTGATTCGGAATGATTAAATCTAATATTTAAAAGCCTTTGCTACAAAATATTGCTATATTTAAAATCCATAAAAGTTGGCGAATGAACCAATTACATGCCTAAATACAGGTCTGAACTATTTTCAAACACAAATAATAAACACCAGAAACCAGCAATTCAAAATAACAAACGAAAAATAAAGTTGGAGAAAACATTTGGAGACATCTGTAGCAGCAAAGGAGTTTGGGAGAAGAAAAAAACATCCTTAATCAGTGAACAATATGTATATATTATCTGCATTTTGACAGCTAGATATCGTAAAATATCATCCCGTGAGCCAGAATATGAAGTTTGGGACGAGTGAGCGTAGCGAACGAGACCCAAATCTTCATATTCTGTCGAGCGGGATGATATTTTACGATATCTAGCTGTCAAAATGCAGATAATATTTTTATCATCTTAATTACTTATCTGAAACGTAAATATTTGTAAACTTTCTAAATTCTCCCAAACCATCACGGGAAAAGTATGGATTCTTCATCGCAACGACAACAAGTTTTCCGTTACACACGTACGCTGTTTACCATACCAATAAGTATATATGTCCTGAATGTTCATGTAAAATATCTTATAAACGATATAAATACATACATTGGGGTGTATTTTCATTTTTTTTAAAACAAAATCAGTCTGGAAATCTTTGTTCATGATTTTCCGGGAAACTAAAGCACACGCTTTCATACTTGCAACCTCGTGACGTCATAGTCCGTCTCCATTCGCGAAACAACTTCTGACTAAAATATGCGCAACATTAAATAATCACTCAACTTTAACCAAGGAGACGACATATTTAAACATCATTTAGTTGTATTAGTACTAATTCAGGCGAAAATATGGACATAAAAATATAAAGCGTACGTTTAATAAATTGTTTTAACCGCAAATAATGAAATGCAATGGAAAGAGCGGAAAGAAGTCCCAGCAGACATTATCAGCATCGAGGAAAGACACATTTTGTTGATGTCACTTTTATACATTTTTTCATCATTCATTTAAATAAAACGCCATAATATAAAAAATGAACACCATATCTTGATATATTTATTAATATTTTGCAATTTTGAAAGTTATTTAAAAAGTTCTAAGCTGCCAAACGTTGGGAGAATTTGTTGATAATGCCTGCTGACTGTTGATAACTCCTGCTCAGCGCACGTGCTTCTTGATACGAATTTTACGGAGCTGCTCAACAGACTGATAGAATCGCAGGGAAGGATGATAAATAGATACATTTGCCCTCTGGCAGGAAAATAAACACTCTTCTTAAAATAATTAAGATGTTACAGAAACAAATACTGTCTTTAAACGCTAAGACACACATTGACGATTCAAAACCAAGATTATTTACTAGGATTTTAAGAAAACTAGAACCGGAATCCCAAAAGCAATATGGGTTTACAAAACTGTTGTTCTTCCACTAAGTATGAGGAGCGATGAGCGATTTGAAAAACAAAAAACAAAAAAAAACAAAAAAAACAAAAAAAACACACATTTGACTTAACGATAATGGCACTTAAGCTGAATTTAACTGGATGCAAGAAGAAGACAAGAACTTTTTTACGAAAATGGCACTAAAGCTGAATTTAATTCGATGCCAGTAGAAGACAAGAACAAAATCAAAATGGTAGTCTTTTTAATTGAAAGATTCTGCATAAACGATTCTGCTTACCATAAATTAGCAATGATCCATGACGACATGTTCAGATCATATTTATCATATTTATAAATGCAATTTCAAAATGAAGTCATTTGAAATAGAACTTGTTCCCAGGACTTTACAAAGGGCCCTTATCAGTGTAAAGTCTGAAGTTCGAACATTGTTAGAGGAACATCTTAGACACCTGTTGTAGAAAAGGTAAGCATTAAATTTTCTCAAGATTGTGTCTGTTCAGCAGAATATCGTATTATGTAATCTTTTCGATATCAGATGTTTCAATTTCTCAATCTTTACCTTACAAAGAAGAAAGTACATTTGCAATGGTTGAATGTCCCGAAAATTATGATAGGCTCTACAGAAGTTGTCATCCTGTGTTTGAGCAGATAAATAGCATTTTGAGTGAAAATAAATGGCATATTCATGAAAAAGATGTTACTTTTGAATATTTTGTTTCAGCTGACATGAATTTTGTTTACGGATTAAGCGGACTTTGGTTCTTTATCAGGAGAATATGCATGTGTTTGGTATGAGATCATTAACAAGGGAGACCAACCATTGACTATTCCACCAAAGTTTGGTTCAAATTGGCCCAGTGGTCTCAGAGAAGATAACGAAAATGTTAAAATTCCCATAGGGTCCAATGTTAAACTATGTCCGACCACGGCTGCCATATTGGATGGCTCCCTGGAAAACCGAACACAAATTTTAAAGGGGACCATCCAGTGACCATTCAACAAAAGTTTGGTTTAAATTGATTCAGTGGTTGCAGAGGAGTTGACGAAAAAGTAAAATTCCCATAGGCTCAAAGTTAAACTAAATCCGGCAATGGCAGCCATGATGGGTGGCTTTAGGGGAAACCGAACACATTTTTAAAAATGGGCCACCCAATGACTATTCCATCAAAGTTTGGTTCAGAGAAGATAACGAAAATGTTAAAATTCCCATAGGGTCCAATGTTAAACTATGTTCGACAATGGCAGCCATATTGGATGGCGGCCGGGAAAACCGAACATAAATTTTAAAGGGGACCACCCAAGTACCATTCAACCAAAGTTTGGTTTAAATTGGCTCAGCGGTGTCAGAGGAGATGATGAAAATGTGAAAAGTTTACGACAACGACATACAACGACGACAGACGCAAAGTGATGAGAATAGCCAAGTGAGCTAAAAAAGAGCAACACGTTAAAATGCACATACATATATATACAATAGATTCATCACGGATGTAATTGTAATTTATTGTCCCGGGATGAAATCATCTCACGTCACAACACGTGTTGCTTACAGTGTATATTAGTGATGTTAGTTGTAACAGCAGGTTGTTATGATTGAATATACATTAAGTTTAATCAGCAACAGCTGTAAAACTACTAGAGGTGCAATACAATTACGAATAACTTCACTAAATATATACACATCTACATGTTTCATCTATCTATCTATCTATATATATATATATATATATTATGAACGAATAATGGAAAGATACAATGTTATTTGGCTGTACATGTACATGATGTACCTATTAAAAGGCTAAAACGATCAGGCGAATACGATTGAAGTTTCTTTTGTTTTCATAGCTATTTAGTTATTTCATTATGCGTCCAATATGCTGCTTAATAATCCTTCAAAATTCACGGAGCATATCGTCACTAAAATCAGAAATAAAAAAAGCGGGGTAAATGTTTGCTCCTAGCATAAAATGTTTGTAAAGATTATCCCTAGATATTAAAAATTATTCACTGATAGCGTGTATTGTTGAAAAAAATATCAATTTTTTATTCCCCATTTGATTTACATTTATATATTTTATCTAATTTTAAAAAAGCTAGTCAAAGAATATTTTTGAGGAAATTTTCTCACTTGCCACAATGGTTAAGGATGTTCCTGTATAAATATCAATAAAATGTCCTTGGGTGTTTAGAACTTTAGCCCATGTAAATAAGTAGGAGCTTTTCTTATACCACTCTATTCTGGATGAACATAACATCACCATGAAAGAACAAGGGCCCTTTTCTCCTGATATTGTTTCATTCGGTTAGCTTACCAGTGTAGGTCTAATTTTAAAATGTATTGATACTATATTTAAATGGATAATCGAGTCACACCTTGATATTTTTACTTTCCCACCACTCAAGGCCAAGCTTATATATATACATGTATTAGTTTATTAACACTTGACTATGAACAGACTAATGAAAATATATTTGAGCTATTGCGATAGAATGCAGTGCATTATTGCCTTGTTACAGAATTTGTTACTGGCATTATATTTTCAACAAAACGAATTGAAGTATTAAATGGACAAGGAAATTTCGAAATATCTACAAACTTGCTAAATATTTAGTGATAATTACACATTTTATGTAGGGAAAATTAAGAAAGAAAGCTTTTGCAGTTTTAAAAAATATGACAAAAATGCGAATCTAGAAAGAAACCAAAAAATTAGCTCTTTCCGAGATTCGAACTCGCAGACAGTTTAATTGTAATTTAATAACCAACAACAGAACCGACTGAGCTATGACAACCATACTTTCAATCGGTAATTTAAAGGTCTATAAATCTTAATTAAAGTATTGAATTCATTTTTTTTTAAAGAAAAGTACCATTTTCGTTACATGGAGGTGGTTGTCAGGAAATTCCCAATTAAAAAGTGCGGAAAAGACCTCGAAAATGACAAAAATGCGTTTTCAACGTTTTTTTAATGAGCTTACTGTAAGTTTTGTGGTGGATTTATCAAAGCAGATAATTTAGACGCAAAAAGAAACTATTTTTACTATCAGAAAAAGAGAAATTTCACAGATAATAACTACTTTCAGAAAATGGCCCACTGAGTGAAACATTTTCTCGCCTTATACAAGTCATTGAAATTATATATCCATGTACCATAAACAAAAAAACGTATAACAAAACTAAGCAGCGATGGTCCTTAGGTGGTCCTGGTTCAGAATTGTATCGGATGACCTCACCCGTCTTCCAAGATGGCCGCCAGAGCTGAACATAGTTTAACATAGGACCCTATGTGGAATTTAATTAAACAACTTCTTGGCTGAAACCACTTGGCCAATTGGAACAAAACCTAGCAGCAATGGTCCTTAGGTGGTCTTCCCTCAGAAAAATGTCCGATGACCCCGTCCACCATCCAACATGGCTTCCAGAGCCAAACATAGTTTAACAGAGGACCCTATAGAAAATTTACTTAAAGATCTTGTCTGAAACCACATGGCCAATTGGAACAAAACTTACTGGCAATGGTCCTTAGGTGATCCTCCTTTAGAAATTTGTCCGATGACCCTGTCCACCATCCAAGATGGCCACCGGAGCCATAGTTTAACATAGGACCCTATGGGGAATTTACTGACTGATCGTCATGTCTGAAACCGCTTGGCCAATTGGAACAACACCTGTTGACAGCAATAATCCTTAAGTGGCCCTCTTTCAAATTAAATTGTTTCTTATGATTCTGCCCACTTTTCACAATGGTAAAATATTCCTGTTTACTTCGACAGGATTTGTCCTGTTGTTGAAACAAGAACGGTTTGGCTGGTCATTGGATCTAAGATATTTAGACTTTATTATCAAAGAAAACTTACAATCTTTAATTATAACAACGGACCTTGTAAAAATAAACATAGTAATTGGTGAATATCTTTAATATTTAGATACATACCGTTATTTCTTTTAAAAATGAGTTTTATTAAGCTTTACTATATTTTAACTAAGTTTTTTTGCCTTCTTGATTTAGAAACATACAATAAAACATGCATGAGAGCAACATTTATGTCTTGAAGAACCACAAAATTTTCCACTTGGATAACACTGCCAAACTTTAGTCCTGAGAAAGAAAAAAATATAAAATTTTACTTTGCGAACAGTTGATTATCTCATTTCTACAGTCGACATAGTTATACTTTTCGAGCCTTGGCAAAAATTTTCTCTATTTTTTTTATATACGCAGTTTAAAATTAGCTGTAATAATATATCATTCGCCACCAATCCCGTGCTGACCCTCTTAATCTTTGATATGAACATATCAATACGTAACATTTTGAAACCAAATTGTTGGTAGACCCCGGGATTATCCCCGTTGATCCATCAAGAAGTCTGTATTTTTTCCTGTAATGTCTCGTAATGAGACATATTCATCGTATTTATTTTTCAAAGAATACTGTAGACTTAAGCGGTAGTTTGTTTATGTTGCTATGTAATTTTAGACAAGCATCGAGAAAATCGAAGGGGAATTACATCGACCAATTAGCGACTGAGAACAACAAATCACACGTGGATTCTCAAAGTTTTCTCCAACTGACCGGATACCCTAAAAACTGCTCAATATTTGGAGAAAAATTATACTATTGTTGCAATTTAAGTTAAAATGTATTGGTTTGTTAGGATATACATTTTTTATTTCATAATTTTAGAGTCAGCTGTAATATGAACTGGTGTCATGTACCTTTGCTGATGATCATGAAAAATTAAAACAGTATAACAGATAAAAAAAATAATACAAATACATATTATAAAATCCTACTTTAATTTTCTGTGAACAAAAATACGTAAGGGTCATAAATTACTTACACCTTTGGTTCATTGTATTCATCTGATGTCCCCGAATTTTCTGTATCAGCTTTGATATCTGATATTGGTTCTGACAAACAAATTTGAGCTGGAAGAAATTGAATGTTGAAATTATGATCGTCAAGGAAACAATCAAAAGAAAGTAAAAATATCCGACAAAGTTATGTGACTGTGATGGAGATCGTGTAGTGTTCTTGTGATTCTTTAAACTCCTGCATGGGACGATGCCTCTGCATGGTGGACCATAGGTCCCCGAGGTTATTCGCCAACCCAGTCGTCAGACTTGTCTGACATGATTATTCATTGATTTGTTAAAGAAATTACCAGTATTTAGCAAAATTTTAAAATAATAGAATTACTAAGGGTTCTTTCCTTGTATTGCACATGGTGGATCTCCTTAGCTGAAATTTGGCTTCCTATTTCGGTATTTTTGGTTATGAGTACTTCTTGTTTTAAAATAAGTTTGGTTTTTGGTCTTCCAAATGTTTCGGTTTTAATGCTGCTGATGAGAGATAACTCCTTAAAATGCGTCGTATACAGCATAGTATAAATTTACTATATCTAATATTAGTATCTTTGGATTGTTATTTTATTTTACATACACTATGTGTACATGTAAAAGTAATCTGTAACCATTGATCAAAGCATTGGTTCACAAATATGCGCCTAGTACAGCTTTGATATTTGGATTTAAAGTGCAGTTACATACATGTATACTCTATTTACTTCACTGATAATTTAAAAAAAAAAGTTGCATTATGTTTTCATGTGACTATAAATATAAGTTAAATGTAGGTTTTATTGGTTGGGAGGCTACGGTATTGTACTCTCACTTTCATTGCGGAAAGTCTATTACTAACATTACTTATTTCTTAGACAAAATGTTCGATGCAACATTCATACTATTATAAATATTATGGTAACAACAAAAAAGAAAGAAAAACGACCACAAAAGGAGAGAAAAAACCGCTTTAATGTATTTGTGTTATAGATCTGCAGTGTTCGCCATTGTACCACTTAATTACCATTTTGTTGCTGTTTTCTTGTCGCGGTACCTTGTCCCACCAGCATGAATAGAGTTTTACATACACTATGTAGACACATGTATCAGATGCATGTAGTTGACATTTGAACTATGAACTAATTATTTCACTGAAATGGAATACTGTAATACCATGATTATTATTATTATTTTTATTGTTATTTTCTATGTTATTTTCCGTATTAAATTACTGTATAAACATGATAACTTTAGGTTCAATGGAAACTTACCAAGAATAATGGTTATCCATATTTTATTCCAGTATTTTGTCATCTTTCATAGCGTATAAACATCATTATTTTTCAACCCATACATATAATATTACTGATGACAGTGACAACAGATTTTCAAGCGATGCCTTTGGCAAATATGTTAAATTGAAACAGCTGTATTCCCATTTCAAATAAAGCAACGTGGGATTAAAAGAAATGCTTAACGTCAAAGATGACATTGCAATTAACCATTTATTTTGTTAATCGTTAATAGTTTTGTTGCCAAGCCCTACGTAATAGAATAAACAACAAAATAGATAACAGGAAATGTCAACAATGAGATAAATATCAATCAATGCCACCCAATGGACAGAACACTGGAAAAATCAAAGTGCTGAGACAACACTGATGGAAATATTGCATTGAAAACACTCTGAATTTGTATTTTCATAAAACATATTATGAGTTACAGTAGATTTACGTTGTACCACGTGGAAATAAGTAATAGATAAAGGTTACAGTAATCATATATTTTATATATCCTAACAAAAACCGTATATATGAGCTGTTTATTATTATACATGTATGTATATAGTGTTTAGTATAGTAAATTAGGTCTCTTATTTGCAACCATCCAAGACGTCTGGTGGTGGTCAACAATATCACAAAGTGTCATTTAATTCCTTCAATGGATTTTAAAATGTTGTTAGATGGAAACGACTTCGTTAAACGTTTTTTATTTTGATATTGGGTATGTAAAGTTATAATTTTATCAGAAACCGCACTATTTTGCATTTCGCGTTGTTCACCAAACCTTGTAAAACATTGCAAGGAAATCAGATTTTTTCTCGCGTTTTTTTGTAAAAGGTTCCTCTTTGTATTGGCAAATTATATAATTCATTCATACGAACTATGTACATGAATCAAAGTGTGGGTTACCCCTACATTTTCGGACACTATGTAAAAAACTATGAATTTCAGTAACTTTGAATGAGTATTGAAACAATTCTCACCATTGAATTTTCTTCAGTTTTTAGTATAATTATATTGACGTAATGGATATGTGTTTTCAAAAGAAAAAAGTGGGGGTCCATGTGCTTATTACGGAGATCAGAAAAACCTCAAATTTTATATCATAAGGGCTTTTCTTGAGAGATAATATGACGTCATTACTATACCCCGCCTCCATCCGCCCCTTTCTACTATATCTTATTTCCTGAAGTTAAACTGAGTTTCAGACCTTAACCTGACAGGTAAACAACCAAAACTGTTTCGTGACTGACCATTTGTCGGTAGTCAACAATATGATCATATGTATCCTTTAATTCCTTCAACGCATTAAAAAGCTGAGTCGGACATACATTGTTTTTTTTTAATACGGGGTATGTAATGTTAAACAAAGTTTTTGACCTATCTGACATAGTGTTTTTCATATGTGTTAGTAGTTTGTGTCCAACACTTTGGTCATTTTTATGTTTGTCACACATTTCATTAATATCATGAAGTATTTCTTTCAAAGTCTCTAAAACAGTTTCAGAGATTTTACATTGCATCTCTCGGAGTCCCAATAGGTAATTGTTTTTTGGTTCATCAGTAACTGCGAACACTTCAAAAGATTTCCATATTTAGAAGTCTCATCTGAATATAATGTCAAATTAGTCTTCTTATAAATATCTCATTTGTTTTGAACGGCCACATATATTCTCATATCATTGATTCTGTTTACTGTTTAACCAGATGGTACTTGATTTGGTATCCGTTTGCATAGAGTACACACTGTTTCAATAACAGGGCCTATATGAGAAGCAGCAATATTACCATTTTGTAAATTCATAACGCATTCAACAGTTTGAGTTGTGAAACGATTTTCTAAATTATCAAAAAGTTCTAATTGTTCATTATCCTCAGGAAGATTACGTAAATAGTTGTTTTCCTGAACCAAGTTCTGTTCAGATTTCAGTTTTTCGTAACTCTGTAGTTTAGTTTCAGACTCTTTTTGGACATCATTTCTCTATCTTTCTTGTCAAATTCAAACTGCAGATATTCAATTATCTTTTCTTTCTCCCTTTTTGGATTTGCAAGCTGTTTAGTAGCCAGTTTCAAATCACGAATAGCAAGACCCAGTTGTCGTTTCTGCTGCAGTAAATCAAACGTTTTATTTGGTCTTGTAGTGATCTTTCTAACCATCACTGTAGGTTTTGTTTTTTCATTTGGGATGATCGTAATTTTCTTTGAAGCCTTTTTTTTCTTTTCTCAAGTTTGCTATGGTACACTGCTACTAGCAGTTACTGACATGCCAGCTCCAGACCTCAATGAAACTGATCGAAAGATTATGTCCCCATCATATAGAAAATCAGCCACAATCCCTCCCATTAGGGGTTTACTATCATGTCATAAAGCATACGAGAAGAACATAACCCCAACGTATCATGCCAACAACTGGTTTTAGAATAAATGTGTTTATTTTCGATGCAAAGACCCTATGAGTGAATCAATATTAATTCCAAAAAATGCATCTTAAATAACTTGTCAGCAGTATCGTAAAAGTATCTGTTTAAATCTTTGGTTAGCTTTTCAGGTGAAAGACTACATTTTTGTGCTTTGGATACAATATTACCATAAAAGATGGGATGTGAAATACATGAAAATATTAGACGTTTAGCACGTTAAGCATGTTTGCTCGCTGGCACTTAATGAATCGTCATTTCCTCACCTAGTTTTGATAGCATGTTTGCTCGTTAGCACTTAATGAATCTTCTTTCCTCCTATTGACGTGTCTAATCGGTAGGATAAAACTTCATAATATTTTTAACCACTTCCCGGTGATTAAATTTCTGCATGGGAATTCCCGCCGTTTTTTTCTACGGTTTTTGGTCAAATCCGAGAGCCGGAACTACTTTTACGTGGAATGTAAACAAACTGAGTCGTTGCGATCGATGTCGTTTGCGTGTTAATTTGACTAATAATTAAAAAGTCCAACTTTAATTACGACGATCCGAAGATCGGCCAAAGTGTCAGCCTTATCAGTGGACAAAAGGGTTATTTTAGCACACAATGAATTTTCGCTTTCCCTTTTGGGATATAGAGATAGATAATGGCAAAGGTGTCACCGAGGCTCGATATCCCTTCGATATTATCCATGAGATCGTTGCAAATCCTAAATGGCCTGGTGATCTTGACCTTCCAATGGCAATATATAAAGCAGTAGTTATCAATTATGAGGTTATTTTAACCCAAGAGCTACCAGAAGCCACAATAAATGCTTCTGCCACTTACAAGACCAAGCAAAGTGGTTGCACAAAACAAACTGGGCTCCAAAGGCAGTTTGTACCTGTTGATGAAACAAGCATTGACAGTTTTCTGGTTGATCAAGAAAATTAATCCACACATAAAAAAACTTTATCAGACATGAGGACATTAAGTCAGTTTTTTTACATCAAAATCAGAGGTGCGCAACATATATGATATCCCCCAGCATAACAGAATACCTTGCTAGGGCAGTTCTTCTTCAGCGTCAGAAAAGCTGACGGTCAAAATTATGAACCATCCTCACTACGAGGCATGCAATGTAGCTTTGACCGGATAATACGACGACACATTTACGGGTAGCAAATCTCAAAAAGGGCTGAATTTGGTAAAATAACGAAATTTTAGCCGCAAACAAATTGAATAAAAAAACGGGAAAAGGAAATGGTGATAGGAAGGCTGATTCCCTGAATGATCAGGATATTGATCAATTTTTTGCATCTGGTCAGCTAGGTTTATCAAACCCAACCAGTTTACTTCACAGTATATGGTTCTTCAATTCTATTTATTTCGCTCTAAAAGGGGTAACTGAACACTACCAGATGAAATATTGTGATGTTAAGGTGTGTAGAGATAGTAAGGGCAGTAGATATTACAAATGACCGAAATAAATGCTAAAACCAGAACTGGCAGAAATAACCGTGACAAAAGAGAAATTTCACAAATGGCAATCCAGAAAGGTGTCCTGTAACTGCTTATTTATTATATAAATCTGGACGGTCATCAACATTTTGCCAACCAGATGACCCTTTTTACATACAAGAAAACACTGAAATGACTAAGTCTGACCTGTGATATAGATGTCAATAGTTGGTATGAACAAGTTGGGCAAATTCATGAAAAATATGGCCTATGCAGCAGGTACACAAGCACTAAAAACCCTGTATAAAACAATACTATGATATATTTATAGCTTACTACATAACACAAGAAGTGAACAAGGTTCAAAGTAAATATGAAACTATCACATCTTAAATTGAAATGTGGATTCACCTTCCATTGCTAGTGGGTTACGATATTTCTACACTTGCGATAGTGTAATTTTGAGATTTTCATGCAAGCTTTAGTTTAAAAAATTAGAGAAACAGCGTCTTACATAATTTTTACTCGTCAAAAGTCTTAGTCGGCCTCGGTGGCCGAGTGGTCTAGGTAGTTCATCATGACTACTAAGGATCACTAGCCTGTCAACACTGAGGTTGTGAGTTCTAATCTCACCTGTGGCGAGGTGTGTTCGACTCAGATCTTAATTGACAAGGATTACTAATTTGCCTACCGAAGGTCGGTGGTTCTATCCGGGTACTCCGGCATCCTCCGCCAATAAAAACTGGCCGTCGCGAAATAGCCAAATGTTTTGAAACCTCAAATAAACAAATAAACAAATTTTACATTATGACTCGTGGATTATCGGATTTCTCTTAATCTCGATAGTTAAACCTAGCCAAGGCTCGGGCTTAAAATTCCGTATTAAAGTATCTCTATTGGAGAAATCCGATAATCCACTCGCAATGCAAGAAGCTATATGTACAGCAGTTTTTAAGACACAATGTTATATGAGACTATGGGTGCCATTTTTTTTTAATCCAAATTCTAAAACCTTTTTGCGCATCTAAATACTGTATAGAAATTAAATGCATGATGTGCTATATATCTGTATTTCGTATGGTCGTGTAGTTTTGTGTGAGGGTCGAATAGGAGTTGCGTCCCTTTGACTACTGTTGTCTCTGTGTATGTGACGTAATCTTTGTCTGGATAAAATGTAAAATGGAAGCTGATGTGTTTTGTGTGTCCGCCCATAAATCTGAACAATCGGAAGAAGCCAGCTTTTCCCCCTAGTTCGTAACATGGTGGAGAAATTAAATTGATTAGTTATATATATATTCATATTAAAAAAAGTTTTATAAGAATATTTGGACGGTTTACTTAGAATTTTGCTGTTTTGTTTGAGTTTGTCATTTAGCGGTGTGAAATTGATCATAAACAGAACCATTGGTGGAATGTATTTTCCTGACATTTGTCAAATGCAGCATTAATTTTTTATGCTGATAGTAGTGTATGAGTGATGATACGAGAGGGAGGGAGAAAGAGTCGATTTTTTTATAATATTGTGTAAAGAATTTGTCATTTAAATTATTGTCACTATGTTCGGAGATTAAGGTCTCCGATGATCTTATCAAAGTTGTATTCAGCTATTTATATGACGTGTTTTGACTAGTAAAAATTGCCATTGAAATGTGTATCACTGCATGAAAGTAATGTGTCCGTGAAGGTCCAGCTGGAGGACTGAGGGACGCCAGACTTTCAGGTTACTTGCAGCGTTGATGCGTGTGGTTTATAATTGTTATTAGTGTACCGAAGGATCGGCAGTATTTTCTGTGAACTCTATGAAATTTATCATATTTATTTTATTGTACAACTTAATTATTCGGACTTTCAATTAAAAACTTACAGCCAAGAAGTTAATTGAAACTTTACAAAACAAACGACCATTAGAAATTGTTTTGTTGTGGGGCGGAATGTTATATATCTGTACTTCGTATGGTCGTGTAATTTTGTGTGAGGGGTGAATTTAAGTTTAAATTTCCAATTTTCGAAATTCGACTCCTGTGGCCTAAACTCCTCGTTCATTTTTAACTTCATGCATTTTATTTCTATACAGTATTGTCAGATACTGTATGTAGATGCGCAATAAGATTTCAGAATTTTGATTTTCAAAATTGGGGCACATAGGGGTTGAATTTCGAAAATTGGGAATTTAAGCTTGTGACCTATACTCCTCATTATCCCCGCACTTCAGAAGAAAATTTGGAGATATAGCGATTGTCTCCCTCCTTCCGTTCGCCCGTCACACTTTTTGTGATATCTTTCACTTTTGGGTTTAGGAATTTAATTTCTATATAGAATGGCTGCATACCACCTGTAGAGGCGCAATAAGGTATTAGAATTATGATTTACTAAACAGAGGGCCCACATGGGTCGAATTTCTAAAATTGTGAATTGAAGCTTGTGACCTAAACTCTTCGTTCATTTCTAAATTCATGCATTTAATTTATATACAGTATTGTTAAATACTGTATTTAGATTCGCAAAAAGGTTTTACAATTTTGATTTTCAAAAATTTGGACCTTTCAGTGATTTAATTTAGAAAATTGGGAATTTAAGCTTGTGACCTAAATTCCTCATTACCCCCGCACTTTCGAAGAAAGTTCGGAGATATAGTGAGGTCCGTTCGTCCGTCAATCACACTTTCTTGTGACATCAACTCCTCCTTCACTTTTTGGTTTAGGAATTAAATTTCTATATAGAATGGGGTTGCATACTACCTGTAGATGCGTAATAAGGTTTTTGAATTATGATTTTCTAAACAAGATGCCCATATCGGTTGAACTTCGAAAATTTGGAATTCAAGCTTGTGACCTAAACTCGTCTTTCATTTTTCAATTTATGCATTTTATTTCTTTACAGTATTGTCATGCACCATATGATGATGCGCCATAAGGTTTTAGAATTTTTATTTTCTAAAATTGGGGCCCACAGGGTCGATTTTCGAAAAGCTGTCAATTTAAGCTTGTGACCTAAACTCCTCTTTCATCTTACAATTTACATATTCTATTTCTATACAGCATTGTCATGCACGATATGCAGATGTGCAATAATGTTTTAGAAGTTTAATTTTCTAAAATTGGGTTCCAGATTTTCAAGATTTTATTGCATTCACTCAGACACATACATGTGTTACAAGAGGAAATATTAATACAAAGAACAAATGGAAATGGCAGCAAAATACCGAAATATCAGTTGTGTTAACATACAAATTATAATAAGTTAATCAACTTTTTCAGGAAAATAGCTAAATTATTCATAACTTTTACATTACAAATTGTAAATAAACCAACCATCTTTTGAAAGCTTGGATATTGAACATAATAAGCAGGAATAAATTTATCTCGAAGGTTTTTGATTGCAGGATTACTGCAAATAAACAGATAATGAAATTCGTTACCAATGTCTAGACTGTTACACAATTGGCACAACCTATTTTCGTGCGATAATCCCACCCACCTCCCCGTTTCTACCGGAAATTTAATGTTTGAGCATCTCAGCTTACAAACTATTTTTCTATTTTGTTCTCCAAGTCTCAAAAGATATTTTTTTAAAGACAGATCAGGTATAATATTCATATAAAATGTTCCTCTGTATGACTGATTCATGTCACTATAAATCTTTTGATAAAAGTTATCAATAAGTCTCTGTTTTATTACCTTTTTAACATCATCTTTGCTAACGACTAATTGATTGTACCAAATATAAGAAAAACCAATATTATCCAATAAAGATTTGATGGAATCAATCCACTTAAAATTAAAATGTCCAGTACCATGTAAATTAAACAATACCCTATATATAATGCCTGATAACTTATCTCCATGTTGCATTAGCTTTAACCAGAAATTTAACATTCTAATTTGTACATTTATTTGAAGTGGATATCTACCACTTTCTGCATAAACCATGTAATTCGGTGTTGACATTCGTATACCCAATATCTTTTTAATGTACTGAATATGAATTTTTTCTGTATCATCTAATTTGTCAAATCGCAAAATTTCAGAGCTATAAAGTAGTATTGGAGCCACCAAACAATCAAATAACTTGAGTTGTATATCGATTGGTATTTTAATATTTCTAATGCGTCTGTATAACGCAAATAAAGACTTTTGGCTTTGCTGTATGAGAGTTTTCTTAGCAGTATAAAAGTTTTCAGTATACTTGAAAATTATTCCTAAATAAGTATACTCATCGACCACAGATAAATTATTACCAAAAAGTTTAAATTCACACTGTAACCTACTCTTACGCTTGCAAAAGATCAGAACTTTTGTTTTCTGTGTGTTGACTTTAAGTCTCCACAATGTACAATAGTCTTCAAAATTTTTTAATACAATATTCATTTTTTCATGGCTTTCTGCTAACAATATTGTATCATCTGCATACAACAGTACATAAAGACATAAATAAGTATGGATATTTTCTTGGCATAAATTGTTAAAATTCTGCAGATTTGGGACCTGGTTATCACAGAAAAATGATTTTAGATCGTTTAAAAACACTGCAAATAGGAAAGGGGAAAGATTTTCCCCTTGACGGACCCCAATTTGACAAGGAAACAAATCTGAAAGTTTGTCATCTTGCTTTATACAAGATTTAATATTTTCGTACATTTTATGAATAATTCCAAAAATCTTACCAGTAATTCCACTGGATAATAATTTATGCCATAAACCAACTCGCCAAACAGTATCGAATGCTTTTTTAAAGTCAACGAATGTACAATATAATTTTTTACATATACTTAGATATAATTGTATTAAAGCATATAAAACAAAAATATTATCAGACGTGGAATAGCCTTTTCTGAAACCAGCTTGTGAATTTGTAATAAGTTCCTCATAGTCAGCAAATTTTGCTAACCTAGAGTTAAGTATAGCCGTAAATAATTTACCCAAATTGGAAATCAAGGTAATAGCTCTATACGAATCTGGATCCCCACGATCACCTTTATTTTTATAAATAGGTTGGATGATCCCGACTGTCCATGAATTTGGTATAAGGCCATAATCAAGCAGCAAATTGAACAACTTTACATAGACGTCAATTAAAAGGTCAGGGGATGACTTAATGTATTCGTTAACTATATAATCCATGCCCGGTGCCCTAGAATTTTTAAGGTTTTTTTATCGCACTTGTAATCTCGTTCTTCGTTATAGGACCATTTAATATATTATCAATGTCATCACGTTGTTCGCTATTGAGCTCATGGTCCAAATTAAAGTCTTCATCATCTACGCTCTCGTCTTGATTAAGTTCCCTGAAGTAATCAAAATTAAACCATTGTTGTGACGTCATCTATTGAAGAAAAAGTGGATTATTTTTTAGGAATCCACTGAAGTTCTGATTGTGTCTATAAATACTACTCACCACAGTTCAACGAATTTCGTGTGAATGAGTAGATTTAATTACAAGCGTAAAAAAAATGAATGTTGTAAACGATAAGCACCAACTATCGAAACTGTTTTTTTTTCTCGAGACAAAAATTTATTTTTTCTGTTGGTCAGAGGATTATTTTTATTTTACATGTAGGAACAGGATTTTTCAAAATAAAATGTCGTTAGTGAAACAAACGATTTTTTGCCAGCACTTTTGAAATATTTGCTTTCCATAAAATTTAGTACCCGCATGGTGAACGTCTTATTGTAAGGTAATATATTGATGCTGTGCACCTGCAACATTTTATGCATGGATTTTTTTAAAAAGAATGCATTCCCATTTTTCCGGACTTTGGAAATTAAATGTAGGAAATTTTTCAGCAAACTTAATAACAAAGGAAAGTACAAATTTTGTGTAATCAACCCCTTCTCAGTTTTCGACCTAACTGAAGTTGTACATTTCTTTCTGTACGTGGAAAGTAGCTTATTTCAAGCAAATTGTACAAAGGAGAGTACAAGTTTTGTGTATTCAACTGATTAACTACTCTGACGTTGTTTAACTGAGACCTTTCAAATATAACCCCAAAAAAAAACTGTCAATAAGACGCATTTTTTTTTAATTTGATGCAACCCAAGCGACAGTTTTTTTGACAAGAAAAAATAATAATCTTGTCTTCTCCCTGATAAAAATAGTTATCCTCTTATACATAATTTATGGGCCTTTCCTACGTGTTGAACACAAATGAAGGTCGTGCGGTTCATATATAACTGCATAGGACCGTTTCAGAACATCATAAAAAACAGGGGGGGGGAGGGGGGGGGTGGCAAATACTTCGGAAAAAGTGGGGATGAGGATTTATCTCTAACGATTCAAATAAATATAAAAATATAATAATAACCTTCTCACAGAAAGCTCTTCTATTTGATTATCAGACACTATCTTCTTTATTCTTGACGGCCCTGGTTTGGTTCGTAGCTCAGAATCTACCTTATCGACTAAGGTACACATTAAATCCTCGTCTGATGCAGACGATATATCCTCATAAATAGGTTTTATAACACGAAAAGTTTCATTTTCAGATGCCGACGAAATGTCATCATACATTAAAAAAAAGTTTGCACTTAAATCCTCATCAGATTTTTGTGGATTTTCACAAAATTTGGATTGCGTTATAAAAATATCCTCGTCGTCATTTCCATTGTCATATAATTAATGATGAGTAGTTTTTATTCAAACTTCTACACTCATATATATACTAATATCTGACTAGGGGCAAGTTCAAAAAACGGAAAGAGTTCCTTTTGGCACCCCCATCTAAAAAATGTTATATTGGCCCGATTACAAAAGATTATGAAAGGGTTCATTTTAAGGGGCGTATCAGAAAAACTGGGGCATGGCTTTTTGGGGGTATACGTAAAAAAAATGAAATAAAAAAGTTTACGTTATGTTTACATTTTTTTTGCTTCTCTGCTATTTCACGTTATTAATTTGATATGCCGTATTTCTATTTAGTTATACTTTGCATTCATTTCTATTTTATTAGTATTACCTTACATTGTATTGAAGATGTACACATCAAAGCTTACATATTTCTCTGTGAAAATCCTTGGCCACAGGTAGGTTCGAACTCGCGCCGTCACTACTCGTAGTCCAACGCCTTAACCATTCGGCTACGACAACTTTGGTTGCAAAGCGCTAAAAAATATTATTAAACCTCCTTATCTATCCTATCACGTGAGTATCAACGTTGTCAGTGCGCTTTCTCTAAAAAGACTTTATTATTACCGATAAAAGTATGTGTTTAATTTCTTCATGATGTAAATGGCGGATTCTTCGGATCCTGAATGTGCCGCTGTAGGAAATAAACGAAATTTAAGGAAAAGGAAAAGAGTAAACTATAAAAATTTGCACTGTGGTAATGATACTAGTGATGAATCATCTCCGTTTCAATGTGGACAGCGTGCAACCATTAATTTTGTCGAACAATCTGAAAATGAACTTAGTAAAAGCTTATTTTCATTACGTGACACTTTTTCGCCTCTTCAATGTGGCCAGAGCAAAGTTTGTAAGGATTTGCCTGAGGACCAGAGTTTAAAATCTTATTTTGATTTGAGTCAAAGTTTGTTTTCTTCTGCATCTGAAATTGAAAATCTTGAGGAAAATGCAACGGAAGTTGGAGAGACGGATAATGAATTGTCGGATAATAATAACAGTCATGATAGCGAAAGAGAGGTATTAGTTGAAGAAAGACGTAAACGTGGTAAATATAAAACACTTAATTTATTTGGATTGGGACAAATTCTAAGTGATGAAAATAAAACTGTTGACTTTTGCCAAAACGTTGGTTTACTGCCAAAAAGTGTTAAATGTAGAAATTGTGGAAACGTACTTTCTAAAATATACTGTATAAATCGAACAGGAAAAAAAAGACAGCAATTTAGATTCCAGTGTCACAAACCAAAGTGTAAAAAGAAAGGTAAAAATCACGTACCACTACGTAAAAAGACATGGTTTGAAAATTCTAATATATCTTTGAGAAAAAGTATTTTACTAATTTACTGTTTTGTACAGAAATTCCCGTATGATTTAGCAATAAATGAAACATCTATTTCTTCAGCATCAGATTCTGATGGTCCTGGACCAAGTGTATTAAAACGAAGAAAATTAGAAAGTTCAAAGGAAAC